>OZ022490.1:12516320-13716320 GCA_963989405.1 Trypoxylon attenuatum | reverse complement strand
GGAATACGGTACCATGCTGGATATTCGAGATAGAGTCTTGCTAAAGGATGGGTGTAGTATTCTGAGTACAGTTGGGGGAAGAAGATTCAGGGTACTCTCCGGAGGCGAAAGAGATGGTTATGACACAGCTCAAGTGGAATTCCTGCGAGACACCATAGTGCACGAAGATCAACTGTTGAATCTCTTAGAACTACACGATAAAGTAAGAATACTTTTGGGAAACCATTGAATACAAAGACATTCTTCAAACTTTCTACCATCTTTCACTTTTTATTACGATCGTTTGACACTGGAGTATTGGGTGAGGCGAAAGTTTTAACGACGAATGTCTTGTCACACAGGTACGGTCGAAGGGTAGAAGATGGTGGGAGACAGTGCCATTGTCGCAGCAGGCTGAAATCGAGCGAGTATTTGGCCGTATGCCGGATACCGAAGAAGACTGGCCCCGTTTACCAGATGGGCCTGCCTGGAGTTGGTGGTTGTTGGCAATTCTGCCTTTGGGACCTCAGCTTCAAGTTGGCATTCTCGGTACCACCAGCTTGGAAAAACGATTACGAGCCATCGAGAAAACTCTCGACCACATGGAACAGAGACAACTTTCTGTGGCGCCAACACCTTCCGAGGAAACAACAACTTCCTCGAGTATATGTAGGAATGGCGCTGGCATTACGGAAACGACAGTCTCTGTCGTGCAGCAATCTTAAATGGAATCCAGAAGAAAATACTGAAAAAGTGGGCGAGATGTGTTCAAAAATCGAATCATCCCTCGACGACTCGTTAACACGATTTTGCATGCACACGCGGATCTGGTTTCTCCAATTTCAATCCTTACTCGATGTACAAAATACCGAGTAGATATATTCGAAAGTAGACTTTTTACTCGACTTGAGATCTTTAGAACGGGATACGACAGTTTCCCTGTAAAAGTTTTTAAATCAAGTTCCCGCGATTGCGTGGAACAACTCCGTATTCTCTTCTTACATTTATGCTCGATTATAAGTTTTATTCCGAGTATTTAAACTTTGATGCCCGCTAACTTTTACCTACTACTTTTATCGGCGTAAGAGAATCACACGATAGAAATGCGACAATAACGGGGTCGCTTGGCGAGTACCAAATTGCTGAAGAGTCGTTTCGACTGGATCGCACATCTTTGGGAAATCGTGATTCCAACGATGGCAATATACCTGTATCCTCAGTAATGTGTATCGATCTCCTTTTGTGCTATTGCAATATGCAAATCCGTTCTTCCAAAATATCGAACATGTATACAGTCCTTTATGTATACACGCGAATAGTATATGTATATATATATATAAATATATATACATATATATCTTATACATACATACATACATGCGTTGCAATCGATGGTACACGTCGTCTTACGCTTACGTTGTTCATGAAACTTCTTCTATCGCGCGCGAATATACTCATTACGATGGTACAATTTGGAAGGAGTTTTATCGCGGGTATGCGGAGAGTACGAAAAGTAATCGATTTCTTAACTATATATATATATATATATATGTATATATTCGTATATATATATATATATATATATATGTATATACGAAGTTAATACATTCTTGATGCATATACCGAGGCCACGTGTCTCTATGATAGATATATTCGACGATACTAGGTGTCGAATTTCGTATACTAGAGTTAAACGTAAAATGACGATCTCGAAGGAAACTGGTGGTCCAGAATTGAAGTTAGGCGAAGTTTTTTCAGTAGTGTCCTTCCTTCGCTCAGCTGCTCACAGTTGGCCATATCTGGACGTGTTTCGACGTTTCCAGAACGACCAGTATAGATGGCAAACCGCTCTTGAAACAGCACGAAACCCAATTTTTTATACTGTTTGATCTGTGATCAGAAAACTCTAATGGAACGAACAGGCGATTTCTTTCCCCGGTGCTTGACTACTGTTAGAGTAGTAGTAGAGTTAGTGGCGTTTGGTGGAACATGGAACGATGTTTGTTGACAATAGAGTATTCTGAACACCGGTCCGTAAGTTTATTCCGTCGCTCATAAGACTTCGACTACAGTAGCATATAGTAATTTATTTTCATGTGGTTTTCTAAAATCATTCTAAGCATAGCGATCGTCTTTAAGAGTTTAGGAATTTCATATCAATCATGCAATCAACTATTTACAAAATGAAACATAAATATTGTTGTCACTATTATTATTATAAATAATATTACGAAAATTACTATTGCTATTGAAGCTCTTGAAACAAGTACTATTGACACCATTATTAGCGTTAGAATTGTCGGGATTATATAATAATAGCAGAAATTACTATAAATTGGCGTTCCCGAATATTTTCACGTACGAATATTTCCAAGATGAACCGATTTTCCATAATTTTTTAATCACGGCAAGACCACATATTACCAACCTACATACACACAGACACAAACACACACACACACACACACTCCGTTTGTCCTCGGGACAATTCAATGATAAACTATCCTCTAGCCTAGGTTTCTAATTGTATTCTCTAGACTTTTACGAAGTTATGAATCATGCATTGTGATATTACTGTATAGCCTACCTTGTATATTGTTACTACTATACTACGATTACTACCTAATGCCACACAACTTTCCATTTTTACTTCAACATTTCTATATTTATCTTCATCTCTTCATATGGGTCTATTGTAATAAAATACCATGAAACTTAATCAGAATGAGCTTATATTTATTCGATGACTATCCAGAAACTGTTTTGTTCATTATTTATCGCCAATATCGTAACCTTGGCAGTGAATGACCTGTCAATTGAATAGCAGCTTCAGGGCAATACGTTGATATCTCTTCAATTGCAGACCCGTCTAGTATGAGGGGTAAGATCGAGTATTTGGAGAAATATTCCATAGCACCTTCACCAAGCAGAGATTACTATGGCCTCAGAGTTCTTCGCGACGAGGTGCTCAGTTTGGCAATTTCTCATCACGATTTTTATAACCCCTATCTATTCTTTCTCAGGTGATACTTACTCGCTGGAAAATATCGCACGGCCCTCATAAGCTACCCATTGTTCGATCGAGTCGTTTTAAAGATTTTAATTCTATCAAATTTTTACAAAGCGATATCCAGAGTATATTTGGTATACTTTATTCTCATTTATCTTTTTGCTATGATACTTTAATACTTTTGTTGTAATACGTCAACGACTTAATAGGGGAACATTTGCTGTGGCATATACAAACCCTTATCCACGGTGATAAAGCACTGTTAACATTGCCAAAGTGTATAATTATAGAATTAACGAAGTATCTTGGAATTGTGGATATCGTGAAACTTTCTTCATTATCTCGCACGGCTCAAGCAGTGAAGTATTTCACAATTCTCGATTCTTTAAGCACGTAGTGCGAAAATTTGCATTAATGAAAAATATTTCTCTGGGCTACTAGGTATTTGACGATAATTGTGTCTGGGAAATTCTGTGCAAAAGATATAACATCATGACGGATAATAAAATCAATAAGCAACATCAAGTAACCAACGATTGGAAGACATTATTAAAAGAACACATGGAAAATGTTGCTGAGAGAAAGGTTGGTTTCGGTAACTAAATTGATGTTTTCGATTTTCTAAGTTTCAATATTTGCAGCAAGCGCGAACTCGACTGACAAATAGATCGATAACAAAAACGTCGAAGAAAGAAATAGATCGACCCATTAATACTAGGCAGAAGACAATAACAGGCCAAAATTCATCGAATTACACCTCAAAAATTACGTCAGTTAATGAACAGCGAAAATTATCGTCAACTTTGCGTGCAGGAGAACAGGGAAATTTTGTCTTTGACCAGTCAGTGATGAGTCAAAAAAGGCAGGCCGTACCAAAACTGGTATCAAATGCAAAGTCTCTTCAAGATGTTGGTAAAAAGAACAGTAGACCTTCTCGGACACAATATACGCTGTCAGATAACGCGTCTAAGCCAGCTATAAAAGAGTCAACTTCAATGTTGAGTTCCTTTACGGTATCATATTCCACTAAAAGTCAAAGTAAAACGGGAAATTCAAGTGAAAATGGAAAAAGTAGTAATTTAAACACGAAATCGACTAATGGCAAACAAAATACAAATAAATCAAAATCTGCAGCCGCATCCAAAATCTCTGGACAATACAAAGGTTCTCAGGTTAAAGTAAAAAGTAAAAGTGGAAGTAGAAATATTGATCAAAGCAAATCCACTATTTGGGGAAGTGATACGAATTTGAAGAAAAATCATTCTCACATCAAAGATGATAATATAGATCTGAGCGACTTGATCGAAGCAAGCATGAAAAATTTTCGTAGTCCAAGAACCATATTTGACAGTGATTTCAGCTTTTTAAAAGATTTCAATTTAGATTTAATGAAACAGAAAAACAATTCTGTCAGGCGACAAAAATCAAATAAGATGGACAATATTCTAGATAGCGTATCAGAAAAATCTGAACCTTTAACAGCAAGAAGCACCGATATTAAGAAGAAAATTGAGAGACTCAATGAAATCGTATCTTCAACACGGAAATCTATGAAGTCAAGTATAGAAAAATTAGACAAAAATGGGATGAAAATGGAGCCACCATTAACTTGTGGAGTTGATTATTACAAGGATTACCAGGAACGATATGGTTATTATAGTAAAGCACCTACTCCAGGAAGAAGTGATCGTGATCAGATTGAAACTCCAGATTCCGACACATCGGATGATAAAGTCAAAATATCGAAATCATTGGATTTGAAAAATTTAAATCCTTCGATGATGAACAAATCTCAAAAATATGTATTCCGTGAGAACAGAGGCCAGTGTGAAATGGAGAGGACTTTAGAAGAGTTATACAAAGGCAGTTGCCGAAAGTCTAAATAAAAAGTACTTAAGTTGCCAGGGCAAAAATAAATTGTTTTCGGTAAAACGTACTCTCCGTACAGATTTACGTGGCATGCATATCAATGCAATAAAAAAATTCTCTCGTTTGTATATTCAGTGATGATTTATTAGTTTTCACAGAAGTAGCAGATAAATATATAAAATAAACTCGAGCGTTGGTTGTATCCGCTGATATGTCGTTAAGTACAAGCTTGCATATCCTATTTACACCGTGTCTCTAATAACCAATAATAGGTTTGATACGGTTTAAGAATCATAAATTATCGTGCAATGCTGCAGTATGGATTTTTTATAAGTATTCTAGCTCAGATTACCCAAGAGGGAACATATCAAGAGCAAAATTAGTTCTTTCATAACAATCTGCATAAATCGGAATTTCAAGATTTTGATTTTAAACGTGTGACGAAGAAGAATAAACCGTGCGCAGAGAAACGCTTGTTACGCAAAATATCCAAAACTCCACTATTCCATTTAAATATTTAATGGACTTAAGTGCAGGCACATGTCCAGTGCACACTATGATTCTAGGTTTTCGAATTATAACTGGGACATTAATGAAATGCTATTGTTAGTTATTTGTTGAAAAAGGCAGTTCTAGTTATGTATTATCACTTACTGTTGCCTAATCGTAAAAATGGGAAACTTTTATATTTCTTCCTATTCGAATTGCATATTGACGATGAGGCAGAAATTTTTCTTCTTATTCCAAATCTTAACATTCCAAATATTTTTCCAATAACACGACTTTCACAGAATTTATTGTCCGTTTCACACTTAACACTAACGCATTTACAATGTCAAAATCACACGATCTCAACTAAACGAATCCGCCTCACCATCATGCTTTTCTATAATATACCTTTGTGAAAACGATTATCTTTTTCATTGTCTATTAGTTTAGTAGACCGATCGATACTTATCTCTACGTAAATCCTGACAAAAGTTTCTCTATACTTTCATTTCAAATTGAAAATGTATTGGAAATTCCGAACTATAATTTCAGAACGAACATCAAGTAAGTCAGCTACAAAATTTCAATTCTTCGATCATAATGATTGTATTATTAATCTAGATTATAACTGAAGAGTTATAATTTTTCATTGCGTTTGTAACTTAGGAAGAGTCATTAAATTTGAATTTAAACTGCGTCAGAAGTATTATATCTCAAGCTCGTAAATGAATCACAATCCTGCGATCATAGTTTTCTGTTTACCAACAAAAATTGACGCATACCGACAAAAGTGTAAAACTTACATTGCCGATTGATTTGCATCGTGAACACAATCAATCACACCTGTTTGCCGTATATTTAATTTCCTTCTTAAGTTGCTGGTACTACTTATTTCATGGAAACATTTCTTCCTGATTTCTTTGTACAAAATAATTCTTTCTTCTAATGGAACTACCGCCATGGCTCAGTCTCGTTGTACATTCTTTCTATGTTATCGCTTAGTGCCTTCTCTTGTTCTGAAGATTCGAAAAAATATTTGTGGTAAGAGAAAATTACAACAAGACTAATTGTAAGAAAAAATAAATCACTTTCATATACAAATTACCTTTTGTTAAGTTAGAGATAACGCATTGCTTCCTGAGAAATTCCAAACACTGTGCCCTCGACAAACCGAACGCATGCATATTGCAGGTAAATGTTCTACAAAGAATTTTCCTACTAATTTGACGTTGTTAATATAATCTTAACTAAAGTAATCTAGTATTAATATTCTAATCTGATTTTGCAGTAATGTACATTTTACACCATCTAATATAGATAAATTTGAGGGAAAATATCACATACCCCAATTGTCCAAAAACAATGTTTGCCTGGAATTTTCGATCTTCGGCAGCCATAGCTTCTTGATCGAGGGATTGTGGCCTCGGTGGAACTGGCCTTGCGGCTCTTTCGCATTGAACCGCATCGAAGAAGGCAGCTGTCCAAAATCGCATTGAAGTCCATATAGGTTGAACACTCAAGTGTGTATATAAGTACTCGCGATAAGGCTCAAGTCCTGGCACGTCGACTATTTGGAATTCAAATAAAGTTATTGCAGCTCCTTTAAGAGAAATTTCCTGTTCGATGGAAATTCGATATTTCAAAATTCATTACCTTCGTGATAGAATGTAAAGCACATATTCATAAGACTTTTTGCCGGTGCAAAATCATCAGCTTCATGACACTCGAAAAGAGCAAGAGCAAAGTGTTGTGCTAAGGAATAAAAAGAGGCTTCTGTGACACAAGGTTGTGCTCTTCTTGTGTTAACCACCCTCGAAAACCATATTCTACCAGATTCTGTCTGCAAAGTGTACAAGTCGATCGTATCTCACAATCAGAATCTGTATATATGCAGTTGAAGATTTTCAATAGACCTCGTAGACCAATATAAATATGAATACATACAAGAACCATTTGACCAAAATCTGCTTTTTGTTCCTGATCAATACTTTCTGGAGTATCAAATAGCAGGGGTACAAAAGACTTCATGAAATCAGCGGCGGCTTCTTCGGATTGACTATCCGCTGACAAACTGGAAGCCCAAGATTGAACAGATCCTGAAGAACCTATTTACGAGAAATATCGCGTTAGATCCAAAAAAGAAAAAAAAAATTTTAATTCAATGACAAATTAATACCTGATCTTTGCCATAATCTACGACCATCCATGTTGGAGTCTAGACTCGTACTGGGCCCATATCCGTCCTGATCACTAGTGGAGTCGCTGCTGCACGGTAAGTCTGGAATAAGATTCTATGGAAGCCACTTATCCCACTAATCAACACTTTAGCTAACACTGTGGTAATTATGATTCGAGACCTGTTTAAAGAGCCTCAAACATCTAATCTAATGGCTTTGTCAGAAATACAGAGGGGTCACACATTGACATCAGGAAACTGTAGTCCGACAATTTGCATAGTCTGTTTCATTGTGAATACAGTTGGTTAAATGGGGTCTTAATTTTCGAAATTAGGGGCTAATTGGCGGTTCACTACCACGCTGTTTACGAGTACGAGTGTATTAGCCAATATCACGATAACGTAAAGCAAGCGCTCTGCCACTGGCTGAAACGTCAGTTAGCGATGCACTTTTGTATCGTTAGTAAATCATGTGTTATTGATACCACAAGCCACACACTGCATTCATGCGTATGATAGTGATTTTTCGCAACTAATATTGATAGCTTGATTTTATTCTCGATTCTATTTAAATTGATTCGCTACGTTCTCTAGGTGCGAGGGGTCATTATACTCAAGGAGGTCGCTTATGAATATATGTGTTACTACTTAGGTTAACTAAAAGCGATAGAGATACTACTATGAAGCGTAATTAAATGCTAATTAATACAGAAGCACGATTAAAGCACATTTAAATCAATGGCTGGTCCCAGTATGTTGACTGACAATAAGCGGAAGTTCACTATAAATCTAGCGGCAGTAACACCGATAAAAATAAAACTAAAATGATTATTGCGCATTTTATATTAATTGGGGAAAAAAGGTAACACAGTGGAAAACCGGGATCACTGGTGGCTCACAAAAAATTCATATTGACGTTGATTTACCTAAACGGAAAACGACTGTCTGGTAGCGAGTTGGCGCCCTTGCTTCGTGAAAAATAAAACACATTATTCAGTCCGTAACCGCACGTTCCATTTCAAGAAAAATCATTAAAACTAATGGGAAAAATGTGGCGCTGCACATACGTCAATTTTATATTCATGCAGTCGGTGACAAAAGGATGATCCATCAACGCGAGAAAAAGTTAGTAAATACATATACACAGCGAGTAATAAAAATCTTCACGCGCAAGTAAAAACTCGAATTTCTTTTTAATGAAATAAATCATTGTAGTTGATGCTCGAATCATTTACCAAGAAGCAGATAGATAATTCAAATATAACGAGTGCCTGATCAGTTTTTTTTTACTCACTGTATACTTATGTAAAAGACTGTACACATTTCGAATAAATACTGTCACGATACATGAAAATCACAGTAGAAACTACGCTGCATCATCGGTATATGAATACCACCTGTTTCCACGCGTGACAATATTTTGTTTCCTCACTCACCTGTTTTGTAATTCAATTTGTCGAAGGGGTCGGGTCCGGTCGCTTTAAGGTCTTTTTCCTGCAGCGGTTCTATGCTCTCCTGACTATCTCTGTCCGGACTGTTGTCTTCCTCGATTTTCTCTTCCTGCTTTTTACTCGCGCTAGATCTCGACGACGCTATCTCCTCGTACGTCATACCCGGCGGGTACTTCCTCATGCACCTTGACATATTGGCACTACCCTGCCGCTCCAATTTGTGTCTGGCTATCGCTTCATAGTCCTCGTATGACAGGCCCGCTCCAAACCTACCAGTGAAACGATACGAGAAATGAAAGGAAGACTCCGATATTAAAACTTCTGCGACCCACTTCTCTCACTTTTTTTGCGTCCATTAATAACTCTGGGAATCTAAAGTTACGTGTAGGAACAATTGGATCGAGATAGCAGAGTTCAATGATGGTTTTTCACGTGGCGAACATTTGCAGATGACAGTGGTTATTTTGAAAGAATAAAAGAAGAATAAAAACCATTGATCATTCGCGATATATGCTACGAAGGTTTATGTATGCTGCCTTGACACGCGGTTTTACACGTTGTTTAGAAACATCTAAAGTGACAAGTTTAATTACCAAAAGCGAGTGATAATTATGAAGTTGTGATTGATTGTAACTGTAATTACGAATGAAATAATTTTTCAAAAATAAGAAGAGACGGCGTGTTGAATAAAAGTACTTAGACAAATGTTGTTGTAAGAAGAGGAAGATACGTGCCTTGGGAGCCTTAATTTTCTTCGGACCACTTGTTCATCCGGCTTGTCAGTCTGAGGTGGTGCTTGAGGTGAAGAAGGCGGCGTTGAGGGGGTTGTGGTCAATTCACTCTCTTCTAAGCTGCTGCTTAGTGCGGATCCTATTCTACTTCCTAGGCCTTGAAGATACTCTCCACTACCACCTAAAGCGGATCGCACGGATCTTAGGGCCCCTCTGGTGCGCCCAATTAAGGACACGCTGCCCGTCGGAGGCAGCGCCGTCGTTACGTCCACCATGTGCACAACTTCTATCAATTCCTTATCACCCAAAAATTACTCTGAAAGCAAAATAAATTTTTGTCTTCTTCCAAACTCATATTCTTAAGTATCGTTATACAGCGGAAAACTTTCTCCACAACATTGTAAATTGTTTAGAAAATGTTTCGAAGTTTCGTTATCAATGTTTATGGTATATAAATGTCTTTGATCTTGGGATTCCATGTAAAGAATAACTCCGTATGTTTTCATACATGAAAGCTACACCTCTTACACTCTCACGGATTAACAGAATCGATTTATCGCAATGCGGACTTGTGTGTAAGCAGGTAGCGCGGTTCAGTCGCCAGTAGGCAGAAGGTAATCTCAGATAAGAAATATAAACTGCATCGGGAATGGATGTAGGTCACGGTGGCTAGTATCGTGTAGGTACACGTGCCAGTGTTACATTAGAGGATCGCGCGTAAGACGATAAAAGAGTCCACAATGTACACGGAAAACTCGAATTGGATCGTGAATAGGAAGGAAGAGAATGTACTATAAATGTCACTAAGAAAAATATAGAGAACTTGTAAGTCTGCCAACGATAATTGCACTCTACAACTCTGTCAAACTGTAACGTTGCTATTATGATAGGCATAATCACTTTACATAACTGACGTAACGCCGATAGAGAGGAAACGCCGGTTCTGTATTTAGACTTAATAAATTTCCGCATTTTAGTTCCATCCAACCGACGCTATTTCCCTTTTCGTATTAGCCGATCGATTCCTGATTACTGGCTCCTATCAACGCTGAATCTCTCTATATACAATATTACGCATTTCAGTTCCCAACGATGCCATGTAGATTGTAATAATTACATTTGTGTAGCAGGAATATTATTCCAATACTTTGGAGGGATAATGGTATTTAATACAATCCTACATCGGATGATGGTCGATCCTGGACGATGGTGTTTAATACAATCCTACATCGTATTAAACTAGGAATGTTGATATACGCAATAAGCTAAATAAGAGAATAATAATCAGTATGTTTTAATTGGATCAAGGATTAAATATAGTTTGTCACAATCACGACGGTAACAGAATAACCACATGTGATATAGAATCAAGAAGGATATCCTTTCAGATAAGTGATTTTGTAATGGTAACATTCGTTATATCGCATTAAGCAATGTTTTCTCCTGGGCTTTTTGTTATAATTTTTTCGAAGAGAAATAATGAGCTGATATAATGTCTAATAGAGAAAAAGAATAAAGTTCCCAAAACTCTAGTAAACAGTATTGATAGCTAGCAAGAACCTTGAAGACCGGACCATCGATCGGGTGCACATTTTTGTCAAGAGGTTGATGCCGCAAGGATTCCAAATTAAACTAGCTACCGGCAATGCGGGGCTGTACTAAAAAGCGCAATATGAAAGAAGAAGTATGCCAACAATGCCCATTGTGAATCCAATTTCATTGTCAATGTTTATAAGTTTCTTGAAAGGTGAATTCCGAAATAGACATATACTATATTTATTTGTAGCTAAAGCGTCTGTTGTAAACATGTTTTGAAATGCGACAGTGTTTTTTACCGAAGAATATAGCGCGACTGTAAAACACTTAACTTTGACATTTAACTATACTGCGAAGGAAAGGCGACTGGCTGGAGTTTTGAAGTATAGATACAGATGCATGTACATCTAGAGTCCATCCTTTTGCAATACTACCTCGTCGCAATGCAGCTGTCTCTATGTTATGCGGGTTTGTCGCATACAGGCCATCAAACTCTACCATGTTTGTGCGGAGCACTCTTAGCATCGTTTAAAATTTTCAAGGAGCCCCTTGACTTTCGTAAAACGACTACTCAGACCCAAACGATTATTTTTAATTGACACTTGCGTTCTTATACCCACTCTTTGTAATTAGCGGTAAAACATCGTAATAGCACACTTTATTTCAATATCCACATTTATCGATAATAATTTCAATGTTTGTGGTTGTAGAAATTAAAATACATGTTATCAAAACACACTAAAAAATCAAGAATAGTTAGTCTTATTGTAAATGAATCACATACCGTTTAATAATCAGATAAAGAGTAGACGTCTGGTAGATATCTCCCGTACAATCACTTCCGACACGTGTCTGACCACGGACGGGTCTCTTTGGCTGGAACCACTTAGAACTGCTACTCTGCCTATGACAGACGTAGCGCAGCTGCTTGCCTGGCTACTCTATAGAGCTTACATTATCCTTCTAACATGTGATCCGATTATTGTATACGCATGCGCTCGCTACGATCAATACAAAGCTTTCTTTCCTTTGATCGAGTCGCCGGTACGGCAGGAGTCCAACATACAGACTCTTTGCAGAACCGCTTACGAGTAACGAATCGACAAACGGTACGTTGTAATCCTAGTTGATACAAATTGATGGTATAAAAAAAAGAGTGATACAACAACTGCGGATAAGATTCACTTTATTCGCTTTAGGTAATGTACTACAGCATTTTTAGAAATAAGAGTCACTAACAGGCAAACATTCGTGCGTCAACTATATATTCGCTTGGAAATTTCAAAATGTGATTGCAATAGTAGCAATTTTTACTGCGTTGTTTAACTTATTGCAATAATACAAGAAGTTAAACTTTGTAATAGATAGGGGGCCTCAGATTATACTTTTGAAACAAAAACTATCGAGGCCTTGGCAGGTAAGACGATACTCCTAGGATTCACAGATGCTCTGGAAAGGAAATATAATAACGTGTACATAGGCTACGAAAAATAAATTATTCATTGTAAATTGAATCGTGGTATACTTCTTACCCTGCTTTTAGAGAAGATCCCAAACTGGCGACTGCCACAGTATTCCTGTTGTAGAAGAGTGCCTGGCTGATAAGATCTACAGTTTGAGGAGCAGTATCAGAAAAGTTGATCAGCAAGACAACAGTCTCAAACGGACCCTGTCGGATAATTGCTAGTACTTGATTCTTAAGTACTACAGTCCTCAGGCTTCCTTCTCTGAGAGCAATAGAAGACTTTCGCAGCTTAGTCAAAGCTTGGTAATTCTTGTAGTGAGACTCTCGGTCAGTCTTTTGTTTTGCCAAGTTCAATCCTGCATAGTTCTGGTGAACTGGCAGCCAAGTACGATTAGCAGTACTGAAGCCTAATATTAGAGAGATAAGATAAGACCAATTATTATAAAATGCTATTATTTATAACGATCGATATCCAAATGACCACTTACCAGCATTTTTAGTGTTATCCCATTGGAATGGTGTGCGATTGGGATCCCGAGATCGGCTCTTATATTGATCTTTACCAGCATTACAGGCTTGAGGATCTTGAGTGTCCTCCCATGAAATATCAGTCTTGTCAAGCATACCAATTTCTTCACCATTATAAGTCACTGCTACTCCCGGCAAAATCATTGCCAACATTGTCATTTGATCTGCTCTACCAACATATCGGGATGCTGTACGAGGACGATCATGATTTCCCATCTACGAAGAATTACTCATATGATAATCTTCTTATACCATCGGTACTCGTATAAATAAAGTAATGACTGATTTATTACCACCCAGTTTGCTTCCGAATCTGCTGGCGTCTGAGCCATCCAGTCATTGATAACCTTCTTGAACTGCTCTGCGTTGGACGACGAGTTAAGGTCGGTGATGAATTTAAAGTTGAACGGTACGTGCGCTCCGTGCTTGTAGAATCTCGTAGTATTCTCCAAACTAGTGTAAGCTTCCGTCATCATGACCTACGAATCAAAGATATACAAATTTGATTCAAAACTGTGAAACTAATATTGTTAATATCAAAAGCAACAATCATTCACTTTTTCATCTTCATTGTGAGTATCAGCATATTCGTCAAGTATTTTACGCCAGCTCTCCACCAGTTCGTATGTTCGAGGATCGTCTTTGGTGTAAATATGATTCAAGTAAGTATAGTCACGAGGGCCAGATCCAGCAGCATTGGACCTAGGTTCATCTCTCAAATCATCGACTTCAAATAAATGAGGTACAGCATCGACACGGAATCCATCACAACCTTTACCCAACCAGAATTTAATAACATCCTGAAAATAGATTTTCATACATATTATACAAATCATCCTGATTATATTTATATCCGATTTCTGAGTAAGCAATCATTCTGATTCAGACCTCCATTTCAGCACGGACATCTGGATTACTGTAGTTTAGATCAGGTTGTCTGTATTCGAATTGATGGAAGTAGAACTTTCCACGAGTTACATTATACCGCCATGCAGGTCCGCTGAAAACGCTGATCCAATTGTTGGGTGGTACTTTGTTGTCCTTATTCTTACCGTCCCTCCAGATGTAATAATCCTTATACTTATCAACACCTTGAACACTCTTTTGGAACCATACATGCTTGTCGGAAGTATGATTTGGCACGAGATCAAGAACGACCTGAAATAATTAGGCAATCATTATGATAGCTTCTCAAAGCAATGTCAAACCATCAGAATCAATGTAACAACTGTAAATCTAGATTTTACCTTAATACCAAGTTGTTTCGCACGAGCAGTGAGATCTTCAAAATCTTTCATAGTACCAAACTTCTCATCGATCTCTTTGAAATCGGATATGTCATATCCGAAATCAACCATAGGGCTGGCATAAATAGGTGATAACCAAATTGCTCCAATTCCAGCATCAACGAAATGTTCCAATTTTGCCGTGATACCTTTATATTTATATTAGGCAGAATTTTTATTACAAATGCGAATAGTAATTAGATTTTATCCCGATATACATAGATTAATATTTAAGAGTACTTACCCTTTAGATCGCCAACTCCGTCGCTGTTAGAATCCATAAAACTCCTGGGATAAATCTGGTAGAAGACGGTATTTTTCCACCATCCCTTATTTTGGATTTTGGCGGCCGTAAGGCTCACCAAGAGCAACAAGGCCAAGCACTGGGCAACTCCACGCATGATGCTGACTTACACGATGGCAAATCCGCACTGCCTTTATATGCCGGTCCTTACAGGAGCGAAAAAAACAGCATGATAGATTATCATGGCACTATCAAGAAATGAAGTTAATCAGAGATGGCAGACGATAAAGGATAGTACCCGACTGCGTAGAACTTTTCCAACAACAGTAGCCTTGGAATTATAATTCTCGATGAAAAATCGATTTTTACCTAATGATGCCAACATAAATCATTCACTCGAGACCAGCACCCGATCAAAATGACATAAATTTTGATCTATATGCAAGCTGCATTGGACACGTATTATTAAATGCAATGTAACGTATGACTCCAGTTTCGGAATTACCCTTTTCGATGAGTTTTCAGAACCTCGCCATTCCGGTGAACGATGTTGAGTGATGACAATTATCAATTCTTAGTAGATAGTTATGAAACTTCCTGAAAACATTCCGCCTTACAGTTCGAACTGACGAAAGTCAAGACGGACGGACAGAAACTGCTAGTTCTCTCGTCTTATCTGATAAAAAACCCGTGTCAAACATAATGTAAGATCTAATACTGAACAAGTCACACCACTTGTTTTGCTTATCCATATTGCATTGCGTCTGAAATGATATTAGCAAGTACTTAAAGCTACTGTTTTCTAGTTTTTTGAACAAATTGGGCGGGTTTGAACAAATAACAATTCTCTAACTAATAGAGTATTTTTTATTTCTCTGTGGAATTATGCAGAATACATTTCTAATTATACACGGTGTCTGCGTAATATATTAATATATGTTTGATAGTATCTTTCATTACATCATTTGCTTAATTACATCACATCGAACGGACACGGTACTGAAATACGAATTATGTACACACCCTTGTAGTGAATTGTGCCAGCGAAAGAACGAAACAGAACGAAATGTACAGTCACAAAAATTCTTAATTCGTGGTACACATTTAAAAACAGTCACCGTCAATGGTGATGATCGCAAGTGATTTTCTAAAATAGGAAGATCAGTCACCGAGAAATTTCACGATTACACATGTCGCAAGTAAATGAATCGTGGAAAGAAAGTGGAATCTCGGAGTAAAGGGTCTTTTTTTTGTACCCACAGTTTTTGGTTTTCTGCGCGTGCCGTCGTGTCGGTGGGTACATGTACTTATAAGTGCATGTGCGTGCGTGCTTAACAGAGTTGGTAGGTATTATTACGTACTTATTTTACGAATTAGGATTATTGGTCGAGTATTGTTGTCTGAAGCCTCTTTTTTTCATATAATATCGAGTTTCCAGTAATAGTTGAGAGTCGCAATTCTCGAATCAGCCTGCAAGAATAATCAAGTTACGAAATAGATGGAGAAGCGTTATTACATATATATGTAGTATGTTGTACGCTCGGACAGGTCGCGGAATGACTCTTCTTTGTTAACATTTTTTGTAGTCCGGCTTCGTGCTATACGTTATACAGAGGGGAAGGCCAGTGTTCATCGAAAGAGATTTCTAAACGATTAAGTAATCGGACCGCGCGAACAAAAACAATTATTTCTCGATGCTGCAAAAATCCTAACGTTGCAAATTTGTCAGGCATTTGATGCTGTAATTTCCTATGCGATGATTAATGAGATTTTACAATTTGTTTCCGGGTAATTTAAAGCTTCCAATTGCGAGGATATTGCCTTTGCTCGCGCGTACACCAAGTCTCCTCTTAATATTTAAGTATACTTCCAAGTACACTTTAACTCTATCACGCGTTTTGGCCCCTCGTCCGCTGCAAGAAGAAAAACGAATTCGTGCTTAGCACTTAACGAAAATTTGACAACTGACTACTTGAGAAAAAAAAAAGTTATTTCGACCCGCTGTTATAACCAGCGAAATATGTCGCAAACATGGCGATAAAGTGCCTGTAAAACTGAATCGGTCTACGAGCGACTCCCTCGGCGCGTGGGAGTCCCCTCAATCGCTTACAAAACATCGTACGCAGTCTTTGTGAAAAATGGTCTTAACGAAAAGGTAACATGTAAGGTTCTTGTCGCAAAACAAGCAGTTCGTTCCATCTAATTATTCATATAGATATTTACAACCAATTAGTATGTTCAAAACGGAGCGCAGAAATACTCAACACCGAAAAATATTGCATCAGGTATTTAGTAAAATGTCGTTCAAAACTTCTTGTTAGTAGATTATACTTGAAAACTCTTTTGTCACTACAATGCTTCTTCAAGAATATATCACCTAATACACTTTTAACTATAAGTATACTTCTTCCTTTTATCAGCTTCCAATCACAACTTTTCGAAGCTGTCTTCATTCTTCCGTATTCAGTACTTCTGCGCGGGAATCCAACTCGAAGGAGAGGAACAAAATAAATATAGGACGGATATGTTTAACCTCAGAGCTAGAGACATTATGCTATACATCTTCTATAACAATATAATACCCTTTTGATAGTAATGCGCTGTGCCAAAGACTTTCATAACTAACCTCTTGTCACTCTACTTCATACGGTGTTAATAGTGCAGGCTCTAGACGCCTTGACGTTTAAAGATTTACAGTGACCGACGTCAGAATCTTTCTCTCTCTCATCTCGTTTCAGATATGTCGAATTCCACGCTAAACAGACATTGGTGGTAACCGGTAACTGTTAATTATTTATTTATTTATTTATTCGCGCTTACATCACTTCGCTACGTCGGCCACTCTTGGACTCACTGATGGAGCGATCTCTCTTTTTCCTTATTATTATGTGTCATATACACGGAATATAGCACACGTCAAATAAACACTAACGATATTCCTTTTACATTACATTTACATACATTAAAGCTTGCGCATTATTACGTGTATACGAATACACACTTAACTTAAGTATGTACATAGACATCACTCTTCTAAGGGCCTCACTCGCGGGTACTTAGGCACGACCCCCATCAACTTGTTAGTTTCTTGATCGCATTTGTGGTTGATATACATATGTAATTTACTGACTTAGTTAGTTAGATCTCATTGCTCTTGATCGACCTCCTTCAATATTACTAACACGCGGAAGTCGCAGCCCAAAGTATCTTGTCAAGAAGCGCGTAGAAGCGTAATGTACAGTAGCTTAGAAAAGTAGTTGTAGCTAAGACGTGTCATGAAAGTATATAACAAAAATGAAAATTGCGAAATGAAGGATTTCATTGCCGGGAGATTGTGTGTCACGTTAGACCAACACGGAGCAAGCTGAGGACGTCGGCATTTAGAGGGAAGAAATGATTACCGTATTTTCGTCTTTGCGATTACGTTATCAGGATTCAAGGAAAAGCGACGAAGCTCTGCTTTTTTCGTACTTCTACCATGTCCAAAGCTTTTCAGAGTGGTCAATCATGAAATTTTGAACATGCAAAAAACTTTCATCCCTGACGATATACGCTGCGTCTTCGGAAAAACGTGGGATTTTCTCGATAAAGAGCGATAGCAACACGACCAGCGCGTAGTTTTCCAACAACTTGAGACAGCAGTTTATCGTGAATTTTATCTAAGTTTTTAACCATTTAACGAGAACATAACAAATGTAAATTTAAAAATCGCTATTAGTATTCTATGAATACTGAAAACCAATTGTTCAACTTTTCCTTCTGTGTTTTTCCCAATTTCAATTTAATTGAATTGATAGACTCGAATCGATATATTCATAGTGACCTCAAAGGTGAAAAATCATGGTTCGTTTGAATGATTAATGTACGATCGACGAGCGTAAGAAAAACAGGTACGAATAGAAGCAGCTTTCCATGATGGAAATGCCGCGAGATTTTCGCCGTTATTATAGCACGACGCGGTTGCATTCGCTAGTGCTTCGTCGCGAACGGACAGTAGTTGTGCTCTATAAGTACATGTATAATTCTTTTTATCTTCTATGTATGTGCTGTCTGGCTATCGGAATTTTTTTCCGTAACGGTAGGCTACGCGTAAGATGGAAGCTCGACGATTCGTGCTTATTTTCCATTAGTCAGCCTTCTGGTAGATTAAGTAGACACCATTGATAAGCAACACAAGTACCGAGTAAGTCATACGATGCAAAAGATTCTAATCAGATAAGAAGAATAACAAAACTGATACACAGCTTTTCCCGAGAATGATTAAAAAATTGTCAGTGTGAGTATGTAGTGTTTTCTTTTCTTTTCTTTTTTTTTTTTTTTGATGGATAGAGCGAGTAGCATCGGATGTATTTTCGATGAATATATGCAGAAGATATTCGCGTATGTATATTATTTGTTAGAAGAAGATCTAACGGTGGCTCCGAAAGAATCGAGTCTAATAGCACGTACATCACATACTAGGATAAAGCTCACGATGCTTCATTACTCTCTCACTGGTATCGATCGAAAAAGTTACGAGCTTCGCCGTAGCCTAAAGTTACGGATACTCCTGAAGAACATAATCACACGCCGAATTTTTCATTCTTCGGGTACCGGCTGTGAACTGTCGACATCCTCAGTGGTCTCATTCGCTTTTTGCTCCTGTTCCCTTTGCGCTCGTGCCTCGGCATCTGTTAATAAGAGCGTATCCAAAATTAACATAATTACAGAATTTCCTTGCGAAACTCGAAAACTTGTACTCGTAAAATCCATTGCTTACCTCGAACCGCTTGCTCCTTCCAGATCATTTTGTTCTCACCGAGGCATGGAATCCAGGGCTTTCCAATTTTGAACCGCCTAGCTTCAGCTCCGGATCCTGTTTGATATATGACGAATAATATTCGCGTTTACGAGACTATCAGATTCAATTCGCAGGGGTGTTGTTTAATACTATGCTTCGTTTGATTCATGAATATTTTAACACGCTGGCACAGATGTAGCCCGCATCAGTATTCCGAATTCAAGTATGGAAAACACGCGCGCGCGCGCGCGGAAGGAAGGAAGGATGTAGGAGGCAAGGTAGAGGATCGAAACAAGGAATCAGTATTGCGAAAAGACCGTTTCAATGGTTAATGAGTAGAATGGGATAGTTACCATTAGAAGACTCGTCCACGCTCTCTTTCGCATTCAATGGGGCGAGAACTGTCTCCAACATGTCACTACAGACCTGCATGCTAGGCTCAACGATGAATTCAATGAAACCTATCTGCGATTCTGCCACCAGTGTATTGTTGCGATCGCACAAGGGAGAGAAAGGCAATCCGAGAGTCTTCTCCTTGTCACCTTGCCGGAAGAACTCCTCCAGAAGCTGCATGGTCCATCTGAAAACCAAAGCCGCCCACTATATTCTATACATGTACATACATATAGTATATCGTACACAAAGCATCTTTTTTCCACCTGACTCCTAGTATCAGTATTCCTCCTTTAATTTACCCAACTTTAATTCTGAGAGTACAATACCTGTGGTGAAGGTCCCATCTTTTGGCTGGATGTGAAATATCGCAGCAGTGAAGAACTAGACTGACAGCCTTGCTTTTATCAACACTTGGCTCCGCGAGACTCAAAATATTTTTCATGTTCTTCAATTGTTGGAAATGGAAGCTCATGTCTGTTGCGAGGACCATGTCGATTACGAGAGATCGAAATTCTCGAAATTCTTCTCTCGATAGATTTTGCAATATGTTGCATTCATCTTCCCTCAGTATCCTGAAACAATTTTCATAATCAGCACATTTTCTCCCGCGCAAACAGTTCTGCAATTTGTTCCATGTAGGTCTCTGTGGACCGAATCAGCGGAAACAGTAATTGTGTAAATGCAAACAGTGCTAATGACGGGCATAGATGATTCACGTGAATCAAACAATAAACGCATAATTCTCGATGATGGCTCGTAAAGCGAGACAAGAGCTGACGAATAGTCATTATAATGTGTAATTGGCGGGGGTTCAATCAGGATGACCTTCCGATTTGTACGTACCGGAAACTCGCGGAGATGTGATGATTTTCCAGAACGGCGCGATCGTTGTAGAGGAGGGCTGTATCACTGCCGGACATTACATGGAAATTGTTTGTGGTCCCGGTATGCTCATAGTCGTGAATAATTGCTGCCACAAGAGTGGCAAAGATCTCAAGATCAGTCAGCCAATTCTGCAACAAGTAAATCACCCTGAGGCGCTAGCACGTATAATATGGACCGACTGTGAATCGTTTCCATAGAAACGGAATGGTAAAAAAAGCCCCTAAGGGCACACGAAGATGGTTTGTCCCTCAAATTTTTTGACTTCTGACCCATCTTCAATCAAGTTGACTCGTGTAAAATTCTTGACTACTTTGCAAATTTTGTTATTTCCCGCCAATATTTGCGATTTAATAAACCACCTCAGGCACATTTCGGAAATCGTATATTTATCAAGGGATTGCAATCACGTTTTACGGAATATTTGTACAAGCGGCAATAATATAACGCAGGGCAATATCGTGTAATTTTAGGGGTAATATTTCATCAAATATATATATAAATCAGTTATTTAGTTATCGCGTTAAAGTCAGCTTACCATCAAACCCGTTTGGCATAAAATATAATGCATCGTCTGGGCGACGTCAGCCGCATGTAGGTTATTGTGATACGGGTTTCGATGTTTGCAATAACCCTCCTCAACTCTCCCGAGGAAGCATTCCAAGACTGCCGGCGGGACTTTGAATTTATGGATTATCCCGTATCGATTCAGGAGATCGTAGCCCAAATACTTCACCGGTGCTCCCAGCGCAGCGTCGTTTAATGAGAAGACGTCAAACGACCATTCGTCCAAAGTCTTGAATAAAAATCGATAAATGTATCTGTATTAAATTCGTGTGTAAGAATAATATAAAGATTCAAATTCTACAGAAGAAGAAGTAGATTAACAATAATTTCCTGAATCTAATTCAATAACGATTACTCGATAGACACACGAATATACTAATTTTCCGACAAGCATAGTCCTTGTCGCAAATTGGTATCTAGCCAGCCATTGCATTAATAGGCAGTTGTATTCGATTAAAGCGAACACTGCAGGCAATACCTTGA
This sequence comes from Trypoxylon attenuatum, assembly GCA_963989405.1. Classification (NCBI taxonomy): domain Eukaryota; kingdom Metazoa; phylum Arthropoda; class Insecta; order Hymenoptera; family Crabronidae; genus Trypoxylon; species Trypoxylon attenuatum. The sequence continues at coordinate 13,694,448 of OZ022490.1, read as the reverse complement.
GCACTTTGACCACCTCTTGTGGGAACTGCATTAACGCGGCATTGGTCACCCGCCTGTAAATCCGATCGACGAATATACCCGCACGGATCGCGTGGGCCACGGATCGAAACTTGGGCTTCTCGTCGGCCTTCCGTCTAGTTGTTGCAAGCTGTCTGGTGAAGGTCGACGCGAGCCATTCGCGTACTTCCGGTGGCACTGCATCCGGTTGCACCTCCGATAGCTCATCATCCTCATCGGCCAGCCGCCTAAGGAACAATTTCAAGAGTGTTTTCCTGGATCCAGTAAACTAGCGTACAAGTACGCACGTGTATACTATGGAACATTGGACGCAATGAGAAACCCCTACCTTCGCTACCCCCCCTACAGAAACGAGTAGAACTGATCGGGATCCATGAAAGAATTTCCCTCTTTGCGAGAGTTCGAAATGAAATTGAGGAAGAGCTAATCTTGTGATAAGTACTCTCGCTAAGATTACGAACGCTTAAATGTAGATAGTGGGGGTTCGTGAACGATTGGGATGAACTGGTCGAGCCAAATCGCTCGACTTCGTTATTTTTCTTGTGATTGACATCAGATCTCGCACCTGATATGGGTGAGGTTTTTAAAATTGATCACCGCTCGAATTTACGTCAGTGCACCGATTGCTCTCGACTCGAGGTGCTGGGATGGCTGTGAGTAAATTGCTCGACAAAGGTATGAAGCTTTTCGAGTTTGTTCGATTGATTCCTGTTGATACATGCATGAGTCATTATATGGGAATCCAGATGCTGAAGGGTTGATTATATTGCAGTGTCAAGTTTTTCATCTAGAGATTTGCAGACATCGTGGCAATTCTTGAATACGTGGCACAAACATTGTGTATCTTGATCCGTCCGCAAGTATCGAATCAATTATTCGAGTATATATAATAGTTTTCGCTACTAGTTTAGATACCAAAGACGCCAATTTATCTCATATTTGGATAGTGTAAATCATGGGACTATGTGACACAATTCTTTATGATATCACTGTACGATACGAACAGTGCAATTGTCAACAAATTATGGAACACATTGATGTTTTAGTATGTTACATGTAAATCTACAAGTGCAAGGAGGACACTGTGAAAAATTTCTTCAAAAACCGATATAAACACTTTGAAAGTAGCATTGAAACACAAACTTTTGCGTATCGGTTCAGTCGTTAGTCTCGACTCCATTTGTTACTGGGTGTAGCCACTTAAATGCATACAAACATGCAGCATCGTAAAAATCAACAGACATTGAGTAAACTGTCGAAAAATATGTCGTTGGACTTTGGCAATATTTACACGGAACCTCGGTAGTAAAAAACTGGAAATGGAGTTCTCAGTTTCTTTGAGTGTGTATATCTATAGGTGGCAGGAAACATTGCATGCAAAAACACAAACGTTGCTTGAAAAAGTCGAGGCACACTTTCCACGCGTACCAAGGGGTGAGATACTTGTGCGAGAGAGACACATATCATAAATGGTGGATTAAAGGGTCACGATTAACAAGAGTTGCTTGAACCTATGTAGAGAAGCCGGCCGCGACTTTTTCACCGGCATGTGTCAGATAAGCATCGAAATGTGAGAGAAAAAGAAAGATAAAGAGCAAAAGAGATAGAGTGAACAAAATGGCCGTGACGTTAGAGTGACATTTGAGGCGAATGTAGGATGTGACAGTGAACGAACGAATTTGCTTTTGAAACATTTGAACGAACCTACGGCGTACGGCCTGACGACAAGTAGTGGTTGACTCCACACGCTCGGCATCTCTACAATTGAAAACACCAAGGAAGGGGTGTATCACATTAAAGGGCTGGACCACATCGATAAATGGACCATAACTAATGCAAACGTCCTCCTCGCTAGCGAGAGCCCGCATTTTCCGTGCTCCTTTTCGAGCCACCGCATCGTATTTGCTAGCTTGCTTGGCTTTACGATCTACAGGGCACTTTCGTTACAGAGGACGTTCGAACTGTGTTTTGGACACAAATCTCGGTACATCCTATATTTATATATATATATATATGTACACATGCACTCGGAAAACAGACAGGGGAAAAGTAGAGAGACAGATAGAGGGAGAGAAAGAGAGTGAGAGGGTCGACTTGAGGGACGATGCAGAAGTTGTGGCAGGCAGGCAGCGATCCAAGGAGAGAGTATAGTACACCTAAAAAGATCTAGAAATAGGCAAGAAGGAAACAGACGGAGAAAAGACAGGCGGGTTGAAAGTAACATCCCATAATTGTCATGCTGTGTCCTATGGTGTCGTGGGTGAGTATATTTCTCATGATTCACTATTTCAATCGCACCTTGTCGACTTGTATTAAAAAAAAAAATCACCTAGATAAATTCTTAATAAGTATATTCTTTACACCTGGAACAATAGGTACCCAATTTTTTAACGTTGCTTACATACAGACTTGTACTATGTACCAAGTCGCAGATACAATACTTCTCGCTAACGATAAGTATAGTAATTTTCTTTAAACAAGGTATCATCTACTTACAAAGTCCATCAAATTTACGCAATACCACTAATTCTACTGTATTAAAATAATAAACAAAAGAATCTATAATTTCGATAAATAAAATTCAAAATCAATCTAGCGTGTAGTATTTAGTGCACGAGAACTAATTTATATCAAACAGAAATACTATTTGTATCTATGACAATATAAGATTGTTGCAGCACACGATAGTTTCTCCTCAAACGGACAAGCACCGCAAGAAAGAGGGATAGAGAGAGAAAGAGTGAAAGCTCAAATATTCTCTACAAGATAACACATTATCCCATGTATTCATTTCCGAAGGCACTACGTGTTACGATGCTCTTTGCTACTGCGGAGCGGAGCAGAAGAAATCTTGAGGATTTCCGAACCGACTCGGAACAGCTTCGAAAGCGGTCGATCTGATCGGGGGAAAGGTCCGATGAGCAGATAATGATCGAGCTTGGAATGCATGATCACTAAACCTACATATGTATAGACATATATGTGTGTGTCTATATATATATATGTGTATACATATATGGAGCACCGAACGAATGTAGGTCGATGTGAGGGACGGATCGCGTATTGTGGGGGAGGATGGAACACGGTCAGAGCGGTTGAACGAGGGGTGAAATAGTCGGGCGAGAACAGTCGTGCGAGGTTGGAAATGTGAATGTTTCGCAACCTTGCCCATATGGGGGCGCGAAGCTTCCGTCTCTGGGTTACCACCGCGTGGCCCTGTTGTCCATCCGCATCCAAGCCGCCCGCCGATCCTGATGACAGGCTTGTTCCCCTACGCGATGACCGAGAGCAGTCGCCTGAATTCACCCTGTGGTACTGATTGTTAGTTATCATGTGCAAAACAAGAGCAGAACAGTACAATATTCAATATAGATTTCGCTTTCTTTCGCTTTTGTTTCTTATTCTTTTTTTATCAATTTCTCGCTGTTATTAAATATAAGATATAATAGCCGCAAATATGGATTGGATAGAGATTCCTCCGAAGTACTGCTGGAAAGAATGGATTTCGATCAAGTGGTTAAGTTTCTTCGCAGAGTTTTATGAAAGGACGGGATAATTTTCTTAAAGTCTTTTTGTCGATGTGGTCAGCTTCTCTGTTGGAAAAAAACTGCATTGGTAATGTGATCGTCCGAGATCTTCAGTTGGAGAATTAGTTCACGAAGATCGTAAGTGGAAGAGTGGTAGAGTTTAGAGCTGGAGAGAATAAAGCTCTTAAAAATCATTGCTCGGTGGAGTTGGATGTTTAAACGACCTGTTTCCGTGAGATTCTCCCTTACGGAAAATTACGCTATAGCCAGTAGGAGTATCGTGAGCAGACCACAAACCTACATAAATACGCACGCGATCCGATAATCTTGACCTTTTACATAACAAAGACACGAACTGTTCTTGTGGAAAATTTTCGAATCAACTAACATTAAAGATGAAATATTGCAAGCTTTAGTCATTATAAACTTTCAATAGAATTTAAATTAATAAATTTCAAATGACATTTCCCGCTGTCATCAATCCACACTGACTTCCAATCTTATTAGTGCGACGTTGTTAACTGGAGCGAAGGATCAATTAACTGATCAGCTAATTCCTAATACGAACATGGTATTTCGTTTGATCGCTTTATCATTAATGTCACTGGAAACGTTGGAGGTATCATCAATTGCGATTAAACAGGAGATTACTAATCAACTATTAGGAATTAGCAGAAAGAAATGCGAAAGTCGAAGCAAAAAATTGGAACTGCCTCCTGTGAGGATTGAACTCACGACCCCTGGTTTACGAGACCAGTGCTCTACCACTGAGCTAAAGAGGCGCTCTTGCTGTGACTGGACTGGAAACAGGAGGTCGACGAAAAAGCTGAAGCAGCTGCTAAATCTTCTTCCTAATTACATTATATTACACTAATTATGCGTACAACTAGCTCTTCAATACTGCAAACTTCAATCAGCATAAAATTACATGGAAAACATCTCAATCCTGCGATTATTTTTCCATGGCAAGGATCAAAAATTGTGTCTTGGTCAGATACATTAAGAACTAGCAGTTTTATCTATAAAGATGAAAGTAGCATAAATAATTATAGTCCTTTTTATCGATGAACACTATGCAATACTTTTCAGTGTTGCAACCTATAATGAGCGTACATAGAGAAACATGCGACATTATATTATAAACTTAAATATAACCATATCCTGGAGCAGTATTTTTAAGCATATAACACTAATTGTGCATATATGTATGTTGAGCTAAACATTCGAGCAAAATTACTAACTGTACACTCAATATATCGGCCTTCGTCCTGCAAATAGTTTTCGTATATACAAAAACATTTGTAGAGAAAAAAAAGAATTTCGTATACACCAAGTTCTCTGGAATCCAGCAGTTTTTTTATATAAAATCACCACGTATCATAGGATTTGAGTTCCCTGGATACTTACTTGGTCTCGTCGAGGAAAACAGCCTCGAGTACGCGGGCGGCATACAGCAAATTTCTTTGAAGCAGCTCTGCAGATATTTCACCATGTTGAAGCTGCCTCAGTAAACACCTCAACCTGCAGCAAACAGTGAAATGCACTCAATCAGAATAAACTCATCGTAGCTTATAAATCAGATTTAAAAGACACGGAATTTCAGAGGGAACTACTGGCAGGAAAATTTTTTCGGAATCTAATAATAACATTTACAGTTCGTTATGAATAGAAAACTAGCTTTTATACAAAATACAAATAAAATATTGAAAGTCTGGAAAATGTAGACCGAACTTGGAAGAAAAAACATATGTGAAATCTAAATCATGGTATAATATACGTATAAGATCAATGCGAAGATATAAAAAATATAAAAATTTGGATTTTTCTATAAAAATCGACAGTTTAATTAGGTGTAAACGAAAGGTGTTACATGTTAACATATTTGCATTATAGCATTAGTCGTATGAGGGATAAAAACCAATCTACCTGAGTGCAGCTTTGTCACAAGCGTCAGGGGTGTCAACGGCAGGTAGAGAGTCAGTCGTCAAATCGACAGTGTCGAGAATTTCATCAGGGATATCGACAGACTGGTAAGACGTCAATGTGTCAGGACTGTGCGACGGTGATGAACTTTCGAAACTTCCGCCGACATTCTTGCTTTTACCCGAACTTCGTCGCACTATCGTCAGGGTACCTTGCTCTAAGATCACGTGCACGATATAAGCAACGATTAGTATTATTAAATAGCAATATGTGAATGAAGAAAATTTGAAAATTTCGTTGAACGTTGAAATAAAAGAAGAAACTTACTGGGCAGCTGACCATTGCGACCAGGTGAGGAAGTATTGTGCAAACGAGATGGACTCGAACTAGTGCAGCTTGAGGCTGTATTCGTGTTCGTAGGTGCACCCTGCGATGACACCCCAATGTCATCCCTTGTGACACGTCGATCCGGCGGAGATGCAACTGCAAATCCAAATACGTTCCTGTATTTAATTAACTGATTTTGCCTCAGTGACATAAACCAGGATCAATCTTAATGATACATTAAATAATAATTCACTTGATAGTCCATGACATATTTTGACTAATCCACTGAAATCTTATAAATTTCGGTAAATAGGTTCATTCAATTTATAGAGAAAGAGTAGTTACTGTAATGGTTTGGTATTTCCAATACGTATCACGGGTGCCGAGAAACTTATTTTCAATTGAAAAAAAAAAAAAGGATTGAAGGTTTCGTCGTATCAACGTTGATGTTTTATATTTTTTGCAAACGCCAAACGCATATGCAGGCGCACAAAGGTACGTCACCTGCACTGAATGGTTCTACTATCTGAATATTGAAAAAAGGTTACGATCTACGGTACGTTAACGTCAAGGAACAAGTTTTTACCCACGCATTTATTAAAATATTAGAAATATAGTATATTGAATCATATTTGTATTTAATTGGCACTGTAACTTGGAGGAATATAAACGATAATTGTAATAGTTAATACATCAATTGTCAGGGAGAAAAGACTTCTACTTGACAGGATAAATATAACAGTCCAATTATTTCGACCACGGTGGAACAAGCTTCGGACGTGTGCCTTTAGTCCTTCTTCCAGGTAACAATTTCCCCTTCGAGTGACTTCAGCCAATGTTTCCTAACGATGCTATGTTTACACGAGCACGTTTGGCTCAAATAGCACTGGAATTCCCGACAACGTCGCAGTTCCGTGCGACACTCCGTAAACACAGGTAGAAGGTAAGTGAAACATAAGTTTGTTAACCGTTCGTCTAATTATCCCTTTCTACGATTCGAATCAAGCTGACTTACGACCTACGTGTACCGGAAATATCATTTATCTGAACAATTTCAAAATGGCAATAGCCTATCAAAATTGTACTTTTTGTACTGTTTAACGATAACGGATTAAAAAAGAGACTTTTTAATTACACTTAACTACTGCATTAAACTTTAACTCAATCTGAACTAATCATAATATTGGCGGAAAAATAATTTTAAATCGATATTTTCCTATTGTTGGTAATTGTAAAACTGGACATTGGTAGTACTGTTTTAATAGAATATTGAATGCGAAATGCGTCATGAGCATTTCTTACTGTGCGCGGAGGTAGATAACGGTGGATATGATTTGACATTCGCATTTCTTAGACAGGCAAAACATTCCAATAAGCCCTAATTGATTGATCAAGCGACCAACGTGGAAATAACAGGCCGAGCGGCGTACAAGTGCGGGAAAAGAGCAATCGATCTGTGCCACCTGGCCGTGAAGCACAAATTAGGCGGGTACCTAATCGATTTCACTCGGATGATCGGATTATGACTCCATTCCATTACATTGATTACTTCGGCCGAAGCAACAGCCGTCGACTAATGGTAATAATAACGTGCTGGACGAACTCTTCTCTACCGCGATTCACGTCCATCACGCTTTGATAAATTGTTTCGAAGATTCCGCGCTTGCAAATCAACCAGGCTAATCAGATGAAACACTGTCGGTTACTCTCTTGGCAACTTTAATTCATTAACTTGGAGAGAAAAGGATGTGGAAACCGAAATGACTAATGAAAAATGATATCTGTTTTAAATCATGGTTACTGATAGAATTCTATGTTGCTGCTATTTAAGACACTTAGCTCATATAAGTTATTCTTAATTGTAAAAGTAATTTAAAACGATTATGTATAGAGGCGTTCAAGCTATTTCTCGCACAGTTTACGTATTTTCAGATTGAATATTCTATGAGACGGGATAAGCTTGTTATTAACCGAGTTATTATTTTATATTCGTCTGAATTGCGGCGAATGCGTTGCTGGTTAAATATGTACCTCGACACTCTGTTAATTAAATTTCCCTCGTACGGATTACTTTACACTTCCCAGCCACCGCGTGTGGTTTATAACGGAAAGTCCAGCTGGTCGTTGTGACCTGAGTGAATGCAAAGTTTATTAAACATAAATTGTGATGGAGTATAATATAATAACTTAAAATACTCATTTGCAGTAAGATATTCGTGTCTACTCGTCATGTTTCAAACGTATTTATTAAAAATCATTTTGGAATAAAAGGGTTAAAGGATCAAATTATGGCGAATAGATGATCTACCGTGGCACATGAGTCTCTTCACCAGTCTACGTACAGTGTATCACGAATAATTACGATTCAATTACGTACCACTAAACAGTTCTAATTACGCATCTGCAGTCAAAGTCGAATCCGATTATTAATCGGCAATGTTTAATATTCTGTTCGCGAAACTACTCGTGTATTTCCAAGCGTAGATGTACGTTTCATTAAACCATCGTCACATATGCAACGTATGCGTCGCATTCGCGCTGACAGGCATATGAAAGAGCCGGTCCTTTCCACGCGCAAATGTACACTTTTCGCGAAAATGCACACATTATTAAATTTCTTTGCCAGCGGGAAATTGAATTCTTGATACAAGCCAAATCTCATTAAAAGCTGCGGTTTAAAGCCACTTTGATCCTCTGCGAATATGAGCCTATAGAGAGTCGGCTATTGCGATGAGATCTGCTTATTCTCTATCGAAACCAAAGTTGCCTTGAAAGTGCATAAAATTTATCTACACTCTCTTCGCCAAATAAGATAATATAAAATGTCAAGTACTTCGAATAGCGTTCCATGTAACGATGAACGTGGATTGGTTAAAATATCAAGCAGAAGAATAGGACGCGTGGAACAGTGCTGATAATAATATAATCCATCTTCCGCATTAATTTCTATTTTAAATCGATCAGTCTTATGAAAGTACCTGTGTCAAGATATGAAACCTCGAATCAGAAAGGGTTGTCAAGGGGATCGGCGGATAGTGGCCGATGCAGGAATGAATAATTCATAATCGTTGTACTAAAAGCATGAAACGACCACAAATGGGAAAGTGTGTATGGCCAAGCTATTATATTTGGTATGATACTAACGTCTTAAAGAGCAATAGCAGCATTTCTTGTACAGAACACTTGATACATTTAGTCTCGCAGTAAGTGCTACATTATTTTTAACGGCATAGAAACTAGTCAAATAATATTATCCTCCTGGAATATTAACGAAAATTTAATTTAATATGGATTCTTTCAATCAAATTCGGAGCGAGAGATTCAGTTATAGATTCTCGCAAATTTGATTCTGTCTATCGAACACATTCCAGTAGATTCGAGCGTAGATACCGACTAAATACGAACGCAAGCCAATACAGTGTTGACATCGCTCTAGCTATAGAATGGTCACGTTGGAACATCAGCGTGTTCTCATAACAGATTGCTACGAAACATTTGTGTCGAGCTACGAATGTTCTTCGATTTGTTTGGACTCGTACAACTATCGATATATGCGTGATATCTTATTCAATTGTTTACAAATACAGTGGGGTACTAATTTCGTAACGCCTGTTAACATTAAGATTAATGAAATCTGTAAATTCATCGGGATCAGTTATTTAGAAATATCTTGGGTTTGTATCGCAGAGTCATTGCAATTCCCCTTAATCGCTCCACTCCAGCGCACTGTCTCCAACAGATTTAAGTTAATCTTCTTAATCGATAAACTCAGTGTATCCGATATAAGTATAAGTGATACAAATAACAGGGTCATTCTTCATTGATCAAAATAATTCTTTATTAATGAAATAATGTAAAATTTCCTACTATACGAAAACCGGTATTCCATTTAAACAAGTAAAATGAAATGTAACCGATGTAATTTTATAAAGGATTTCGAAGCCAAACGATTTTGATAACGAAAAGATCAAGCATGTCGTTCGAGCGTGATAGTCGGGTGTAATCCAACCAAGGGGCAGTCTTTTTCCGAAGAAGTAAATAACTGTTCGACAGGACATGGAGGAACCGCCAACGAGTTGGTCGCGTCGACAGCAAGTTGTATCGCAACAAATCCTCTGAGCGAAGATCCTATCTGGTGCGGATATAAACTCAAACACAAGATCGTGCCTCGTAACACGAGTCTCGGGGATTGAAAACGCTTCCTCTACAGTAGCCACATCGCTCGAGATACCTTCTCGTGTGTAACCTGCTCGAGTTGTGTCGTATCATTGGCTTTATCGCGGCAGCAAATGTACTCAAACACGACCTTGTATCTTCTTCGATATCTCGTGAAAGTTGTAGACAAGTCACCTGGTAAACCGATAGCTTTGGTCTGGTATAGTCCGGTTCATCAACCATGGTCCATTCTCATTCTCTCTCATGTGGTAATCCAGGAATTCTCCCAGCTACACACGTGTGGTTCGCGGTCGTGGGCTTTCTGCGGTTATTATTGGATTCTGCATTCCACATTCTCTGATAAATGTAAGATTATTGGTTGGTTTAGCGGGAGCATAGGCTCATGAGAATCCTGTATGAAATGCTGATGGGAATAAATGAGTACACCACAGTCACAGGAATTCCGGTTGAATAAGCACTGCAAAGCTCAGATTAAATAAAGCCCAATGACACGTAGAGTGGCGTTCAGTGGCTTTGTTAGATGGCACAAAGGATCGATGCATTCGTAGGTCAGTAACATCCATTAAAGCTTCGTTGTTGCTTTTGGATTGAAGCGAGTTGCGGTATAAAGGATTTATTTAACTCCTCGTTAAGAAACGATCGTTGGTAAACAATGAATTTATAGAAGTGTTAAAACCGACTGAGATATTGCACAAAAGTTTTCGTTCTGGTATCGCAGCTACGTTTATCTTTCTAATTAAATTTTTATCGTAATATCGGTTCGACAATCAAAAGCTATTTGTTAGAACAAAAAACGGAAGTAGATACACTTCATAAATTATTGAGAAATCGTACAGGAACTGCCAATTCCTCGTTAATTCCAATGTATAATCGAAAACTACATTATTCGAAGTAAACAAACTCGACTTGTAACGAACGGGGTAAAATTAAATAAATATTTCGTTTGAATTAAAAAGTCGGTAATACGAGAGGCAACTGAAAATGGTATTGAAATATGCAAATTGACTAATTGTTTCGTGGTACGGTCACAACACACATGTGCGATGATTATCGATTATCGTGACTGGTGCTGCAATTAGAAAATGGGTGGGCGTACGGGATATCGAGGGATATATGTGGGCAGAAACCTTTACTTTGCCAAAGGAACGCAAAGTTTTTTCCCTTAAATTTCTCTGATATTCTGCGACGCAGAAGGAAGATAAGTTGTGCCTTTCCAGGTGGTAAAATTTATAGAAAAAAACTGCCCCGGTTAATGTATTCGCCTCGGAGAGATATATCTTGCCTCCTCCTTAAAATAATCCGTTCAACCACCTGAATGGCAAATAAGGATTTGCATACTCAAATGGCTCGTGTTAAAGGCAAAGATTGACGCCGACCAGTCTTCGAGGAGCTTCAAAAGCTGACGAAAGCCGTCATCAAGATGCAGATAAAACTACTCGGTTGATGTCTATATATGTATATGTTAATACGTATCTCGCGTACTTGGCACTCACTCGATCGTTATCTATTATTATCTTTTTGCGATAATTCGCGATAATGACGTATTCTGCAAGTGATAGCGGCAGTTTACTCGAATTGGAAGGTGCGTCGGATAAAATTGAAAAATAGTGCTGCACATGGGTGAAAATACTGATTTTACGCGTAACTGGGCTCTGTGAGATTAAAATGAAATATATACGCTCTCCGCAGGTATCTGTTAAATGAGATCTCGTATCAACCGGGGCGATCGGTAAAGTGGTCAATTATATCCGACGCTCATGTGAAATAGTTGATGATATCGTGTTACGGGGCATCTCGTCTTTTTATGTCACATCTAGCTCCCGGTAAACATGCCACACGTCGAAAAATAGAGGGATTAAGAGTATCACAGTGCAAATATTTTTTGAATTCCTGAGACCCAAAGTTGACAAACAAGATGTTGCGACAATGGTCACTAAAGTCTATTAGAACTTGCTTATTTCTAGAAAAATTAATAAGAATTTCAATTGATTTTCTCTACGATTTTTCGAGGGTAAAATTTCACTGAAATCAAAAGACTCAGGAGATAAAGCATTTGCATCACCGGAAGTTTAATCGGTTCTCACAGCCACTACAATTAGGATTACCATCGCAGACTGGCACTCGCCGAGGGCCAAAATCTCAAGTGGGGCCAATGATTCGCTACCTTTAGGCGTAGATCGAAATCACAAGATCATGATAAACTTTAAATTAATCATTTCTCACCAGTACATAGCGCGCTTACCATACACTTGTTCAAACCCTACTCCACGAGAATTATGTAACGTGAGTATAAAAGCACCGACGTTATTTGATGCCAGGCCAGTGGATATTATTACACCCAGGATTGAAAAATATCGAAAGCAGTCGTCGCATGTTGGTAATAAGGAGCAACTACTCTAGACAGAATAAATCACGCGTATCAAAGCGGCAGCAATTTCAACGACCATTCCCGCCAAATAGTGTTATTTTTGACCGTCACTCTGGACCCGGGATCGTTTTCTCTATAAACCCAAATCTACTCGAGTTGTACGAGCGCCAAGTAGTGTTGCATTAACATGCACGTGCGGTAGCAAAGACATACATACTAGGATAGACGAGTTTAACGACCAGAGTGACATTAAACCAATCTTCCTCTCTCACTCTTTCTCTGTCTGTGTATCTAGGAAACATGAAAGCGGTACTGGTACTTTGTGCGATCGCGCTAGCCATGGAGCTCAGCCACGGCCATGGTAACGAAGAATGGTGGCAGACGATGTCGCTTTATCAGATTTATCCTCGAAGCTTTAAGGACAGCGACGGCGATGGTATCGGAGACCTTAAAGGTACGTCTCACTTCATAGACACATTTCCGTCTTCTTTTTTTCCAGCATAAAACATTATCGTCAAGCCAGTCTCCTAGAAATTTATATCGCTTTATACATGTCCCTAACTTTACTTCTGATCTTCAATTATACGTTTGAGTCGCCCAGATCCGTGTGGATTAAATTAGACGCCACGGTGTGAGCCAAGTTCATTAAAGCAAAGAGTGGAGAGAGACGTTCCCGCGGATTTTGAAGCTGGTTTCATTAGTCTTCGTACGCGTGTACTTGGTTATAAGCTTACCGCAATTCGAGATGACGTTCGTAAATTCGTATCGGTTATTAGACAATTGCATAATTGGAGAGCACGCAGACAGGTGGAATAGCAGACACGCCGTACGTGGAATTTGCGGGCGACTCTACGAATGCAAACACTAGTCAAGAACAGGGTTTCAGTACTACGAACGTACTTCCGTGAAACTTGCGTGAAACTTGTTGTAATTAATGCACCAATAGTATTCGACAGGAAAGTTTGAATTACAACTGACTTAGAATCCGATGGTACAAGATGTTCAGTTCTAGATTTGTATACGAATCATTTGTACTAACGAAGAGACGTAATACAAATTAGATCGATTTGTTAGGTGGTGTTTTAAACGCGAAATTTCAATTCGAAATAGGAGCGAAGAGTAATCGAAGATAAATCAGTTAGAACGATCAACTTTTTCTACATTGATAATAATAGAATTCGAATCCACGTAACTCGATTTACAGTGTCGTAACGAGCTTTCCATTTCTGCTTACTAGAGAGCTTTTAACGTAGGTTCAGGGACCGCGTTCACGTAAGTGCATCGTCCTCGAAGCATATAATCAAATTTTTCTCTCGAAAGATGGGTGGCGTACCGCTCAAGGGTTGGCTGAAATGCCTCGCGGAAACAATTGCACTGTCGGAGAAGCGAAACGTTAAAAACAGTACCTCAAGTCAAACCACATAACAAAGGGTTCAGTCGGGTGTGAATTTTTGTAAAAGAGAGAATACGTATATAACCGATCCTAACGAGAAACGTTTCTCTTGACCTCAGGCATCGAGAGCAAGCTTGATCATCTGGTCGAATCTCACGTTGATGCTTTCTGGCTGTCTCCGATTTATCCAAGCCCGATGGTTGATTTTGGCTACGATATCTCGGACTTCACCGCCATCGATCCGACCTACGGTACCATGGAGGATTTCGGGAAACTCGTCGAGATGGCCCACGAAAAATCCATCAAAGTGATCATGGACTTTGTGCCAAATCATTCGTCAGATAAACATGAATGGTTTCAAAAAAGTCTGATGAATATTGAACCCTACAGCGATTATTACGTCTGGCATAAAGGAAAGGTCCTGGAAAATGGGACTATCGTACCACCGAATAACTGGGTAAGATACTTTTCGATACTAATTATACTATGTATATCTTGCGCCCATCGTATTCAACTTTTTTCAAATCGCACAAATAATAATCTAAGTTTCCACAGTTTCATTTCAAGCCGCGTTTGCGTCAGTGGAAGCATCGCTATTATACGTCTATTAGCAATCGCATATCTTCAGTGAAATGTTCGTTAACGATGTGGGTGTATTGGTGGTGAAGCAGGGTATACATCGTATGAGATGGAATTTCAGTGATATCGAGGAAGAGGTAGAACATGTGCTTGATGCCTAATTGCAGGTGAGCGTATTTGGTGGGTACGCCTGGACTTGGAGAGAAGAGAGGCAAGCGTTCTATCTTCATCAATTTGCCCCGGAACAACCGGACCTCAACTACAACAACGAGAATGTCGTCGACGAAGTAAAGGTGGGTATTGTCTGCGCAACAATCATAATCAGACTCGTAATAATAGCTTCTAGCGGAACGGGCTATTATTTTACCTATGACTAATAACATCAATGACAGTCTTGGTGGAACTGTCACAGTCTAGCATCCTTCAACACTCCTAGTGATAAAGTGTACTTTACTGGATTCGATGTTTTCTTACGTGAGTCTGGAAATCGCTTATTTCGATTAACTTTAATCCTAATATTATGTTTCGATTGAGTACGTCAGTATATTGTGTTAATAATAACGCGCTGCGGTATCGGGTTCTTGAACGGACAGTCTCAATGGCTAATATCGGTCGATCTCGAAGCACGATGTCCTTTATAAGGACACTGGTTTACCTGTGTGCATTAAATTGAAATAGTGTGTATAGGACGATAGGCCAATGCAATAACGTTAGATAAGTTTATTGATGGTTGAAATTGAACGCGTACGATGAAAGTTGATTGAGAAAACTGTGTCGATGGCAAAGATTGTCCATTATGTTAATCGTGTCATTGCGATTTTAGTCTGCAATCCCATCACTTTGAAGAATTTTAAGTAAACCGGAAATTAATTGGGTCGCTCATCGAAGATTAAAGTTCATTTTGAGGGCGATTGCTCTCACATAATCTGGGGTCAACAACTAATCAATAGAGTCGCAGAACGACTCTTGATTAGGTCAATGCGCATGTGATTGTACAAAGTTTGGATGTTGCCTAATTACTAACAAATTGAAGTTTCGGAATGATCAGTGTGTAACTAGTCTTGACACTAGAATTAGTTTTGGTTGGAATATTCTACTAGGTCAGCAATACAAGCACTATACGTTAATGCAAATCTATGCAAAGTCGCCACTAAATCGACTCAAATTTTAATCCAGGGTTTTAATGACAGGTAATGTAATATTCAAATTATTAGACAGATTTAAGATTTTTCTAATGGTAATTGACGACAGGTCGACCAAGTAATGACACATACGTAATATGTATAGTACTGAGAAGAATCAAGTAATTCTTTACAAAATGAATGAAGAATGGTTTTTTGCAATAGTACTTGTTATTTGTACGATGTGACTGATGAGATTATTGCGTTTCCGGTCGTGTTACTGACAAGAAACACTGTCAAGGTTTAATTGGTACCGCAATAAATCATGTAGCGTCGTGCAATTGCAACAGTAGTGTCGTAACGCTATTGTTTTTCTTTTCACTATCTTTAAACGTTTGCTTCTTTCACTATATACATATATTCTTTAAACGGAATGTCATAATGGTTGTAAATTATAACTGGACTCGAACAAAAAAGAAAAACTTAGGTCACTTGAAGAAACTTTTATCGGGTTCTTTAATAATTTCTCATATATTTTCGTCTTCCAAGCAAATATTGACTATGTTTTCGGAATAGAAAATGTCGTATCTGTACGAGTAATTTTTCGCGGAATATGAGCTATACTGAATTGCAAATAACTATGTTAAATAGAGTGAAATTTCTACGCTTCATACCTGTGAATTGTGCGATACATCTTAGTCAGTACCGAACGTGAGACGACTAAATCGAATATGTTTTGGTAAGAACGTGACCAGCTATCAATACAGAGATATTCGATAAACATAGCTACCGAATTAGATGAACAGAAGCGTCAACAACAGCCGTTACCATGACATACAAATTATACAAGACATACGCGTCTATCCCCAACAACAATACATAATTCAAGCATATTTCTTTTGGCCAAGCAACCTATCTCCTTTTAAAGAATATTTCTAAAAACTATAGAACTGTTATTACATAAGTTAGAAAATATACACACGTGTTACAGGACGTGCTTAGATTTTGGCTGGAAAAGGGTGTTGATGGTTTCCGAATGGATGCCATTCCACACCTTTGCGAAGACGATCGATTCCTCGATGAACCACTAACTGGATATACCGACGATCCAAAAAATTATGGATACACTGATAAAGTATTCACGAAAGATCAGCCACGCACATATGACATGGTTCGAGGTTGGAGAGATGTTCTGAATGAGTTCACACATAAGGACGGCTTTCCTCGTGTGATGATGATCGAAGCATACGCGAATCTTTCGATGACGTTGAAATACTACGAGTACGGAGCCCACTTCCCATTCAACTTCGGCCTGATCACCGACGTCGATAAGAATTCTGGCGCGTCGGACTTTCAGAATGTGATCGATAGATGGATGTCAAACATGCCTCCAGGCGCAACAACTAACTGGGTGGTAAGTCACCCAGAATGACATTTCCAGATCAAGGAAATTCAACGCGATCTAGTTTTAGTTTAAAGTTTGCAAAAAAAATTATGACGATTTCACATTTTCGCGATCCATACCTGGTGTAACTATTACGATTATACCTATATGTGACCACCTGATCGCGAGTAAAAGACAAACTGGAATCTGCATTTGGCTTGGAAATATTCGTTCCTCGTCGGCATCTGTTCGAACGTTTACCATTCGATTGCTTTGTCCAAGACACACCATGGAATATGTGGAATCGATTGATACGTGAGATTCTTTCGACCTTGCACTTTTGAATTATTCTCAAAGACAATTGGAAAGAAGGGTCAAGGCAAAGTAATCTATGTGTGAAGAATTTAATATCGTTCTAATTGAAAGATTAATTACCACGTAATTTAAAATTCCGGAGTGCCGGTTGTTGATTAAATTTTTCTTTGGAAAGATTCAATAAGGATTAGTTTCTTAATAGGCTGGAAATCACGATAAACCTAGACTGGTGTCACGATTTGGGCTGGAACGCGCCAAGGCCGTGACAATTATGACCCAGTTGCTACCTGGTGTAAGTGTAACTTATTACGGCGAAGAGATCGGTATGGAAGACACTTGGATTTCATGGGAAGACACGAAGGATCCACAAGGATGTAACGCTGGCAAAGATGGGTATGAAACCAGTTCTAGGGATCCAGCTCGGACACCCTTCCAGTGGGACGACTCAACTGCAACGGGTACAATTGATTCGATCTTAAAATAGCATTACAAGCCAGTAGACTAGACGCAAACTTTAGTCATCGTTTTATCGAAGATATTGGATTGCGCGGTACTGTTATCCTGACATTGAGCCACGCAACGGAACACTATCGGCTGATTAGTTAGGAAAATGCATCGTACACGTGTGTGCACATGGCAATATGCTTACGTAAATCTTAACTTGTTCAAGGCCAGTTAGCTCTAGTATAGTATTAATATAGCAACTTCTTAATTTTTCTGATAACTATTCAGGACGATGTGATACATAATAATTGTAACGCAGCAAGCTCGTAAATTTCTTCTTCATTACTCTGGACAATCACTGAAAGATTTAAAACGTTTAATCAAGCGATCTAGCTAATATAAATGAAACTTTTTTAAATAATCCGACGTGGATCTAAAAGATTTTATCAAATTGCGAAGAAAAATTGCCACTTAAAATATTTCAAAGGTTTTAAAAGTTTTCTGAAAACGTCGCTCTTTCAATGAGATTCCGCGTTATCTTCGAACATTTTCTAACAAGCCTTTTGCACTCTCCTTGAACCAAGTTAAATATCGATCGTACGGAGAGACAAGACCTCTTGTCTTTTGCAGACCTACGTCTAAATAGAATCATTTGTAGGATCACGCTGCCACTGATTTGTAGGGCAATATACCTAGCAATACATGATTCGAATCGCGAGCTATTAGGGCAGTGCATTTGTTAAATATAAATCCTACTCGAAGATTGCGCTGCTGCTACTGATCAGAAGACTTAAAAGCTTTGCTTCTTTACTCGAGCAAATAATGTCACCGTCAGATGACATAGTCTGATAAATCACCAACATTACTTTCTTTCAAAGCAATTATCTTTCTTCGAAATAAGAAACCCTGTGTATTTCTAGGATTCTCCAGCAACGAAAACACCTGGCTGCCAATTAACGAAAACTACAAGACTGTCAATTTAGCTGCCCAAAAGAATGACAAGAACTCCTATTATGCTCTCTACAAAGCAATATCACAATTAAGAAGATCGCCTATTATTAAAGACGGTGAACTTGTGACTAAGTTACTGAACGATAACGTCTTCTCGTTTGCAAGGTAAGGCACGATCGACTCAAAACAGTAACGACAGCATTTATTATCAATAGTAACATATTTATAATATTGATCGTTATGATTTTGTCTTCAGGAGAACCAAGCAACAAGGATCGATATATGTAATTGTGAACTTTAGCGAGAAACCTGAATACGTCGATTTATCGATTTACGAGAATATTTCAAAGGAGTTGATTCTCTATCACGTCACTGGTGATACGGATTTACCTGCAGGGTACGTATGTCCTTCTACCTTCAGTCTTCTGTCATCCTTTCATTTGCCCATTAATCAGAGATGCAAATTGGCCTACTGCACGAAATAAGCAACTCTTGGGACACCACTGTCACCTCCGATTTTGGAAAGCCTTGTCAGACGGCTTTAATATCATATCCTAGATGATATTGTCGTATCTAGTTCGATCTCAAAATTCAACCGTATCGAATTATTGATTCCAGAATGGATGGACAGTTCACTGTCCCCGCATTCCGTTAGTAACACATGTCCAAACATTATGCAAAGGAATATTAATGCGCTGCGCCTACGTAAAGATAGTGAACGGTTCGCGAAAGCTAATGAAGCTCGATCAATCAAGCATAGTTTGAAGTTTCGTCCGATTTTAACAGAACATTCGTAGCTTGCTAATTCTCCGATTTTTCGAAATGTTTTTCGATCACTATTATTCTCGAGTCGAAGAGAATGATAGTGGAAAAAAAGAATTGTTGCTTATTCGTGTAGTTACCGAGGCGAGAAAAGGGGATTTCTCAGCTGACTTAACAATATCTACTACTGTATTGTTTTTCATTTTGCAAATTTAGAACTGTCGTGACGGACATCAGCAGCTTGACAATACCACCGTTGGGCACTGCGATTTACATTGGCAGCCAATGAGGTGGACTGAAATAATGTTGTGCTTCGGCGCCGGATTTGTACCCGAGAATTATGCGAACCTATGCCAACTGCTGACTATTTTTTCTCAGCTGTTTTAGCACCGATGCTTGACACTCACAGTGTCCACTGTAGCCTAAGAACTTGTGTACTTTATAGAATGACTCCTTCGTGCTGGAACATGATTACGAGCATTTTTTAATTTATTACATGTTTCGGTAGAAATATCGTGAAACGAAATTATCAGCGAAATATTGTAATTCAAATTGATGAGTATTTTTGTAAAATTGAGTCTCGAGAATTAATTTTATCCAATTTAACTATGTTAAGCTTACGATTTTATAGTAAGAATTTTCGCACAATAATAAATGAGTATGAAGTTATGAAGTATTTATGGTTTTAATTTTATAACTGTCTTTCACTCGACAGAAGTGGAATTTCGATAAAACTGACGATTGACAGAAGTAACGTGGGTTTCCAAATCGAAAGATTGGCAGTCACTTTAGTCAGTCCGTTCAGTCGTCAATTAGAAACGTCCCAAAATCTGGTATGCGCCCGTGTCATATCCTATATAGGTAGAGAATCGACAGGATGGACCATAGCAATGCCGAATTTCACTCGTCAGCTTTCCAAACTCTTTCATGCCATGCTCGCAAAGGCAGTTACACTCTAACATTTTCTTCGCCAATCGTATTAACCTGCCGGTACGGTGATTCGAGTTGATTCCGCATGCGGAGCATACAGCCACCGGTAAAATTGGATCACCAAAAGGTTCACAGGATTCGATATTAAACAAGCCAACTTGCTGTTTTAAAGAGAAAGTTCCTGGACCATGTGTTAGCTTAAAAGTTCTTTCTCTGAAAATTTGCAATTGCATAAAATTGTGACCCTTATCTGCCTAGAAATTCGGATCTCGAATCCAACGATATCTATCGACACCATTCTCCATTATCTCTACCCACGTTTAATCATACTTAATCAGGATGCAGTAAAAATATTAAAGAGAATCAAGGAAAATTTGTAAACCATCGATTCTGACAAATTTCAACTGAGAAGACATCACGCAGCGCTGATATTGATTCTAAATAGAACTCTGGAATATTCATGGGTATTTTTACACAAACCGACAGTGACGAAAAAAGTTCAGTTACTGTTCTGCTCTCCGGACTTGCGAAACCTAGCAGGTGATCGATCTTGCTGAAGGATTGTAGACAGGTTGATCTAATTTTTAAAACGCTCCAACCGCCAACGGATTTCTTGCTAATAATTCTCCTGAGAGATCTATAGAACTCCCGTAGAAACTACTCAACTGCGTAGCATGAAAAGTTTCCGGATCTGCATTTGCGGATTTCCCAGCAGAAGTACGTGCCGATGCCATTACGTACATTGGATTTCCAGTGGATAGTTTTAAGCTGAATTGTACGCAACCAGTACGACTTCATACACCGGTAACATTTATGGTATTTGCGAAATCCGGTTTGAGCGAACTAGCTTACAAGAACAAACATTTTGCAATCAGAAAGTAATACGGATGATACGATTGATGATCCCTCTAAAAACGGAACTATAACTAGATGGTAGCTATAAATCATGTTTCAGGAAAACAGTGAAGGGAAAAACTTTCGTGATTAGAATAATGAATTTTTCAAAATCACCTTTTTAAGAAAACAAGACCCGTAGCGTATTTTACCACGTTTAAAATTCCTCTCGAAAGTTTTATGAGTTTACCTGGCAGCAGACTATAGTCAAGTTTCCCATTGTGATGCAGGCAACCGCACATTAACCATCCTGGTCGTTATAATAAAAGCACAAGACGAAAATCATGTCTTCGAGGCGTTGTATTGAGGCAGGTGCTAAGAAACGAAAGCCCTGTCGCAATTTTTGGCGTATACTTTGCCTACTATGCATGCAAATCGTTCCCAACTGAGAATAAGTATGCTTGATGACGATGAGTCAGAAAAATAACTCGACACGGAGTCTTATTCCTTCTAAAGCCACGTTCATTCCAAAGGCAAATGCTACAACATTTGCAGGTAAGATTTCCCGCAGCTTATCGCCTGCAAATTTTCCGAGGTGATAAGCTTACGTTGCTTCATAGCAGCTCTTTTTTTTCACAGTCATTCGATCGTAAGCGCCAACCGAAAGCGCATGTCACAAAGAAAGTTGAGGATGAAAATCGTCCTGATCGCTATTGCTTTATCTCTAATCACGAGTGTCGCTTTTTGCGAAATTCGCGAGAAGAGATGGTGGAATCACGCTCTAATATACGAGGTTTATCCCAGAAGCTTTATGGACAGTAACGGCGACGGAATTGGAGATTTAAAAGGTAAGATTTCCCCAACGTTCGACTATTTAAATTACTCTGTAGCACGGGCTTGGAATACGAAGAATCTTTGAAGCCAAGCAGCCACCTTCCACGTAGAACAATTTGCAAGATAAAAATCGGCGAGGACACGTGCGAATCGTGCCGTGCCAACCAGTAATTATACGTTTGCCGCGAAGACACGATGTCGTAATGGGAGTGATACTTGACGGTTGTTTCGTCGAAAATGCCGCTGGCCTGGCGAACGTGTTTTTGAGAGGATCCCTTATACTCGCCCTTATTACTACATAATATACCACGAACCTCTCAAAACTCTTCGTTTCGTCGTTCTTTCAACCTCCACTCTGCGAATGTGCTCGTCAAACACGGTGCCAAGGATTATTATGCAATCTCCAAATTATACTCTTTCCAAAAACAAGCAATTTATTGGTACTAATTAAAATTCTCGAGTTAGCGAAAGGATGAGCTGAGCAGGACCGAAATTACAGATCCGCGAATCCTATTTCTCTTAAGGATCCGTCGACAATCGTTTCGCGAGTTTCAAGTAAATTACTGTCTTTCTGACTGATTCTGAGTCATACATGTTCTCGCCTGGTTTTATAATCGTTGTGTTGGCCAGTGTCTATAGCACATTCGCAGTATGTATTTAACTATTGCGATAGCATTGGTATCGGTTGCCCGACCAACTAGTAGATTATTATAATTTAGTCAGTGAGCAGCCTGATCAAGAGTAATTCCTTGACGAGTCGGATACAGTTTTTACACACGAGACAAAACACGCAATTGTTCCTTGATCTGCGGCATCTTCTCCGCCGATAGTTACTTTATCAGCGGTTGACCGAAAATTGGGTAAAAGAGACCACTAATCGACTTCGGTTAACCCATGCTCATGAACAAATACTCGATTACGTAAACGAAACTTGATCCATGCAACGGAGCGCGTGAATATATTACAATATGACGCGGGCTGTCGAACACCACGAAAACTAAAAGCGAGAGAACAAAAAATACCAACAAGAATTTAGATGGCAAAAGCACACATTACAGTAATAACAGTATATTTCTCCGTCATCGTTTTCTCTTTAAACTGGCCACTGAGCACGTAATAAGATTCTGCACGATTCTATATTACAGGCGGAAATGTGAGCTAGTTGATTTAAGTGAAACTGTTGTTTAATTAATTAGGGCTGTTTAATTAAAAATATTCCACGATCAGACAACGGAAGCTATTTGTCGACGGGAATTAGTCTCTCTATGCTACCTAAAGTGTATGATAAAACGTGATATGATTTATTAAAGTTTTATCTACGAATAGGTATTACGAGCAAACTAATGCATTTCGTGGACTCGGGAGTGCAAGTAATTTGGCTGACAACCATCAATCGCAGCCCTATGGCAGATTTTGGACTGGACGTTGCAGACTTCACAGACGTAGATGAACTTTTTGGAGGAATAGATGATTTTCGATATCTTATACAACAAGCAAAAAATTCTAGTTTAAAGGTGAAAATTACGCGTATTTCTTAATATATTGGATCAGATACATATTTCATCGTTGTCATCTTTGCTTAAGCTTAATTTATCTTGTTGAACTTTTAGTTAATTTTGGACGTCGTACCCAATTACACCTCTGATCAACATTTCTGGTTCGAACAAAGTCAGAATGGTGTGGGTAAATACGCAGATTACTATATCTGGGCTAGAGGAACAAATAACAACGCAAAACCACCGAACAACTGGATCAGCGAGTATGGTGGTCCAGCTTGGTCCTACAACAAGAAGAGAAATATGTGGTACCTTCATCAGTTTGGTCCTAGACAACCCGATCTCAACTACAACAACCCAGACGTGAGAAGAGAAATGCAGGTAGTGTAAAGCAAACCCGAATTCTATTAAAATTCCCAAGTTCGCCATGAAAGATACTTAATCACGACGAAGGTGGATACATGAAATTTGGGAAACTACGGAATTATCCGAAAAGGATGCTTCACGTTTCTAGAGTACTTTCAGGAAGTATTTCGCTACTGGCTGGATGAAGGAGTCGATGGTTTTTGCATAAAGAGTATCCCGTCTATTTATGACAGTGATTGCTTGCAAAATATGCAACAAAGTGATAATTTTGCCCTCTCGGATTATACATTTCCAAATCATGAGAGCATAAGAAATCAGCCAAAAACATTTGAACTTCTTCAAAACTGGCGAACACTTTTGAATGATTACGCTGACTACCATAATACTACTGAAAAAGTATACATACCACTTGTAATTTTTAATATATAATTAGTGTGAGTGCTTGTTTAATAACTAGACTTTAATCTTAGATACTGATGACCTCGGTACACGCAAACTTAAAGGATACCGCGGACTTTTATAACACTGGCTCGGATATTCCATTGAACTTCAACTTTGCCATGGATGCAAAATCACATTCGTCTGCCGGTGATTTTAAATTCGTTATAGATTCGTGGATGAAGGCGCTCCCGGAAAATGCGATCCCGAATTGGGTGGTAAATTGAATTTCCTTTTTAGCCCAATTACTTTGTGATCAATATATTGACTCGTGTCGATGTTATATTCGATGGAGCGTAAGTAGAAATATCGTTGCAGATAGGAAACGAGGACTATAGTCGCACAGCTTCTCGCTATTCCCATCGCGCCGATCAGATTATGGCGTTGGCTATGATTTTACCTGGTGTAGCTGTGATATACTATGGAGAAGAAATTGGAATGGTTGATAACACGAATATATATTATAGCGAGACACAAGATCCAATTGCTCGTAATGCGGGAATACAGCGATATAAGCTTGTATCTCGCGATCCCTATAGAACACCCTATCAATGGGATAATCGGAGCAATGCAGGTGCGAAAATCATTGAATTATTACCCATTCAATAATCACGATAAAACCATTTTCAAAATTCAATAATTCCTCAAATAGCATTTTCCATCTGGGTAATTTTATATCGATGATCCTTTTAATTCTTCTCTTTGTTATATATTCAGTGTTTTTAGTACATTTTTTTACTGATTGTGAGAATAAATACCTTCAATAGGTTTTAGCACAAGTAATAAGACATGGTTACCGGTGAACATGAATTATCCTTTTCTAAACTTGGAAAATGAAAAGAGAATGCGTCAGTCGCATTATCATGTGTATGAAAAATTGGCGGCCTTACGTATTTCTTCCGAAGCTCTGAAGGAAGGAAAACTTGATACTAGCGTTATTAATAACAATGTGTTAGTCGTTGAGAGAAGCACCCCAAATGAAGCCATAACTTTCTTAATGAATTTCTCTAATAAGACAGAGCATAACATTGATTTTTCTACAAAAACTGGCGTACATACAATATTATTTACCAGCGTGTGTTCTCCTGTTATATTACGGTAAGTTATTTTTGATTTATACTATCATTTAATTATAACGTTGCAATAGAATTGTGTTATGCTGAGTCCTTGCATTTTAGGAACGAAACGGTAATTGTCCTGCCAGCGAGAACATCTGCAGTCGTACATACAAATTTAACTGCTTCTACAAACGAAAATGTTGGATCGAAATCAAGTCCGCTAAAATCTTTGAACAAACATCTCAAGTATATTATTACTCTTATAATTATCTGGCATCGCAGATATTAAACGTTCAAAAAAATTTCGCATCATCTAATTAAGTGTCGTGACCTTGTTCATATAAATACCATGTTACACGTACTATAGGGTGAGTACAAATTTATAAAATATCTTTCAATTTACTAATAATATTTCAATTTGTTTAAATACACCTTAAATTTAACAATACTAAGATTATAAAGATTCTTCTATACCTATATTTGGATCTTTCAGTCCAGAATAGATTCTCTAATGTCACTTTTGTGTCAATAGCACAAAATTACCTAGAAAAAGGTTTAAGTACCGATCGTAGAACTGTCTCTGAATTGCAGTGGTAGGATAAAGATAATCCTTGTCTCTGTGAAGGCATCGCCATTAGTTGAGTATATTTAAGTTAGTCATTAGTACTAGTGCAAGTCGCATAACACGAAATGCGTTAGCTCGCAAACATGTCTCTCTACATGTCGCATCGAGAGTAGAAGTCACAGAATAAACGACTGTTTTCAGTAGTATAGGTAAAGTTACTCTGATTCTATCCATCAGTCACTTGGTGCCATTGTGTATCGCATGCATCATGGGAATAAGCAGACTACAGTATTATTTCCACAAATATCTCCATAGTTATAGTGCAAATATTTGCAAGACCCATATTCTTCCACATTTGAATTTAAAATTTCTTTATCAATATTTCTTGCCCCATTCTTATCCGGATCGAATTGTTTAATACAATACATATATCGATATCGGCATTTACTCTGAGCGAAATTAAAAGTGATTTATGATGACTAAGAGTTTAGCGCATTTTTCAGCACGATCTCGTGATTTTCGTGAGATATCTTAGAAAATTAGTGGGAAGAAGATATGTTCACAGATTTGCACCTGCTGAGACTGTCGGACACGGAACAAATAAATGAGAGCCGAGTGCGGAAACTTACGATCGTTACAAGTTGGAACTTGGCCAACCCTTTAAAACGTCTCTGAGAAAAATACAAATTGCTTTTACCACTAAGCCACTTCTTTCTTTGTGGCGGCTGCATTATCTTGCGTTTCTTCTTTTCGCGAGAAGAAATAAAGATCTAAATTTCAGACGATATTCGGTTCACCTTTTAATCAGATTAGAATAGGTACGGGACGAATGTTTGTCTTTTCCAGGTAATTAGAGTTAAAACAGAAAATGACCTTTATCCAAGCGATAGAGTGTACCAGAGTCAACGTTAATGACAAATATATTGGATTATGATCTGAGACTGACAGCTGAATGTCATACATCATATAGACAATTTGACGGCGTAATTATCCGTAAATTCACCGCTTTTGCGACGAAAATTGATGAAATCGCGATATGTCATGTAGATGGCAATGACACAGGAGGGACTCGCGCATATCTACGTATACCCTATAACTCGATATTCTTTTGCCCCTCCTTTATTTATCAATAGAATAACCTGATTTATTTCTATTGCCCAAGTTTCGTCTTTCCACATGTAATTACCCCTTTAAATTCCGAGATTTTTTCATATCGATGTATCCAGTACATGCATTTCTCAAACAGTGACTAATCTATCGCTTTAAATAAAATGTGCTTCATTGAACATAATCACTTTAATTCAATGATATTAAAAATAAACAAGAGCAACAATAGAAACTAAATCCTGTTATCCCTGTGTTCTCTTATTGCTTCGAAAAAAGAGAATTGAGTGCAATGGATTATTGTCAAATAAAAGCTCGTCGGAATTGCGGGCACAAATTTTACAAATATTCTTTATACAGAAGCATTGTCTGTCTGGATATTAAAAATTTGATTC
This sequence comes from Trypoxylon attenuatum, assembly GCA_963989405.1. Taxonomy (NCBI): domain Eukaryota; kingdom Metazoa; phylum Arthropoda; class Insecta; order Hymenoptera; family Crabronidae; genus Trypoxylon; species Trypoxylon attenuatum. The sequence continues at coordinate 13,667,140 of OZ022490.1, read as the reverse complement.
TCGAATTTACGAGTAATAATAGTTATTGCAGTGGCAGGTTTCCGACGCGGAAGAGCGCTTCGCGTGGATGATCATAAAAATTTTACGCCGGATAAAGTCCAAGTGTCTGCAAAATTCCTCGCTCCGTTTTGCGTGCATCGTGAAAACACCAACGCAGGGATGTGCTATATTCATTCGGGGTCGCAGAGACAAATCCAGAAAATTGCCAACACGTTGAATTGCAAATAAGCGTAATCGTCGACTCCTGCCCTTAGTTTCCGTTTGCAAATAATTACGCGGTTTCTTTCCGCCTATTCAATTCATGTCATTTATCATTTAGATCCTTATTTACATTGCGAATTCACAACGATAACAGTACACCGTACAACAATGCTGACCAAAAAAAAAAAACTGTGGTTTAAAACTTGTGTACCACGTTCCAAATTTTAAAACTATTTGTTTACGTAGTTTTCTTACGAGGGAACCGAGTACCAATGTTTCACTGAGTCGTTACAACACGCAAAGAAACAATCAGATTACAATTGCAGAATGCTTCTTGCTACCTTCGCAAAGGCCCATTCTATCTCGCGAACGTTTTACACGAGATTCTCGCGTTCCACTTAGCGTCGAAGTCGAGCTGTAGTTTAAGAACGACATAGAACACTTCGGGAAGGGCGTGTAAAAGCTTTAAGCGTACCATTATTCTTGAGGCAATACATCGTGAGCACCAACGTGCTTCCACATTCAATCTCGAATTCTGTGACAAGAATCAGCTATTCGGCAGACAAGATGCTAAACTCACTGTTGACTCTATTCATACTGCTATTTGCAGAATTATCTTGAAAAACATTCAGATAACTAGACACACGTACATCAAGTTTCGAAGCTTTTCAGAGAAGAATAGAACTGGCGAATTTTTCACAGTTTATTGGAAATATGGTCCGAGGCAATGCTTGTATAAAATTCGCGTCAGATATAGTATAAAAGATGCTTGGCATTCGTCAGATATTCAGCAACTATCACAAATGCAGCTTACTCCCCAAGAAAAGTAGTCGCTGAATTGAAAACCGTCTGGCAAACCGCTGTAGCACAAACGTTTCTTCTCTGCGACTCAAAGAGGTTTGTGTTGCCGGGAGGAAACGGTGGTTTATACTTGAGAGACTGAAACTACTCTTTCGCTCACTCACTTTCACTTTAGAAAAACTGGGTGGCACGTCGAGCCCAAAAATTGAATGTTAATAATCGTTAAAACTTATGTGAATCCTATGTCGCCTAGCAAATTCCAGAAAAATAATTAGATAAATAGTACTAATTAATTTAGTTATTCTTATGTATAGGGGTAAGTTTTAGATTGTGATATTCGGCGGAAAAGGAGCTACTAAAATTATCCGCGAATAAACCTAGATGAAGGTGCAATCTGAAGTAGGAGTTTCTAGTTCATGGGCTTCCACGCAACAACTATTGGCAAACTTTCCTTGCTGAGGTTGGAACTTTACGCGCGAGTTTGTTGAACTCATAAGTAGTTATAAGGCGACTTCAAGGATTGCACTAATCGTTACTTCAACGACACTCATCACACACTCGACAGGCTACCAAAACTCGTATCAAGATTCCTCAATCGTGAATGCTTAAACCCGTTTCATCGAGCAAGAACTTGCCAATGGAAATTCATCCAAGTTACTTACATCTTGAAAAATTGAGCGAGTATTAAAGCGGCCGTTGCGTCATAGGAAATATTCATAAAACGTGGAAAAGCTTCTTTGTTATTTATGCGAGACAAGATGAGTGTATTCCCTGGGAAGTGATAATGTGCCACCGGCCTCAGGCCATTCGGGTGTAATACCAATGAATACCTGAGAGGCGTAATACGAAATCATTTGCACAGTCGAGAAACTAATATTTACGGTCTACTACTTATACAGAGATTTTTGCACGGTAATCGTGTGTTTGGTAGTTTCTCTATAGATCGATAGACTTGCTGCTTATTTTTGCTCATTGGTTATTAATATAATGCTTGTCTAAGAAAATTTGTATTTTCTCACCGTCACCGTTATTATAAAGTTAATTTTTCACACACGTCATAACTAAATTCGCGTATGCATTTTATCTAGACTTCCGCGAAGAGAAGAAATGTAAACATTGGATCAGAATTGCATTTACTAAAGTGTGAGTGCTTAAGGTTCAATTTACTGAAATGCAATTTAGTTGCAGAAGAGAGAAATTTCACTTATGACAGTTGGGTTAATTTATCTGTGCAGGCAGTAAATTGGACAATTAAGTTGCACTGGCACACTATAATTGGACGTTAAAAAGAAGTGCTAACAATCCGAGTGACTTTACATTAACCCAACCGCGTGTAATACTGAACCACATGTCAACGCGTTACCTGGAAATCATGAATTATGCATCGCTTTCGAAGTATCGAGATTGTGTAAGAAAATTTTATTCACACTTTTTTATACGGATAAACATATGATTTATCATTCGTAATGTTAGTAGCACGATTTTCCTCGGAACATCTCATTGCTCTTCATTTGAGATGATAATTGCAGTAGGTGTAATTGACAAGTTTATAGCGATCATAGATCAAGATATAAACCGGTCGGAGATGAAGCATTAAAAGCAAATGCGAGATACATGCAAATTGGATAAATTTATTTCACGCCTGATTCGAATAAGTGAATGGTTTTCAATTTGCTTTACGTTGATTTGGGGAAAATATAGAAGAAAAATACGTTTCTCATCAGCTGCAAGGAGTTCAGTAAAACCCACAGTAATTAGTTTTGTCTTAAATAGATGACACCATTGCGATACCAATTAAACTTTGATTGCTTAAGTTCACTCAAGTACCAAAAATTGTCTGTCGTGAAGAAAGATTGTTCGTATCACGCTGACATTTTATTATTTCATTTAATTTTAGAATCGATATCGAACGTGTGAATCAGAAATGAAAATTGACGCTATTAAAATACTCATTGGAAATGTCAGTATCGTAAAAGCCAATCGTAATCAGGATTCCATCCAATTTCTACATGCTAAGCAGCTGCACCTAGTTCGGAAGTTCGCGAGTGGCAACGCGACAATAGGACCATTTTACTGCAAACCAATTTTTCCAAGTGCATTGAAACTTCGCCTTTCCGATTGGAACTCTGCTCATTCGACTCTGTGTCACAGACTTCTACTTTCTTAATCATTTTATTTCATGCGTCAGGGAAACGAAACTCGCTTCACGAACAAGAACGTTTAATTGTAAAATACATGAGGCTTTCATTTCGACTATATTAGTGAATTTGCCTTTGATGTTAAATTATTACATACTCCGATAGTTACATTATCCGTAACACTGCTCTTTAGATATTATAATACAGAACGTCAAAACCAGAAACCCAAGAAATCACAAGTTCAGCCTGACTACTGACAAAGTTCCCTTACCGCATACTCCATATACCGGTAATTCATGTTCGTCGATATAATTAGTCAGCAAAGGCTATCGCAGTTTCCAGTAAAAATAAAACTAGTCGTAAAGTTATAATTAACCGAAGAAACGTTATCTTCTCCATGAGACTTGAATTTACCTGACCAGAATAAGAAAAGAAGAGTTCGTTACCAAGGAATGTTCCATAATTAAGCAATTGTTTAAAATTACAACAGAAATTCTCTTTTCGTACTACCATAATCATCTGCACTGCTCGAGGCATTGCAATTGTGTCTGCAATAACAGACTTGTTCGAGCAATTACCTTTATCCAAAAAGAAAAAAAAGCTAGGTTTTAACGCGCTCGACTTTTCTTACAAGTTACCAGTGTAAGCGAGGCAGATTAGCGAGGAATCGATGCGGCAAGAGTACCTAAGAAAAAGGACGATCGGGAGGATAACCGTGTCAGGAGAATCGCGGCGAACAAATCCTAGTTGCAGACGGACTTTTGAAGTGAACAATGCAACGCACGTAGACTTCTCTTGGTCCGAAGTTTAGTTGCCCGTAGTTGTCGTGCGCCTTTTGCAAGCTAATAGTCCAAAGTTTCCGTGGCTGGTCTAACTAACCAATGCAGAAGACCAACTACCGCAGCGTAAACCTATTTCTCCTTGTCCCTGGTAAACGTCACAGCTGTAATAATATTACTGCTTCTGTCTGCAATTTAAAATGGTATCGCTCGATTTTCTACGTCTCAAGCCCCTAGTAGACGAAGTCTCCCAAATGAACACTTAAAAGCACACGTTAGATCTCGGTCAGGAGGACATCTCTAAAAGTAGAAGGATGTCTTCGAGGGCAGAAAATCAAGTTCCAGGAAATGGATGTAATTGCTTGCGAAGTCCACAACTGCAATTGTTTCCAACCTTAACTTGCCGCCTCAATACTCCCTGTCAATCGAGAAATAGTAGTGATAAGAGTTAAAAAGAACACTCCAGAGGGAATTAAATCACTATGTCACGTGACAATTTGATTCACACCATTCGGATGTACCAGTTTTACCAAGAGACTCCGGTCAAAATTCCGATGAAAATCGATTTGCTTTGTCCAGTCTTAGCGAAGTCCTCAATGATGCTTAGAGAAAATATTGACCTATCGACGGCCGTAGCCAAAGTACTAACACAAAAATGAGTATGTCTCAAGGAGTGTAAATATGAGCAGCGACCGTAGAAGTCAAAGCAAAAACTTCCAACACTTTCGCAAATTTCTATCCTCCGAAATTTCCATTTCAAAGGTATATTCTTCAGCGCTGCTGGAGATGCCGTTGAAGCGTGCCGAACCCGTTCAGCGACACAATAAACAATTTATCAAGCTCATAGACGGTGGATGAGAATTTTGAGAAAGTGTGAAAAACCACGGGTTTGTACGCGAGAATGGCTCAACGTAAAAGCAATGTCTGGGCTAAGCAGAAGTAGAGAGTAACAAAACCATTAATGGAAAGGTTCGAAAGCTTAACGAGCACGATCTCCGCACAGTAGCAGTGCGGCTACGTCCGGGGGAATAAAATTGACGGTGAAGGACGAACGTTAAACAGGAAACGATGTTTGAGAACGATGCTAAGAAGATCGTAGAGCAGCTACGCGGAGATGTCCCGGCGATAACTCGGCCGAGCTTCAACTATATCAACACGCGAATTTCCTTTGAGTTCTTGTTCCATCATGAGGCAATATACCAGTTTATGGCTTCAGTTTTCTCGAGGGTTTCAAAAAGGTACTCCTATATCGGTTAGATTTTTCAATTACCAGTATAGTCTAACATGGAAATCTGATTTCTCCCGTTCTTTCATTCGCAAAGAATTCAAGTCACCTTGGGAATGATTATGAAATGAATCTAGATTGAGGAAGCTGCAGAAGATAGTTGGAAAATGAAAATAAAATTAACGGAGGAGCAGTTTGATGCTGCTATCAAATTGCACTCAGTTTTTCCTCATTTTTTTCTGAGACCAGAAGTTTGGATTACTTTGTCGAACGAGAACTTTGAGAGGTTCGGTTACGTAAAAGTTTAGATAGCATTTCGTTTAGCAACAGCAATACGCTGCTGTTTTGGAACAAGGGATGCAAGTAAATCTATAAAGCAGGATCGAGGGGAAAATTGTTGATGTACACTTTACCGCAATCTAACTGTAAAATATGTAAACATTTGCAGAGAAAAACTAAATAATAGAATGAAATTAAATACAAAGTAATTAACAATTTAATTAATATTGGTATTCATTTAGCACGGTGCCATTGGGGAAATACTCATTCAAGAGCAGAAATCTGTTCCCAGCGCCGTCCTTAATAAGCCATTAAGTATCAGAAATTATTCTACTACTCTCACGACTTGTGCGGATATACTGCCGGATGAAATTATGTTTCAGAATTTAATTGAAATTCGTACTGTTGCAGGACCAACCGGGGCAACCCTAGAAAGCCTGAGTTCAACCGTGATTGAAACACCAGCGAGTTATATTAAATTCCAGATTTTAATCCGGCGTTGCTGCATGTCAGCGGCCGTACAATTTCGTCTCAATAAAGAGTACATTGAAATGGTACAGAACTGTTAGTCACGGCTACAAAGGATTTTAAAGAAATCTTTTTTCATTTATCATTGAAATGAGCAAGTACAATAATTATCATAATTTATAGTCATAACAAGTAACTGAAGATCCAAAGGCTCAAACAAGATCAACCAAGCAATTCAAAATGCCCGTCAGTGTCAACATCACCGTCAAATACCACTATTCAATTCGCAGGGTAGCCCGCAGTTCGTTCATTGCAAGTGCAAGTGCAATTGCAAGTGCAGTGGTCCATTGCCACATACATTGAACATTATTCAATTAAGAGCGCGCGTTGCCAATAATAGTCGGAAGCGCCAATGTCGATCTTCTGACAATGGACCCCGCTGAATCAACGAGGGGCTTTATTCCCGAAATAATAAAAAGCCGGTGGACCGTGCCGAAGTGTTGGCGGCCCGCCGCCACGAGCACTCTCCAAGCTCAACTCTAATTCCACTTGGATCGGGGTCAAGCAATCGGTGGCTGTCTCCCTCTTTCTCTTGTTCTTTCTCTCTCCCTTTCAACAGGAAATCTCGTACCGCTTTCGAGCCCCGACAAAATCAGTTGAGATATCATTGACAATTGTTTGCAATTATCACACGTGATCAAAAATATTACAGCAGGTTGCTGCAATCTGCAACTCTGGTTTCTTGAATAATGCGATACTGTAACAATACAGATAATATTGAGAGAACGTAGGCTTTGGATCATCGTCCTATTGAAACCAATATTGCGCAGCATAATTGGATACTGCTTTAGATTACGCTTGGTTTCAGCTGAAGAACTCCACTGTACCTATTATATCAGAGTTAATAGGCACTGTAATCGTAGACGTTGAGTGAGCCTTACTCCTCACGAAGCGTTTACTAATTCCCTAACAGCAAAAAAGATCTGGTGGAAAGGTCAGAAATATACGGAAGGAAGAAAAAATATAGAACAAGGCTAGGAATTCAGTACACGTATACGCGAATACTTTCACGTATATATATGTAAAGCCGCATTTTACAGCTGGAACCCTCTTTCTCTCTGTCTTTCTGTTCGCGCACCGACCAAGAGAGCTTTCCCGTATACATATATCTATAGAGAGTGAGAGCGTCGTGCCCGAGAAGATTACACGACAGCCACCACCTCCTTCAAGTTCCTTGAGCCCACAGGATTCCTTCTTGGTCGGTCTTCCTCTCTCTCTCTCTCTCTCTTTCTCTCTCTCTTTGTGCCTTCTTTTACCCCCGACTTTTTCATCGACTTCTGTCGCCACCTCAATCCACGGCCCGCGAGAAATGGAACGGCTACTCTACGTGCGCCTGACTCACCAGACAAAAGGAATTTCGAGCTCGTGTGTCTCTGTCCGCAATTAATTTACCCGGTTGCCGGTAGCGTTCGAAAGGGCCATCGGTGAAATTGCGCGGCAACTCTCCTCTCAGCAGTTTTGACCTAAGGAAAATTTGATAATGCCGAAGAGAGACGGTGTGTGTTGAGAAAATTGATGACTCGCCTTGTGTTTAAACTACCGATGAAATATCTTGAACCTCACGGATCTCTGTGTATTCCGAAGCGATGAGATCTTGAGGGATTGGCTCCTTAAGCGGAATTGATCGATAAATATTTATTAGGAATAAATCAATTGTGCTTGCCGCGTAGTTCCGGAGTTCGCGAGGTAAATTGGGAACACTCGAACAAGCTTATTAAAGCTACGCGAATTATCACGCGGTTTTCAATAATAAACGTCAGCGAACTATTGCAGTGGGGTGACCGCAATTATTACGCTTTCGAAAATAATCGAATATTAGATCGGACGTGCCCTGACGTGCCAAGCGTTCCGATTAAATCAATTGTAATATAACCTGCAGTGCAGTCCATGTTTTGATGATCCGGTGCAGAGTGAATTACGAACTGCAAGCTATATGTGCAAATGTGAGAATTACAGGAACATTGGCAGAGTAATCTATATATCTTGTCCCATATTTAGATTTAACCGTATAGTTTAAAATAATGATCAGTTATATATGAATCTAGACTGCGAACTTGGATTAGAATTTTTTGCACGGGTGCAACAGTCTAAAAATTATGCAGAAGAGAGGTGGAAAATTGTGCGGCTCTTTTGATTTCATGCCGCGTACTTGCAGTAAAACGCAAGCTTCCGAGCGCGACACTTCTCACGCGATGGGTCGCATCAGAGTCCGTTTGAGAAAACGTAATCTCCAACATGAGAGAGGATTCCGTGCCGTATTCCGCGAGGAAAGTTACCACAATGGAAAATATTAACGAATCCCGGAAGGCGATGAAGTTTGCCAGAGCTTAGAATTGAACTGGCAATCAGATGTCGCGTGTTATATTCTTCACGATGCATAATACTAGTTATTGTCCATACAGCTATTCTATTCTACTGTTTGCAATTGTAATTTGCACAGCTAAATTACGATAATCGAAACACGCGATACTAAGATACAATCTTTTCGCATCGTTTCCAGAAAGAAAATTGCTACTGATATATTATCACGCGGTTATGGCTGGCTGGAGTGTGCCTTATCATTGCTTGCATTTTAATATCGTAAAATTCGTGGCACTGCAAAAGTTAGACCAGTGGAACAATTTCTATGCATATACAGATTAAATCTAGCTCGGTAAAGTATTTCCAAATGTACATATCTTAGGTGGAATAGATCCAATTCTTAAAATGGGAATTTGGAGAGTAGCTAATATTACAGGCTATATCATAGATAACTCCTGGATGAACATGATAGGATTGAATCAATTGATTTATTATATTGTAGTCTACCTACGAGTTCCCGTTAAGTCATATAGACACTCAATAATCATGAATGCTCCTCCTACATACTCAGGAAGTCAAATGCCAATGGGCTTAGAATTGCACACCAACCAGCTTAATGATTAGACGATATAGCTAGAGGAACGCAGTAATGTGAATTCTTAATCACGAGATACTTCAAAGATTAATGCCAATATCTGAAGCTTCTCCAAAATTCCGAAGACGAAGATTGCATTTTATGAAGGCGCAACAGGCTGGCCATCAAAAAGTGCTGGATAACTATCCCTAGAGAAATTCTACCTTCGTGCCTCAATGTTATCAGCCTTGATAACTTTTGTTCCACGTCATTTTCGCTAGGAAATCTCATAGGAATATCTACGTGATCAGGGATAAGAATATTTAATACATAGTAGGAGTCACGGGCAAACCATTTTCCAAGACAAATACATAAGTGTTTCGTTTAATTCATGCGTCGCAGCCATTTCGGTTAACAACATCAAGTTCCCAAATTGAATCGGATCACGGTGTTCAGGGTCAAAACGACGCTCCACGAATAGCTGCTGCATCCAATTCGGCGCCGCCTTTAGTGTCTCGGCTTTAGTAAATTGATCGCGCCCTTGAAATACGAACAGCGACAAGACCCTGCGAAGCAGACCTTTGATTTCGGTACGAAAGTCGAATGCCAATTCCCCAGAAGTACAAAAACAAATCCCGCATACCAATGTTATTATAATTTGCACTTGGGGTTCTTCGAAATAGTACTGATTCATAAATTGGATGGAGAACTTCTTCTTCCTTGCAAGTTGGATTTGGTCATTTTATATTCTGAACAGTTTTGAGAAACAAGTTGGAACCAGTACGTCTAAAGTATTGAGTCGAAATAGTTCAATGGAACGAAAGAAATAAGGTTGGCCTTTAAACCAATTTCTTTTTGTTGAGTTGTAAAAAAAAAGGAACTTTCTGATGTGGTTAATTGAATTTGGTTACATCAACAGCGACCTTCATGCGTGAGACGAAAGATGGAGCGTAGGCCTTCGGAATTGATAGAAGAATGTAGGGTGAAAGTGAAAAGTTTTGTAAATGGCTGTGGATGCTAGTAAGATTAACATACGATTGAATTTCTGGCGAAATGGCGACCACATTCAATATTTTCAGTTTGTTCAATTTACCATGATTTTGAATGGATTTCAGGCTCCTACAATTCTATATTGCAGCAATTTATAACATATTAATGGAGTGTTTACTACCATCAAAAGCGGATATTCAAGTAAGTAGAAGAGGCGATACACATTTAGACTAACTGGCCCGCCCTAACAATGATACACATTGTTTCTAACTGTATCGGGCGAAGCTAGAAGACCTTGCTTTTTATTGCTTCCTGCTTAGCGAGAGAAACAATTCAACAGCGATGACCTATTCTCTCAGTTGACCAATTTTCCGTCATTAAATTCATTTTAATGCGACAGAGGAACTGCTTCTCTAACAGAACGAACCCACGCAAAAGCGATTTCACGCGCTCTGTTTCGAGCCCCCGGCATAACAACAACGGGGGGAGGGAAAAAAAACAATCGATACTCTGCAAACTAAAAATTGTACAAAAATTGGACAATCCCCGGAACCCGTAGCAATTTATCCGAAACCGTAGAATATTGCACACTGCTGGTAATTGATTTGGAACACGTAACGGGAAGGTTCTTTCTCCTACGTGATGTTGCGACCGTGAATTTTGTATAGCGGAGCCAAATCTCGTTACAGATGTAGCCACAAAGCGACAGGTTTCTATTTGGAGGCGGAGTCGACACGCGATAGTGTCCAGAGGATGCGATGCAGGAGCGAAAAGGCTGGCGGGAAGGTAATCAGAAAGTTAATCGAAATAATATATTAGATAGCCGGAAGGCGTACGTCACAATAAGACAGCCTAATTAGAAGGACCGTATGGCGACATACGGTAATCGTCTTTTAACGAAGCGGAACCTCCAGTGGCGCGGCACCAGTTACTCTAACTCACAATCAGGCTCTCCTTCCAGTATACCCTCACGGAGATCGTTCTCCATAAGACTAGTCGCAGCGCCACGTTGGCCTTTTTAATAAAGTTTTCACTTTCGCTTCTCTTTCCTGACACATACTCCCAAACGCAAGCCACTTGTGCGTTCGAGTCTCGAACAATCACGACCTCCTCTTCTAATGAGATTTGAAAGTTTTTGATGAATATATTTGAAGGAGAACCTTGCCAAGTCCTGGATTACCACCGTGCTCAAACTTTCCCACTTTCCTCATCCTGAACTGACCCGCGCGTGTAGCTTTTGTAATTTTTGCTTAGAATGAAATTAATAATCAAATAAATTCCTGTCATGGAAATACGGGGTAGAAAATTCCTCTCGCTAGAATAATTATTCCACTACTAAATCTCGCATTTACATTGTTCTCGCCTCTAAATTGGATTGATCTTTACTTTTCTTATTCTAAAATAACTGTACTAGAAACGTTTTTCACCTTTGTATTTCCCTCGAGTGTAAAAACGTCGATGTAAACATGTCGAAGAGGTAGGTGAACGTAAAAAAATTCGTGTCGCCTCGACGCAAAAATAACTGTACGCTTTTATCGCCAGTCGTTGGATTGAATTGTAGCGACTTATCCAGAAGTTGTCGGTGCAGTGGCTCAAATACTCAGGTTGATTCGACTTTGCGCAAATGCGATAAACTGCGACCAGTAGTCCGGACGTAACGAGACAAGATAGTGATAGTTCAGTATAAAAAAACTTCATTGTAATCGGAAAGAGCACATTTTTATTGAAGAGACTCTCAGAAGATGGAAGTAAGCCACGATTTGACCCCAACTGGTCAAACCAATTGGCAAAGGATAAGTAAAAAGGGATAATTAAAAAGTGACTAGCAATCACAGCATACTAGCAAAGTGAACAACAATAAGGTTAATAACGAGAGGAGTTGCCCTTTGAGCGTAGTAAACGTCTATAATGAGGCGGTTCGTAATGAAATAACGCTGGGTTCAGTCAGCCTTTGAGCCTCTCGTCACATGACTTTGAAAACTCGAGGTTCTAATTACACTCGCAATAAGAAATCGTACTCTGCACCCACGAACCATGCGACTTCGAAATCTGCGGAAAATGAAAAAAAGTGAAAACTCTAATTGGTGAAACAATATGACACTGAAGAATGTCAAGTGTAAGGCTAATGGAACGAAATTGGTTTCCGGGCTTTGTGCGAGAGGCCCGTATCAGTTAAATTGATATATAACTGGAATGTGAAATCTCCAATATCCGTACCGGTCGGAAATCCGATCGGAAATTAAAAATATTCATTGCTCTTTTGGACTAATTAACAGAACCCTACCAGTGGAAAATGCCGGAGGATAAATTCAGCGATCCGCAAAATTATTTCTTTATTTAGATGAATTTTAAAGAAGTGGTTAAGTAGAAATACCGCTTGGTTGCTTGAAATCAATAATGAGCTTATAGCATTCCCAGGTTGGTTGCATTGACCAAGAAAAATCAGAATTAACGGATGACTGATATTCGTTATCCACGTCAATTACGCCCTGCCAATTCCGAAAGTATTCCCGTAGCACATATTTTTACATTTTGCATATTTCCCGATTAATTAAAACTGCTTACTTGAGCGATAACTTTTGCTTCAACGATCTACCTACGGTACACTTTGCGTGTATACAGCCTAATTAAAGTAAAAGACCGACCACCCGGTACCACATAGTTAACTGTAGAACTGCAATTTACAAGACCGCTGTAATTACAAACTTATGTCACCGGTTTCCATAGGGTTCAGGCATCCCTTTAAAACTGGGGAACTTGTTAGAACAATACTCGCGGCTGTCTAACGAGCACGCGCCACAGTACGGTCTGCCTCTGAAGGAGATTTAACCCATCAAAGGTGACCGTATTTTTAGAATACGTAATAGTAGCCTCAAAAGCAATACGGAAAAGATACGACTACCCTGATGTGTATACGGAAAACGATGCAAGGATCATCCTTGTGAGGAGAGAAAAATTCAACACACGGACGGTTTCCTTCGAAGTGGAACATCCAAGCATGTGGTGCACTGCGGACCTGGTCAGCCGTAAAAGAAAAAAAAAAAAACAGGAAAAAAAGGAAGAGAAAAGATTCGAAGAAGAAAAGGGTTAAGTCCATCATACCGATGGTAGTAGCGTACAATATAATGACGATAACACTTCGCACGTGCGACGTGGAATAGAGAATGGAAGATAAGAACTCTTTCCCTTGTCCCGTGAATCGATAGGAACATTCAGCCCTTATCGTGGTCTCTACTCACCGATCACGTAGCTGTACCCATCCAAGGTGAGGACACACTTGCGTGCGTTGGCGGAGGTAGGTATGCCCGACACTAGTCTGCGAGAATTTCGCTTACCAGGGCTGTAAGAAGTACCTGCGGTACTAGTAGCACCTGGGTCTGAGTGGCACTTCTGAACGGGGTCTTTGCTTTGTCTAGACATCATCGTCCTCGTCTCTTGTTCGTTCGCCGCCCTTCCACCTAAGCCCGCGTTCGCCGGAAGTATGATTTATCTTTGCATCATTCTTAACGGAATTTATCTTTTACTTGTCGCGAGAACCTTTACGGCTCCACATTGTCACTATCACTAGAAGATTCGCGTAACGAGATCCCTTCCTGTAATCATTCGCACTCTCCATTGCCGTTGGACACCCACCCGTGCTTCTTGATAGCTGCTGGTTCGACCAAATTCGTTAGATTCTTCTCGACCATACCTCTTTCCTTTTCTTTTCTATCCTTATTTTACTCGCTTCTCTTAGCTAGAGCATGCTCAAGTTCTCGCTCTTTTCTTTTTCCCTCGTTTACTCGACCTCGCCGCGCTGTCTAACGAGCTAATATCTGCAGCGTGCTCGCTGGAACTGGCAACTCTTTGGGATGACTTATTGGAGTTCAACTTTTTTACCTCTCTCACCTCTTACCATTGTGGGCTTTGTTTCGTAAAAGTGCAACGCAACAAGAAGCGTTCAATTATGCTAATAAAATTTTATGAGGACCAATCCAATACTGTACGCTTTTAAAATTGTAGTACCGGATGTTGAGGAGCACGATGAGATTCATTTAGAGAATTGCTTAAAAGTGATAGTGCATGTTGTTTCTGAAGTAATGCACTAACTTTATTTGTAGCAATTTCCCTAAGGTCTCTGAAGAGATTTCTGTGGACACGCTTGTCTGTGGTCTTGGTGTATCCATTCGATTTCAATGGAATACCACTCGATCCATCTATTTGCTTTTCAATATTGTCCGAACGTAATTCATATCGCGATTACTTTTCCAGTAGAATTTTCTTCTTCAAAATTCTCTTCAATTTTCAACCCCTTCGAGTTCTCTGAAGCTTTTCGTAGATAAACAAATTTTCCTTGGCCAGTACGCACAGTTAAGAACGGCTGCATACAATACCGATTGAAACTTTGGTAAACTTTAATGTGAATCGTTGTATGCACAGTTCAAGTTGCTATACTTGTTTGTATTCCCGCATTGCTTTTAACGATATGAACTTTGAGTGTAATATCTCGGATTACTAAGATTGTCTACGCTTTCCACCAGCCTCCTTAGAAGTATTCCTCAATGCACTAGGGTCTCTCATCCTCTAGTTTACTCAGCTCATCTACTTCACTCACGTGCACAAATATATACCTCGACTTCTTAAAACTGTTCTTCAAATTCAATCTTCCACTTAACGAATTGAATCAGTTTCTTTACCACATATCACTCAGAGTAGTATTTGCGGGTTTTCGAATATCTCATTATTTTCTCCATATAGACGATGATTTCCTGTGATGACCTTTTGACTTGACATTTGGATCAGCGGAAGTGCGCACTGCCATTAGTCAGACCAAGAAGAATATTACTGTCAGCGGGTACAGTGATTTCCAATTTAATCACCTTTCGTGGAGAAGATCTCTGAGGTGCGAGCAACGGATATAAATACTCGGCTCGGATGACGAGAGAAATAGACCAAGTCGTTACTCTCTTCCTCTTTCTACCCAGCTTCGCATTGCAAAAATTCTTCTATCATTTTTGAGCGATCTCCATAAGCGATATCGCGAACTATATCTTATTCCGAGCCTTCTTCAATAAGTTCCATCACGATACATCGAAATTTTCCCAACCGAGCGCTTACGCAGGGTCACTAGTGAAGTTACGATCGCGCCAGGCAACGAGAATATTTCGAACAACTTGCTGGCGTTTCAAACTCCCTGCAATTCGAGCGGTACGACTAAGTGGTGCATCTCGTCTCAAAGTGACTGGAACTGTAACTAGTGGATCGATGAGTTTTCAGATTGCTCTAGACTTCTAAAAGGTTGATGCGTGTCCTGTCTCCCTCCTGTTCTCTTCGAGTACCATTCGACTAAACTTCATTTGAATTACTTCGCTCAAAGTTCGATAAACTTACAAATTACACGAAACTCTTAAAGTTTCATCATTACTATTGCGAGTGACGGTCTTAATTAAAGTATTCTTTGGATATTTGGATATATGCGGTATTGTCACCTCGCTGATTCTCGAGATACAGAAAATTTCTTCTTCCCAAGTTAGCCAACACTTTATGTGCCAATGCTCTGCTATCCGTTGATCTCGATAGATCTAGGCCGTTAACCTTCCAGTGGTTTCAACAGACCGACGTATTTTTCACCCTAAATCCTCTGCTCACTCGTCACCGACCCCTCGATGTCTCATCGATAAATTTGCACGTGTTCCTTGCGAGGAACGCACACTGTCCAATATAAACACTGCGGTCCTGTTGACTCTTCGATTCGTCCAATCAAATCGATCTACATTTTTCACCCTTGTTTCCAGCGGCCAAAGAGAATAGGAAAGAGAATGAGAGTCTCGTCAAATGGAACTGACACACCCGAAGGTACAAATAGAATCGTCTGTTCTCAAGTGCCTCTCTCCACTGTCGATCACCGCGAATTTTGCTGGAGGCAAGCGAAAAAGTTGTCAAATGTTTCGAAACCAATAGGGAATCGTCGTCAATCAGTCTTTTTGTTCCCGTAAAACGATGACACTGACTAGCAGGTTGCACACACGACGAGCACGTGAAATCACGAGGAAGCGGGTAGTGAACGATCGATTTTCACGTTACCATAACATTAAATTCAGTTTAGCCGGCTGTAGACCGGCGCGCCGGTGACTCTGACAAGTAAAGCCGGCACGCGCGTGGCGCGCCGTTCGAGCCACCTTTCCATTCGACTCGATCGATTTCAAAATACGCTACGCGTCCGATCATTCACTGTTTTTCTTCGTCATCTGACGGTAGTATTCGATCAAGCGCAGCCACGCTCCACTTGTCTAGCGACACCCTTGCACCAGGATTATTGCGGACGAGCAAATATTATCGCCGTACATAGCCTAGATGGACTGCGCACTTCCCAAAGGTTTATTTAAGTCTCTCTCCGCTACTTCCACGATACTTATTAATACCTAATCCAAGATTATCCTCTTCCTCTTTAGCGCCGCTCTTCACGCCCCGATTGAACCACGCGGCCACGAGGGTCACCCTTTATTATTAACCAATCCCGGATTAGCCAAGCCGCAATTCAGGAGCAACCCCCGAAAAACGAGCAAACTCAGGCTGTCAACGTTTTCCGAGGCCACGGGTCTTATCACCACTTAGCAGCACGAAATTCCTCCAGAATCCACCAATCAGTCTCTACCCCACTCTTGAGTGACTTCAATTTCCAGAATGTGCCATCGATGATTATTACACACGAAAAATCTTCTAATGTCACGTTGCGGCTAGTGTTTAAAAGACTTTCAAGACGTGCACCAATGCACCACCGAACTTTGACCTTTCGAGGGTGAAGCTCTGCATTGCGATCGAGGGGGTGGTTCCACGCGCTCTTCTTCTCGGTATTAGTGTCCAAAGGGGAGCGGGTTGGCCGATCCGATCCAGGAAGGGAGCAGGCGCGCTGTACAAGTGGAAGAACCGCGTGTCTGGTCGGACGTCACGCGACCGGCCGCTAGGGGTTCGCCTGGAGGGAGAAGGAGACCACGGAATTGCAGTGCATTCGGTCTCCTGCGAGACCGCGTCGTTTCAACCAAACTTTGAATCCTCGCGGGACCAGTTGCGGAAAAAACAACAACAAACGATGGCGAGAGGGTTGTAATAGAGCGCATGCACGCTCGCGCGGCCAATAACACGCGAAACCGAAGGTACGCGTGCGACCTGAGTCGCGGTACCGCTACAACTGAAGCATTCGAAACCTCCACCTCTCGGTGAGCTCCCTCCTCGCGCTCTTCCCTCCGCTACGAGCCCTCCTGTTGACCCGCTCTGACACTCCGTCTCCCTCGTGCTCTTTCCGTTTCTCGCCGACTCCTTCTTTCTCCCACACGCAAGAGCGCTTCGCTCTCGCTCTCCCTCTCCTTCCTCCTTTATTTCTGTCTCCTTTTCTCCGGCTCGCATGACTTCCTTTACGCTCGGAGCCTCCGGATCTCACGCGCGCTTTTCCCTCTCGTTCCCTCGCACTCGGAGAGGAGGGCCTGTCGGCGTGCTTGGCTCACTCTACTCTTCTGTCGCTTCGCGTCCTATCGAGATCTACCTATTCTACTTCACACCGCCACGCCACAGCGAAAAGTCGTGACACTTGCTCCCAAAAGAGAAACACTTTTGCCGAGATAGTTTGATCTCCAGTTCGAAGTTAATCAGTGATTTTAATGAATTGTTACGAAAACCGATACTACTGCCGATACACTGCTTTGTTAGGATTACGGGTGACAGGTGCGAAAGCATATTGTGAGCAGCTGATTAAAGACCATCGCTCTCTCTTTTTCGCGATTGTGGATTAGTATCACGTATAGTACGCGATGCGGACCGATTTTATAAATGAGCGAGTGCGGGAGAAAAAAAAAATATGATGGAACGTCCCATGGAAAAACCTGACGCAAAGTTTCGGGAGATATGACGAGCGCATTTGCATTAGACGCTGGATCATAAAAGTTATTCCCATGGTAAACGATAGAGGCAAGATATCGCGTATAGCTGCTTGCGTGGAATTATAAAGCACGAAGAACCATATCCCTTTCAGAAGTCGCGATCAATCTGTCATCTTCTATTTCTGAGCGATTTACGAAGTCTATCGTATATCCCGCTACATCCGTTTTCGCGAATCTACTTCTTTTCACGGAGGTTTATACCGGCGCGCCATATGAGGGTGAACTTTCGGAATGGATATTCCAGACCTATTCCATCTTCGTTTTGAAGACCTGATGGGTTCGCTTCCTGGAAACTGTTATAAGATTCGTAGGAAGCCTTCCGAAGATTAAGTAGAGTATTAAATGAAACCGGGGGATAAAATGACGCAGGAGCTTTCGAACGAATTAACAAAGAAGCAGCGTGATTTCACAAAGCACAGTAGGTAAGAACGGGATGTATAGTAATGAGTCGAGTAATTAGAGCTTTCCACGAGTCTCGATTTTCCTCTACTGGCTGTTCATCACGCGTCTTTGTTTACCAGGCATTCACCGTTTGCTCACCTACGCCGCTCCACCTCTTTTTGTCTCTTCTCATTATCGTGCTTTTCCACGCCCTTCGACTTGTTATTTCCGTAGTCGCGTTTTCCTTCTGCGCCACAGGTTTCCCCACTGTGTTTACCCCGGCTTCTCGCGTTTCTCGTTCCACATCATTTTACTCTGCTTTTATGAATCCACTTCGTCGGTTTATCTTTTAACATTAATGATGAAAGGGCAACTGAAACCATTTTTACCGTGTAAAAGCATTGCACACATTGAAGACTTTCTCGGACAAAAGCTCACTCTACACCTTACGGAAATTAAACGAATCATTCGAGCTCACAGCAAATAGAAATTTTCATTTCTAGAACGCTGTAATCAGTCACACATTATATCTAGATAAAGAGCAGTATTTCTCGTTAATCATTCCTTTAAAAATACACGGTAAGATCAATAGAAGAGAAGCAACTTTATGTTCCAGTTTCCTTTTATATCGCAGCACAGTCGGGACAGGTGACGAAATTCGGCATACCGCCAGAAGGCCGAAGTACGCTCTTGCTCCATTCCGATCATTCATCCTCGAGATCTCCATTTAAAATCCACATGCTCGAATGGTTTGTTCGCAGCGTTAATAACGTGAAACCCGATGTGGGAGAAACAATTTGCAGTTTCGCCAACTTTTTTTCAACCCTCCGTATAATCGAGTGCCGAACCAATCTACCAAAACGAGAATTGAAATTTTCGCAACTGGTTTGACCATGACCGTGCTCGGCATTGTTGCCCTAGCGGTAGGGAACCTGTGAACAATCAGGTCGGCCCGCTGACCGTTTCCTTTTTCCAACGATAGAATAATCCTCAGATTGAGAGGTACCCCAACCTTTCTATTCGCCACCACTTTCAGTCTCTCTCTCTCTCTCTCTCTCTCTCTCTCTCTTTCTCTATTAACCCCTTCCACCCTAAAATATCGCACGACACGTAAATGTAGTGCGATTAACTCCACGCAGCTTGCTTACGTCCCTTGGGCCAAAGGGCGAGGACCAATTGCGTAATGAGCTAGTATATCCTCAGCAGTATATCGCATCCCAAGGGCCCGACCAAGAGATATGGAGGTCGAGGCAAATTGACCGGATTACAAATGAATATTTCGTCCCGGTGTGCAGACCATCTCGAAAAATATACGAACTTATTCTTTTTTTTCCTCTTTTATTTCACTCTTAGAATCGAGTATCGAACATGCAAGTTCGGGCTTAGTAGCACACATTTCGTCGGATCGAGGTCGCCCATATTGGAAGGATGAAGGAACATCGACTCTGACAGAGTCTCGTCATGCCAGTGGAATCTTTTAAATTGCCATAAATCAGAAGGTATATTACCCTCTGGCCCAGGTATAACTAGGAAGGGATTCTTGTCCATAGCATGTCACGATTTGCATATCATTTTAGCATACGTGAATGGGATAACAGGCTGATAGATAGTGACACTTTGGACTCATCTCTCTTTTAGAGAGAAGCACGCGAGGCTTTCCAGCACGTTAATTCAGTTTCACGCGTCGAGTGCTTGATATGGTCAACGATACAGTGCTAGAGAATCAATAAAAATGTGTATCGCGATTGAATGGGCAATAAAATAATTCTAGCAGCACTTGCAGTGGCAATACAGGGATTTTATAGTATGAAGTTTATTATAGAAGGGGAGAGACTGAATCTTCAAACAGGGTAGTGGATAAAGTCTTGGCGCATCTATGTCGCACTACGAATCCCCATCGGCGCACGGATCCTTGTGTCGCCACACCCTCGGTTGTCACGCCTCACCACCGACCTTATCACGACTACCCTCCAACACTATCTACATTCCTCTTTATGTCCTTTTCCAGCTTGCTCTCTCCTTGATGTTCAATTCTCTTTCTCTCTCTCTCTCTCTTACGCCAGCTGTAAGTCCTCTTGTGGCTCCTTTGCCAAGTTTCTGTGAGTCCTTCTTGCCCTCTGGCCCTTTCTTCCATTTCGTGGTCACGCTTCATCTCCAAGGAGCACCTTCGAAGGATTCGCTTGAAATATCCATAAGGCTCGCTCGTAAGGCGTGGTAAATTAGTCAACGTAGACGTGTTCGTCCGGGGAGTAATAGTGTACGATCTTCATCATAAAGATCCAACGTGCATCAGTCAGTTACGTTTCTCTACGAAATGTAGCAAAAGTTCTTACCCCAAAACGTTTAGCTGCCTGGGTAACCGAAGAACGGTAGTAATGTTCACTCGAATAGTTCCGTCACTAACTAACACCACTCACGGTAACGATGTTTATTTCTTGTCCACATAAGTTCTCGCTTTTATCCTCGATCGAATTTACTGCCAAGAGTCAGGTGGCTTCTGGATTGTTGGTAGTATGTTTTCGGTGGAAAGATTGGTGAGTTAGGTAAACATCACTCCAAGTGTCTGGCCGAATGAGAAAAAGAATAAAGGTAGTTCAAGCTTAGGGAGCACTGAAACTTCCGGCAGTAAGGAACTACTTTCCGCTTGAGGCACGTTGGGATAAATGCACGGCCCACTTGATTTATAACCACATTTCCTTACCAGAAACCTCCAAATCGATGCATTAAATAGCGAGCAATGATGCTTCCTAGTTTTTACGATCCACTCGACTATATCGATCTATATTCGTAATGGACCAATGTACTATTGTTTGGATGATCATTAAGTACAGACATTCTTTCCAAATTTCTGGTTCAGTGAATGCATTGTTCACGCTACTTATTTTATAATGTTATACAGTGTAGAAACATTTATATGTTTCAAAAGTGTAGAATATTCTCAACGTGAAAATGATGTAGATATTCATAGAAGTTTAAGTTAAATTCTCTGTGCCACACTTTCAATGTACGTTGCACTTCTTTCAAATCTCTTTTGTGCTTTTTTAGGGCAGATTTTCACAATGCAAAAAATATATATCTCCAGATGTATAGCTTCCACTTTAAGCCTCTACTTTAGCAGCTTTTAAAGATGAACATTCAATCCGTACCTCTTTCGGAATATGGCAATGCAGTTCGGATTCTATTTCATTGTATAATAATCGAGAGATATTCTTGGTATTTTTTCAGCTATTAACACGCTCGAACGGTTTCTCATAATTTTAAATCAAACGCAGATCTTCCTTTTTAAAGTTTCGAAGGAGTAAAGCGGTTTCGTGGATGAAATATTCTTTCGATTTATTATATTTCATTTTTTGTCCGAACGATTTCAAAAAACCTTTGACAATTCTTTTGCAAAGAGAACAGACGAAAAAACTATAGATGTTATACTTTCATGTAAACCCAATTTACATTCAATAGACTTTTTTTGTGTGCATCCTTCGCGGTTCCAAATGAATAATACTTCTGGCTGACTGACCCCCTTTTGTGGCTTCAATGCGAGAAAGATGGATCATCTTTCTTCCCAAGGGTTTATAGGTAACTGGTAACTAGACACTAAAAAGAAAAAATTTTAAGATACCTATTCCCGAAAGAGGATCTTAATCAACCCAGAAACAATGGGCGTAACTCTAAGATTTTTTGACAAAAAATGCTTAAACCGCCTATCGCTCCACTTTAATAGAAAATTCAAAGATCTGTCGGAACCGTAATCGTCGTTACTTAACGAGAATTTCACCGCCCACGAATGTTTACCGTTCTTCGTGGAGAAATTGAACAGCGAGCCAAATATTTGTCTTTCGAGGAGATCAAGAAATTTCTGTTGCGCATTACCACTTATATTAATCGGTAATTGCCTCATCGCGTGTTTCTAACTACACATCCGCTATCACCTCAATTTCCGATCTAGGACGATACACGGTAATGAAACAGGTAATGTTATCTTAACGCGTAATTGTCGCGATTATCGGTTAACGAAATAGAACATCTTCTTGAAAGGAAAAAAAAAAAATTATGCTCATGAGGGATGATTAGCAAGATGTAGAGATATTGCGTGCGGCCTCCCATGCGAATTAAACTGGATAATAATGCCAACGGGTGGTTCAAGCGGTTACGTCATGAGTTAATGAGAGTAATAACTAATTTAGTATTACCTGACGTCCGATATATGATCGCGGTTCCTCATAAGGGAATCCTGGAAACCAAGCGCGAAAGTGGATAAGTATAATCGAATCTTTCTGTAACGTGATACCGAACCAGTCAAACGTTAAAGCTTCAACTTTGTTAATGTTTCGCACATATCCAAGAGTGATCCAATTGGTGACAACTGAAAAGTGAAAAAGCTGTACTACCGAAGGACACCTAAATATTTCCGGGTGAGATTAGGAAAAGTTTGAGTCAGGGGAAAAGAAAAAGTCTCCTGGCATAAAACGCCAAATAACCTGAAGGTCCAAGATTATGACGTTCGTTGTAATGACGTCGTTGACGTTTTTACGTCGCGCCTTTAAAAGATACGACCGGCGATAATGCATCGTTCGTTCATTTATCACTAGCCTCGGTTAATGGAAACCCCTACACACACTATGTGTCCATCAATTAATATGTGTACAATGATGAAGCAAATAACGAGAAAACAATTTGGATTAAAATCTTTTAAATACTCTTCAACTTTACCACTTTCCCTGCTACCGAGTAATTAAACACTGTTTTTGTCAGTGAAAAGATACACTTTACTACACTTAAAAACTGAGTACCGCCTTCTGGAACGAATTAGTTCGGCGAAATAATCGTGCTGCATTTTGCATGGCACGGCAATCTACATAAAAGAACAAGAGACGGTAGTTGTATTATACCCCCGACTCTTCACAAGAATCTTCCGACCGTGAAACTTAATTCACGATAAATATCGTGGCTGAATACAAACTGAAAACAAACAGTAATTACAAATTCCCGAGAAGTTAATTATTATTACGCGTAAATCGTAATTAATTTTCCTGGATTAATTTATAATTATAAATTCACACAAAATCAAATCAGAATTAATTAATCATCTGTCGGATCAGACAATGATCAAAGATCGCGAGAAGAACGAACTATATATGTTATACATTCTTCGTCTCAACATCGCGAAGAATCCTTTGTTCTTACGTACTATACTTCTTACCGCGATCTAAATCCGCGATAATGGGCCACGATGCCATGTAAGAGTAGTACATTCCTGTTGGTCGAGTGAAACTACTGCCTGTTGGCCCGGCAACTAAGTGTATACGGCTTATCTCTTGTCGGGGCATTAATCTCTTTTAAAAGCTGGACTCTCTTTTGTTTGCTTGAAAAGCACTTTCATTCTCGATGCATAGGCTGCACCTAAAAGAATGCTTGCTTGTAACCTATCGATCTCTATCGATATACTGCATACATATACATGTAAGTGTCCCTGCGTACATAAGGAACGTCAAGAGTAAAGTGATCTCATTAATTATAATCAATTACGAGTTTTTATCGAGGTCCCCAAGGATTTCCAATGGGAGAAGAAAAAGAGAATGGAATTAATCCTTTGCCTTGTCGATGGTAATTAGTAAAACAAACAAGAGCCAAGAGGAAACTTGTCGGGAACGTGCTTAAGAAATCACACTTAAGAAAGCAGAATCCTCTGGAGTCGCCGTTTAACATGGAATTTTTTCTCTTCGCTAAAGTTAATTCGTGTTTGATTATACAGTGGAATCGTGAAAAGTAAAAGAATTATAAATAATTGCAAGTGTTTCGTGCTTGTCAGTGTCATAATTACTTGAAATTACCATACAGAAGAGTTGTACATTGTGAATAATAATTAGAAGTAAGTATATGAGTGTAAAATATGAGATGGGGTAGACGAGAGCAAAATAGAAAGTAATCTTGAGTAATAGGATTAAAAATAATGAAATGCGAAAAATGTCGGAAGAATTTAATATGAATTCTACGGGAGACCTCTAAAGTGATGATTGCATATATAGATGCATCGACAAAACTACCGGCCAAGTTCCAGTACCGTCCTTATTGAACACTTTATGAGTTTACTGCCATTCCGATCGAAACGTGCACCCGCTTAATTACACCGCAGTGTAATTAGACAGACATGCGGCGTCTGCACTTAGGGGACGCTCATAACTCCAACGAAAATTCGACGGAAGTAAAAGCAACTTTATAATCCTTTTATCGTGGTTGAGGAAAAAGTAGAGTGGAGCGTGAAAGAGAGGAATGGAAGTGTGAAAAGATCGTGATTTAATTACAAATAGAATCTGAACTCCTCTGAGTCTATTGATGCAGTATTTTCTAATAAAATAGTAAAATTATTAATCACTAATAAAATTGAATGATTAAAACAAAATCGGTAAGATAAATAGATAAACTAAGATGAAACTATTGACTTAAATTACTGACTTTGTTGATTTTGCGCAATGATGAAATGTTCGATAATTCTGTAAACAATTCATGGAAGTTTTAGCTACATATGCAAGATAAAAAAATTTGCAAATTCAAAAATGAAGAGCAGTGTAAACAGTGAACATTTATTTGACGGATGCAACCCGAGATTTTTTAATTTCAATCCACTGCGAAGTGACAGCGAGGGTGTATATTTCAAATTATACTCTAGTTACGCGTGTAAGCCAACAAAGCTGCGGATTCCCGCTGTTTTCCATTATCACAATTTGTACAGCATACCACCCTCGACATCTCTACAGTACAATATATCTAAAATATTTCGTCCAACCTTTTCCCAAATCAGGCGAGAGTCACATTTAATTTCATCTTTTTCAGTCAGATGTGATTACGCCAGTAAATCCGTGTCCTTTCCAGAATTGAAAAATCAAATAATCTTTGGATATCGTGTTTCCAGAAGGTTCATGACATTTATGAAATTATTATTGGATCAGAAGAATGTCGCGGTAAAGCTGGTTAAACGAAAATTACGACGTCGCATGGCGCCAGGCACACACTTTATACCAGAAAGATGATAACGTTATAAACGTGAGACCGTGACATTCTAGGGAGAAAAAAATCATAACTGGGAAAAAGAGGTTTATGGGAATGCTAGATATTAAATGACAAATAATTCAGAATTTCACCATCATTCCTCGCACCTTTGTTTTGTTTAGATTTCTGTACATACAAGTACACTGTTATAAAAACCAAGATTTCCTAGCCGAATATTTTTCTTCCTAACAGAAATATCTGAATCCTCCCCCATGGCAGTTATCATCATGTAGATACGTTGATCGATAGATAAGTCACGTAGAAAGTGAACGAAAAAGTGTCCCACTTCCAGAAGAATAATCACCTCACCGAACACTGAGCAGGGAAAAATGTGAAATCGATTCAATAACCAAGAGTAATAAATGCAAACGCAAGATGCAAATAAACACTCCGTATCATAAAAGCCAGTTGATATCACAGAGTGCGGTTTAATCGAAGCAAAAGCTTTCTGTTTATCAACTGTGTATGTATGTTAACTTATTTGCATAATGAGAAAATATGCGAAAAATAGAAAAGAGTAGAAAATATTATTAAATAGTGGATGTGAAAGTATGTTTGCAGTGGATAATAGAAGCGATGTTGGATTCTACAGAACTTTCTACAGTTTCCTGCAGTATCAAGAAACTGATTCCTTCAGGGTTCTCGCTGGGACCGCGGCTCTGGAAACCCAGGAGGGTTGCTTCAACCCTCAGTGCTTTCCATGTTTTCTGCCTTACCAACCTCGACCGGATATTACCAGCGACTTCAATATTTCCGGTTAATCTCTTGTCATTTAGAAAGAGGATATTAAAGGCTGGTTGAATTAAAAGCAGGTATTTCTCCCAAATTACCCCTTTTTATCAATGCCACAATTATCGATACTAGATATCAATCCCATTGAGATAGGATATTGTGTCAATTAACTCTGGAGAATTAATGAAGTCAAATATTTGAGACTAAAACCAACATTAAACGCGTTCTCCGTTATTCACACAATTGAATATGAATCTGCCTTTTGAACAGACAGCTATATATTTCTGTCTTTTATTATATTTCACTAAAAATTCCAAGCATTCTTCATCTCTTTATAAATAATTATGTACCCCAAAAAAATGAGAAAATTCAAAGAACAATCGCTCGACTTTAATCTAAAATGGTAAAGTATTTCTGCGTTAAATTCCGCCAATTATAGCATATTTCTCTGCTTCACGTTCTTTCGACTAACTTTTCTCCATTGAAATGAAACCAATTATTTCCAGCAATACTCCCTAAGTACTACGAAACGATTACTAACTGCCGGTGTCATTTGCGCTCACGGTGAAATAGCCCTTGGATAATAAATTCCGTCGGAGATACAAATGGCTTCATGCTTCATTTCTCTCTCTCTCTCTCTCTGTCTCTATCTCTCTGTCTCTCGAATAATTAACCAGATCATCTCCTGCTTCATTTACTGCACACAATTTTATTACCCTCACCCACCCTTCGCATATTAAATCCTTCACTTTAAAAAAAAGAATATAACATTTTTCGACTGATTAGTTTCTCAATCGTTTTACTGGAAGAACCTGCCACGTAAGACAATAAAAATGTTTTACCGGATAATCAATTTATGTAACAGCTAGTGTGACATAATTAGCATGCAAAATACACTGCTACTGGTTTGTTGTATAAATACACAGGAAAGTTCAACATGAACAGTGCGTATGACCGTGACCTCGTATTACTAGCTTCTTCTTCCTTCTCATTAACAGCAAATCATCGTATATAACCCCAGCAATGGCAAATACCTAAAGAAATAACTCATCTTACACACCTGACGTTGAAGACCCTCGTTTATACCACTATCGGTATGATCTCCCTGTTACAACTGACGATGAATTGCTTGACAAATAAAAGCACCCTTGTACCAAACTGTTCCACTTATGAAAATATTTGAATGTTATTAGAAGGAAGAATTGTTTAGGGTAATTTACCAGAATCAATTTTCGCGACTATCTTCCTGCCCTTCCCGGCAGTCCCTCTGCAATTTAAGGAGTCAAATGAGAACTCAGATACACAAACGATAAATGTTTCCCTAGGATCGTTGCACTAGCGATAAATAGGTTGAAGGCCGCACTGGGAGCACAAAACACGACGTTCGAGGATTTATAACGCAGGAAGAATTATCTTAGGACAGGTGCAATTCTCCTACGTCTCTTCTCTAAATGGGTTTCCATTGTTTACTGTACTGACAATGATTTAGTACTTCGATCTTGGATCTGCATAAGTTTCAATCCTAACAGCGCTTGAGTGAAAAAGATGTTTTCTTATTATGCGATTAAGGTATCAATATATTAGTGGTATTATTTATTCATATCTGTAAAATTCGATTCTTGTATATAGAATATTTTGTACTATATGTTAATAAGCACGATAGCACTGGATTCAACGTGAAAAAATTTCTGTTTCATAAATCAAATCCCTCTAGGTACCCCTTACGAAGCCGGGTCAATCAGTTCGTGAAAAAATATAATTGAAGAGTGTTCCAATTAATCGGAGTTTCCGTTCTTTTATACATCACTCTTCGTCATCGCTCTCAAAGAGGTCAAGTTTAGCAGCTGCAATTATCCACTTGACGAAGCGTGAATTGTTTAATAGGAAATCTATACTAGTACGGTACATAATTTCTACGTGGTACTTAATAAATCATTCGCCAGTGGAACCAAGAGCATTACGTACACCAATTCCCCCACCCTCTTCAAGTTCATTAATTATCCAATTCGATTGCACCTGACGATGAGAAAGTATCGTGAAATTAAAACCTATCAATCCTATCAACCGAAACGTTCGCTGTATTCTCGCCAAACGTCCTCGACATTAATTTTCTCTGGAAAAGTGATCCACTACTGATATTCGAGACCATCGATGGGTTTTAAAATTGCAGCAAACGGCTAATTGACAATTTGTTGGTCGCGTTGCAGGGATGCAAAACCATTATCCCTGTAATAGAAGGAGAGTCGACAGAATGCAGGCTGGTATCGATTGAGCCGCGATGGGGTTAGAGAAACCCCGCTACTCCAGTTTCGTTGGCGAACGGCCAACCTTTCTCCACCCTTGTCGGAAGTTCGACGTGTGTAAGCCTAAGCGTAAACCAAAGCATCGTCACCTCGGCCGTACCCTTTCCCGGATGCACAGACATCCTCTAGGGGGTATACAAGAAACTCCAGCGGTTTGTCGTGGTTCCAACCTTAGTCCTTCCCCTCCTCCATCCCACGGGCTCCAGGACAAAGGATATCATAAGCACGCGCACGAAAGGGAGCCAACAGAAAACGAGGTAGCAAGGAAAAAGGCAGCCCCTGGTTTCGTGCAACTTACGATTTAGAGGCTGAGTTCGCTGAACTCTCTAGTATCGCGTGTCTAATTAACCAACGGGTTCGAGGTAAGCAGTGGACTTGTTAATTTATTGCTGAACTACCCGCTAATATCGCGTTACATAAATTTTTCTCGGAAGCTCGCATGGAAAATCAAGGCAATGCAAGGTTCGTTCAATATTATTTCAACGAAAGAATTCAGAGGCGAAATTGTTTGTATCCGTTAATGGTTGAGATACAGACGAGTATACATACATACATACACACGATTCCTGTGATTCAGTCTTTTCCGCCTTGAGCAACCTCGACGGTGACCCTCGAGAGAAATCAGAGGAAAAAATGAGAGAAGGATTACGACTAGCACGAAGATCAAGGGACAAGCTGAACAGGCGAGAAACAGTCCAGCAATCTCTGCCCCCGAAATGAGACCTGAAGTCTGCCTTCTCCAAGGTACTAATTATCTTGAGAGCCCTTCGGAATATAGCGTCTTCCAATCTTGCTGGTAATTAGATGCGATAGCGTAGTCGCGTAGTCGAGCAGTTCTCTCCGACATACATGTTCCTTCCAGTTTATCGAAACTGATGTCCACCAGATGCCTGGCTAAGTAGATCTCCACCCTCTGGATCTCGAGAAAATCAAGAGGGAAACGTCCACTTCGGTAATCATAGCCAGCGCAGTAATAAAGGCGATATATGGCACGAGATACGAAATCGTAAATGAATGGTCTTTAAAGCTAGAGAAACATTGACCTCCGCATAAAAGTATAGTTCCACGATTTTTTCTTGATATCGCGTTATTAGTGCGTCAGATGTTTCGGCAAAAAAGCAAGGGAAGAAAGATAACAGGACGAAGGGTGAAGCCCTTCGACAGAAATAAACACGTAGAGAGAGTGAGAGAGATCCCATGATTCTCGTCGAGCAACTTAAGAGGACGTTTAAAAGGGTACAAGAGCTTCTCCAACTCCGCCACGAACTGGAAACAATTTCGTCTGTCGATAACGAGCGAAATGCAAACTAGAGGATAGCGAAATCCGTCGGTTTTGTATCACTTGAAATATTTCAAGACACAATAAATCTTAATGAGGAAAGTGATCCAATGTTCGTAGGAAATTGCACTTTACACTTCGAATGCACTTGATTCTATACATGTACAGAATTTATTCATGACCTATAAAAAGAAAGTTAATAGGAACAGCTACGCGATGTATATCATTGTGTTAGTAGAATATTCAGTTTGCAGTAGAGTACAAATTTGCTGAAATAGAATTGAACCACCGCACGCGAAAATCTGGGCATAGAAACAAAAATGCTACAAAGTTGTTAACGCAGAATTTTGTTGATCCCACTGTACAGAGAGAAAGAGAGAGAGAGAGAGAGAGAGAGAGAGAGAGAGACTGTTATAACAAGTTTACAAAGCTGTGTGCTGGGATTTCAGAGAAATCCATCCCTAACTGGAATTGTGTACACGAATGTGCGAAAGGGACGCTGTACTAACATAATAATTGAATTGAGGTAGAAAACTGCTGGGAGCGGCGACGCGTCGGCAAGAAGGCATCGTGTAAAAATAAGATTACTAACCTTGCGTAGCTTCGAGGAAAAAAAATAATCGAAGAAAAGCAAAAACGTGAGACCACCCTTCGAGGCACAATTACCGCCATTTTAAGCTACCTCGCAAGTCTTTTCACCATAGACCCTTTAATTTGAGCGCTTTTCAACCTCCAAGCGCTTTCCGCTCACATTCAATGCGGTTCGGGTAGCGATTTCCTTCGGGGTCTCCAGTGGAATAACATTGCGTACATGAGTCGTGGGAAAATTGTGCGACTGCATACGAAGATATTGTTAGAAGAAAAATCTTCTTACCAGTTTCAATCTCTTCTTTATTTGCTTTATTTCATTCACGATAGCAACAAACAATTATTCCCATTAAGGACGTTCAATAGCAGCAAATAATTTATAAATTATGTTTATGCGAATAATTTATTAGCATGAGTAGTAAAGCATTAAATGTAAAATTTAAAGATAATTCAAAGATTGAATTGATTATTAACTCAATGTATAATTCAAGATTCCTCTAATCAAAAATCATCGCACTCATACGACCCAGTTAGTTGAGGACTTGCATTGATTATTTCAAGGAGGGAAACTTTCTCGTAAAGCGGAGGCGTCAACGGTTATATATCACTGTGCAGCCTAAGGAGTTTAATACCCGCGAATTTACCGAGACAACGCTGGACCTCGACTTATAATTAATCGACTTTTCCAAACTTGCCCCTAGTCACGAAATTTCGGACTTCCGGGAACATTAATGGCCAGTCTTGGAATATTTATGTAACACATACATTATTACACACACCAGGTGCGTTCATCACTGTGCTCAGCAAATCAAATTCAAAGATATACCAGGAAATATTATTCCGCCAAAAAATCCAACCCATTAATTTAATGCAGCGAACAAAGTAATTTGATCATTTCAATGGGAGAATGTAACAAAGTGAAAAATTTGAAAAATCCAAATAATTGGAACGAGGTTCACTCATTATTTGAAACAACTGAAACTCATGAAATTATGTCCTACGAAGCACAATGTGGATACTACCACAATTGTTAAATTCCCCGAATTAGAACAGCAATTTTCCAAATAATTTTTTACAGCATTGTATTCCATGGAACTGGATTTCATCCCGCAATTAACGTTCGCTCGCAGCTGGTCATGAGATACGTTTATGGACAGCAACACGAAGAATATTGCTACAGTTTACAGAAATACTGGCCGTAATGGCAAAAGATTTATTATATCTGCCTCTATTTTGGAATAATAACAATCAGGAATTGCAGGAAAAGCGCGTATGAAATTGTGGTATTTTAATAAACCAAACTGCAAATGATGCAACTCGAAATGAAAGGAGAATACTGATCGTTCGAATCTTGGCAAAGGGTCAAAATATTGTGGTATACCTTTTCCAGTGCCCAATAGTACTCATGAGATGCACATTTACGTTGGTACCTTTCTTTGCCATTAACGTTTTATGACACGAATAAGAAACTAGCAATTCAGAGATACCAGATTATTCACCTAAAATTCATTTGCCTCACCGCATGAGGAATTAACTCGAAATAGCTGTAAACTCTGGATCATGAAAACATCTATTTAGTAGAAAATTAAAGTTAATGGCGGATCAATCAAAGACGCGAACATAACAGTTTCATTAAACAGAATTTGTTTAAAAGCGCGAGGAATAAATTTTTACCCAAGGAAAAACAGTATTTATACACCCAATCTCTTTAAATCCTGTTATTTTCCGCGTTTTCCTTAATATAGAATAGAATAATACAACATTTACTATTGCGAACGTATTATAAAAAATGTTGACTCCAAGCGAAACCTTGATTGAAATGAAACATGGTAAAAAATGGTACTAACAGAGAACCGTGCTTATTTCGCTAATGCACTGTGTAGCACCTGCAACTGAAATACAACTGCCACAACTATTGTGGTTCACAAACAATGTGAACTTTTATTTGTGCTATGTGTAAAAGAGTTTTCGCGGAAAAAATAATTATTTTATCAATTTTATAACATAATATGTTTCACTACTACCGAATAACATCGCAGTGAATGAAAAATCATTTTGTATGAATAATATTATTACTATAATCCTTGAAGAGTCTATAATTCTGTTAAAAGGTATTGACACACCTTTTAATCAATAACAGGATAAGCAAACAGATGTAATGGGGTCGTGTACTAAAACCATTTGAAACCGCTCTAATTCAATAAATTTAGCTTGAAAGCAAGGGATAATACTCTCCGATAGACAACCGCAATAAACGATTTCCTTACAGTAAAGCGATGAAGTCTATAACTAAGTTTCAATACTGATCCCATGTACAGGATCCTCCAGGAATTTGAATACTGTCACAACTTTCGGTAAATCAATTCCCTACATTCGCTTGCAATCATACCTTGATTGAGGACGCCACTAATTGTTAATTCGAACATCGCTAAATGCAAAACAATATCTAAATCTGTTATCAATACTTTTGTATAAAGAAGCTCTCCCCTTTAATAATAATTAAGAATCCTAATTATCAAAAAATTAAGACTCTAAACTCTATAATACTCCCAGATGATTCCTAATAATTTTTAATAAATAAATTACTCACTTGGTTTCATCACTGAGAAAGAATAATCCAAGAGAACTAAGAATAATAATCACTGACAATAGTATACTCTTTTGAAGAAAAAATCAGGTGATGCACTTTTGGAATCAGAACACCAAATTAATACATGAGAAACGTATCGCAACGTACTGTGTATACTGTTCGCATTGCTTGGCGAATGTGGTATTCGAATTACTTAAAATGCGGATGCGAATGCAGAGAAGATAGAGGGGATCTACGTGATATTCGGTGGTTTGTTATATCCACATACTGCAGACTATCGTTCCCCGTGCCAAATATCATATAAGTTTCATTTGCGCGACGCAGTTCGGTTGCGTGGGTGCTTGCACATTCAATTATGGATCCTGAATTATCATAATATAATATCTGCAGTAAAATACGACAATTTCTTGAACATTTTCCTGAGATATATTATTCGTAACCTACTGCGAGGATAGTTTGCCAAATCTGAGGTTTACCAGCTGTTTCGTTTCTGAGAGTGTACTATACGTCTAGAAGAAAACGATTATTCTGCGACAATTAATGGGCAAGCAGATTAAGGAAAATATACGGTGCTGCTAATTGCGAAGTCGGAAGGAATGTAATGAGGATTGATAGTTATTTACTGCGGTCTCTGAAATTTGTTAGCATGCTTGCACGATAGAAGCCAATAATAGTGACACTTTCAAACTACATTAATCGAGGTAGAATTTCCTATAAAATATAGTATGTGTCTTTTAGCAGTGTTGATCCGACCGAATGATTTATATTGTGATACTCCGCATTTTTCTCAACCGCATAGGACGAAGCAATTTTAATATCAGTCCCTTTTGTCAGCCGCGATCGATCAGGTTCGATAATGTCATTGAGAAAATAACTTCGGAAAATGCTTATGCTTTTACTCAACTCGAAAAACGAGTAGTAAAGTAATAGTTATGTCGATCAAACGCAAGAAATTGCACTGCTTCGTAATGGAAACGTTAGTTCAAGTAATGTATCGCTAACAAGCACAATTAGCGGGTCTTAGCAAGATTTTCGCCTGTTTCGTCACAATAGTAAGCACAGTATATAATGTTGTTGGTAAGAGTAATTGATTGTAGCTTCCAGTAGTACTGCAAGGATAGAGATACACATATCGGGCCGCCGTCGTGAGTACAAAAGCCATTATTGTACGCCAAGTTCCAAGACAGTCTTACCTACCGAAGTAATTATCGTCAAACGTAAACCCGAAATGTGCTGCATCTCCCTCAACGCCTACTTCAAGACGATAGCATGCCATTTCTGTATCTACGAACCGTATAATATTTTACTGCATTTCAATGAACTTGGTTTATCTTTTGAATCTTCAACCGCAACGTATGCAATATCTCGCTTTTAGAAATGATAATCGAGACTCTTATGAATCTTTCGATGCCCATTAACATAATCCTGAAAAAAAAAAAAACAAAACATGAAAATACAAGAGGATAGTGATTGTAATACAAAATTTCACCTGTCACCCAAACTGACGAGTGCGCCACGATATATTTATAATCGTCCAGAATAGCACCCCTCTCGCGCGAGAGGAATTGGAAATCAATATTTAACTCCATTCTGAAGGTGACGTGACTAGGCTGGATTTGCGTGAGGAGAGGAAGGCAGGGATAATAAGAGTCGTCCAGAATAATACCCACTTGGTGTGTGGTGGGCCCATTTAACTAACGGCTATATATAAACTTTATTCGCGAACTACATCCATAAACGTCCACCCCTCCCCGTAAAAATGCACTCGCAATAGGCTCTTCGGAAAAAGCAATATATTTCTGTAACAGCGTCATTGCGAGCTCGAGAGATCCGCTGGATTTATAGGAGATATGATCCGCGAGTAAATCAATGGCGATCGATAGGACAATCAGGAAAAAACTTGAACCGTGAAAGTACGAATCTGGGCTACATGTGAATGAGTGTGCTGAAGTGCTCCTCACTGGTAAGTTGAAAAGGTCAAATAACCATTACATTCACAGTTGGAGAGACATCTGACGTCAAGGTTATTATAACTTATCTTGAACACTTAGGGGACGTGATTACCTAATCCACTGAAATACTGCGAATGAGTAATACTACTAGACTATGAGGCCCTTATGAATATTAGCTCACCACTAAATCTTTCTACTTCTGGTTGTTGGCTCAAGCCGAAATATTATGCGTCTAGTCAGAGAAAACTTGGGAAATCTTTGTGCGATTACTCGCATTCTTCCCACTTGTGACTGATCCAACAGTTTGAAACGAACAACTTCCCAAGCTATTAATCGCAACTCGGTGCACCTTCTACATAATAGAATATGGGACGTCACAAACTTTGGTTTCAAATCATGAGATTCACTCTATCCCTAGTCACCAGTGTGCAGTGAAATATGCAAAAGTAGTCGGGTTTCGATCGAATCTTTTAAGAAATGACAGAATTACGTACAAGGATTTGCACTATAATTTGATCCAGTACGCGAACGCATCTTATCGAGCCTCATTTTCTATTAATCGCCGAATAGTGTTAATGAGTACGTGATATTCTGGAAATGGCAATTTATCAAAGCACGGTAATTCTAGGAATCGTTAACAGAAACTCTGTGCATACTTCTATGTGCAATATGTGGCTTTTTTGAACTCAATTTCGCTTGCACCAGTTGTAAATGTGACCGCAGTAGAATAAGGCAACTCACTGGCTTACTA
The DNA here is from genome assembly GCA_963989405.1 of Trypoxylon attenuatum. Lineage (NCBI taxonomy): Eukaryota > Metazoa > Arthropoda > Insecta > Hymenoptera > Crabronidae > Trypoxylon > Trypoxylon attenuatum. Next base: position 13,631,791 of record OZ022490.1, on the reverse strand, counting down.
GGGCCTCCACCTACTCAACGGTATAATGTAATTTCTTTTTGGACTTACTCGAAACTAGTATACTTTGGGTCGAAGTAGTTAGTGTCGCTTGACTAACTTTATTCGAACTACATTTTTAAAACTATTTTCAACAAATGCACCGGTGTCCTTTTTTCCGGAAAATTTATCGAGTGGCAAGAATTCAGACGATAATGGCAAAAATGGGAAATAAAAACCACGAATATAGATGCAGCCAACTTTTCTATTTTATTGGAATTTTCAAACCAGGAACATTAAATTTCTGTTAATTTGGCAGATCATTTTTCATGCTTCTAAATATAAGTATATGAATGATCTGTCATGAAGATTAATCGTATTAAGAAACACGATTAATTGTATAAATGGGAGAATAGTTTCATTGCCCCAATTTATTTAATCTGATTTTAACCAAGAGCAATTAATTTGAAATCATAAATTATTAACTGAGACAAATTTTTGGCAAAAAGAAGCGAATTTCACGGAGGATAAATCAGAGTAACGGCTAAGGAGAATCAGTTCGGTGTAGAAATCCGCCCAAGGCAAGGAATATACGACTTCCGATAGACAACAGACATGCCGAGCCCAATTGGCCGCGCTTGCCGCAAAACCGATAAATCTGCATGCTCGTTGCTAGGATCGGATGCGGTATATAACGCAGATCCGGCGTAAGATTCTCTCTTTATCTAACTACTTTAAACCACTGGACTAATTGTTTCGCTCTTCAAATGACATAATGGCCAATTCCACTCAACACCACTTACAACTGTAATCAAGAGAATTTACGCTTACAGTGTAAAGAGTGACCATAAAATTTGACAACGCGTCAGCATGACACTATGCCATTAATTAAACACTTTATTGCAACGATTAAAAGCGCAGAAGATGCGATCAAATTAATTGCATCTAATAAAAGACACGCCATTTAATCACACCACTGTCAGCATTGTACTGCAAGCATAAAGTTACAATCGAAGTTGAATTCGGTTTGGCTATAGAAGCGGTAACCAATCATTCGCTGTGAAAAGAATTTTATGAATAAGAGTCCATGCGATCGACTGCTACTCTGCTCTTTTACAATTTCTGAATAGGGATATATATGTGGTATGATAGAAAGTCGGTTTGCACAAACTTCAGCGTTTTCTGGTGACCTAGGTGATAGTGCTACAATTCAACTGATATCATCCGTTCCTTTGTACATAGAGTATAATTTTAACCGTGACACTTTGATACTATTCATATCTCATACTGCAACGTGTTTAATTTAATCGTAATCATGAGTGAGTATAGTGGCTGGACCTGAATAGTTAAAGCTACTCAGAGTAGAATATATTAGTAGAACCGCACACCTTCTTACCGATAACCGGTTGGTTTGATCACGCTGTACAAAACATCTTACAAAACATCTCTCTTTGTTACACTGCCTTTTAGACTTGCCAAGTGGATCTTCTCGCTATAAAGGGCCATTCTATCTCTTACCTCGCGCTATTACCGCGTGGAATTGCAACGATTCCCTGCAATTGCTTTCGCCCAAGGAGAGGCAAAGGAACCGCTCACTTTGAGAATATTATAATAATCGCACTGGAAATATGAAAATGTATCTGTGACGCGGCGCTAAATAAAGAACCATTAATTTCTCTCGTAGAATTTGTACGAAAGCGTTAATAACTCATTGATGAGTAGGAAACGTTTTTAACGTAAATATGTTGACTTAGATACGCAACGTCACAATCTTCCTAACTCTACCATAAGTATTTATTTTGATTTCCCACTCCAATCTCTACTTCAGTCAAGTATAAGCCTCCCAGCAGGAAGGAACCGTATGTTTACACCGGCGGCGGGGCGCTACTCAATGTATTCCATCAGCAGTTTGATCGCGTCGACAGTAAAACTGCAAAGTACTCTCTGCTACTGTTGCCTTCTAAAATGTATTAAAAAAACTGATCTACTGCACACTGATCCGTAAAATACTGACGTACGACTGCAGTAACCAAAGGTTGTTTGACAGTGTTAGATTTAGTAGAATCTCGGTGAAACACGAAACACTTGATAGCCTGATACAACTGACGAAATTCCATAACAATTGTCTTTGAATCAATCAAACAAACTTTATTGATTTGTCTTCAAGAGACTCCTTTGCAAATTTTCTTTATAGAAACGAAGTTCAATCGTCATTTTTTATAAGATTATTATCAGTCGGATTAAATATCAATTTTTCAATTTAGTGTATAAGGGTACAAAGAAGAGTGGCAAACGTAAATTGGAGACTTTAATATGTAATCTTCAAAACGAGTAGCTACGTCCGTAGAAAATAGAGTAACTAATATCGATTTTCAAAGTAGTCACGCTAATCAAAGTTAGTCAGGCAATCCGATAATGAATCCATTCATACCACACATATACACACGCATACACACATAGTTCTGGGCTACCTTAGTTAAAGAAGAGAGTTATAGAAAATAACAGAAAGGCATTCCGCATGTCAAGAGGAATTATACCTATCGTGTATGTTGCACCGTCGAGTTGAAAAGTGGCACTCTTGCACTTCTTGAAAAGCTTCGGATTAGGATAAATGGGTGGACGGGGCGGCGGTGGCGGTGGACCCGTTGACTCCGGCTTGTTCTCGTCACTCGTTGGACAGTCACTCATTTTCGTTCATGAATAATGCGATCAACAATCTTGAGTAGTACTCACGTGCGACCATAAGTCATTTTAAAGAATCACTGCAAATTATGTTTCACATTACTCTCGGTTTTACCAATGAAAAATTTCGAAATATATCTAAACTCTGTTGGATGCCTTTGACACAACTCAACATATGCTCGTTTCGATAACAAAATCTAAGGAAACCTAACGAAAGCCTAAACCAAATTTTTTTCGCAAATTTAGCAATTTATTCGAGTAACTTAAAACGAGGCTACTTCCTTCGAAGAGCCGGTCCAACTTATTTTCTTACGGAAAAGGAAACGGATTTGCCTTCGGAGTGATGAAAACTTATTTCAAGCTGAGCAGTCAGTAGACGTACAAAGTAAGCAAGCTATCGTTGCTTTGATATTTCCATCGTGACAAGCTTCTTCGCTACTCAAGTTTGAAGTCTTTCCAAAAAAGGAAGACGGGGAGAAATTTTGTCGCGTTTGCTTTTTGGATGAAGGGGACATAGGAGTCGAACGAATGGCCATTGGCTTCCTGGTCGGTCTGATCGGTCTAACAGGCGAAGCTGAGGTATAGGACTCAAACGAGATGATCCTGCAAGGGAACGACCAACGGAATTCACATCCGCAGAGGGCGAACATCGAGGGAACATTTCGACGAGGGCAACATTTACCGGAAGCTGGAGAGGGCAGAGTTTAATCCCAGCTGGGACACCGCGGTCCCCAACGAGAAACCACGTTCGCTCCTGCAGGCAACTCTCCGAACGGCAAATTGGTACTGTGACATACGGGCCACTTCTACTGATATCGGCTTGCCGTGTGCGTGAAACGTATAACTGTACACAGATCAGACCGTGAAATCGCGTGAAATCGTGCCAGTTCCGGAGGCATGCGTGCAAATATAGCCAGTACGATCCATATGCCATTTATTCGGACATGTCAGACCTCGTGGCATCGCCACGAGAACTGTCGCGAAACGCACTCCTACCATGATTCTTGCAAATTGCAGTCTGATCGATTTTGCGGATACAATCGACCAGTCTCCACTCTGTGACATTCCGCCGATAAATTCCGCATAACCTGGGGTCCAGCCACGCTATCTCTTTCCCTCTCTCTCTCTCTCTCTCTCATTCTATCTCGAGTCTCCCTCATTTTCGACGCGTGGATCGTGTCCCTCTTCTTTAGCCACCTGACTAAACTCGGCGAATTTCCCCACGCTCCCTTTGTCCTCATTTTTTTTCTTCATTTGCATATCGCATTCCTAGGTTGCTAGAGGTTTTGTTCGCGAGTACATCTGGACCTTCATTGACCGTGTCGCTGTTTTCACTTTAGTGCTATACGGCAATTTTCCTTCCCCATATTCTTCTTCGTTAATAACAGGTTCCCCGTTTGACCTTACACGTTAAGTAGCTTTTTGAATGAAAGCTACTCAGCCCATTTTTTGTATGCAACCAACGTCGCTTTTCTCGACTACCTCTTTTCAGCAATCTCTTCTCGCATCCCAGTGACACGAATGTATGTGGAAGAGAATGTTCGACATAAGAAAGTGGTGACTGGGCGAATTAATAGTTGGTGCCGATGTATGTGACGAGGAAAGTGAGTGATGGAGGTCGAGTGCACTTCCTTGACATCCGAGGGGCCTTGCGTCCGTAGAGGATCTCACGAGTGCATTCGACGTGAATCAATCTTCCTTCGTGTACTAAATTGCAAGTTCTGTTAAACCTCATCTTCTTGTTCTCGAAGAGAAGGATTGCAAACTACACTTATGATCGTAAGTGTGACTGTTTATGTTGCGGTCAACCGCAACACGGATAGACACACTCACAATCAGTGTTGCGCAAACTATTGAGTTGAAACATGTCGCAAATGACTGCTTGCATGCTAGAAACCGCAGAAGATACACGGAAAACTTTCCAGACGTCACTTCATCACGTATCCACTTAGTTAAAACCGCAGTAGCAGAACTGATTGCAACAGCCTACAGTGCGCGTTTGTTGGTTTTTTTCCAAAAACTAGTGACATCCTCGGATTTGATCCAACTCTCCAGTAAGAATCGTCTTCCCTTGAACGGTCCACATGTTTTCGACTTTTTCGCCCGGAATACCGCAATTTCTTACGTCACCGTAGAAAGATGTGTAACATGAATAATGGATCGCTTTACCAGTTTACACGCGGAGTGATGTACTGGTGCCCACGGTATAAATCTTTACGATAAAGAACGTAGCGGTGAGAATGAATATGACCTCGTAAATGCAAGACGCGGTATATTCGGCCGTGAAGTGCTTTTCAAGCAGAAAATCGCTACTGTATTTCTGGTAAAAGAGAGAGAAGAACAGAGTAGAAACGTGTGTCACAAGTGATCTTTCACATATTTCGGTCAATATTGTTTTCCTCGGACACTATAAAGTTACCAGGGACTAAAAACTTAAACGCGCTCTCCCTTTAAAGTATCTTCGCCCGCTGGAAAAACTGTCGGTCAGATACACGCCGAATAGCTCAATTTTGCCTGATACTGACACTTTACGGGATAATGTATTCAACGAGCGGGAGCCAAAAATAAACTAGGAACCAATTTAATTTGGAGAACGGTAATACCGAAGAGATTTAAAAGGCAGCGTCAGTGTAATGCCGAGGCTGTTGACTGAATAACTGAGTAGTCAATTAAATTCAGTTGGATGCTTCAATCTACTTGCTTGCGCTACCTGGAGCGGAATGCTACACCCCTGAGTCCAAGTGACCCTTTTTTCAAATTTGCCAAGTGTACGAGAGTTTCTGCCGGAAGATATGCAAAACTCTTGACTGTAGGCAGTCGAGCGTCTCAGCACGGCGCGGCGTGCTGAAAATTGGACCGGCTAATGAGCATTACGATTAATACCCTCAAATATATGCAGAGAGTAACAACTGCAGGGAAAACTATGCCGAATACGTAATCAGCATCGAATTGTGTAGATTAGTGAAAAGTCCTGAAAGAAAATTGTGTCGCGGTGCAATTCGGGCTAATCCAAACAAGTGGTCACACGCCGAACGAATACGTAACTTCGATAGAGGCCTAATTAAAACCCATTTCCCGCTCCAATATGAAGCGTGTGAATGGAATCGAAATGCCGAAGATGATGAGAGACCCTCGTTGCGCGCCAAAAGCTTCAATTCCAGCGCTCCTCCCTGTTATCCCTCTTCGTACACACGAATCGTCGTGATTATGGCCGGATTCGATTTCGCTCCTAATTTAATGCCGAGAGATCGAACGCTCGGGGTCGAGAGATTTGAATGGAATTTTCGGGAGACGGCCAAAGAGTCGGACACAACTCGATTCTATTGGTCGCGAGGATCTAGTTAAGCCAGGGAATGATCGAGCCGCATTTTCGTGCTAGCTTGCACTTTACTCAGAAAATTGCTGCAATTTCTCTGACTATTTAAACTGTTCCGACAGCGAAATCTGGATCTTGGTTATGCGGATACGATTAAGTGCCTAGCTCCTAATCTCCATTTGTCACTCAGCTCAACGAGGAAGGACTAATTACTTTTAGCAGCAAAAGATAAAGAGGAGTGATTGTGCGCGTAAAATACTGTAGTCCTAGGCAAACTGACCGAGCGAAACTCTTTCAATTCCAAAGAGAAAAAGCTTGAGCGAATGATACAAAGTACTCGATCCAAGTACCGAGAGCAATTCAATGTTGTCAAAGGCATCCTTCGACAAACAAACCGAATCTCGAAACAAACAAAAAGACTCCGTCACAGGTGCCAATTTCGAAGGAAGAGCTTGCACTAGCTACACACCAAAGCTATCCAGCTTTCCACCAGTAAACACTTGACCGATTCCGTGATTCACAAGCGCGCACAATGCAACTTCGTTACTCGGTCAATTGCTCGCCGCGCGAATCAAGCTGATTTCTTTTTGTCGCGATCACGCTCTACATCCTGAGTCATCCGAGTAGAATATAGCAGGCAGGTCGTCCGTTTTTACGATGCTAGTGCTTTTTCGAGAGCGTCTCTAAACGCGGCGGACCCCGGGTGCGCGCGGGTCACCGCGCGCGCAAAACCGTGAAACTTCCAGCCGATGAAATAAGCGACTCCACGTGTCACGGCTCGCGCTGCGACTCGAAAGCTCAAAAGCTCAGCTTCAGGGCCGCGCAAGCGTGCCGCGGAGGAACTACGGGAAAGCCAATCCGCGAAAGACTCGATCCGCGTGCTCGGCTCGACTCGCCTCTACAGCTACCGCTCGTTTTTACTTACCTCTACCACTATTCCACTTTACTCCCGTCTCGTTTTACTCTACCCTCCTTCTTTTCCTTCTTTTTCTTCTTTTTAATCGGCCCAACGGTGACAACTTGACACCTGGATCGTGACCATTCCGTGGGTATTAAAAAAACACCGGTGGCTAATCGCTGATTTGATGGCTGATTAGCAGGCTCGAGTTCCCTCTCCGTGGAAATCGATTTGAACTTTGACCTGACTGTTTCCCACGACCTAACGAGATTTTTTGATAACGTGAAATTTATTCAAAAGTTTCCTTCACTTTTTGTTCCGGTCAATCGATGCCTTATGGATGATAAAGATTCGAAGTTATAGGTGAATTTCTCTCTGTGTTTATTGCAATTCAAAACATATGACAAAGGGTGTAAATTACGTTTTTCATGTAACTCAACTGGCGGAGGTCCTCATTATTGATTATCCCGTTACACACTGCAGTGCATAGTGTCCTAGAGGCTTTATAGCCCAGAGATAAATTAATTTTATGGAATGCATAATTTTTCCTGTGTAGGGACTCTTCACGGATCTCTTCCGATTTGATTAGTACCGGAATTCTGATGAAACCATAATTGCTAGTTAATTATGCTTTAAAACTGCAAATTAGTTGGAACCTTTACTGTGTAACTAGGGGTAAAAGGTGACAAAAGAACACGTAGAAACTTTATTAAAATTTATCGAACCAACGTAAGGCGATGTGTGTAGGATTTTCTTATGTCCACGCTCCAGAATACTATCACGTACAATCGCTAAAAACAAACACCGTAAATGATATTCTTAATTAAAAAGTAGCTTCTGTACGAAGCTCCACTACTGACCCCTTTACTTAGACCAATCGACTCTTTTCAACAATATCCTACGTACAATTTCATTGTTTCTTTTACGGTCAATACGAACTTTACTACAGCAGTATTTGCATATCAATGGCCATATTCGAGTAGCGAATAGTATGAATTTTTACACGACAAATAGAGAATTGTTTAACGAGACGAAGTCAAATAACTCTAGAGTCAAATGTCACTGTTTTATTAGAGTTTAACTCTTTGCGGATCCTACGTAGATTTGCTAGTCAATTTAAATTTCATCCCACGTCGTTCCTTTTCGCAGACCAGTTAATGATGTTGTAGAATTTGATCGTGGTGCCTCGGAGTTAATGAGAATAAAGTAGCTCAACGTGAGTGCAAGCTATATGAATGATACTGCACGGGTATTCAATGCATCGCTCTTACGGCTAGAATCATTATGCTGCAGGCGCGTCAATTTATTTGCATTAAACACTTAATTTTAGCGACCAACAGTGTGACCTGCACCCATTAAATTTCTAAGATAAAATCTAATGTGTCGAACCCATTCCTCACCAGTGCACATGTCCCATCTAAAATTTATTACGTGAAAATCAGCGAAGAAGATAACGTTATAAATGGAAACTGATCGTCCAATAAATCTGACCTCTGTTCCATTTAACTACAATTCTCAAGGATAATTATGTCCTGTTTAAAGACTATTTTTCCAATAGGGAAAATTAATTTGTGCCTCGTAATCAACCTGTTACCGTGTTTTCGTGTGTAACGCAGCGGACAGTTGAACCAGCGAAATTATTAATTGGTTCTAGTACAAATTACGTACACATTCCGATATACATATCTCCGATCTACATATATATATGTATATATATACTCGGAATACTAGTGGAAGCCGAATTTAATACTCTCGATTAAAACCATCTTTTATTACGACCTCTTTTTCTATGATAGGATTTAATTTCGGAGTCTAAAAGAAAAGTGCAATGCCAGGATAAAGTGATTGCACAGCATGTACGGAACTCGAAATGAAAACCCGCGAGGATTATCGCGGAGAAGATAGGACCAGGGAGAATTATGAACTAGGTGAGATAAGACTAAAAAACTTGAATCGTAAAAGGCTAATTCACAAGATTCAAAAAATCCCCATTTTACTTCTTATATTTATTGAGTTTGCAGTTTCATAGAACTATAGATTCACATCCATTACGGGCAAAACAGATTTGAAAAATTCAAAAGAAAACAAAACGATGCAAAATGTCAGACGTTAAAAGAAGAGTCACTATCGCAGAAACATTAATCTTTCTGTTAGCCAAATTCGCATTTTGGCGAAAGCACTTCTCTGGAGCCGCCGGAAGATGATATACATACTCAGTGCGTGGATTCTGACGGCACCGCAAACTCGCCAAAGCTGTGCCGTTGCCAGGAAATACATAAGCGAAGGTTGAAACAATTCTTGGCCTTGCTCTTTCATCCGAAGTCTTTCTCCACGAGTAATTCCATGTAGCTCAGCGTGAAACGATTCATGCATTGATACGGTACTTCGAGTACTTACTCTGTTTTCAAAACAATCTGTCCTTCAGACACTAATATTGTTCCAGCCTCGACGTTGCAGACTTCAGAGTCAACAGACACAATTTAAGCCAATAAACAAATGTCATGTTTTCTTTTCTACTATTCGAGTGGAAATGAAAAAAAACAAAAAATTGACAAAGTTGTTGGAATATTTGAATTGGAGATAAATAGCTGAATGTATGCGAAATGATGAAATGTCTACTCAGTGATTACAATTAAGGAATTGAGATTAACGGCAGCATAGTAAAATCGCAAATGTAACATCTCGGTATGAAATCTAGCATCGTAAAACCCCGAGTTTTAATCGATATGATGCACGAAGGCCTTCGGCTTGCACTGCGCTTCTCCATAAAGGTTTTCGTCTAACTCTAAACTACCACCCCTGCATATCTACCATCTTTACTGCTATCGATCCACTAGTCAGTGCACGATACGTACCACTTGAGCAACTCGGCACTAAGCTGTATCGCTTTAACTGTACAACCTATTGCTCAGGTAGATACAAACAAGTTAAATGCAGAACCTCATCTCAAGAAGAAGAAGAAGAAGAAGAAAAAGAAGAAGAAGAAGAAGAAGAAGCGCATTGAACAATTTTTCGAAGGAAAACTAGAAATGCCTGACAGAAAGTTCGCTCGCAAGGAAATAAACCCAAGATTCACAGAAGCGACATTCGACTAAAGTCATCCAGAATGTGACACATATAAAGAGCATTTGGATTTACTTTTTCGTTCTCCACGAAACCTAAAGTCCGTGACAGTACGAGTGAACGTTTCTGTCGTAAATTGTAGAGGTTGCAATGAAAGATGTTCGCCTGCAAACTCAGCAGTCTCGAAGGAAAACGGACACGGTTGACTCTATAATGAAAACCTCAGTTAGTTTCAAAGTGAAATTTCAACTTGCGCTATTACGCGGGATGTGCTGGGATATTGGACGAGGAGTAGCTGTTTTTATGCCACAAGGTAATGGTTGTCACCTTGTAGACATCGGACAGCTCAGCGAACGAGAATAGGGGAAAGGGCCACCCGATTGAGTGGAAAAGCTCCTAAGATCGACCGAGCGTAGCCTCTCACAGTTCAGGGAACATCGCTCTCCTTGAACATTGTTGCACGACGTAGCTAAACGGTTTAATACCACTGAAAAAAAAATAAAATATCCTTCTGTTTTACGGACTGTCGTAACGAACTATCATGCGTATCAACGTCGCTCTTCTGTAGGAAATGTATCTTTGGGGAACAATTTGCGGTAAGAGACTTCCAATCAATATTTCATCTTAGTTGATTAGATTTCAAGTGGAATGTTCTTCTATCTTTCAACTGAAAACCAAGTTGAGTTTTCACTGATTACACTTTTACTTTTCTTAACGATCACACTCCACTTAAGTGTATCGAATAATAGAAGAATTAAGTTTACTATTACGCACCATGGTAAAACGAATTAAAAAACCAATCTAATTGCTTAACTTGTGGTATTTTTTCAAACTTTGACTACTACTATCGGAACTTTTTCTAGAAAACGTATATTGTCCTGACATATAAAAAATACTGTTTGATAGGATTTTCCGGAGCTCATGCTCACAGTGCAATATCCCCGATTGCGGTTCTGCCATTGCTGGTTTGTGGCTGCTGCTCGTCCACCCCTGGGGTGTGATTTAATTCGGGCGTCGAATGAGAAAGATAGATACAGTTGCACAAAAATGGTTACAGAGCCGAAAATAGAAACTCAACTGGAGCTGTTTCTCCGCGATAAGTGAAGAGTGTTCTTGCCCTCAAGAAAGGGTGGTTTTAGATACCACGGAAAATGAGATAAAAAGAGGCAAAATAAGAGAAGAACCTCGAAAGATTTTGGGATAAATAAAAAATTCTGCGAGATGCTCGAAATGTTTTTGAATTAAAACTACATAGCAAGAGATCAAGAGGATATACGATATTTATACGCGACTCGTATATCCAGTCGATGAATATTATTAGATAGCTTGTGGGGTAGACTATAGGGGGCTCGACTTGTCAGTAAGATTACAACACAGATGCTCCCTTTGGGATTTTCTATCCACGAGACATGTCGACTTTCATCATTACTCACCGAAACAAGATTCATAAATCACTTAACCAAAAAAGATTTATTTCCGTCTATGCAAAGCTTTCGAAGTCATTTGCAAATTGACGTTGCATATTTGGCAAGTAAAAGTATCATATTGTGCCTATTAAGGAATCATGCTAAATGAAAAGCTGTGAACCACAAATCTTTCTCGCCCGGATTTATCAGTGATCTGTGTTGGAGCAGAGTGAGGGGTGAAATGCAAGGGACGGCGTGAATCGCATCCACTGGAGTTATCGTAGAGAGGAGATAGCATTTTGGCAGTAACGTAGTTTACGAGGTCCGTCGATATCGAAGGTCAAGAACGGATATTTCCCACAGTCTCCCTCTCCTAAGCACCCTTCACGGGTTCGCACATTCCCCGTGGCATTTTCTTCACAGGATCAAGAGGTTTGCCCGGAGGGTTCGAAAAAAAGAGAATAGAGGGGTAAAATCATCGTCCGTCTGAGAGGGAAACAGGATTTGATTCGGAGGATTATCTCCGCGGGACTACTGATACGCGCAATCTCCCTTTCTATTACTCGCTGCTTAGACCCTAATAAAATTCTTAAAGTCGAACTCTTCTTTCCTCGTGAACCACAGAGAACACATTGCGAAATAAACATCCTTAGAAATAATAATCTTTCGAAATAACATTCTTGCATATCAAGTTACTCGCGAATTTAGATAAAATAGAAGATCGATAAAAACTATCAGATAGTATCGCACGAGCATTAAAGTTTCACAGTGAAGTTGAAGTACCTTTCATCATATCGGAAATCGTTTGGAGCACTGAATGATTTATGACTCGTGCGTGCATCCCACTGTTCCGCGTGGAACATGACGAATTACTGATCGATGCTTCGGTATTCCTTTTCGATGCTGGTTCACGACTATTGGATAGATGCAAGAGATATCAACGTCGAGACCAGTCCACGAGATCACAATAGGCGTATTCGGGATCGGCAACTCTTTTACTAACAGTTAGGAAACCAGGAAATCGAGTACACTTACTGAAAAACTGTGAAGCAAAAGTTGTAGCGCACCAGAAAGCTTCGTTGAGAAATATCAGAGATATAAGTATATGTATCCCTGTGATTCAAGTGGGCTTGATGCCAAAGCGGTAGAGCGTGACGCAAAGAATTCTTCGTTGCATTTATTACACTCGGACAATTCTGACTGCCTTCGTAATTCACGAATGCCAGATTTGTCTACGCGTTGTCCCGTGGCCTTAATTCTCTCCAGTATTTTTTCGCCTTGTAAACAAAACTGACGAAACTGAAAGAGACAAAGGCCATGAGGAAGAGTAGTTGCTCAGACTAATCCTTTATAGTGCTTGGCGTCGCCTCAAGTTATGATGTCACGTTAGTTCTAAATGCTGTCTTAAGAATCAAAAACTCGCTGAAACATTTTCACGACTCTACTTTTTTGGGGATTTTTTGTGACTTTTGCTACTTGGTGTCAATGCCGTGGTACTCGACTTGGTACACTCAACATGAGCGTATCATTCGTGACGTCTTTTGCAGTAGTCTCCAGTGCGTATACGTAAAACTCACGGCATATAATTCCTCTTGGACTATCTTTTGAGGAATTTTCGTTGAAAGTTCGAGAAAAGTGCAGCTGAATGAGTGTTTTAATTTGCAAAACACTCTCAAGTCTATACATGGATGTACGTATGTATAAGGAAGTAGTAGTGTAAATGGCTTGAATCGACTTATAAACCGGTGTGCCTACGTACGATAGAGCTATAAACGTCACTGTATACGAAATACGACCTAAAAACATGGAATGGTCTTAAAGCAGATGTGCCGCGATAGTTATAAAAGAAACCCGCACCTTGGGGATGAGGTTTTGCTGGATTCGCTTGGGAATCCGTCCAATTGGTATAAGTTTTCTCTCTCGCACTCGCACTCAGAATTCGGAACATAAAAGGCAAATCACCTGGTGCATTGGACCGTCAACTTTCTCTTGAACTTTTATTGTAACCGAACGGGTTAATTAGTTTAAAGTTGCATTCACCAAGAAGACAATTTGCCTCATACATGGTTGGAGTACTCTCGACGAATTTTCCAAACTTTTTCAAGGAACTTTCGGTTTGACTCGTATCCGGTGACCCCGTTTCACTAGAAATTATATTTCGAACACATTGCACTCATCATGAGAATTTCGCTGACTAGGCCGCGCGCAACGTTGCTCTATTGTGTCGCCAACAAATTAATTCGTTAAAAATTCAATGTGCAGATAGTGGTAGTTCTAAAAATTGAACGAATGGAAATCAAGGTTCATTCATGTTAAAAAGTTTTTTCATTAATTCATGGGAATTCCGTTGTGTGTTATCTTTGATTTACCTTTTCGAAAAGAGAAAGTTAATGCACAATAACATAGTACTTATATATACGGATTTTCTTTTTTTCTGACGATGAATATCTTCGCCACTTGACACTTTTCATTGAACTTTCAAAGCTGTTTTTACTAAAAAAAAAGGCACTGTGAATAATCTTTCAAAATTATTCAAAATTATTTTAACTGTGTCCTGCACTAGTTAACTAGCGTGTAAAGCAAAACAAGATAAATAAACGAAAATAGCCGGGGCAGTTAGCTAACCGCAGCTAAACTATCCCCAAGGGAAATTAAGCTAAACGATTACATTAACACGACGGCGGCAATCTTATAATAAGCAATTAAGTAAACGTTCCATTTGAAGCAGTTTTAAGCTTGGTTCAATCCACTCGTTCCTCTTTACACACTTCCATTTCTCCTTCAAATACGGGCTCATTTTTTCTATCCAAACTATCGCAAAAATTTGTATACCACCATCCCAAGAAAATTTCTGAAGGATTTCACAATGAGTGTCTTGAACAAAAATACTTGAACTTAGAAACGTATATATATACAATACATAAACCTATTGTCAGACTGACCAAAGAAATTTGCGACCGTTCTTGACGCCAGCGTTTCTTTTGAATAGAATGCGTGCAGTATCCGTAGAACGTACTTTTTCAAATTGGCCCATAACATAGGATGATGATACTACTTGACGTTTCCACGCAATCCAAGGTACTACTCACCCCCTCATCGTGCTGTATTCTCAACCAACAGAATGAGGCCATCCGAAATGTCCAGGGAACATAAAAAATATGATTCTGATACGTTGTGAGGGTGAAGAAAGAACGTAGTTCAGGTTCACTTGTATACTGTGCGTCTGGGAGGAGATGGCTAGTGAGAAAGCACAAGGATAAGGATGACATTCCGTTTGTTCTAGATGACCCCACTTTAGACGCAATGAATTCTATGCAGTTTTATGCATTACTCGGAAAAGCGCAGCTAGAATAATCATAGTTCCAGTGGCTCAAACACTGCAACGTAACTTTAGAAAAAAGTCGCATTAATAGTTAATGTATAGTAGTTAAGTAAATACCTACTAACTGTGATCAGAGTTACGAAAGATAACACTGAAGTAGAATAGGAAGTCTGACAACTAGTCAGACCCGTATTGCTGTTACCGAGCATCTTTCGATAAACGTGCAGTACACGGTAGAGCAATACTAGTGCTAGATTGGCTCACAAGTGAAGAAACAGGGGATGAGAATCCAATGACGATAAGCCGTATGCTTAACGCGTAAGAACCCGCTTATCGAGTCAAGCAGAAGAAAAGATCAATTCCAGCGGTCGAAAAACTGGGGCTGAAGATGTCAACGTCACAGGAACGCAACAACATGTGTCTAAAAAACAGCCTACTTTCGATTCGAAGACAGAGAGAAAAAATCTGAGGGTAAATTAGGCTCCAGAAAATGTGGTTTTAGGGGGATACAAATCCCAGTTGACTCATTCGATCTGTCAATCTTTTTTTGCTGACGCACATATACTTTTTGGATACACGAATGTGCGGACTACTGCCTGTATTTCAAGATTCTTTTTACGGCTAATTTCTATTAAATAGAGGACCCTCAGAGAAGCGTATAATTCAGAGTTTTATCCCAATATCGATTGCTCCATGAAAATGAGGAGATCGTTCGTTTCAGCCGGTCGTAATAACTGTCAGATGACACGACCCCGCATAAATTATAAAACAATTTATATAAACAATGGACCATCAATGATTAATTACTTTTAATTTTACTCCACCTTATTTTGCGTTCATAAAATTTCGGTATCGTTTCGCATAAAACAAAAAGTGTCCTCTGCCAAAAGCAGCCACGATGTGAACTGCGCGATGGAAAACTGCATCCTAAAAAGCATTCGAGCATCAAATCGCAATGAAACGTTAATTGCTCTCAGATTTTTCTTATTGTTCCGGATGAAATCCATTAAGCACGTCCTGTTTGCTCGCGATAATTTTCTCCGTGGGAACTGAGATCCTCCCGTTAAAGAAGGCACGCCACTGAGGACTACGGATGAAAAATGGGAGGATGAGCGATAATAAACACTGAAGCACACCCGAGGGAATAACACTCGGCGAAAGGTGTGTTTTGTGTATATGCAAACTTGTCTTCTGCATGATTCATGTAATATTCCCTCCAAACAAACCGAAAACACCAGAACAAAGTAAGCAAACTGATTTCGCAGTAGGACTTTATGTTTTACACCCGTGAAATCATCGTTGCAAGCAGCATGTACATAATATATACCACAGCTTGAAAATAGACTTTCCACTGTGTCCGACCGTCTGAATTATTCAGAAATAGTAGTCAGCTACTACGAATATGATTGTTTAATCCGAGTAAAGCACGCGTGAAATTGGTTGTCCTTTCGCGACAATAGAAACTCACACTGCCTGTGATTAACACCTGTTTATTGTGAAATGTTTCTCAAGAATATAATGACCCAAAGCACGAGATATATACGTTTACCCACTGTTACTATTAAATTCCAACACCAGAATGCATTTGCATTTGTAACGAGAATGTAGATTACGCAGTGTTCACAATGCATAGAATCGCAATTGTACAGCATAACTGATGCAGATGTAGATTTTACATAGGGAAATGATACGAGAGTGAATACGTAGGCGCAGCAAATTTCACAAATGTAGAACAGCTGCGACTATCCCGGTTTGCGGAGGTGGATATTCGACGATAGACGATCGCAATCCTCTCAAGAATCTAATTATTGCAGCTTTGCTCGTGTCAAGGTTCGGTTTCTCGAACGAAGTAGAGTGCTTTAAAACTTTATCGCGGGAAAGGCAAATTACACTCAATCGTCAAACTGACTTTTATTAGAAATTCTGAACCCATCGCATCGCTTTTAACATTTAATTTTGATTAAAACTGGATTGAAATGTATTTTACACATCTAAAATTCAATCGACCGACCTTTACGTCGATTTGATTTTACTTATTAAACTAGAAAGTTGAAAATTGTTACAAGACCTTTGTTGTGTGTTGAAAATATAGAAATTGAAGAAATATTAAGATATTTACGGGAAAGGCTCGTGAAAATGTATTAATAACTCGTAGATTGCATTACCCTCTAAGAGGCTAAGAAAACGAGTTGTTATCAGACATGTACAAAATGCAAATTCGCATTATCACCAATAAATAAAGCTTATTAAACAGCGCGGCACGATATCGGAGAACCCAGCAGCGGGTAATTTACCGACTCACGGGGAATCCCCATCCGCAAATCGCCTCGAAGAAATACTGGCGCCAGCTATGTAGCTAGTCTGGGAAACCTCAACGGAATTATCGATTTGTATTAACGAATAACACAAGAATATAATAAGCTTAACATTCGCGAAATTAAAAATAATATTAACCAATTTTGCTTCATACGAGCGACTAATTTTACTATTCCAAATGATTTTTAACTATTATTAAATAAACCTGGTGAACTAAAAAAATCCTTCCGAAAAAACGATGAATTTCAGGAAAATAAGACGAGAGTTTCTAATAAGACAGATCAGAGAAAAAAAAAGATGTAATTTGATAAGCGAATCTGATGAAACCACCGCAACCAATTTTCCAGATTTTACCAAGGTGAAACTAGAGTTAAAATTTTCCATAAAGACAAGGAGGTAAAGTGGGATTTTAAGACCAAAAAAGAACTCTACTTCTTAAAATCGCAAAAGGAAAGCCTTATTATTAGATTCATTCCACAACTGCTTCATTCTCATGAAGTATTCCACCAGTGACTCTTCATGAGGCTGGAAATACTGCGGTAGCACCAACACATTGTTCTGTTTAATCCCCAGTTACTGCGACAAAGTACCTAGCAGCGTGTTAATAATTCGTCAACACACATATAATCCTTTCCTTAGCACGAACACTAAGTAAATGAAGTGACTTATTCAATAGCTGTGAAGAAAGGAAAGAAGAACGAGAAGAGAAGAAAAAACAATGGAATAGATCGTGAAGTAACGGAGTTCCATGATTCAAAGAAGTATGCGTGAAGATTGAAGAAACTTTGGGAGCAGCCTCTGAGATTTGGCACTATGAATGAAGCTGAAATATAAAACGAAGTCTTATCTGTGAAAATGACGAAGGACCAGAGAGAGACGAGAAACCTCTGGAAAGCGCCACTAACCCAGATTCTTGGATGGATGGTAGATAGGTTTGCCCAGTTGGCTTCGAGATAAGCCTTTTTACAAAGAATGCAGATTAAATTCCAATATATGCATTTGATATAAGCACATTTAAAATTCATATTCCATCCACCAATAAATACTTCCTCATTTCTATTTAATTTTCCCACGGCACTCGTTCTGGCAGAGTGTTTCGGAACGTAGCACGTACTTTACGCTTCCCCCCTAAAGCTCGGATCATCTCGATGAATCTATATTCGGTTAATACTCGCATTCCTTTAAAATTACATTTTCCAATGGAAATTCATTCATTCTACATTAAACCAATTGCAAATCTGATCGAATTACTGAATAATTATAATCACGAGAGTACTCGTGAACATGTTGATCTCAACTTCCTTGGGAGAGTTGATCAATGACAACGCGTAGTACATGATCGGATATATTGTGCGAACTTGCAAATTGGAGAGCTTAATCGTATTTTGTGGCGAATTTAGCCATAATTACCCATACTAGAGTAGGAGAACATGAACTGTTAGGGTAAATACGTCCAACGTGAAAGCACACGCATCTCTTTAAACTACAGCGTACGTTTAGCCAAACCAAGAACATATAGTATTCTCAATACACGATCTAAATTAATTTCCTATTTAACGATTTCATTATACGAAATGGAATTCCTGTGGCAATACCGCGTGCACATCATGCGCTATCAGTTGTATTCGGTTATTCCGTAATACCTATATCAAGAGATACCCTAGAAAATGGTGAAAGTGCGTTTCGCTGTCAAGAGCTTTGTCTGTTATTTGGCTTTTTATTTACACCGTGAACTCTAGGAAAAGTTCCCTCTCTCATTCATGCTTCCAGAGTTCGTTTATTTCGTCGTTCTTTAAGCGATCGATCGGTAGCACGTCCGAGTAATTGAATGGCCGCCGGCTGTGCTGCAGATTCAACGCTAACTGCACTCAGAGTGCGCCGGAATAAATGAATAACATTGACTATGGATCGTGGGATTCTTTGTTGGACCGATTAATAGTCCGAGCAACCCAGTAATACACCTGTCAACATCCGCGACCTCATTGTTGGATAATCGACCTTGGGGAGAGGGGGGGTTGCCTGTGTTGTGAATACAGTGACTTCCTTTCGATTTACGCTCTTTTGAATCTACCAAACTGCAGTTGTTACTTCCAAAGATTCGAGACTTGTCTTCGAAATAAATCTACTTATTTGAAAAAGGTTGCAACGTATATTTTATCGACAATCTGTATGCAAGGCGCAAGTAGATAAAGGGGGTTGTATCAGTGGGCCACTATATCCAATCACCGGACATCCACTTCGGTGGCAATCGTTTCTCAATAACGCCACATATACACTGCTGGAGCGTGAATATAGAATCGACAGGAAGGAAACTTCGACGATGTCTTCCTCGACCCTCGACGTGTCTTGCAAGTGCGCCTGTTACTTTCAGACCTTGCCAGTTCGCCCATTACTTTGTGCTTCGGATCTCAGGCGACCGTATATCCGAAGGAGCAAGTATATTTTTAAAATATTCGCTAAATTCACATAATGCTAGATGGCACAATTTCCTGGAAACACTCAATGCTTATTTAACTTTAAAATAACTTTTTCTTTGAAAAAAAAAGAGAACAATTGAGAATAGTGCCGTCTGTGGACTTATTAAATCATCAAATTGTCTTATTAATATTTTCTATCTGACTGTCGCGTTGAGGAACCTGAGCGAAAGACGTAATTTCGTATGCGGTTTGAGAGCTGCCGGCACAGAGAGATGAACCACTCATTAACAAACACACAGCGGTCAGGAAATCGAGCATGTAACGAGCCACCCGTGAATAATGTCTAAAACAGTCACGGATTTAGTACAATCAAATTAGAAATTAAAAATTTTAAAAATTAAGAACAATCTCCGACAAAGTGTCTCTTTGCTATAATTAGAGAAATTGAAATGATGGTTCTTGTATTCCATTAAAATTTAAAGTAACAATGAAGTGCAATAATTTGGCGAATCGCATTAAAAGAAGCAAAGGTGAAATGCTGCAGTTAAGCTTATACCGTACATAGTATGAGTAATCCAATAAGTTTAGAATGAAGCCAGGCTGCACTGTAAGAGGCTTAAATTTTTTTGCGTAAGGGTTGTGCCATTTGACTTATACTGTGTTTTAACGAATTATTAGTTACGCTTTGAAATAAAATTGTGCCTGATATTAAATTGCTTGCGCAGAAAGAAGCTTTTCGAAATTTTAATAAACTCATCGTGGTTTCTGGAATTCTGACCTGTGTGTTGAGTTAGAGGTAATAATATTTGAGAGCGACTGAAAAAACCAACTCTAGATAAAACACATCTAAATGAGTTATATTTATAGAAATCGGAGATGCAGACATATTTGAATTTACAGGATGCTGTATGAAATTTTTGAATGGCTTCGGAAGTAAACTTTGCGCAATATCAATAAATAGAAAATTTCTTCGAAAGTACCCATAAGATTTGGAAGCAGGTCAACTGAACCCCTGGGAGAAACCCAAAACTTTATTAGAACTTTCGCACTACAGTCTATCTGAGAAAAGATTGCACTCTACCAGAGTCAAACGTGTGATAACTTTTCTATTGCAAAGCGAAAGTGTTCGTTTGACAGTAAGTCATTGCAGCAATTCACTGTACTCAAGTTGTCGAAAGAAAATGGAAATCCTTAACTTACAACATAAATAGGTCGAATCACAGAAAATACCTTTTCGTATTCCATTACAGTAAGTTATCGTAACCCTTTAAAATGGTTGAATAACTTCACGAAACTTACTAATTAAAACGTTAATAATGAAATGATCGGCTGCTGTGTCACGTGGACAGCCTAATAAGTTTAATGTGCCTGGCAACTTTTATAATTTCATTTTCGAGAAGTTTTGGTTAAATAGGTCGTGTCATTTATTAAACCGAAGCGGCAGTAATCGAATTACAACCGAGCAAAACGAATGAGGAGATTTTTGAAATATTTGCATTCACCGCGACTGAATTTTTTCCTGGACTGCAATGTTCGTTAATAACTGTGCAAATTTCTCGGAAACGTTGATATTAAAATTGGCGAGCACGATTCAAGAGAAAATAGGACGTGCAAGAAAGAGGTTGGTAGAACAGGAAAAAATATGGTATTATACATCTGGTATTCCTCACGAAGATTATGGGCTTCGTTCTTCGTGGCTTTTCAATTTTCCTCGAAAATACTCGCACTTGCCTCCTTTACGCTTGACTTATTAAAATCGATTCTCACGATGCATGGAGAAAGCAGGAATACGTTCTCTTCTGCTTTTACTCAGCCATGAACTTTTTATTCGTTCATTCATACTATAACTATTTGCAAGTCCATCCAAAAATTCATTTCTGCGCGTTGTTTAACTCAATAGCACCTGTTCGTAACAGATTGTTACTACTTTATGTGCAATATACTCGTGGTGAACATTTTTTGTCAGATATTACTGACCATCTATAGTTAAAAAACAGTATTTTTAGAATATTTCAATATGCACATGTAACACAGAATAAAATCGGGTCTCGATTGAAAACGTGAAATGCAAAGAGGCCGAACATGCCAACTTTTGCAAATCAATTCGTTTATGTATCCTCCGCCGAATGCATTCGAAGAGGTATACAATGCAGCGCAGCAACACCCATTCACAGCACATACTTCTGTTTCTCTGAAACTTCGACAGAAATCGTCCCTCGAAGTTTAAACAGTGAAAACGCTTCACTTGCATGTACAGTATTGAATGCCGACAATGTTGAATATTCGTATCGGGAGATTGATTAAAAATTTCAATCAAACATAACAATCCAAATGATTTGATATAAAAGCCCTCAGTACTAATACTACAAAGATGAAATTATACAGTTGCAACAGTGAATCAAAACCTCAAATTATTCCAAGTGTTCCGATGCAATCTTATTTAAGAATAATTTAATAGAATCGCCATTTTCTTCGAATATCACTACTGAAAATGCCGTCTGGTCCAATACAGTCAAGAGGATCCACTAAATGAAATACGATACAACTTGACCCATCTTGATAGTTCGGTACGCGAAGTACCCTTAGCGTTACACAGTTTCTCATTCTTTATGCGGTACTCGTAATCAAAGAGCACTTCTGCCGACAGAGGCTACCAAATTCGACAGAGGCCTCGTCATTTCAGTGATCTACTATAATGGTCGGATTCACCTTAAGGGTGGTAGCTTAATCTTTTATCATACTCGCGGTATCTTTATCAATCTTTATACGGTCTCCTACGTCCTTTTTCCGAGATGTCGCCCCCGAGATAAGCCTTAACCCTGTAGAACGACGAACCAGAAGTAATTTCGATAAAACGCTATTTCACCTCGAACGTTAGCCGTAAAAGGATTACACCAGCAGCACTAGTGTTCTACGCGTTTCAATCTTCCCAAAGTACTTCTATCACTGCAATAGTATCGGTGAAAGGCAAAGATCCTTTTACATTGACACGTACCAACCAAATCTGGCAATCGCGTTCACAATGACATTGAGCCTTTCAAAAATTTTAATTCTTACAGTATTGCTGAAAGCACGAGCAATCAGTCATTCTGACAGAATTTCCACGACTGTCATCTAATGGAATTCCTCTGTCAACGTTTCGCTTGCAAACGACTTTTTGATCTCAAAGGGCGTCCGACTGGGGGATCAATCCTCAAAGGGAATGAATCACTATGAACGATGAGAATCATTTCTCCGCAAAAGCATCGCGTACTAAAGCGTGGAAAATATCCCAGAGTATTTGTGAGGACTTCAAAGCCGCGAGAAGCAGAAGAAGCATTTAACTCGCATAGATAAGGAGAATCGCGATTTCTATTAATTCCGAAAAGGGGGCCTTTTATTCAGTAATTTCTATCAGTGGCAGCAATTGCTGGTTCCTGATGAATACCCGGTCAAATGGCTTCTGCTAAAAGCGCTGACTATGCTGCACACCCCTCGTGCTTGCTCATACCGTCCTTTCGCTCAATTCATTAGCAAGTCTGAAATCTCTGTGAACCTAATATCCGATATATAGATCGAGGTAAATTGTATCAACACATACATATAGATAAACATAGAGTCAGAAACATATTGTCAAATTTTATCTTTTTCCGTTAAACCACCGTCAAACATAAGCAAATCGAGTTTTCTTTTTGGGGCTTCCTAAATTTTCTCATAAAAGGAATTTAGCCGAAGGTACATTTTTATAGCCGCAGTCTACATCCAGTTATTAGTAATGAGAGAATACTCGTGCTCGAGGCTGCGGAATTGCATCCAGGACCAGCACCACTTGACTTTTGAAGTATGAAGCCGAAATTGGCTTCTTGTACTTTAGGCATAATAAGGGCAATTACCGTACACGGGCCACGCACTTATGTGGCACGAACTGGGCGATAATAACAGCCTTCCAAATATTGCCGAACCACAAAAGAGAAACTCACTGACGAAAATCACTGGAAAACGGTTCATCAAAGTGGGAACGGAAGAAATGAAGAAGGCCTTGATTCGCCATAAAGTGTTATACGTTATTACTCAACGATTGTAACGCATAATTTAAATAACCATATTGCAAGAACTGCTAGGTAAAATATTACAAGTTCGTTTGCGAAGAATATTGTTTCATCGAGATTTACTTGAAATACGACTCTCCTACCATTTCATATTTCTTACAACTTCGTCAAGAAACCTTTTGAATTATGGATTTATGCGAGCGGAAATATTGTTAGTTGAACGCTTGCAGCTGGTTAGATAGAAACGCATCAATCTCTTAAACTCAGAAAGTAGAATGGAAGCTGTGTACTAACTGATGGACTACGTTCCTGCCCTTCTCTGGTCGGTATAAACGATGCGATCATTTCTTTCATACATAGGGAAAATAGTACGCGAAAATGTAGAAGACGTTGTTAAATGAGAAATATGTTCTACTAAGTACTTCCAATTTATGGAACACATTTGAAAAGATAACATTACTCGAGCTAGCTCTTGCTACAAACATCCACGCACATCTAATTACTGCAATTATATACTGTTATGATGATACGTGTTCTCGGGACTGTTTAATTTAATTTCCTCACTCACTACCTCTCAGGAAACATAATATATGCAGAGTACTGTTTAAACACAAACTTGGATTTTATCGTTCGATAATTAATTAAAATTTTCAATAGAGATTCGTTAAAGGAGAGATATCTGCCGATGATAAAGTTCAATGCACTTTAAACAGTAAGAAGATTGAATAAGAAAATTTTTCTTGTGTCCAATTTAGAAACTAATCTAACTAGGGAAGAGACTTTAAATGAATGTTAGTATGTTGTCAGGATATACGTGTAACTTACCTTCTGCATGCTTGTCCTTGTCCATTTCCTTTTTGAGATGAGAGCTAGTATATCGCTGTCTCCTCGGATCACTGCATCATGAAACTTTCCAACTTCGATTGATCTTTGATCTTACGTGTCCCAACTTAAGCGAAAATCCGGGCGCTGTGCGCATCTGTCGTAGAACTAATCTTGGAAGTAAAAGTAATTTTCACGTATTTATCGACAAGCAACTATATGTAAGGAAAACACCAAGGATCCTCGCGACGAACGGCTTGAGAGTATCTAGTTGCACACTTCCACTTTGTATCCTCCAATATTTACATCTAATTGGATTGCAAAAGCATTAGTAATTACGATTCGGTTTCCCAGTGAAAACCATCATTTACATAATACAGGTATTGGGAATTGCTCCCAGAATCCATGAAATCGGCCGTGCGAACATCTGTTTAACAAACGTTTGTACCACACACAAAGCAATTGCTCGATGCAACTGTAACAAAGGTGATGGCACACAATTCGTTGAAAGACAATGAAATGGTCTCCATGGAATATTGCAAGGTATGGTCAAACATATCTGTAATGTAACAGACATAGATGAGGATGGTCAAAATGAGTCACGATTCCCATATCCAATCTGTATTGAGGCAGTTGAAGCTCTTGAATTAATCTACTGAAGTTAAATAATAACGTTTAGGAGTATTATATGTTACAATTTTTGTTTCCTCCCATGGATAAGATATCCTGTAATAATTTAAAAGCAATGACAAAGCAGAAAATGAAAAGATGTCATTTTTAATCGGATTTGCACTAATATATTTTTATGACTGCTGCACACCTTGATTCGTAAAAAATTCAGACAATTGTAAATTATGTTATCCCGTGAACTTTCTCCTAAAATTGAAAATATAAAGTGATACGGATATTGCTATATGCAAACTGAAATGTAAGCAGCCATTCCGTATTGCATTTCCACGGAAGGAATTAGAGCGTTTTGGGGTGGTATCGAATCTCCTGTGCACACGTAGCCCGCAAAATTATGTGGCTG
Organism: Trypoxylon attenuatum; assembly: GCA_963989405.1. Classification (NCBI taxonomy): domain Eukaryota; kingdom Metazoa; phylum Arthropoda; class Insecta; order Hymenoptera; family Crabronidae; genus Trypoxylon; species Trypoxylon attenuatum. Next base: position 13,606,515 of record OZ022490.1, on the reverse strand, counting down.
CCACTAATGAGCGCTCCTCTTCGGGTATCAACTGCGAGATTTAAGGGAATATAGTAGCGTCATAATAACACCACTAAGCAAATGAAAATTCCACTTACACGAGAAATGTAAATCTTGCAACTGAATTCGTGAATAGACCTTGAACCAGTGACGCAAGAAAATTGAATAAAATGCAATTGTTAATACAAATTCGCAGATGGGTATCTGGAATTAAGTGTTTGTTCCAATGAAGAAACTCTTCCTTCCTCTTATAATTGATAAAACTGACAAGCTGCAAAAGTAATGAATTGGAAGAAAATGTCTTTGCCTGAAAATTATAGTGAAGACGGTCCGAACCAATCGCAGTGAAATCAAACAGTTACGTCTCCTTTGAGAAGTTGGGAACTGTAACAACGATCGAACAGATGGAATTGGAAATAGATATAACTTGGTAACATAGAACGATGTACTTGTCAAAATTTCCTTGTTTCAAAATTGAAAATCACAATGCTCAAAACGGAAGATACATTCCGAATAAAAGAATTAAGTATTCGTGAGAAGGCACCAAATTCCAAATATTTACTGTATAATTCCGGAAACTAGGCAGATCATTTTGTTCTGTGAAATGTTAGAAGAAAATTGCAGTTGAATTTTTTTTTTAACGTACTAAGAGCCGGAAAGGATAATATATTATTGGCCATCGTCAGAACAGTATCGAATGGTACAAAAAGAGTTAAAGTGGAATATGTAGTCAGAAATTTCCCTTTCCAGAAGAACTTAAAAAGATCTTATCCACCAGCCGAACAAGAATGAATTGAAATAGGAGTTCAATTTAAGTAGATTGGGAACAGAAGTCTAAAGCGACGATCCGGGAATAGATTGAGAGTAGGAACTTTTTCCACAAAGTAGAATAGAAAGAAAAGGATCGAGGCGCGACGCGAGAACCTAAAGTGGCAATTTCAAGCAAAGAACAGACGCTACTCCGTTATCTTTCCTACTTCCGTACTACCACCGAATGAAAAACGTTACGTGAAGAACCAAGGAACCAAGTAGCTTTTATCGCACAATCTCGATCCGAAGTGCGGGAACAAAAGTTAGTTATCTTCCTTCAGCACACACGAATAAAAAAGCTAACTTTCAAACTACTAATTCGAGTCTTAATATATTCTTTTTACTCAAAGAATATTAGTAATATAATATTGCTAATACAATACCACATTACACCGTATATATCCACAATCAGGGAACATTAGAAACGTGAATTCCACTCTCATCCAGAAGATTTTGAAAGCATCGTCAGAAAGAAAAAAGTAGTCAGAGTAAAAATTCCGTCACACGATTCACGAAGACTAATTCGGAAGACTATACACCGATCAGCTGGCAAAAGGGGTCAAGGGGAAAACTGGCAGCAAGAAATGATCCTTGATCGGAGCACATGTACATCGAAGAATTCGAAGCCTGTCGATCGTTCGAATGAAGAGTTCTCGTGGAACGTCACGCTTGAACAATTGTGCGCGCGTGGAAAGAACTTCGATCAGATATCTAAAGTATCCCTAGCGAAAAGGATTGTCGACGTTGCACACACGTGCGAGATAAAAATCAAGTGAGATCGCGTGAGCGCGAAAAATTGGCTGCTCGCGATACTCGTTGATAGGGGTTCGATTCGGCTCGATGCGCACGAGTCGCTTGTTATGCTTGATCGGTTGGTTATAAGTGGGCGCGTGTGATCGCGTGGGCGGGGGTAAGTTACCGCGGGTAAGATGCACTTCGACGGAGTGACACTGGGTTACTGAGGGTCCACAGAGTCGCGGCGGGACGTGGCATCGCGCCAACGCGCCGGCGAACCCCGCGAAAATCTGATATGCGTGCGCACCCTCGCACGCGGACACCGTGTTTAAGCTACCCTCACACTATCTTCGCAATTGTAAAGACTATCAGAGATAGAACTACTATAGACTCTGCGAGATAAAATTTTTGACTTAGAAAATATTCCATTTACGATTGAAATCGTAGAAATACACTTTGAAGGAACCATCTATTATAGCAAAGAGAAAGAAATAAAACTATTGAATTCTGTATTTTATCTTTAGGATTCAAAATGAGGTGATATATATTTCGGGGCGTATATTTATTTATGTTTAAATTCGAACCTACTTTAGTCCATTCTGTTTAAAAGAGTTAAGTACTGACAGAGCAAAAGATCGGCCGACCCATATCAACCCTCTGTACTTGGCCATCTACTATACCACGACTTTCGTCCTAATTGAATGTGAGAATACGATCCCTGGATGTATGAATTCTCTTGTGGTCTTTGATAAAATTTCGGTGAATAGAGGACCTTCGAGAAGATCTTCTGAATTAATGTATCACTTACATAGTCGAAAGAGATAACCCTGCTGAGTGAAAATTGGAATTGTCGCAACGAATATTGACTTTTCTACTTTGATGTCTACATTTGAACAATGCACCAGAACCATCTCTCCACGCATTTCAACGTATCTTCTTGTTTGCATAGAAACCACGGCAACCGAGATAGTTTTCGAAAGATAAATATAATGGGAAGGGAAACAGATATGACAGAATACCTAGGATCCTAAACAGCTATTATTCCATAGAAATTGAATTGCTGATCATTCGAAATTGAATTTAAAAAGAAAGATGCATTGTGATGTTGAACAAAAGATTTAAATACAGAATACAGACTGAAAATTGGGGTCACATAAAAAGCAGAGACACAGTCAACATTCAGATATAGATCTCAGCCTTTCATTTAACAGTTTCTGGGTAGCATCCAGGATAAAAAGAGGAAAAGTGGACTATTGTACGACTGTCAGCTGAAAAAAATGCAATCACACGCATAGTTTGCGTTCTCCGTTTAGTGGATCCCCGACCGATGTTCTTTTTTTTCAAAGAAGAATATTCCAGTTTAGTTCTGTAAAGCACAATTCTACCTTGGAAACATATAAAAGAAGTTAGTACCTCTGTTTGATTTGCAAATTTAGCTTTCCGATAATCAGATGAATCTAAATATTCAGTTACTTGTGCAATTGAAGTTTATCGTGATTTATACAACTCATCGTGTTTCATAGCCAATTAACATTCGTTCAAGAGGATGTTTGTTGCAATATGTATACAATTTCTCAGGATTCGAGAACCTTGCAGAATCGTTCTTTGCCAGCATTATTAATTGTTGTAAATGATCTTCAAATCCTGCTGAACATCGGTCGGATTCGGTGTGAGTAATACCTAAACTATCATTCTTTCTCTATTGTTACCAAGTTGTGCGAACACAGCAATTGGAGCAGAAAACGCGCACCTAGAAATTTTCGCGATACTCCCATCAGAAGTGATAGTTACAAAGGATATTTACTTCATTTTCTTTGTCCAATTAGCAAGCAGTTTGATGTTCGAAATCAAGTGGCAACTACAAATCAAGTATAAAAATCAAATAGAAAGATTTATCTCAACTCTTTTAACGAATGTTCTCCTTTGTTAAATCGCGTGCTAATAATACGCGTGGACAGGTTGCAACACTTTCGCTTAGAATCTGTACATCGCAGTTTATATGTATTATATTCACACGAGAAGGAGAATACAAATTTGCAAGGTGAAGCTATCCCCGATGCCATTACCCCAGTAACTTACAGGGCGTAAAAAAGTATTTCAAGGCCCCTTCCCCTCGTCAAGACAGGAAACTTGCGTAAAATAAATTGCGGGAAAAGCTGACTGCCGTAAATTTCCGATACTCGTAGTCTCATCGATAAATATTCAATTACCACAATTATGAAGAAAATTGAAGATAAATGTTACATCAAAAATATAATCACTTTGTTGGATTTTACATTCGAGGGGTCTTTGATGAATGATTCTGTATAGAGCTTGGAAAGGTAGGAATTAAACAACTGCCTTAACCAAAATGTCAAAAAGAATAATGACAGTCCCAAGGAGAAATGGATTGGTAGAAATAGGATGTCAGAGAATCCTGAAGGAAGATCTTGACGAGTCTCACCGCAAACGGATTTGAGAGGACATTTCGTGCAACGCCAGAGGGAAGGCACCACCCTGGGTGTCAGAGGCAGTACGATGGAAACGAATACAGAGGAGAGGGTGAGAACCATAGGCCCTAGATATTAATACGTACACGGTGCCGGTTCACTTTGTAGAGCAGCGACGTGTAAGATCGACTCCGCTCGAAGGTACACCCTCCACCACATCGACATGATACTTTGTCCCTGTTGCAAGGTGAAATGCTAACTAAAGGGGATGTTTTAATGGCAGAGATAATAATATGCCTCGTTACTGGTAGCTATTTCTAGACACAACACGTTACTCAACCTGCAAGAATCTTGTTCCCTTCGCGACTACTAGTCGTCAATACTACCACTGTCCCTTATAATAAGTACTAAAAGCGAAAAACCTCTGATATCTAAGAGTACGATCAATTATTCAATCGTGACACGTTTCCAAGCTAATACTCGAAGAGCTTTTTCCACGTAATCCACCGTAAAGCAGCTCTTCGACGACTGCATTAAAATCCAGCTCAATGAATTTCCAAAAGGACCGCCGCAATTAGCGACCTCCGTACACAGGTTTAACGGGAAAGCAGGCCAAAGTCGTGTGCCCAAACTCGTGCCCGTGAAATTTATCCTTGAATACGTTGATCTCAATCGATGAAGCCTCTGGCTATTCTGTCCACTTCACTCGTAGAAGTGGCCGCTGGAGAAGATTACCCTCATGCCCGAATCCACTTGATCCGAGTCACTCGCGATGGAGGATACTCTACTATTATTCCACCGTGAGGAGGGGGGAAACTCCTACTAAACAACGATGTATCCACTGCGATTCTCAGTGCAGCGTACATACTGGTTCCGAGCAATCTCAGTCGAAAAATCGATGTGAAACCGAGAGAGTAGACTCCAGAGAAAGGCACAAGGGCGCATTCAAAATTAATGTACCCGTGAATACAGTCTTTGATGCCTTTCACTTCACTCGTGTAAATGGTATTAAAATAAACGACAAATCGCAAAAAGACATCACGAAGTCATGATGTGCTTCTCATACAAATTCATCCCAGTTACGAAATAGACTGTGGGGTCTAATTAAATTCGATCACCCAATTACTCTGACAGAAGGGACAGGATCTCTTGAGTTTCCCTTCGTTTGGCTGTGGTTACCTCGAACTCATGTGTCTTCGAGCGTAAACCTTACTGATTCAATACACGAAATTAATGTCACTCGTTATCCGCTTTGTAAAATCGAGAATTTTATCTACAAAATAAATTACGTTCATCGGTGCGTTTACTGAATAATCTTTAATCCTTTTTTGACAAATCCCGAAGAATTTTACTCGATATAAATGCGAATTTAAATCAACGAGGAAATTAAATTCTATTTTTAATTGAATCACTTGTTCACCTACCCTTCGAAGGAGTATACCTATATATCTGATTTTAATGTGTATGTCAATATCGATATTGTAACCAACTTGAGCTCGAACTGTCGAGATATCATTAACCTGCCTCATGATAGATAGGTCGAAGTTCTCCGAAATCAAAGGGCTCTTGCAATATCTCAATAACCCATATATTGCTTGCGGTTATGCAAGGTTTCACTTGCCGAATAGAAGACATCTATGCTCTCAGGAATAATTTGGAGGAACAGATTGAAATTTCAGGTAAATAAGAGCTGTCGTAACATCGTATCAATTAATCAAATCTTATCAGAAGTTTCTGGAACGGTAGGAATCAATGATCGAATGACTGCTGCATTAGCTGGAACAGCAAGTCCTGATATTGCTTGTCTCGAAAGGACTGACACGAGATCCAGACATGTACAATTTTCTCCGTGATCGATATCCGTCTGCTTTAGACTGCCTACTGACGTAACACTAAATCAACAGATTTGAATCTTAATTATTCTATCTCGTTTCGATTCTACAACAATTGACCGACATCGATAAAAGAAAAGTTCCTGGTAGCTGTTCAATTAAAAGTAACTTCCGACGAAAGCAAACTGCATCGTATGCATGATAGCGCGCATGTACAGGAAATGAACGATCGAGAGGAATCCTGACAATGCCAATTCGACCGTAGCATGCAGGAATAATCTAATTCTCCGTTGTGAGCGACAGGAACAAATGAGGTAGGAAATTGTACCTGGTGCTTACTTTATGTGTCTGCTACTTTAATACGTCTTGCAAAATACCGTTGCTTCAGAAATATTTATACAATTGTATATATCAATTGGAACGAAATAACTGAAAGAATAGATTGATCAAAGGTTTTCCATGAATTGAATTCTAGTAGTAAGATTTATAATTCTGTGAAAATGTACTTCGTTGTAAACTAAATTGCAATAGTATAACTTTAAGAAAGTCAGAATAAAACTCTTAATAGTTTACTTTATTTTGTTGATACTAATCAACGGAATATAGAAAAACTTCTATTGGATTTATGTATGTTGTAAATATGATCAAGCCACTGCTATGTATTACCCGCGAAGTTTGCATCAGCAACGGTGTCGGATATCCCATTGCGTTGGCAGGTACGAAATTCGTCCTACTGCATCATAGTCCGTAGAAAATCGAACTTTACTGACAAGAAAACTTCCCGGGAGCAAAGTATTGGAATTGAAGCAATTTAGTGGGGAGACTTGAAATATAATGGCAATTTTTATACTTTTTCGAACGTTTCGAATTTCCAGGCTACACCAATATTATTTATCTGAAAGAAAAACTTAAATAATTGACATGATTATACCCGATGCATATAAAATGTATAGAATAAGAATTACAATTTTTCGTCACGAGATATTTCGTTGGTGACAATATCGGGAGTTAAATCCCGTTATAAAAGAATTTACGTTTGGTCGCGTCTCTTGTTGCCTGTCGCTCTCATAAAAAGCATTAAAGCTCTGATGCAATGTGCAAATTGTAAAAGATGCAAGAGAATTGACAGTGTACGAAGGGAATCGCTTGAAATTTATCTCACTCTGCTACAAATAGCTGCACACTGAATTTTGAAGCGGCAGGCAAGCATCTTCGCCCAGTAAACCATAAAGAGGTATACGGATCGAAAGTAAATAAAAAAAACCTCTGGCAGGCACTTAAGTCGCTGACATCCCCCTGCTGTTTGCAGTTGGTTCGCTCTACTCGCTGCTCGAGTACCCACGGATAAATGAAGCTTTTCGTGAATTGGATTGCTCGTTCTACTTCTGTGCTTTTCTCGCAGTGTACCCTCTCTTTCAGTTGCTATATCAGAAGGAGACATCGGCACAATCGAAAAAATTCTTCAATGGATTAAATAATATTATCTTGAATTGTTCTTATCGAACGATACGATTCAACGAACGGTTCAACGAGAAGTTTCACCCAGGTAAGAGATAATGATAAAAAGAATTCTAATGAATATACAATAGCTGACAATGAAGAACAATTTACCTTAATTTTCTGACGATTCTACTTTTCTCCTTTATAACGTAGACTTTGTGCACATGTTCATTTCTTAGACATTTGAAACGGAAGTTTAATCCGTGTGAGTACTTTTAATAACTGCTTGCTTTAGGATTTCTTCCTTTGAAATGACAAGCGCGCATAATAATACGCAAAATATACGTATTATGGGCATAAATGCTTTGGAAATATGAAACAATAGAAATCGGTTTTAGAATTAATTTAGTCCACAAACCGGACCTCGACGAACAATGAATAAACTCATTACCCGTAATATAGATTGTGAGATCATTATCAATTTTGAGAGAATCACAGTGTTCGTTGATCACATTATTGAATCAATTATGAGCCGCATTCTGTTCACCCACTGCTTCAAGTTGCTGCATAATAAAAAAATGTAGCAGGAAAATACGCGGTAAAAGACGCAAAATGTGATACAATATCTGAAAATTTGTGCATAATTTATTTACAATCACTGGCAATCAACCGTGATTGAAATTACTCATTGTTACATTTGATCGATCGAATGTGTATCTTACTTAATGTTTAACGCACTGACGCACTACCGCAGAAAATTATCCGGATCATCGAAACCGCGAAAAAGCAAATGAATTGTGAACCTCATTAAAAGCGGCTCACCTGAGCCCCTGTTATTAAATCCCAAGGTAAAAAAGCGGCTAGAGAAAAAAGAAGAGATAACCACGAGGAAAGAGACGTCCAGTGAAAAGAAGCGAAGCGGTTAGTTGAAGCACATGCTTTCATTAAGACCTGACGTACACGTGACGCGGAAAGCTTTTCTCGCAGATACTTTTTAAAGTAAAATCACTTTGAAAGGCTTGCAACAAGCAGTTCATGCACAGCACTTCTTTAATTAGCGCTTTCGTTATTAGTTGGCTTCTCTGAGACTGCAGTTAAAACTTTTCCTGATTGGGCTTGGATTCCCTCTCGAAGCTTGAAAGAAACATTCCCGCAAAGTGCAAGCCAAGCGTGACCAAGGTCGCTGAGGAATTTTAGAAAACTCAGAAAATTAGTTCGAGAAGTAATAGCATTTATAGATTATAATTCTGACGATGTATTTAGATGCACTTTACTAACTGGTCATAAGGGCAGGTAAAGTGAACTCGAGCAGATCGAGGATACCTTCGACAATCTTTAGATATCTTGACAAACTATATTTGGATAAAAGGGTAATCCAGGTGAAGCTGGGTATTGACGCAATGTGACGGTGAACCGATATGTAGACCGAAAGGAGAAAGAAGGCCGTCTAGATGTAATAAATACTAGGAAGAACAATCTCTGTGGTTCAAGTATTGGATGTGAGAAAGGAACACCGTACGGTGCCATAAGAAGTGCTCATTATTCTCCCCTATATTGAAGATTCCTGAAGTCCGATTACCAAATGCCTTTCGATGAAGCTTGGTCCATCCCATCTACTTCTGGTTCTGCACCCCCCCTTTGCAGTCATCCCTCCTACAGATTTTCTCCCTCCCGTAATTCCGAGCGACTCCTTTTCATCGCCCTTCGCTAGCGAAGCCCTTCCATGACATCATATTAGAGTCCATCGTGGCGTGGATGCCCCGATCGAACGACACCATTGGTATTCCTAATGGTGAGGAAGGACATCGCGGTAATGTCGCTACGAGGCGCACGCTCACTCCATTAAAATCCTGATCGTTCATGGTAAATCTCGTCCAGTGTGCCACGATGTACCACGCGCTACAGTTCTACTCCACGAATGTAATCAACGCCAGAAACGGGGCATAACCAACTGGCTAATCGAACCACCGATTACATGCACGCAATTACTGAACGATTAAGAAGACAATCCTGACAAATTGCCACTTGACTCGCTGTACATATTTGCATTTAAACAGTCCCCTTTTTCAGTATTTTTATCTGTTATTTTCATGTTTGTGCTGAATCTGTAGAAAATCAAATTCCTCGTAATTCGTGTTTTGATTCGCATTTTAACGGAAATTTTGCAATTCTACATTCACCCAATGAAGTTTCGCAATGAGCCCGCTAAAAGCGGAACTAACGACATTTGTCTGTTCACCGGGCACATTTCCGGCTGCCAAACATGAAATGACCGGCGTTAAATAGGATGGGAAGTTGCGTGGTGGTAAATGACGCCAAATCGATAACAAGGAACACAGTGGCATTGATGTAACGCGGAGCAAGAAAAAGAGGAAATGAGCTTGAAGATGAAAAATAGAGGAATAAAACGGTAGAAATAAGTAAGGGAAGAAGGAAAAGCTGCGTGGGTAAGCAAAAAGATGCGAAAGGAAGATCCAAGCGGAAATTCATATTGTTCGCTCTCTACGTGATGATATTCGAGAGACCTTTATCGCTTTTCTTTCGCCCACGAATTCCCATAAATATTCCAGGATATTGTGAATAACGAAAGATCGGAGCATGGCAGTCACGCGACTCGCTTCGAACTAATAACACGATTTCTTCCCACGGCTTTCGATTAAGCAAGCCACCAGGAAAATAGATTTTTCTTCTTTCACCCGACCTCAATTCGAGCCGCTTATCAGGGGAAGCTAATTGGAGAAAATCGAGTAGCGGGAGCGGTAAATAAAAATCTACTAGCATTCTTCGCAAATCGAAAGAAAAATAAGAGTTGCTCTCGACGTAGCTTCGAGTTCGTCAATTACCACCACTTTCGAACTTCGATGCAAGCCATAGGATGTTAATCGCTTGACATTCAAGGAACAAAGGTACCATCTATGAATCAACGTTATGCCCAAACTACACTATACCTTCTCCATACCAGGACCACTGCTCAAGTACTGTTCCTTTGTCTGCGCAAACTGGAGCTTTACATTGCGCGATCAAACCAACCATCGACACCCTTTGAATTCCACTTACACGGAAAGTCACAAAGCGTACCACAGGCTCGACTATGCACTACATATCGCGCAAAAGTCGATTCGCCACGAAATCTTACTTTGCAAATGATGTTTTACTACTAACCGAATTTAACGCTAATCCTGTGAACGAGTAACTTTTGAATAACCAAGGCCTCCATACTAATGAGGATGATAGTAAACGTTAAATAGGATGCAAATTCGAGAACTATGTTACCTGAGGTAAATGATAGTCGAGTTAATATCCAGTACAACTTGGTCCTAATTAAAATGTGTACCTTCGGATTAAGCACATTAAATACTTGTCAAGCGGACGCATGCGATAATAATTCAAATGACATTTCTGTCATAGAAAGTATCTTTCGTGTTTCAAGATTAAATCGGAATACATTTAAAATCCTTGTGGGGGAAAAGTTCAATTTTAATAAGCTGTAATCTCTGTTTCTGGCGAAGTAATGAATACCAGTGGTTGTTTAATATTTAGCTGAGCTTTGAGTCATTAGGATCATTAGTTAAAACTCTACTGTGAACATTCAATGTGGAGTAAATTTCACTAGCTTCCGATGCATAGGCGAGTATATGCCACACGTCAATACCACCGGTGCGTCCCATCTATTATTTAAGGCCTTAGCCAGAAATGCCGATGTTCTTCGTAAATGGCCTGTGTGCTTAATCCGATTGCACATAATTCAAACTATAATCCTATATTTTCGATCTAATCTACGCAAAGCGATAGCCAATCGGCCTTAACATTTACGCGCTTGATATTACACAAATCCTAAAACCGCTTAAGTGATGGAGAACAATAAAGGAACCATTACATGAATAATAAATAGCAAGAAAGCCTCAATATAGTATTAGTCGAAAAATTAGCGCTTATTATACGAGGGAGCTTTTCTTCATATTTTTACAATTTCATAAATAATTGCATGTTAGCTAGATGAAAAACAAATATAGCATCAAAAGAGTCCTGTGGAATCGTGATCAACCATCCAGGATTTTGAAGCTATTCAATTTGAAATTCTCTAATAATAGATCGAATACTGCGTGAGTGATAACAATGCAAAGATTCCATATGCATCGACGTTTTTAATCGCACTATTGGGTGTCAAACAAGACCTATTGTAGCAACAAGGGGATGACGTAATTCCTCGGATTCCAGTATCGACACATCGACTGGAATATTGTGGGAATATCGACGATATCGAGGCGCGATGCCGTAAATTGCATGCAAACAATATTATTAAAGAATATACATATATAGCAGCGGGTTGAGCACTACTTTGAAATTCATAGGCTAGTCGGGATTCAATCACGAATCGACCGCCCGCGCAATAGGGATGATTGATTTAACGTGCTGCGCTGCCATTTTGTGGCATACAAGTATTATAGGGGCCGTTGAGCAACTCAAATAAACAACGTAGAGTTAACGATTTAAATGGAAAGTTAATCGACAAAGTTACCACCGCAGAAACTAGGATTTCGTGAACAAACAATGATAATATTGTTTGCTAACCGAATTCCAAATGCTCAGAATGGAAAGTTATGGTCGGGCAACAATCCATGTCGGCTCTGGAATATTGTATACATCAATACTTAACTGGCACGTAATGCAAAAAAGAAAGAATTGTTAATTGAGCACAAATTTTGTACATTTTGTAGCCTTAACAAAGTTTAATGTATGCGATTTATGGAATAAATTGACAGACAAGAAAGTGCAAGTTGACAGACAAGAAAGTGCAAGTTGACAGAAAGTACTATCGTATGAAGGCTCCTTACTGTTTACCTGAAGGTGTGGCACTCAACATTCGCATACATTACGACTACTAATGGATTGAAATCGTACAGCAATTATATCTGAATTGAGCGGACGAATTCATAATGAGAGGAAAACTTAATGATATTTAGTAAAGCTCAATATCGTGCGGACCTTTTCTTTGGCAAAGCCAACGGGAAAATGACCATAAAGGAAATTTGTAAGAGGCCAACGTTTGTGGACCCAACGGACATTCATTTAGCAAATTGTGAGATTTAGACAAAGGATACGTGCTTCAAGTGTTTCCAAGTAATTATATTCTGTTTCATAATGCAACTGAAAACAAGAATGAAAGTTGGTTCATGCGACAAAGTGGACCATATAATTCAAAAAAATCGTAGTGAGTTGGATAACAGCGGCAAAGTGGGTTTTGTGCCGGGAAATTTTCTTGTCGAGTTTAAACTATCATTAATAACACGGGAACAGCCATCGGAAAATAGATTGGATTCAGCAGAAAATGATTTGACGCGCGGCTTTAAGGTACATACTCTTCTCGTACGGCTTTCTCGAAAAAATTCTAAGACAGATGGCCTGGAGAGAACGGTAGAAAAAGATTTAATGCTTCGGTAGACCATAGAACAGAGAAATCATTAATATCGTTTCTTGGGATTATATGGGTACAGGCTATTTTATCTGTCAATCAAAATGACAATTTTTCATCGTAATTGAGTAATTTAAGAGCTGCATAATAAATGAAAGAACATTCGAATATTTAGTAAAATTGGTAAAAATAAATCTTACGGTACATATTAACGATTTCCTATGATTCCAATAACGGGAAACTTTGAATCTCTAATTGCCGCTGAAAAAGTATGCAAATAGTCAAAATAGTTGTATCATGAATTTCTTAAATAACGATTCATAAAGAAGGTCAGAGGAAAGTTTACCTCACTCTTAGAATCAGAAGTAGTTTTCTTGAAAGACAACCACCTGACGAAACTTACCTAGGATCCTGAATTCTTTAGTGTGCTCGAACCACTGCTTACCATATAAAGTTTGAATTGGTTGAATTTAACATTTAGTTACACCGAAAGGTAAACTATGCTTATTAATGGCAAGAAGCAAGAACTTCATCGAACTGAAGCTCAAAGTAAAAGTAACATTATAAGGCCGCTTACAACTACACAAAATATACCTGTAATATCGTTCACACCAATCCATCATGACTCTTCGGAAGGTGTATTATATGTATCAGTATCTCTGATTCACTATACGATTCACTTCAGGAAAAAAGCTACACGTCTAAAGCATTAAGAAAAAGCTTTCTACGGATCGTTGCATTATTCGGCGCTTGGGATAGAGAAAAATCTGAAGAAACTTTGTAAATGATAGAAAACACTTAAGATATTACTTTCAGGGTAGCATTAGATTAACTTGATCCTAAAAAAAAATATTTCGAGTGCTTTGGAAATCGAAAGAGCATCTTGTCTCGAAGAGTTGATTTTATTCGAATTTTCTATGATCAAAGTATTACAATTTCCTACTAGTATACTTTGCTAGAATGATTTCCACTTAAAGAAATTGATAACAAATTAGCGAATAGTTTGTTGGGGAATAAAAACTTTGCGGCTAATTAATACAATTTTCAGTGAGAATTGAAGAATTCCGTAAGAAATATCGATTGCACTGCAGATGAATTTAATATTGCACACTAAATATACACATCATAGACACAACCAGGATCATCCCTGATGATTTATGATATTCCTCATCTATTAGGTTCCATTTATAGCTTACCAAGATCCTCAATAAATTCCTCAGAAGTCATCAAGCTTCGATAAGGATACTTCAACGAGCGTAGCGAGCTATCCGTCGTTAAAATTGAATTCAGGTAAAAAAGATTAATACCAGAGGAAACAAATTCGATGCGTATGGGACACGCGCGCGCTTAATACAGCCTCTGTCGCAGCTGTAATAATCTGCATTCGCAGGTTGCTATTGGAAAAATGAATGTACACAGAAATACTTCATGTGCCTACATAATTATTGAGAAGGTAAACAACAATAAATCCAATCACAGTAGAGAAGAATTGAAAAATTCCCGCGGATCTTCGCGCACTTCTGTGCCACCTCGCTCGTTCCCTTGGCAGAACTTCGCTGACGGTAACATAGAGTAATGTCCCACCTGCCAAACCTTGCAGAATCGGCAGAACAGTCGATATCCAATGCTTGTTCGTCTGCGAAAATCAATAGCTTATATGGCTTGATAAATTCATAGAATACCAAGGGATTGTACTTGTCTACCGCAACCCGAAATACGTTACAGTCGTAATTATCTTGACTAATTATATCGTACGATACATTAGGTTTGACATCAAGGATTGTTTCGGTAAATCTAACTACGGTGAATTATGCAGAATATCAGGACATTCACTTACCCGAAGGGTTAGCATTCCGATACCTATGCCCAATGCAGATCCACTTGAGAATACAAAAATAGCTAATATCAGTTTGGCAACTGTACTGCCAGCTCCAGCTAATTCCAGACCCAAGCAAAAGCCAACAACAAACTTGTGCGATGCTACTGCTCCCACAAGTAGTAACACCTGTAATTCCAACATAATAAGGGTGAAGGAAAGTTATATGAGCTGGAACTAATAAGGGTCTGAATAATAATAAACATGTAACAAAATGTTTATTGATCTTGTGTATAGTTATTTACCTCAGAAGTAGTCTTCTGTAATCCAACAGCCAGACCTTCGAGAATTGAATGTATCGTAAGGGCAAATAAAAGACCTAGAAGGCCTGTGTTCGAATTGGCACAAGGTTCCGTGTGATTTACATGGCACAAGAAAGTATTCTCTTGACTACAGCAAGCTGCTGGTGCAGTGGTTGAATATTGGACTGCACCATAGTTCGTGTTCTTCCAAGTGTGAGACACGCTGTTTCCGGCGAAATTTGGATGATAAAGAGAAGTCTCAGCATTTGAATCCACCATACTTCTAGAATTCCACGCACTCGCAGGATTGTAGCCTACTTGATGAGAGTGACCCCGGCACCGTTGCCTACAATCGAAATATCGTTTCCTAATTACTTTCCAAATGTAAACTGGGTCACAATTACACTCCGTGACTTTATATTAGGATTCGAATGAAATATGGAAAATGTTGGGGATTAAGTTCGAAGGCTTTTTGCTTCTTGAGGTAAGTTTAAAGATTCCGTCGACTGAGAATCTAAGAAAAGCAATGCTTCGTTAATAATCATTAGACTGCGGATTTTTGTGCGAAATAGCCAAAATTTGATATCACAAGTCTCTACAAATTACAGGTGATTACTGAAAAAATAATTTAAAATTCTTCTGGCGATGTATAAAGTTCAGAAAGCTGGATTACGCGTTACCAAAACGACCCCATATAATTTTCTACCAATAATAAAATTCATATTTGGATAAAAATTCGCAGTCTAATAATCATTAATAGGTTCTTGTCTTTTTGAAATCGAATATTTTTTATCTCGTATCTTTTCTTTGGACGCATTCAACATTTAGACTCATCCTGCAATTCCTTAAACTTCTCAAAGTTTCACTGATCTGTATTAGCAAATCCAACGCGTCTCTAATTCTGCTATTGCAAAACATTGCATTCTATATATTCAATAGAAGTATTCGCGCCAAAAACACTTGAAATAAATCTTAAAACAATATTATACTTTTAGAATAACTTTGGGAACATCGCAGAACTAACACCTCATCTCACCTATCTTATCTCCACTATCCACAAATGAGAGTTTCGTTGCTGGTATGAACATATAAGGAAGTTGCTGTGCTTTCATGATCTTGGAAATTTATAATACAATATACATAATCGTTCTACCATTCCACTCACTATACCCACCCCCTGTTTCCTGTGTCTCCATTCCTAGTAGGGTGCTGATGCTGGTCCGGACTGTGTTCAGTGTCTTCGCCCCAAAAGTAGTGAACAAACTCGTCTATTAAGTAAAGCAGCAAGAATCCACCAGTGAAGGTCAGTTCTGCATATTCCGGTAATTCTTCACGAGTCTCAGGCAGCATATGTAAAATTGCAGTGGCAAAAAGCACACCGCCACCGAAGCACAACGTGCAAGAGAGTAAAAGCTTTTGTTGCAAATCCCGAACACGAGAAACAAAGCAGATTGGAGCTACACCGACGATGAAACTACCGACACCAATTGCCAGCATCGAGGCAAGCTTTGCCTGTACCGGGGTCACCACCATTTTTTTACGAAACGAAGAACGTGCCGCGCGGACGTTTAGATGAATTTACCACCGCATACAATGCCATCAGAAACACTACGCGAGACGATCCGCAGCTAATCTTCTGCCACTTGATAAGGTCAATACTCGAAAGATACGGAACATGCTACCCACCCGGAGAGAGTCCATTCGAATGCTTCGAGATACCTATGTATACTATATAGAGATATACAGATCACTGGAACCGCAATCGTTCACCCTTCCTGTCTTGGAATATTTTTAAATACCCACTTCTATTTCATTATCGGCCATTCCTAACAGTTTCAACACTGTCGACGAGTGACTGCAATTGGAGTCTGTTCGGTGATAAGCAAAA
This sequence comes from Trypoxylon attenuatum, assembly GCA_963989405.1. Taxonomy (NCBI): domain Eukaryota; kingdom Metazoa; phylum Arthropoda; class Insecta; order Hymenoptera; family Crabronidae; genus Trypoxylon; species Trypoxylon attenuatum. The sequence continues at coordinate 13,589,850 of OZ022490.1, read as the reverse complement.
TGCGGCCAATGGCAATCAACGACAATACATTTTTCTTCATGTTTATACTTTGCACTATGCTAAGCTAAATATTTTGATTTAGATTAAATAGTTCTTGCCAGCTACTTAAAAATTCTTTAGAAACTATAAAATGGCTCATTGCAAAGTTTTTCAAATAGTATTGTATTGGATAGATGTCTTGTCAGAGGAATAATATCGTTACTGTGTTGGTTAGTAGTGTGTCACACAGGTATCTCGGGAGAGCGTGAATCAGGAAGACTGACGTTAATCTGGCAGATGTGATAAGGTCAGTGCTATAGAGCTAGTAGTACGCTGTGTAAGATTGGTCTCGTTAAAAAATCAACGATCTATTAGTGTACCGAATATTTTGGCTATCCCAAAAATTAATAATCAGAGAATCATGATTGCATTATACAGTGAACAGTTAAAGAACATTAAGTAGTCGTTTTAAATTTCAATGGAAACGAAGATAAATGCAAAATTGAAGGAAAAATATATTTTATCAGAAAACCATATCGTTTTGAAAATATATAAACACGTATCAAATAGCTATGACAATTAAATGCAACAAAGTATAAGAGATAATTATTATCGTAAAGTTTCATCAGTAAAAATACAATAACAAAATTGATTTTGAGTGGGAATTATTTCACAGGGAACATACTTATTGACCGAGAGGGAAATCGTGGACTCTGTTTCATCTATAGTAGATAAAAGAATATAAAATGTTTTACGTCTTCTTGTATACTTTACTAGCCCAGTAGATGTCGCACATACGATAAAATTTATTTTGAAGGTTATGTTTTGAATGTCATTCCTGGTCACTCCAATGGGAACCAGAATAATCAAAACATCGTATACTATGGGAAGACAGAAATCCGATTGTAAATAATAGTAAATCAATAATATAATTGTTACAGCTTCTCTAGTGATGAGTTCAGATTAATGTAATTCCTATTATCTAAATATATCATGAGCAATCATCGTGAATCTTCAAAAAGATCAGACCGACATTTACAAAGTAATAATAAACGAACAGAATACAAAAATACAGACAGCAGACATCGAAAAGGTCAAAATGATCGGTCGCATTACAAACATTCTGATCCGGCAAACAAATCATCCAAGAGCAATGAAAAAAATCGATATTCAGATGCATCACATAGCTATGATGAAGCTAAGAATGATTATGAAGAATTCAATTTTACTAAGTACAAGCATGAGCTTAATAAAATCTTTTCAGCGAATTCAAATATTGTACAAGATACCGATGATTTTTGGAAATTCGTGACTAAATATGAAGCTGTACAGAAAAAATTAGGAGGCAATTCTAATATACCTCTGAACTCTCATATGAATGCGAATGGTATTCCAGAAGTATACCATAAATTGCATTGCATAAACTTCAAGTTAAGCATTAGTTTTGGCGAATTGTTCTCTAGAATTATCCCTCTCGAAGAGTTCAGCAAAGAGAAGCTTTTAAAATTTCAAGAATTAATTATTTTGTACTTAGACTTTAAACAGAAAGAGAAATTTGCGAAATTAAAAAAACTAAGAGAAACCCAAGCTAATTTACCTGTTGCTCAATATAAGGATGAAATTATTAATGCTGTAAAGGAAGAGAAAGTAGTGATTATAGCTGGCGACACAGGTTGTGGAAAATCTACTCAAGTGCCTCAATATTTGTACGCAGCTGGTTTTCTAAAAATTGGTACGGTAATATTCAAAAGATACATATTTTATTAAGCAAAAGATATTTCCATTTTTGTAAAATTAAGATTCATGATGTTGAACGTTATTTCCTTAGCTTGTACACAACCACGCAGAATAGCTTGTATATCTTTAGCCAAACGTGTTGCTTTTGAGACGCTAACTGAAAATCGCAATGAAGTAGGATACCAGATTCGCTTTGAGAAACAAAGAAATCAAAATACTAAAATCACGTTCATAACGGAAGGTCTTCTTTTGAGACAGGTAAAAAATAATAATTATAAAAGTGTTTGTATACATTATAGAAAAAATTATAATTTTTAACAGTTATCTGGTGATTCCGGTTTACCTCCATACGACGTAATAGTTCTCGATGAAGTCCACGAACGGCATTTACATGGAGACTTCCTCCTTGGAATCATGAAATGTATCATTAATCAGACATCCGATTTAAAATTAGTTCTAATGTCAGCAACGATAAATATTAATTTATTCAGTAACTATTTTGCGAAAGAAGAAGTCAAAGTATTACAGGTGTGTTTAACAAAAATCTTCTGTTATATATAGATATTAAGTTGAGAGTTATAGTTTTAACAATATTCTTCCATGAAAATAGGTTCCAGGACGTCTATATCCAATACAATTAATTTATCGACCTGTTACTATCGATGATATCAAATATAAGAATGATAGGTTTAATCCAGGTCCTTACGTGCAAATATTACAAATAATAGACAAAAAGTATCCTGGTAAATATCTGATTAGATATCAATGTAAATTGATTCATTAATATCTATACTAAAGATGATAAAATTTCAGTGGAAGAAAAAGGCGATCTTCTAATATTTTTGAGTGGAATGAGTGAAATCACTGCTGTCGTAGACGCAGCCAAAGAATATTGCCAAAAGAAGAATAATTGGATCGTGTTACCGCTTCATAGTACCTTATCAATAAGCGAGCAAGATAAGGTATTGTATTTTATTATCACTTACAACGTACTCTGTGAATAACATATATAACGTATAACAGAGACATTATATTTCAAACAACTTTTGGACAGGTATTCGATTATCCACCTGACGGAGTAAGAAAATGTATTGTTTCTACTAACATAGCTGAAACTTCAATCACCATAGATGGAATTAGATTCGTTGTAGACAGTGGTAAAGTAAAAGAAATGAGTTATGATCCTTCGTGCAAAATGCAGAGGCTTAAAGAATTCTGGATCAGTAAGGCGAGTGCTGAACAACGAAAAGGAAGGGCTGGTAGAACAGGACCCGGTGTGTGCTATAGGTATTACAAATATTTCCAGCCGCTTAGAGATAAGTTTATCTTAAATATTACAGCGTACTAAAACTATACAAATTATAGGCTTTATTCCGAAGAGGAATACACTTCGCTGGAAAAATATTCCGCACCAGAAATACAAAGAGTACCATTAGATTCCTTACTTCTACAAATGATATCAATGGGTCTTCCTGATGTAAGAAAATTCCCTTTCATTGAACCACCTCCTTCCGAGAGCATAGAAAACTCTATATTGTCCTTAAAGGAACACGTAAGTCTAATTTATACTATAGAAAAATTAGAATATAAAATAATTTAGTCACAATTAAATTGGATATTCTTTGATCAAGGGTGCACTCTCGGATAATGAAAAAATCACCTGCATAGGAAAGACATTAGCCCGATTACCAGTAGATATTACAATTGGAAAAATGTTAATAATGGGTTCAATCTTCCATCAAGTTGATCCTATATTATCATTAGCTGCAACGTTGAGCATACAAACACCATTTACGAATAAAGCATACAGAGATTCTGAGTGTGAGGTAAATTATAATTGTATTTTAATGTAGCTGAAAATTTAATTTTCACTAATGTTTTGTTAAAATCTATTAGATCTCCCGGAAAAAATTGGAGTCCGATCACGGTGATCCCATAACGCTGTTAAATGCATTCAGAGAATGGTTAGAAGTTAAACAAGGTGGATCTAAGGAATTTCGAGGTGGTGGTGGAGCTGCGAGTCGTAAATGGTGCAAACGAAGAGGATTAGAAGAACAGAGATTCTATGAAATGACTAAACTTAGATCACAGTTTAAAGAATTACTACAGGTTCGTAGTTTATATTTATTAATTCGAAACATAAATTATTGATGTCTAATATATCAATATTGTAATTACAATTTATAGGATTGCAACCTGCTAAAATCCTTACCTGAGCCTAATTCATCGATGACTAGTGCTCAACGTGCTATAAGACACGGAGAATTGAAACATCTAAGATCGCTCAAACGCACTTATAAACAAACTGCACCTCGTAAACGGAAACAGTTAAAATTGGATACTTTCGAACTCGAATACGAAGATGATAATAATGATGATGATGGCGAAATTGATATAAAGGATGTTGAATTTCGTATGAGAAATGATTCGAGCCAAGTACAAAATCTTTTATCAGCTACTACCGCTTGCAGTTACAAAGATTTAACAATGTTAAAAATAATCTTATGCAGTGGCTTGTATCCACAACTCGCGTGTGCTGATGAATTTAATTATTGCAAGGTAATTACATTATAATTATTTTACAAAATATCTCTTTTCTAATACACTGGAAAAGAATTTCATGAATGCAAAAAATTCTAGTCAATGAATGAACAACTATTTCATACGAAAGCAAAACCATACATCGCTCTCCATCCTATGAGCTTTTTTGGAAATCATCCTCAAATTTTACAAGTCGACGACGTAGATGTAGTAAATATACCAGGATTTAAAAGTAAAGGGCCTGTTAGTTCGAAACATCAAATACTAACATATTTGTAAGTTTATCGTGAAAATTTATCAAATATTACAAGATTTTAATATACTATTTATACTTTAACTTTCATTTCAACAGGTCTCTATTGGAAACTACGAAACCTTATTTAGTAAACACCCTCCGAATGCCAGCCGCTCAAACGCTGCTCCTATTTTCACGCGAAATTCATACAAATAGCATCTGTTCTATGTGCGTATATTTCGCATTTATTAATTATTTTACCATTATCTAATTACGTGGAATATAACAATTAAAATATATAAAATATTTTCTTTACAGTATCGTATGTGACTCCTGGCTAGCACTCGAATTTCCAGTGCCTGACAGTGGGATGAATTTATTAGTAAAGGCCGCTAAACTACGAGATAAATGGGACTTTCTTCTAAATCAACTTTTACGAGGTATGAATACAAATCGAATATTTTGCAATATATTTATTTAATATAAAATATGTTCAAATAACTTGCAGATTCTGACACCCTTAAGGAAGAGCACGATTTTGATAAAATTGAGCATGATCTTACGCAGGATTTAATCAAATACATGCATGCAATAGCTCCGTATACTATACGGAGACTTCTTCCTGCTGATTTAAAAACTATATACGTGGGACCAGAAGAAAATACTGTATCAATAGATCCTAATCCGTTTCAAAAAAATTTTCCAATCACAGCAAATGAAATTCTAGGAGGGATACATGTAACTAGTGCAATCACGTATAACTGGTAAATATAAAATATATTAACGTTAAGTGACATTGAATCTAATTTCACAATGAGATAAAACATATGTAGATTTGTTTCACTTTCGTGTTTTGCAGTGTAAGAGAAACAGACTGGAGTTCCAAGTTAGCAGTAGAAATGCTAGAAACAGAATGGCAATGTCCAAATTGTGACATGAAATCGATTCTTAGTTGCATTGAAAAGATTCAACATCAAGAATCGTGTAAAAATGATAATGAAAATGAAACTGAGAAGAAGATTGATAATAAGCCACGTAAACCGAATAGCCAAGCCTACGAATGTTCCATTTGTGCAGAGACATTGTATCTAACACCAATCGAAATACTGAAGCATAAAAAATCGCACGTGAAAGAAAACTCAACAAACGGTTAAAGTTCCAATTTTGGAAGAGATATATATAAATATATAATGTGTATATAATAATATTTTTAACTTAATGTATAATATATTTCATACTTAGGAATTTGTAAATTTAATAAACGTATTATTAGACGATTTAACAAACGCTAAATGAAATTCAGGAATGATGAAAAGCTCGTATTATTATAAAATAATATTATTACTAGATGAATACAAGAAGTTTTTATTAATTTTTTACAACTGCCAAAATGATATAAAAGACTTTTATTCAAAACATACATATTATGTCCACGGTAAAAAATTGGAAAACATGAAACAACCTACGATGATATATCCTAGAAAATACGATAAAATTAGCATTTCAGTACGGCTTTTCTTACCTAATAGAAAAAATATTTCCTTTGACTGATTCGCTATATTTTGAGTATTTGACTTTTTTGGATTCAAGTGAGATTGTTCTTGAGATATGACTAAAGCGCAATACCAATACAACAATGGACTAGCAGAACATATCAATCGTGTGGTGACTTGAATATGCACAAAGAATATACAAGAAATAGTTAGGAATAATCCGTGCACTACGAATACGAACATTTCCTCTGGATATTTCTTAATATTGTCATTAGAATTATCCTTACCATTGAAAGCAAAGCCTAAGCTACAAAAATATGATTTATGCTCGCAGATATATTCCTTTATACAAACGATCATTACATATAGTATAGGGAATGCCAAAAGAAAATTTGGTATCTGTTTAAATTCATAATACTTTAAGAAACCTACGTTCCAATACTTTTTCTGAATATAAGAATAAGCTATTGGCAAAGAAGAATTGCACCATTCCGCGTTACCTCTACCTAATAGAATTAAATTATTAACTTCACCATAGTTTTTTACGTACGATGGCACAGAAACGTTAGAATTAGGAACGCAGAAAGTTATATAATTATATATTTGTAACAAAAGGAATGGAGATAAAGTTAGAATAGCAGTATTCAATAACTGAAAACAGTTTCGCAGTGCTCCTGGGCTGAGCATAAAACGGCACAATGCACCTATCGAATACCTACTGTGTTTTGTAAAGAAACCATACCACAAATATTTCACTCGACAATAAACTGGAAATCCAAGATTTACGATGCCATTAGACCTTACGAGAGTACAGAGACCCAATGGAAATGCGACGAATGGTTCTAACTTGATAGATGCTAACATAGTATAAAATGTAAGATATGCAAATAACGATTCGGAATATAAGGCAGAGAAAAATATACTCGCTGGATTGATGCAATAAAGTATTGCCGCTTTGTACGCAACATTTGTCTTCTTTAATACGAGCTTACTGAGATCGTAAAATATAAGGGCGGATTTTACGAAACATACGGAATTGATAAAAACGCCCGCGAGAATAATACAACTGTGGAAATTAGCTACGAAAATAACTTTATTTAATAAAATCGCTAGAGTTCTAACGAGTAATGGATAAAGTGGATAAAACGCTAAAGTATTATCATAAGTGTAGCCATGTTTTGCGATATGTATAAAATATTCTCCATCCCAATGTGTAAGACCGCCGAATACAAAAGAAATTATTTCATCGAACGGTGATACTTCCGTAGTATTATCGCGTGGCCCTCGAAACGCATCTGCCTCATGATCGGGACATAAAGTGTTAAAAAGAAATTGTAAAATGAAAATCGTTACCCTGCTTCCTATTGCAATCCGAAGAATTTTTCTTCGCGCTTCGTACGTCATTCCTTATAATTTTTCGTCATCAAAGATTCGTCGGAAATCGGTAATTGAAAAATTTCTGCAAACACACTAATCGATCAGTTTGGATTCTTGGGGTCGGTTATTCTTAACGGAGAAGAGTATTTTGCGATATATAATCCAGAATGTCGCATGTAGACCAGATCTTGACCACTAAAACAAAAATTATAAAATGGTATTAATAATCTGCTTTATGTGTTTAACTACCAGAAAGAACCAAGTCCATGTATCAATATAGTGACAGCATCGATTTAATTTAACAATATCAAAAAGTCATTGATCATACAGCATATTATTGTAACAGACCGAAAGTATTTTAAGCATAATGTTTATTGCAAGAGTCTAAAATTCATATTTTGACCCCGCAAACTCGCTTGGCAGAATCAACGATATGATGCTCTTTAGGTGTACATTCGTATTCAATATTCTCCGCATAAGGCATCGGTACATCAACACCAGTGCAACGAATAGCCGGTGCATCCAATTGAAAAAAAACTGGATTTTCCATTACTGTCGCCACGATCTCTGAACCTACACCACATCTAGGCCAGCCTAATTCTACTGTCATTAATCTATGAGTTTTACTGATGGATTTAAAAACCGTATCCCAATCAAGCGGTCGGAGAGAACGTAAATTAATAACTTCAGCTTCTATTCCCTCTCCAGCAAGTATTTCAGCAGCTTTAATCGTATAAAGCGTAGCTTGTCCATGAGTAGTCAACGTAATGTGTTTCCCAGATCTTTCGATCTTTGCTTTTCCAATCGGTATTACAAAATCCTTATCCATGGCTTCGTTTGATACAGGAAATTCCAGGTTGTAGAGTAATTCACTTTCTAATATCACCACTGGATCAGGATCCCTTACAGCAGCTTTTAATGAACCTCTATAATCTTCGCATGTCGAAGGTGACATGACTTTTAAACCGGGAATGCTCATATACCATCCAGCAAAACACTGTGAATGTTGAGCAGCTAATCCTTTAGCATTGCCATTAGGACCACGAAAGACGATAGGTACCGAATAACGTCCTGCAGTCATGTAAAGATTTTTTGCAGCTGCATTTACTACCCGATCTATAGCTTGCATCGAAAAATTAAATGTCATAAATTCACAAATGGGCCTTAAACCACCAAGTGCTGCACCAATGGCAATTCCACAAAAGCCAGCTTCTGTTATGGGGGTGTCGATCAATCTTTTATCACCGTATTTTTTCCAGAGACCTTTGGTAATTTTATATGCACCATCGTACTGTGCTACTTCTTCGCCCATAATAAAAACCCTTTCATCCCTTGCTAGCTCTTCATCCAAGGCAGAGTTCAATGCATCTCTCACAGTCATTTTCGTAACTGCTCGATAAGCTACTTGCCAAAGTTTCGATGACTCTATTCGAAGGATGCACTTGGACTTTTGTGCTAAATACAACATTCTTCGACGTATTTTCGTAAATATCGAGTGATTTATTTCAAGTGGGCGATATCCGAGAAAATAAAGATCTTTGTTTTAACATTCGGTATATGGGTTTAGCCGTTTAGCCTAAAGATAGGATTTATAATAGTAATAGAAAAATATATCGTTACTTGTGGATCATTACCTCAATCGTTAATAATTAAATTTCCTTTATATCACGATACCGTACCATGCTCCACAAATACTAAAGTATATAATCCGATGGACATAAATTTCCAGTAAATCTATTTACATAAACGTGCCGGTTTACGAATATTTATTTTATATTATTATAAATAGTATATATAAATTATTTCAAATTTGGCGATACAAAATAATACACGTATGTAATTCTAATATAACCTACCCCAAATCCAATTGATGACATTCAAACATAACAAATCACTGCTTTCGATACACAGTGGGTAAAGAAAAATTGATAAATAGCTTTTAGGTTAGAATACGTGAATATAGTCTATGCAGAGTGCAATACTTAAACAGTGTTTTCGGAATACACGAATGTTACTTTTAACGAAATTCAAATAAAATAAAAATTTGTATAACTTGATTATATACATACTGTCAAAATGAAGAATCAGCCACCGGCATAACATACGACCACGTACAAGCCTGCATAAGTGTGCAACAGTGTGCAATCAAATAAAAATGGCGGATGTATGTATGTATACACATTACTCATACTATTGTCCTGGCAGTGTCAACAGTAAATCTGTGTTGATCATATACATACGATTCATATAAGTACATATAAAGACCTGATGTCAATATACTCATGTAATTCGGTATATTGATTCGAAAACAATACAGTATTTTTAAAGACATGATATATAATCTTTCATAAGGGTAACCTTCTTGAACAGTGTTGAAATAATTGAAGGTTATTAAAAATGAATAATCAGATATTTCGAACAAAAATAATGGACCTTTGTAAAGTCCTTAAAGTGTCACATGGAACAATTCGATCAAGACAGCTGTTTTCTACCCGTAAAGTTGAACAATTTCACATATTCTGAACTACGTAATTACAAATTTATTCAATGTCCAACGTGCTGCATGAAGGAAAAGAAAATTTTCTTTACAGCCTTCCAATTTGCTTCTGCGAAAGATGGTGAACCCACTGGTAGTTCTAGAATTCAAGAATTTCGAAAAAAATTACGAGAACGAACACCTATAGGTATGCTGTTAATTATAAATGTAATTTAGTATGATTAAAATACAGATATACAAGTTACGCTTGTTTATCATTTCTTCCATGATTTTGATAAGCTATTTATCATTTTTTAGATAAACTGGAAGAACTAGAGGAAGGGAAACATCCGTATCAAGAAAAAGAACCGTTAAAACCCTTTCCAAATGACACTAATCCAGAAACAGGCGAAGTTGGTGGTCCACGTGGACCTGAACCAACGCGTTATGGCGATTGGGAAAGAAAGGGCAGAGTAACGGATTTTTAACGTATATCTGCAAATAGAAGTATTTCAAACACTGAAATGTTGTAAATTTGAATCATAAGCGTATCGCTGTTTGTTACATAATTCCAAGCGATACGTTAGGATTATTGTACACTATATAATTGTAATCAGTGTATATAGATAAATTATTCACAATCGATACCCTTTTGTTCAGCCCTAATTTGTTTTACCAATATGTCATATAACTTCAGTTAGAACCTGACAAAAGATTTACCAAGAAAAATGTTTCTGGTCTTGAATAAACTTGGAAATCGTTTACTGCATCCGTCTGGTCCACGTACAGGAAGTGCGTATCACAGTGTAAAAAAAACTGATTTTTATATTTTCTAATAATAATCCATGTTTGTTACAAAGGGATCTTATTCAAATGTATGGAATCAACATCAGAAACAAAGCCAGAAAAGGAAGAATCTAATAGAATGAGACAATTTCATGAGAAATTAAAGTTACAGTCATTACCAAGTAGGAATATTCCATATCGATCTTTAAGATTGCAGTAATTATTTAAAAAGTGTGTTATATAAAATTGATTATTTAGACGTGGATCCACGAGAACGTTTCGTCGATTTGGTATTAGTAGAAACCGATGAAAAAGGAGAATTAATAACTGATCCTGAAAAGGATCCAACGAAATGGGGAGATTGGCAGACTGGTGGACGGGTGAGCGACTTCTAATCGGAAAACCCTTATTCGCATTTCATACATAATTTTTCATTCGAAGATATAAATGTATATCCAAAGTACAAGAAAAAATAACAATCTCAGTTCATTTTTGTCTACAAAATTCATACTAGCCATAGATCTTATTCGGTAACTAAATAGTACCAGTTTCAAATTACACCATTTTCAAGGAATATATCGTTCTGATGTACTGAACAGTCAATGCTAGGTGAAAAACAAAACAAAAAAAAAAATTTAAGTCTCGCCTTTCATTTAAATTATAACATAATAATACGTTGAACACTTAATATTACGAATAGAAATAATGAATGATTATAATTATTCGATTTCTTACGATGATTCGAATTAATTACTTAATTTAAAGTGAAATAAATTTCTTTGAGTTTTGTATAAAATTATTTCAAGATCTCCGTCTTCAGATATCCTATTAACAAAAATCGTATATCGATCAATAGCACAATAATTGCTACTATACACTTGTTACTGCGTCTTGAGAACTGGCACTGATGTAGCATTTGGCATAAAGTTTCTTGTATTATACATGCTGCCTATAAAATTACGCAAAGAATAATAAAGAGTGTTCAAACACTCGACATTCTTCAAGCTTTCATTCCGAAAGCGATTTACACATGTGACACGGCGAGTTCACCATACTATAAATACAAATTTAAGAGTCACACCATTATCTCTTCAGAAAAGCATTATTACACTGTAAAAATAAGAATCAGTATTTATACAACATCCTCAGTATTTTTTTTCTTTTATGCACATTGTAAACAATGTTAGGCCTATTGCAATGTACACACAACTTATTTATTCTTAGTTTAGTTAAGAATTCATTTTCTTGCTGTGATTACTTTAAATTACGCGGTAACGCGTAATAATTAATAGCTTAGATGTGTGTGTGTCACTGCAATAATCCGCAATGCAATGCATATGTGACAAATGATAAAAGCTGACTTTTTAAAAAAATGATCATAAATATATATCGGTATGGACTTAAAATTGTTCTTATCGTATCAATTGATATTTTTCAATATAACTCTCGTGTTTCGCCTGTATCACATTAGTTGCCAAAAAGAGGTCCTATTTACATTACTATTTGACATTAAAGTATTGACATAAGGAATATTCCTCATATCAATCGCAACGCGTAAATACAATATGTTCGTTTCGATTAAAATAAATCTAATGAAATAGTGAAATATGTACACAAAGGCGGAGCTTATGTTACAATATACTTTAGACTATACCTAATACATCCTAAAACATATTTACGTCAATTGTTCTACATTGTATCTTTGACCACGTACAAAAGAAAATTAAAAAAAAAGTCACGAATTATCCATTTAATCATCTTTCATAAGAATTAGATCTTCGAAAATTAAGTGTACCGATCATTATAGGATTGCTATTCAATGTAGTTGAAAAAAAGTGAGAAAACACTGAATGACGAATGTATTAAAATTAGGATATAAATATAGTAACGCGAAATCCTTGTCCGCAATCTTTCATCTAGCATCGACAGACCTATTAGTATCGAAGTGTTAGCAAATATTAAAAGATTATAGATCTTAACTTGATATAAACTATAAAGTTTTATTGATGGCTAACACATCTCGCATCATCATGTTTCTGAGTGTCCATAAGGCATTGACCACATTTCCATGGTTGCCTACACCATTGCCTAACCACTCTCCTGGTAATTTCGATATATCGGGAATCTGGGTGTTTTCAGGCGTTGCATTCATTTGCTTATCCCAATTTGATATGTATCGATTCTCTACTGTTAAGCCCTCGATATACCTGAAAATTAAAGAATATATATATATTTAAGATTCTACATCGTAGAAATGTTGGGGCACAATTCGTCAAACGGAACAATAATTGTATTTTACTCACCGCAAGTACGCATCTGAATGTAGAACGCGACTTGGTCTAGGAGGTACGGCTACAAACATCGGCTCAGGTTGTTTCACAACAGGAACGTTACTGGTTTGCGTTGCAGCTGCTGAAGTTTCTAAATATTATTACACATCAACGTCATTAGTGTAAAAAGAGTAGAACTAAGAAAACAATTGGGCATATATAAGCCACATACCTGTTTCCATTGGTGGTAACACCGTAGGTCCTTTCGATGCCATGTAGTTTCTATTGTGAAAAAAAATAAAACATATTATAGATAGGATAGACAACGCGAGTAAGATTCACACATACCTGCTTCTTTCGGAAGGTGGAATAATACGGCCATTTGATTTAAGGATATGTACTTCCTTGACGTGTCTCGCGAGTCTTTGGACACTTGGAAATGGAGGTACAGACTTTTTTGTACGACCACAACCTCGCCATTGACATTGAAATTCTACGTCTACGTGAAATACAACGATTAATTATGTTAGAATAAGATTCATTAGGAATTGAAGTGTTGTTAAATTGAAATTGATTCTAAAGTAAAATATACATACCGCTAGTGGCATTTATGAAAGAAGACTGTACATGACCATTTTGTTCAGCAATACAGTGATCAATACAGTCAGTCATGTCTTCGAATTGCCAGTCACAATTGTCCCAACAACATTCGTATACAACATCTTGTAAGGCATTTGCAGTTCCTGTCACTGTCGTTCCTTTCATTTGTCCTCCATCTTCGTTCATCTTTATTGCTCTTTCCTCCCATGCCTGTTTTTCTCCCGCAGGTAATTTTCTCCACTGAAATTAAAGCAAACACTCATACACGCTTTTGTATAATCATATTCTACGATTTAACTAATTAATTTGATCCGCTAAAGAAAATGCATTCACACTGTGGCTACTTTCCGATTAAACCAATTTCATATACTCGCTATTAATTATTGAAGGGCACAATAGTGATTTAATTAGTGCCAATTATGCACGTATCCTGATCCGTATTATAACGGAATTTCACTATAACTATGTGTGTGTATATGCAAATTTTCTAATACAAGTCTAAGATGATAAAACGAATAATGAATAATATCGGGAATTAAAAGTTAATATGTACTGGTGCACATAGCGTATGTATATAATGCTCTTATATATTTTATATGGCATTCCTTGTCGATGAACGAATTGGATAGTAGCCTGTAAAAAAATTCTACGTGAACAAAGAGAGGATCAAGCATGCAGAACAATATAGCAATAATTGGATGCTTTCCCAATACATTCTTAATTGAGTCATTTGTATATATTTCTCTGTACAAAATACTTTATCTGCATACTTCTCTTCTCCGTGAGACTTAATAGTAAAATAAAAATGAACAGTGGAAAAAGAAATAAATACCTCGTTGCCAACAATTCGGCTAATCTCCCCAAAGGATGATTCGGGATTGTTTTGTGTAATCTGCGTTCGCATTTTACTCGAATATAAAATATAGCCCGTAACTAATTTCTTACCCGGCGTTTTCTAAACAGAAGAAAACACAAATTATAATGCCACCGTCTTATGTGGAGCGAATATTCAATGATTATACACCTTCAGACGTAACACATCTAATTGTCGTTCTAATGTTAGATATGTATAACGTAGTTTAAACGGTGCAAAAAACAAAAAGTATGCTGGCATATTTCTCTAAATAAAATTAATTAGAAATAAATAAAATGCAGTATATAAAGAAATGGTAAAGCAAATAATGTCACGTTAAGTCCTACCTTCTTAGTCGATACAGGAGTTTGAGCATTGGAGAGCACCGGTTGAGCTTCTGCGGATCCAACGGACGGTGGACCACCAGCGTCCATGCTGTCCTCCCCAACTCCTACTCCTACTCCCACGCCTAATCCTACTCCCATGCCTAGCACATCAGGTTCCAGCTTCGGTAACAATGGTGATGCCTCCTATACCATTTATGTTATGTTACGTTCATTATCCGTTCCCGAATGTAGCGTCGTACAATCATTTTTTTTTTGTTCGGCATTCTTTAGTAAGAATATTTAGCGCAAATGCCGTGATACGAGAAGTTATGTAGACTATCTTTGAGCCAAGTACATGACGATAGAGATTGCTGACTCAATTCAATTTTAATGGAATATAGTATAGCAACTGTCCGATGTTGAAGGCCTGAATTTCAAAATCGACAGGCTTCTATAGTGTAGCTTCTTAAAAATTTTTGATACTTCTTTAGATAAATATCGCGAATGATTTTTTGTTTATTAGTATTTTCTGCATTCTTTTTAAAGCAACATTGTTTATTTTTAAAATACTTGGGTTAGAGTGACATGGAAGCGACACTTTTGGTGGTATTCAACATTGTTCATGTAGTAGCGATAAACCCAACAGGTGCTCTGAATTTTCATCGCCGTAATTATACAGTCACTAGCCCTATAAATGCTATACGTTTTGAAACATAACTCCACATAACGAAAAAAAAAACGAATATGCCGGCATAGAATGAGAAACATGCAGAGATACAAATGTATATAGCAATTTGTTCTTGTCACGCGCAAATTACATTTAAGTATTCGATCCAAGTTTTGTTGTTGAAGATTTTGGAAAATTATCAAAATTCAATATATTGCTTGATATTGAACTTTGTATTAGCGATGGAAATAATGAAGTTTCAATTTTTTGTCGTTTGCGCGTGACACAAATGCAACATGCATATTATCTTATTATATTAACAGACTATTATAAAGTTTCAAAGAGAAAGTTACCATTTCAAATTGAGCTGAACTGGGTGTAACGGACTTGACTTGATTTTGTGTTTGAGCCACGTCACCCGGCACCTACAACACACACGTCACATGCAAAGCAATAATTTCGTAGTTAGTTGCATGTATAAAAATGCATTATCTTATTTTATAATCAAGATTCATAATCAATTTAAGAAATGGAATATATACATACTTTAGCTGGATTGATAGGTCGCCGGAAGAAATAAATCTCATCGTCAGTTACTGACGGCGAATGATTATATTTCTTTAATCCTTCAACACCGAGTTTTTTCATTAAGCTCTTACTCTCATCGTACAACGATTCGCAAATATATATATCATCCTCAGGGATTTCCGTTGGTCGACCTATGGACATAAAAATTGTAAGAAAAGTTCAACTTTTAAAAATTTACATTTTCTAGAACGAATTTTAACACCTACTACATATATATTCTCCGTAATCAAGAACAGCACATTTTCCAACTATGGCAACAATGGGATGCGTTCCGTCAACGGTGGATAGAAATAACTCTTGTTTATAAAACAATTTTGTAGGTGTATGTGGAACTTCGGTAGGCATTAGTAACCAAGGACCTTTAAAATAACACTTCCCACTGGAAAATAATTATATTGTAGTACTTGATATAATTAAAATTACATTTCAAACTGAATGTATTGGAAACATCATCCGTATGAAGTTATGCTGTTAATTTTCGAAAATTGTACTTACTCCTTGGTTGACCATATAGCATCAATCTGCGCAATTTGTTGTCTTCCGCCGTCCGTTGCAACGTAAACGAAGTCACCAGTCTTAACACATCCGGCACAAGTATTGTACTGCTCGTAATACGTATTTTCGGTATCTTCCGGATTGTACACAATGACATTCTGTGAGATAGAGTAATTTACATTAGTTCGGTATTCGGCGAAACAATTCTGTTAATTATAACTTACAGGTCTTTCTTTTTCAGTTAATTTTTCCCCTTCTTCTAATTCTGCGATTTCTTCTTTATGCTTTTCCAGTCTTTCTTTATAAACCGATATAACGCGTTTAGGTTCTAATTGTTTGTCTCTCGGTACTAATTTCAAATGATCTGGATCGAAGTTCCAGACTTTTATCTTTTTGAATGCTCTCGCTTTTGTCGAATATCGTGACTCGCATACATAAACATCTTTTTCTAGAAAACCTTCGGGTTGCATTCTAAAGTAATCCTTGACACTTAGTACGCAACATCTTCCTGTTACTTTGGCAAGTGGTACTGCCGCATGGATATCGCTTTTAAACAGTTCTTTATCGAGAAATTTTCTGGATGCTACGTGATAAGTTTCGCTTGGCCTATAGAACAGGTTTCCATATAACATTTGTTGACCATCCGCACTAGTCCACAGCCTTTCTATAAGCACTACACTATATTCCATGCCTCGTTCTGTTGGCTCGGCGTATACAAAATCACCAGCTCTGTATATTTCTTGATTAAAACTCATAGATCCACCAATGTCAGTATTATTCCCTTCCGAATTTGTATTTGATTCTGAATCCTAAAAGTAATTGATAACAGTCGATTATTACGAGTAAAGTTTTTAACACGCATCGCTGTCCAATAAAAGGATAACTGTACTTTAGTTTCATTGCCATCGCAGCTTTCTTCTTCATTGGGCAGTGATAATTCTTGTTGTTGCTTGATGCGTTTCAGTTCTGCAACCTGAGCAGAGAGATCTAAAAGAGTATAATTAAGTGCCGGCGAATGTAATAAATCTCCATTACGAGTTGCTTCGTCTCTTGTACGCAAGAAAAATGCTTGCAACTCAACACTATCCTCGAAAGGTTGCGAATCTGAACGAGACAGTCTTCTAGCTCTTTCTAAGCAAGAAAACACATCTTCTTGAAAACGATCCAACCTTTTATAAACTCCACGGTCTAATCTCCTCTTAATCAGATCTAACGATAATCCCCGTATCCTATCGTGTCAAAAAACAAAGAAGAATTACTAAGAAATCTATAAAACGCATTCTATAATGCATTATGGAAAGATACATACTTTTTCCCATCGATAATATCATGTTCAGGCAACTCTGCCATAGAATCCGAATAACATCTTCCTTCCTCGTCTTGATGATTGTAAAGAGCAGTAAATATTGTGGCCAATATTTCTTGCACTCCCGCAGCAACATCGGGTACACTTTCCTCATCTTCGCTCAGTTGCAATTTAGTTTGCAATACTAACCGTTGTAAAATTAATGCATCCTAAGAGATAATGTATTGTCGTTAAATAAACTCTTTTAAAATTGATATTTCAATTAAAATGTTTAATACGATGACGAAACACTATTTAATAGTAAATAAAAAAGCGGGTATGCCTAGACAATGTTTGGAAAAAGAACACTATAATTGTTTACTTCTGTCTCATTTTTCTTGCACTTTTTTCGCAGATGTTGATCTACTTCGTTGTCTCGCACCAAACGTATAAAACATGGTCGAACTTTTAATGTACTTTGCTTTGGAGTAACACATTCTTGATTATTATTACATCCTTGTTTCAACATTTTCGGTAAATTCTAGCGTACTCAAAACAGCGTAAGAAATTACGAACTCTACACTTATGCATTAGACGATCTTCCGTCTGTCTAAACTACCGTTAATACATTACTATTATGGTAGAATCGACTCAATTTCATTCTCAATTATAATTTCACAAAAATATTACTTCAATTGCTCAAATCTCTGAAGGAAAACAACCACAAGCCCGAAAGGTGCAGTGAAGCCAACTTCACGTAACCTCAAAATTTTTAACGACAGTTTGGACTTTCCATGTTTTAGCGCGAAATTTCAATCGATTGTTCAATGCAATCTCTCTGTTATCAATATTCTTTTTACAATATAATCAGAGAAATTACGCAAGAAATTTATAAATAATAGAAAAGAATAGATTTAACAAAAGGAAATTTCATTTAAGTTTATCAGTGATAATTGTTTCAGTCTTACAGATTATTTGATCTTTAAAGTCTTTTAAGTGTATATCATTATTCGGAAGAAAATATTACTTTCTCAATATTTTAATACGAATAGTAAAATATATCAGATAGTGGAATAATAGCGATTATACAAACCTTGTATATTTGTGAATCTGGTTCATTGTACTTGCAAGCATTGTCAAACATTAGTATAAAATCAGATACCAATTCATCCAAGTTGTCGTACCCATTATTTTTTAATGTCTGAGCTATCTTCTCCATGTTCATTGGCTGTTTAATGACCTCGTAATAATCGGGGTATTCATTTTTATTTGGCAACTTCATAAATATTAAAGATAATTGCCGACCCTTTGCGTCATGGTAATCTTTTATAGTATCATACATAGTTCTTAGTTTTTGTAGATGCAAAGGTACTACTTTTTTCGGCCTCCTAAACATTCCATGTAACAATTAACGAAACGATCGTAGAATACGGTAAATACTTCATACAACCTGAAATCATTTCTATCAAACTTATTTTATATAATTTTTAAACATACCCAACGTTTCTAGTTGGCGTGGAACCACTAGATTTTATAGGTCTAGACGTATCGGGTAAAGGACCTAATTCCTTCACTTTATCCATTAAAACCCTTTCCAATGTATTTGCATCTTCATATATTAGAGAGCCTTCTTCGTTATATTGGCGGCAATTATTGAACATCAGCTAGAATATATAGCAAGATTATTGTAATTATGTCAATTGCAATTGATATTATCGCTAAATTATTTAAAATCATACACACATATATTTATATATATGTGTACCTTAAAATCCTGTATTAGTTCATTTTCACTTTGATATTTCTCTGCTTTTATGTTGGCTTCGATAGCCAGCATATCGATTGGTTCAGCGATTACCTGATAATAATCAGGATACAATTTCTTTGATGGTTTTTCCATAAACATTAACATTGGTTGTCGTCCATCCTCACACTACATAAGGTAAATATTCTATATTGACCAGCCTCAAAAGGTTTAAATCAGATTGGAATTACTTACAACGTATTCTATAACACATTTAACTAATGCATATAGCCTTTTCTTTAGTGGTATATTGTCTTTATACTTTCCCCGAGTTAAGAGGTTTGATGCTCGCTTAATGAGTTTAGGCTGGTGCGAGCTATTCTCAGACTCACTATCCGAATCAGAGTCCTATGAACATGAAAATCATAAAATACGACCGTTGAAAATAATTCTTTATCGACAAATTTTCAATTAATATAGAAAATACTATACACTCAGGCTATACATTCTACAGAATACGTAGAGGAATTGTTTTTAAAATGTCATTTATAAACAAAGTGAAAACGTTCCCAGTAATAAATCAAAATCATATGTTTACCTGATCGAATTCTAATAATTCTTGCACCTTTTCTTGCATGATCTTCTGTAGTTTTACGGCACACTAAAAAACAAAGAATAGCAAATTCAAAAACTAATGTATAAACTAATACGTTGAAATCATTAGAATTATGACGTGACATTTTCCTTACCTTATATAATCTAGATGTATGTATATTATATTTTTTCGCATTTTCAAACATGATATTCATATCACCAGCGACTTCGCTGACTGTGCCATATTCTCCTTTCTGTAAAAAAAAAGTTCACCAATTACATATAGAGAAAATGTGGGAATCTTTACCAATATCAATTATAATGTATTTGACCCTTACTTTAATTTTAGTGCGGATTTGCAATAAGGAAATAGGATTCTTGATCATTTTATAATAGTCAGGATATAGTCTTTTCGATGGTAATTTCCAGAAATATTCGCTCATTCTTATCCCTAAAAAAAAAATGTAGTCATTAATAAATTATTAATAAATCAATTTCATGAGACATTATGAAAGTTAATCATAGTCTAATGATAGACACCTGATAAAAATGTGAATTTAAAAGAATATTTACCTTGATTATTTGGTGCAGTACGAATAGTTTGAAATAATTGCCATTGTGGATTATCAGCTTCTTCAGTCTCAGCTGGTTCTTCTTCTTCGTCATCGCTTTCCTCGTCTTCATCCGGTAAGGCCGCTGTTTGTGCTATTAACGATTGTGCCATTGTACGACTGCCGCGTTTACTTCGCGTGGAAGGAGCGGTTGTAGCTATTTTAGGTATTGTGCTAGTTAATCCAATATCCTGTCTTCTAGCAGCTGCGGTAATAATTTTTTTTAAAAGTTTCGCGTCCTTGTAAATCTGAGAACCTGGCTCGTTAAATTGACAGGCATTGCGGCACATAAGTAATAAATCTTTTTCCATCTCTCCAATACTACCGTAAATACCCTCTTGGATCTTTTTTGCAACAGTTTTTAAATCTACAGGGGTTTCGATTACGTCATAGTACTCAGGATATAGCTGGAAAAGAAATGATGAATCATTAACGTAATCCCATGTGCACATTGATATTCTGCATAATATCCTAGACGTACCTTTTTAGATGGTTTAAGCTGGAACATAGTATGTAGAGGTCTGTTATTATCCGTTGGATCAGTTGCTGTCATAACAGCAGCAAATAAATCTTCAAAAAGTTGTATCGTTTCTTCATCAGGGTTCGTAGAGCTTTCGGAAGTATCTTCTGCGTCTTCTTGTTTTACAGTGGCTTTCCTTGCCTGTAGAAAAATCATTGAATGAAGTACGTTGCTAATGTAGGTACAAGCTTTCAAAATCATACGGTGTCTTACCAATCTGCCCACTTTCAAAATGAGTTTTCCTTTAGGCTCGGGTTCTTCGTATTCCTCCATAATACGATTCTTTGTATTTATACATAATTCCCAGAGTTCAGTGGCATCTTTATATTCTGTAGATGTACGCTAACGAAAAACATCATGCTTTTAGTAAATAGTCACAGTTTCAAATGCTAAACATCTGTTCAAGCAATACTATCAGTAATATATCCACAAAAGTAACACTCAAAATACACATGATTCGCAAAGTGTCAAATATAATATAAATATTAAGTATATATTATTACCATATAAAAAGCTTTCGCATTGTTAACCATAAGTTGAATATCTGCTGCTAAGTCGTCCATATCTCGATACTCATCTGTCTTTAATTTTTGTTGCACTTTTAACAAATCAATGGGATTCGATACTACTTCATAATATCCTGGTTCTTGTCTGCGTTTAGGCACACGTATAAATGCATCGCACAATAACGTCCCATCCTCTTTCTTTTGATTCCGTAGTACATCATATAATTGTTGGCACAAATCACTCTGTACATAAGAAATAGATTATACGGTCATTAATTAAGATCCGCTACGTTATTACTGCGTAAGGAAAACTTAATTAACGGTTAACGTATACTATTTTAGTATATAGTTAATGATAGAGGTTTCGGTTCACTCGTTGTATGTAATACAAACTTACAGGGTCTAATTTTTTTCTCCTTTTTGTTGGTTCTGGAGGTATATCATCTCCATCATCTTCTGTGCCACGGCTCGCAACCGATGATGTCCTACGGCGCTTGTTCATTTTGTGTAATCTTAAACAATAGGAAAAACATGTGTATAGTGAAAAACAATGTGACAGAGATACTTGATAGAAGTTGAAATATAAAATATCACAAACAGTTTTCTTAATAATTGTTCTTAACCGGGTATTAAAATCTGGTAGGTGCAGTGCACTTGTACTGTTGGAATGTTTAAATATCGAAACTTGCGTAGGTACTAAGTCAAATATATTCCACTGACATTCTGCAAATTTGCCAAGCATATTTTATCAAAGACGAATTTCCCCACGCACGTACAACGTACGAGACCAAATGCAATATACAACTGCAGCCAAGAAAATTCCGCCGCCATGATAAGTCGCCACTGTACTTCAAAATGCAGAAATGTAGAGTATTTCAGTTTCACAGTTTACTGTTACGAAATAACGTTTCTTCATGAGATATTTTCGAGAGAATAACGATGCACAAACACATTACTTTCGATGATTGTAAATCACGGTGGCATGTTGAATTTTAATAATAAATCACTGGTCAACTAAAATTTGCCGCCATATCAATGCCACACTGCACCCTGGGACATTGTAGGCCTCAGAATTTCCTTATTATTCTTTTCGAGCCAACAATACTTATGTTTCTCTCGGGTCTCACCTGTGGTCAGAATGTGTATAAAATGATTCTCATTAATGTGCAACATGTAAAACGACCAAAAGCGTTCTAAATGTACTACGCTTTTCATCTGCAATGCACGATGACACACGACTCGGCTAACGCCATGCCGTAAGCAACCGCGGGTTCGTAATCATACGAATGGTACGATCCTGTGGCTGGAAATAGTGACTACTTCAGATGCTTTTGCAACGAGCAAATTTCTTTTGATGGTAAAACAGATTTCGCGGGCGTTACTGAACCGATACAATGAATTCTCTTTACAGAGGTTTGCATGTGTACAGAGAATAATTTTCTTATACGCCTTTTAAATCAACATATATTAGAATGATCAAGATTTAAAACAAGCAGAATATTTGCTAAAAGATAGTAATACGATTCATAATAATGGTGGTAATATTGTATGTTTTTAAAAGATTGTTTTGTAATGTGTTTGCGGATAATATGCACACAGGAGTATGTAATATGCAACATTTAACTGGCATGTCCATTCATTACACACAACATTACATAGTAATCACCGAACGTTTATATCGTGAAAAAGTGTCAATTGTGGAATCGTTTTGTGTTACTTGTCACTTTTTAAATTACAGTACACGGCCTAATAGTCTTTAATTATCGCCACATCTTTTGCCTACAGGTAAATCGACTAGAATTATGAATTGGTCAGAACGGTACAAAATAATAATTTCTTTCCAGATATCGAAACCATAAGTATTCACACATTATGTAGAGGTACATAATGCGCTGCACATACTTTTTTAATTTACAGTTTTGTCCCTACTTGCGAATTTAAAGAAAACCGGAATAAGATAGGATTTTATTGAATCTGGTATTGTCCTAGGCGTGACAGTGCATATTCAATTGGAATAAAAAGCTGCACTATAAAATGTTTAATCGTTAAGCATGTCAATTAAACTCTAAGTCATTTGCAATCACAACAGATAAATCATGGTAAGGTAATAGCCACTATAATTCCGTAGCGCATAATCAATTATTGCTGTTAATATTTTTACAGGAATCATAATAGAATCAATTATAATTAATAAAGGAAATATGAAAAAAATTAATTGTGAAAACAATACAACGAATGACACGTGAAACTTGAATTATAGCGTATTATGTACGAAAGTTTCCTTTTTACACAACCGGTGACGTAAATATGTTAGAAATGCAAATTAGGAGTGGGTTCTTTAACATTTTAGATAAAAAGTTGAATATATTTAAGTTGCGAAAATACATGAAACTTTATAATTTGTACCAATAGTAAAATAAAATGAACATGTCTCTTCTTGAAACAAATTATTTATCTGTGTTACATGTGTTATATTGAAATATACAATCTAATATCTTTTTGTTTAATGAATTATTCAATTAAGTTGGAACCGCTTCGACAAACTCTTTTTATGTTAGTAATGCGTTTCATTATTCTAACGCTAATATAGTTGGGATTTTTCCGCATTCGCTCGAGCAAATTCAGAAAAACCTGCTATTATTGATGTCTCAAAATAATGTCTTACGCCTTCTACTGTAACAAGTGTAAATGGAAGTCGGGGGAATCTTTTTTTTCAACTGGTCACAGCACCATCGGTGGTATTCAGTTTCCGATCGCGATTTAAGCAATTGCAGTATACCTAGTACTTGCAGTAAAGCAAGCAGCAGTGTTTGGTACATCTTTTAACTTCTAATACTTTAAATCATTACGCACGTGAGATTTATTTATAAGAACGGTTCCAAAGGAAATGTTAGAAAATGATCTTACTAAAAAGAAAATTTAGTTTTCTATCGATCGTAAGCCTGTGGATTATACTTTCTGAAACCGAAGTTGTAAGCAGTAAGGATTCCTTTCGTCCAACTCAATATCTCGTAAGTTAATATAATTTAATAAATACTTCATTAGTTAGAATTCACTGAAAATTTTTCAATATATTGAAAAAATAAGCAACTATAATTAATATAGAAACATTTTTAGGCAAACTTTTGCCAAAGTCTCGGATATCCTTTTGAAGTACATTATGTTACTACCTCCGATGGATACATATTGCAACTTCATCGATTGCCTGCCAAAACTTTTAAAGCAACATACAATAAAAAAGCTGCACCAACGATATTGATAATGCATGGTTTATTCGGAAGTTCCGCAGATTGGTTAATAACCGGTCCCAAAAGATCATTCGGTATATGCTTAATGCCTTGTAAAATAATGCAAGCTGTAACTTATACTTAATATTATATTGACACTTTTTTTTAATAGCATTATACTTGCACGATAATGGTTATGACGTGTGGCTTGGTAACTCGCGTGGAAATACATTTTCGAAAAATCATACTTCCCTTCTTCGTACCAATTCGAGTTTTTGGAACTTTAGGTATAATTTAGCTAAGTAAAGTTTTTTCACATGCATGTACGAATCAACCTTATATTATCCTTTATCTATTAGCTGGCATGAAATAGGATTATATGATTTATCGGCCTCGATAGACTTCGTCAGAAAGAGTACCAATCAAGAACAAATATTTTATGTTGGATATTCTCAAGGAACAACACAATTTTGGGTTTTAATGTCTTTAAGGCCTGAATATAATAAAAAGATCAAATTTATGATGGCATTAGCGCCAGTGGCTTATATGGGAAATATACAAGGATTAGTACGGGTCGCTAGTCCGGCTGGATTTTTCGCAAGAGTAGGTATAAACAGTCCCGTGACAATAAAAATTCATTAAAAATAAATTATATATGTTTTGGATTGGATTAAGTGGCAAGTAGAAAAAATCGATCAACGATTGGAAGATTGTAAAGTGATAAAATTGTAGCAGGTGTTTGAGGAAAATGGATATATAGAAGTACTCCCCTCAACATCTGGACTCCGAAAATCATTTACAGCTTTGTGTGCTTTGAATTTAACTGCAACTTCACCACCCGGTGTATTATGCGAAGTTGTTTTAACTCTTCTCTTCGGACCTAGCGATGATACCGACTACGTAAGATTATAATCCGTTAGTTTCATTTAAATTATATCAAAGCAGATAATATATCTCTCATCGAATTTTGCTTAAATTTTACTTAAATAGACAAAACTGGGCGAATTTCTTAAGTTTGCGCCAGCTGGAGCTTCAATTAAACAAGCGTTGCATTATGCTACGAATGTTGCAAATCCAGGTAAACATAGATCTTAACCTTTTGCGGTGTTTTTTGAGTCGAAATGTATTCGTAAATTTATATTATTTGTTTGAGGACATTTTGCGTTTTACGATTATGGTACCGAAAAAAATATGAAGCTTTATAATTCGCCTACCCCACCGGAGTACCCCGTACATAAAATCACGGTTCCTGTAGGTTTATACTATAGTCCTAATGATTGGTTGGCTCAACCAGAGGTAAAATTTCCTTATTTCAATACTCTATACATGTATTTACTCTTACCGCTATATTTCGATATTATTGGGGTTTCTTTTTAGGATATCGCATTTCTAAGAGAAAAATTACCCAATGTCGTTGACAAATATGTCCTGAAGTCAAAGAAAATTAGCCACCTAGATTTTATGGTTGGTGAAGAGATGAGAACAATGCTTCACGAGCGATTACTACAACAAATGAACAAATTTCAATGAACATTTTTTAATTGAAATGACGAGCTTAGTTCGATTCGAAAATTTAAAAGAATTCTGTATCCGATAACTCAGTACAATATTTATTATACATTATACATTATACATTATATTACAGTATATTATACAAATCACTACCCACTTAAATTATTTTATTTGTTTTCTAGTTATCTAGATATGTTTATATTATTATGTAAAAATGCATCAAAATATATTTTCTGCGGTTTCTGTTGACAATAAATTAATCTTTATATATGTTAATAGAACATCTCTCTATAGTAGATTTCCAAAATACAAAGTTCGCCCAATTATTTGTTACATCATTATGTGAATTGTTGGGACTACTTACCAATAGCCATCTCCAATCTTCATTAATATTATAATTAAGTGTCACAATTCATTATGACACTTCACTTATTTACTTATCATTTCTCTTATTTATTTCGAATTTTCGTATCTAGTGAATAAAATTCTAGGGAAAATTGTGTTCGAGATATATCTCAAATATCGAACGTATCGAACTAACCTCTATGAAAGCCCTCTGTGGAAGCCATCTTGCATTGTTCCATCGCATAGTGTCTGCTGGGACAGAGAAAGTAAGTTATTTTACACTTTTCCAAGAATTCAACTGTAAGACATCCCGTTAACAGTAAGTTAACACATCATTGAATAAGTTTAAAATTATTTTTGCTTCAAGTCACATGAGAATTGTATTACTGCAATAGTTTTATCTCAATATTTCTTTGCCATTTAATCAGCCCCCACTGAGTACTCTGTTAGGTAACTGCAGCACGTCTGTGTTTGATGTTGGTGATTGAAATACTGTATCATAACTGCGTATTCCTTTGCAATTGGTATGTGAAAAATGAAGAAAAAGTAATTTACTTCTTATTTACGTGCAATTAATAAAGAGCTTCATATAAAATTTCAAGTGACATTACATCTTTGAATCATTTTGCTTATAAAACACTTCGCATACGACGATCGCCCAGTTTATGTTAGATAACGATAACCATATTTTATTTTTATCTAAACAATTACCGGTGCTAGAATATACTTAAATTTGTACTGAATTATGATAAGAAAAACATAACAAACTTTTATCAGTGATATCGGTAGAAGCAGCTGAGTTTCATCGCTAATAGAATACCTTAGAATTCTATGACAATCGCTCAGTGGTCAATTTCACTGGAAAATTCATTGTATACAATATTTTTACGTTACTTATAATGAACAATAGTATGCCTAATGACAGATCGTAAAATGACAGATACATTGCAGCAAAAATGGCCAAAAGGCTGCTAGTCAACACCTTGCGACCAGGATTCTACCAGCAAATTAGAACAGGTGCCACAAGACCCCAAAGAGTGGATCTTGGTTCCCGTGACATTGTTGGATATGGAATGAACGGCGAACCATCTTACATAGATCGATTCGATTATCCCATGCCAGCAATTCGATTTAAGGAAAATACACCCGACATAATGGTATTATTTATTTCCCATTGAAATTTTTTTTCAAAACTGTTATTTATGAAATCTTGGTGATATAATTAGTATTTATATGTTTCAGGTGCTAAGAGAAAAAGAAAAGGGAGATTGGAAGAAGCTGTCGATAGACGAAAAGAAAGCATTGTACCGTGCTAGTTTCTGTCAAACCTTTAGTGAAATGGATGCACCAACGGGCGATTGGAAAGGCGCAATAGCAGTTGCATTACTTGGTGTTACAGTTTCAATTTGGACTTATATGTATTACAAAGCAGCAGGTAAGTCTTTTAACGACCTTGATTATTGTACAAAGCAGAATTGAATCATCGAAAATCTCGTTCTAAATGTCATTTTATTTACTACTGCGAATTTGAGATAAAAATATAAGATGATGGCAAATTGCATAATCGATTAATGAAAAAAATGTTGGAAGTAACTAGTGAGATAGTTAACGAGTACTATTTATTTGCTCCAAAATATTATTTCCAATGAAATAGAGTAATTTGTAAAAATTGAAAAGAAAAAACACTCAGTATAGTAATTGGGACAATTGTATTAATTGGAACATGGGAAGGAATAACAAAAAAGAGCTATTATTATATGATGGTAATATAAAATAATTAACATTTTTTTTCAGTATATCCACCACTGCCAGAATCGCTTTCGGAAGAATCACAACTTGCCCAATTGGAGCGTATGAAGATACTCAGAGTAAATCCAATTGAAGGACTTACAGCCCAAAAATAAAATAAACATCTGAATTAAATAGTGAGACATATTATGTATTATACAGCAGCTTCGATTTAATGCAAATTTTATGTACATTCGGCGGAATAAAAGAAAATAAATTCCGCATCATATTGCTACATTGTTGAGTATTCATGTTTCGAACCTATTTTAGAAATAAATGCTGCGTGTAATGAAAAAGGATGACATTGTATTTGTTTAAACCTACTTGTATACTATATATTCACAATATAAAATATTAGTTTCTAAATTGATTGCTGAAGCACATGCCTGGCAAGATTCTCTAAACAAATACAAACATACTTATTATTGCATTAGATGGCAGTAGTTACAATTTCGCTATAAAAAAAAAAAAAATGACAATACTACAAGAAACATTTGGTATCGTAATAATACAGTAAATAGAAATGTCCTTGAGTAATCCACAAACTTATGTAAACTTGTGATTACATATATCATTGTTTATCTTCCTCACTATTTTTTCAAGTTGAAAAATGTGTATATGTTTTCAACAATAACGACAAAGTACTTGTGACTGGAACATGGAGTTCACGCAAAAGCATACTCTACATAATGAAGTACAATTCTATAGGCATCATATTGCATATGTTAAATTACAAACGTAGGATGATACATTTCTCTTTTTTTTTTTGCAGATTGTACATTTTCAGGTGATATTTCATTTAGTGTTACGATAGTTCTCTCATGAAATTATGCTTTAGAAGACAAAGACCTTATCTATTACATCTCAAGTATTATGAATTCATATCACACCTTAACGTAATGTTTACTTAATTATGAATATCTCATCATAAACGTCATCTTTCGTTTTCTGGTGCAAATGTACACAGAAGTTTGTAAACCTCGAAACTTAAGGACAACACAACTTTACAAGGATACGTTACTTAATTCTTATCGATAATCGGTTTTTTTGTTGTTTTTTTTTCAAATTAATTTAAATCAAATTGAGATTACAACTGTTACTGGTATAGGAAATCATTAGTTGTATAAATAACTAATGCCAAGACATAATCCACGCAGTGTTAACATGTAAATAGATGCAAAAATGTAATATTTTCGTTATTTTCAAACTTTTTCTTCATATTTACATAGATCATACACATATATACACATGTGCATGTCCGTATAGGCAATTGACATGCTAATTATAAAATTTAATCACAGTGTTTTAATTTTATCAATACTTCGTTATTTCGTATAGTCTATAGAATACTGAGTAAATCCCATAGAACTTTAAGGAAAGTGAATATTAATAGTTATTGAATTTTTTTTTTTCTTTCTTAAATACTTATCGTTTAATTGTTGCACTCGAATTTAGCATTTCGATATACAATTTAGATTAAGGTAAAACGCAATGATGATCAAAATAGCAGTCCAACATAGATATTGTTGTATCCTGACGTAACTAGGCATGAAGTGTATTTCTTAGTTTCACAATTGGAATATAAAATAATTGAAGAAAAGGAATGTTAATTTCGGTATTGCATTAAATTGCGTAGAACAACCTGGCGTAAAATACTGTGCCTGTTTTCTTTTTTTTCATTCTCTTTTTTTCGTTCAACAATGTAAAGGCCTTTCTGTGTATTGTCGTATACAAAATGTTTTGAAATGGTGCTCAAATTTTGTGTGTACTGCTACAGAACTGTTGTTAAATGCAACTTTCGTGCGTTCAATTAACTTCATACATTTCACATCCTGACAGAGAGAGAGAGAGAGAGAGAGAGAGGCATATTATTTGTTAATACAAAAATAACATTATTATTCGAGGATGACGAAAGATTTACACACTATCCTTACGAAATGAGAAAATTTTTGTCTTGTATAAAAAAGTAAACGAATACTGTTTACATAGAATTGTGACTCGAAAGAACACAGCGCAAAGATCAAAAGCACAATTATTCCGTTAATATCTAATATTCATTCAAAATAGTTTTATTCAAAGTTTCTTAATCACCAGCACACGAACTTATATCTTTATTAAAATTCAAAAAATATACCAAAACATTTCCACAACGGTACTGGACTTACATTGTACAGAAGAAAATAGATAATTCTCATATCGACATGGATCTTATTTCCATGACTTCGGATGATTAAAATTACTGTAACAAACACTATTTTAGGTACATACAAAATAAAAAAATTTAGTAGGTAACTCTTAGACTTATTCTTCTAATGTTCCATCATGTATATTACAATATTTACAATAGGTAAGTCCCAATATCACCAATTTTCTCTGTTACCCCTTCTTTTATAAGAATATAGTTCCATATAGAAAACTAAGTCTTTATCATCATTGCTAGAGCTTGGTTTTATAGTTTCGTGAAGTCTTTAAGATAACTGTGACTGCAAATGATTATAGTTAATGTCGCTCGTATTATATAAATTGTATTACAATACGCGAATACCATGATTATGAACACAATCGCTATTTAAAACGTGTAATAAGCTTGTTTTGACTATCAATCATAAATACTAGAACGTTAAGTTCTCTTTCCAATGTTCCATCACTATCTTTCTATATATGTGCAATTGGATGAGAAGAAGAAGATGAGACTAATGTGGTGACTGTATTTTAATTCTGTACGTCTTTGGCATGTAAACTTTCGTACAGACTGTAAAATATCATTCTGGTGAAATAAAGAACTTATCTATTTTAGGGGGGGTGAATCCATTGTCCGGGCAAGCCCAAACAAGTGCGCATTTCCAGAATCTTGCTCCACGGCGGACAAAGAACCCCTGCGAACATTGTATTTTATTGGAAAGGACAATTTTTTTTGTTTTTCTTTCTTCTTGCGCATCGAATGCGTCTTACTACCCTTTCCATCATAAAATTATGATATTGAGCTCGCTACTTAAGTGACATAAACAAGATCCAAAATTATTTTCCTCGTTTCATCACCGTACACAATCACCGGTTTCACGGTGTGTGACACATTGTTTTTTTCGTTTTACCGTTTGTGCGCGTGAACTTGGACTATGACTATTATTATTATTATTGCTGCCGTTACTGTGCAATGCGTGTTTTGCTTTACTCTGGCCGCTTATATTATTATTTATTCCACGATGACTGTAACTTCCTCTTGAACTGTGTTGTTGATTGCCTGTGTGTATATATATACATACCCAACGTTAGGAATTGAAGAAAACTTTGAAAAGCTTGACGAGCAGAATGAAACTTAATTCTAATTAGAAAATCAAATACTATACCGTGGCCAGTTCCTTTATATGTTTTCTTGTACTGTGAATGATGATGAGTATTATGTTGATTATTATACACTTGTCTTCCCTTGCTTCTGTCTTCCACCTTAATGCCAGTGTTTGGTGAATTTCCTCGACTACACTCAGAATCCTGAAATCAATGTAAGTAAAAGGTGATTGAGTCTGAATAATATATTTATCCTGATTCGTAACAAGTGAATTATTTGAAATGTATTTAATGTTGAAAAAAAAAACAGATCATAAGAGAGAAATACCGTATCACTAGCGGGTGCAGATAACGTTGAAGCATCAGATCCAGTTGAACTAGACAAAGAATCTACCTCACTCAAAGGCAACGGGAATGTTTCTTTGATCCACCTGCGGTAGTCTATTACTTCATCCGTAATACGGATTATTCTTCCTAGTATACTATTTATAAGAAAATTTATTTCAATATATATGAACTTATATCTCTCTATTTCTGTTAAACTCGTATAGTATTCGTTCATCGGATAAATTTCATTCATTATCATTATATGTTTGATGGTCGATGATCTCACCTAACTTTATTCGCATCATTAACTAGAATATTGAGAGGGCTAACTGCTTGTGAAAGAACGTAATACGCCCAATCAAACGCATCTTTTACGTACAAAGCGCCATAACTACTACGACCAATATCGTTTCCAGGCGTAAGCGGATCCTCTATGCATAATAAAGAAGGTCGATGTCCATCTATCATGTCGCGCTGAACCTAGAAAATTACGTCTCGTTGTTTATGTTTTGCATGCAACACTCAATTATTCATATATCAACCAAGCATTATTTTTCCCATCTTTCTTTTGAAACGTTTCAGATTTGACAATCATATACTATTCCAACGCTGATTCTAAATCTGCGTAGCTTCTATTCAATTATGGACTTATTCGTAATACGCGTACAACTGATTAATTGGATTAAAGTATTACGATTAATACCAATTGCAAAAATGTGTCTTACGAACGGATATCTGTATACGAGCATTTTAAGTAACGATTAACGATAACAATTAATTACCTCTTCTTTAGATATGTAAGTACCACCATCTTTTACTCGAATGCCAGTTTTAACGTAATTAAATTTTCTACCGTACAGTTCCAAAAATTCTATTAACAGCACCCCAAGATTGGCATTGGAGCAATAAGCATTTTGTCTGGGATGTAACTAAAACACAATTACATAGTTGCTTTAACACTTCTGCATGGGTAGGATATTATCGTGGAGTAATTTGGTGGTTGGCGAATGAAATGAAATTTACCTGTAAAAAACTTATGGTCATAAGTATTAAACTATATGAGGAAATTCCTCCAGTAAAGACTTCGTTCAGGTCTCTTTGCAATAAAAATTGCTTTAACACCATAACTAGTTTTTCTAGTACTGGATACCGTCTCTTAAATGAGTTTATCAATTCCGCAGATTTGACTCCATTACTCATATTAAAACTTATATCTACTTTAATTTCTGTTTCCTTATCAGTCAACTTGACAATCGGGACACTAGCTTTATCCAATACTTTAATGGAAGATGGTTCAGCAATATTTTGATCTAATAATGCACGTTCCAAGGTACGCAGTGGAAGATTCGTCCACATTCCTATTACTACCAAATCTATATCACTGTAATAGAAATTTCATAGAAACATTAGAATTTCTCCGTAAACAAAAACTTTGAGATAATAGTAATTAATACATAAATGTATAAATCTGAAAACTTAAGTCTTGTATTCATTTGAATGTATTATGGTACATTCCTTTGAATTTTGCATTGCAGTATTACTGGAAAATTATAAGAAATTATAGCGATATAATGATTTACATGAAAAAATCATTCAACTGTCAAAATGGTATTCGTACATAGAACAATACACACCTTGTGGGTAAATATAAACCAGTGCGGAAGCTGCCAAATACTTCAACTTTAGAATCTGGCCAGAGATCATATATTACTTGTTCTATCCTTTTGACAACACGTATTCGCAAACTATGCTCTTCATTCGAGGGACACATATATGCAAAAAAATCTTCAATCTCTTCGTGTAACCTATACAATAAAATAAAGTTCAAAATGAACAATTGCAAAACAACCCATTTCAGGAGGAAATACTAAACTCGATTTAGGAAGTGCACTTTAACTAAATTCTTTTCTAACTACTTTCAACTGAAATGATTTACATACCGATAAAAAAAATTAAATTAAATCAATATCGAAGGCAAAAATAGTGGTTTGTTTAAATTAAAGTTTGCTAAAAGAAAGAACTATGCTAGTTTTGTAATAATAAATATAAAGCTCATGTTAATACGTAAGTAAAAAGGAAGCTGTCATTTAAGTTAGAAAATATTGCCAAAGCAAATTAAGAATAAATGCCTTTTCTTATATGGACTTTATTCGACACAAAGAATATACTTTACGTACTAAATGAAAATGAAAAACAATTAAGAACGTTGAGTTCGTATTCTCATACACAAAGAATATATCGATACGTTACTAGCAATTTACATTGAGTGACTCGGACACATAGTAGTTCTACACAAGAGAAAAGTAATAAACTCGTATACCCTTTACTAAACCAATTTTCATTGTTAGATTATCGTTATAAACCGTGAAATTGTATAAATATCATTATTAAAAATTAACTAGCCTAAAGTAATAAAAAGTTTCATATGAAGATTTGAAAAGTGGCAAGTAGTAGGATTTGAAGAATGCCTAATAAATTTTAGTTCTCCAGCTCTTGGAGAACAAGGATGATGCTAGATCCTATTTGTAAACGAACATGCGAGAGACACATAACCTTAATCGAGCCCATATGGAGGAGGCACGCATGGGCAGCAGGATCAAGTCATGACAAGAATATTCGAGATCAGTATAATGAATATCTGCTCACCCGATGACTCCTTTAGAATAACGTTTATTTGGTACACGCCACGGGCACCCACCGTACTCGCCGACCAAGGCATCGTAATTGTAGTTCATGCCGTATGTACTAGCACGATTATCACCTTTCCTACGCGACGGATTATAATAGCTATTGCAAGTGTTATGTTGCACGCGCTCGTTTGTGCGCGCGTTCACGGATTCCAAAGGTATAAAATCCTGTTGCTGAAGCTTTGCACCCATAGAACTTGGGGAGGAGTCGTTCTTCAATGTTAAAATATCTAGACCCTTCTCAGCTTCCCAAATGTGTAACCACAAGTCCTTAGCGGGGCCGAACTGCTCCGGTTGATACCAACCGATAGTCGGATCCATTAAATAATTCTCGATTCCGTGTCTCACGATTACTTCTTTTTGCACACTACACTACAATTTTAATCTTAATTCAACTTTAATTGAAAAATTGTCTGATTTATTGTAACCTGCGAACACTACCAAATTCATACATACAACCGATGAATGCGAGCATCTTAGAAGGGTCCCCTGCGAGGCTACAGTACATGCATGGAGCATGGAGAACTGGAAAGGTTAGAAAGGAAGCCATATAAAACGCTTTTGTCGGTGGTCACGCCCTCACTTTTCGTCATAACTACTAAAAAACTTGGCGGTTCAAATGAATAAAATAAAAATTATTCAAACATTCAATCTTATCTTCTTATTATTCTATTTTTTCAAATTAATTCTCTCATGATTAAAATTTCAATTTTCTATTACATCGAATCTTGTATGTATATAACATAAGCAACTCTAATTCACATTGTGCACATTCAAGAATTCGAGTAATTTACTCGAAATCAATTCATGTCACTCGAGTTTCTTTTTTATAATTAATTAGTAACCAATTTGATATAAGACATAATTTTTATAAAACTTCGAAATTCTTTATAGATGTTGCTTTGAAGCATAAAGCAATTCTATTTTATCCGCTGCAAGCATCAGCAATATTATACATTAACGGTAAGTACAACGAGTGTATATTTAGTTATACATATTCACATTAGTATATAAAGTAGATACTGAAGAACCATAAGCCTTGTAATGTAATCAGTTTATTCTGTACAACACTATAATACATGAATTA
The DNA here is from genome assembly GCA_963989405.1 of Trypoxylon attenuatum. Taxonomy (NCBI): domain Eukaryota; kingdom Metazoa; phylum Arthropoda; class Insecta; order Hymenoptera; family Crabronidae; genus Trypoxylon; species Trypoxylon attenuatum. Next base: position 13,553,909 of record OZ022490.1, on the reverse strand, counting down.
CTATTTTATGTATATGTTAAATAAAAAACTACCCCATGGTAGATTTTTCAAATGTGGTGGTAATTTGTATAAAATTATTCAATACCTATTATGATTTTTTCTCTTGCTCTAGCTTTGCATATATACGATCACGTACGCTAGAATTGATTTGCCTTTGACAGCCCGTGTATGCCATGCCAAGTCCAATACCAGCTGACAATGTCACAACTGGAATTGCTAAAATATAAAAATATAAAGTTTTGTTATTAAAATTCATTGAATATTAACAATTTAATTTTATTATCAAATCACTCAATATATTAAAATTCAATAGACACGTGCGAAGAAAGTGCTTATATCTTACGGAATGGAATTGCTACAGCGATTGCGCAACCGAAAATTGTAGTCCCGGCTAAAAGAATAGGTGCCATTGAGAAATTTATAGAAAATAAATTATTTAGTTTATTTAACAGTTTATTTCAATCAAAATTAGTCACTTATACTTACCGACTTTTACGAGACCATCTACAAGACAACGGTCCCATTTTAAGCCAATTTCATCCTCTTTAAAAGTGTTGCGAGACATCGTTCTCTATGAAAGAAAAGAAACAGGTTCTAGAAACATGTTATAATTATATCAATTTCAGTTACTGGTGGTCTCATATACTGAGAGAAAATTGAAATTGTCGAAGGTAAAGTGAACTTTGATTTTGAATAGTGTAAAGAGGTTATTGTATGACCAATTCGTTTCAGCAACTTATTATCCGACAAATATTGATTTCAGCATTTACAGATACTTCTAAAATACATGATAAACAAATTCTTTCTAACATAATACAATGTACCTCTTAGGTCGTGTACTAGCTAACTCCGGTATAACTATGTCACGTAATCGTAAAGGTTAGTTTTTCTCGATTTTCTGCAAATATTCTACTGCAACTTGCCTGCAGCGCCGATTTGGTCAATATATGTATATGTGTTCACGTGTCGGTCAATTCACATGTATATATATAGACTACAGCAGTAGAGTATGTGTGTGTATGTATAGTACATCCTAAAGTAATTTCAACATAGTTTTGCTATTGAAGATCTCATAATTTGTGCTTCTTTCAAATTGGCATTAAAAGTACAGTTTAAATGGTTACATTTTTAAAAATAAATCTCAAAGTTGAGAAATTAAAACTATAAAAGAATATTGTGTGTATTTATTCCAAAAATTCTAATCTTAATACGTTATTCCGCATATTGTTATAATTGATGAGAAATTTTAGTTTGAGACTTGAAATTGGAAGTTTTTTAAAAAAACATTCGAGACCAGATCACGCCCTCTGATGCAGTCTTCTGTTGGTTCACCCCTTCCATTTAGCTCTTGAAGCCCTGGTACTCACTGGCCTCACTGCTGTCTATATTCGATTTGACAACATGGTGGTCCAAGAACGTTGTTGTAAAATCGTAATGTTAGAATCTCTGTTACCAAAGTAACCTCTCTTGTTAAACACGAAGAACATGTTCACAAAATTTTGCAAAGAAAAGAAGCGTTAGTTTTAGTCAATATTGACTCAATGATAAAGTGAATTTAAAACTACAACGACTTGAAGCACGCAGGCACATTGACACGTTACAGTTGCGTCACAAATAATGTTATTGATTGATTTTTTAAGAGACATCGTGTCAATAAACAAACAGTCAAATAACATCAATTGCAAAGTGAATAAGATACAAACATTAATGAGGTTCCCATTTTTCCTTGTGATCTTATTTGTGATTGCGCAGCTACTACCGTCAACTAGTGGATCCGAATCCTTGGGAAATCCATATAAAATATTAGGCGTTTCCAAGCGTGCAACATTACAAGAAATACGAAAAGCTTATAAGAATTTAGTTAAAGAATGGTAAGTAACAAATTAAATTCAAGATAATGAAATTGTTATACGAATCCAATTATTGTGGCAAGAAATGCCAACATGTACATGACTTAGGATATGCTATTCGAATGCATTAATCTTGTATTAATACCATTGATCAGTGGAAATATATTTATAGCTAAGGTATTTAGGATTACAATTCTTAAGTGTCAATGAATAAAGCCTCTAATTCAATGATCAAATATTTCGATATTTGAAAGCATGTACTTGACAGAAAAGATGATGCACAGATCTTATGATTTAAATACATTAAATATATGCTTTTATAGTTACGAACAGAAAGATTCAGAAGTCTTGATTTTCCTTTTTTGTTATGGGAGGAATTTCTCAATTACAAAGTTTTTTATTTCCTTAGGCACCCAGACAAAACGAGTCACCCTGGTGCTGAAAATAAATTTGTGGAGATTACAAAAGCATATGAGGTAAGATATATTGTTCTAAATTTATATGTTTTTACTTCTTCAAAGCTTAAAACAAACTTGAAACTATTATAACAAAATATATTCTATAGATTTTAACCGACCCTGAAAGAAGGAGAAAATTTGATGATCATGGTATTACGGACGAAAATTTCCACAGAAGGAGAAGGGACACTAGTCACTTCAATGTCCTTGATCCCTTGGAAGGTTTCTTTGGTGGAAACTTTAAATTTCACTATCAAAACCGAGATATTTCACTTTTTCATAAAATGAGTATTACATACAGGTAAGTTATACATACTAATTTAAAACGTTTCACAAATTATATTGTTTATTTTACCATGATTCCTGGTATTTCAGGTCATTCGAGAATGTGATAATTCCAAAAAGTTTTCGCACGCCATATGTCATTTTATTCTATTCGGATTGGTGCTTCGCTTGTTTGCAAGTAGAGCCAACGTGGCGACGATTGACAAACGAGTTGGAACCATTGGGTTTGGGAGCAGCGACAGCACACGCGGAAAAAGAATCTGCATTAGCAAGGAAACTTGGCATACATTCATTACCGTGTCTTGTTGTTGTAATCGAAGGTCGCACTAGCGTTTACAAAGAATCTCTTTCTAGTATCCAAAAGATTGTTGGTACGTAAAACCCTTCGATCGATATGAGAACAGTTAGAAAGAGTTTGAGCATGAAAAATATATTATAACTTCTATTTAACAGATTTTCTGCGTGGGAAATTTCCATACAAGTTAATACCTAGTATAAATGCCAACAATATCGACAGTTTTCTGTCTGGATGGATAGATAATCGAATTCGGGCTTTGATATTTGACAAAAAGGAATCTGTACGATTACGATACCTCTTTATCGCATATTATTACAGGGATCGCGTGGCATTTGGTTTTGTTCAGGTAATAAATAACCATCTTGTAAATTAGTATAATTCGACAAACCTTATACTCAAAAACTTAACTAATATATCCTTTTTTTTTTTTGTTAGACCGATAAACCAGACACCGAAGCCATAACGACAAAATATAAAATATCTGGAGAGTTGGATACCTTGTTGTTATTTAATGAAAATTTCGAAAAACCTATGGCATCTATCAGTAGGAAAGATATTTCCAGTGATACGATGCATAATGTCATTTCAAATAATAAATTCCTAGCTTTACCGAGGCTCTCGAATCAAGCGATGCTCGATTCCGTTTGTCCTCCAGAATGGTTAAAACCGAAAAAACGCTTATGTGTTGTTTTAATATCACAGCAAAATAATCCAATTCACGATTTAGCAAGACACAAATTTAGACAAGCAGCTTTAGAATCATCTTATAGGTAATAGAGGTATCTTATATATGAAAAGGCAAGTGTTCAAAGGCACTGTTCTTTAACAATAATTATTTGTAGTACTGAACGAGTTCGGTATACGTACGTTTTTAAAGACACACAGCCTGAATTTGTATCGGCTTTGCTAACTGGAGAAGGCAGCCCTTTGGAGCCCTTATTGCATATTGTCATTATTTGGCGAAGAGACGCGAGTCACTTGAAATATGAATGGTTGCCAACAGGTTGGTTCGAAGCAGCTCAAGATGAGAACCAATGGAATGAAACACGACGTAATTTAGTAGAAACAATACAAAGATTATTACGCGCTTCTGAAGCGTTGCCATACGCTGCTGTCGTTGGCGAATTAACTGATGAACACGCACAGGTCTATATCTCGTTCAGCTTCTATTATAAAACAATTATTCTTTAATCATCCAGTGCATGGATAAGAAAAACTATCCATCATTTCTTTATATTTTTATAGCTCGAGAATTAATAGAACTTTTACTAGAACTCAAATTCAAGCCATGCACTGGAAACTCAATCTGTCAAATCTGTAACACATTTTTACATGATGACGAGAAGAAAATGTAAATGATATTTTATCTCTTTATTTAGGGTACCGTCGATAAGCTCATTGGTAAAGCTTTATTGGCTATAGATTATATATCTGATAGTCTGACAAAAGAACAAGTTTTAGCTTCAATATCGGTAATAGCTACCATGGTATTAATCGCCGCAGCAGGATATGGAATGTCGTATTTAGTGTAAGTGGAATCAATCTGACTTTACGCGACATCAATGGTTAAATTGTGATTAACGGTATTAGTTATATAATATTTGATTATTGTTACAGTAAACTTGAAGAAGCTACTGTCCAAGCCAACCGTGCCCAATGTAAAGATAATTCGAAATTAACAACTTCGCATCCACAATTACGATTACACGAATTGCGTGCTGAAAAATACAATGGTCTTGTTCGGCTTTTAAAACCAGGCTGTAGAACGATTATATTATTGGTTGATGTTGAAAGCAGATTAAAATTATTACCAGCTTTTCATAAAGCTGTGTGGCCGTATAGGTAAGCGAAAGAGATAATAAATCCTAAAGTGTTTATATAATTATTGATCGTCACGTGAGATTGTATTGTTTTCAGGAAAAATAAAACATTGATGTTTGGCCACATGTCATTAGAGAGAGGTTTAGATTGGTATAAAAAACTCCTCTCACTAACATTACCAGAGCAGAAGGAACTAAACATAAATTTAAAAAATTGCGTTGGCACAGTATTGTCATTGAGCGGGCATCGGAAATATTTTTGTATGTACCATGCGAAACATCCAGAATGTAGTAAAGAAAAAGGATCTAAGGTATTTGTGTATGCAATATGTTAAAATAACTATAGGTATTCAATTTTTCTAACGTTTTCCGTTCATTTTCAGCGTATAGAACGAATGACAAAGCAATTAGCGCGACGATCGGATGATGCAGAGGCTGGAGCGTTTATAGGTTTCGATAGTTCGGATGATTCGGAAATGTCACAAGACGAGGTACATCGAAATACGTATTACAAGAAATATTTCCATAAAATTCTTATACAACCGTGGAAAAAGTGTAAATTGATATATGGATGAATTTTTAGGGTACAAACAACGTGTTATATCAAGAAAACCTGTTGGATGGCTTACCAATGTGGCTGGATAGATTGTTCGAAGGTTTAACACATCGATACTACGTAAATTATTGGCCCGAGTTCACTGCCAAGTAAAGAGAGACAGGCTTACGTCTGGTAACGTATATGCCTTTTTAAGAAGAGTGAAAATATGCCTAGTCAGTAAATGTCACGCGTCAGGAATACTATGATGATCGTATATAGTTACAGCTTTAGCCCTGTATAAAGCCGAGACATTCATTATGTACTAAGTACTGTTTATAAAAATTAATTCACATTTCCCATTAATTAAAAACTATTGAGATTTTCCATTGGGTAAACATTATAAAGGAAAATCATATAGATAGAAGATAGCTCAACCGCGAAAAGGATCCTTTATCTATAGATTTAACATCACACATTTGCACTAACTTGTTTTTATAACCCTAAATATTCTATGGCAATTTTGAATGATACCTAAAATATTTCTAGTCAAAAGTCATTTGACGATATAACAGTATTTATATTGCGTGTTTAAATACTAGGATGTTTATATTTAAATAATTGTAACTGCAGGGATGATAGTGTAATTGTGATAAATTCTAACTTTACTCCAATTACTTTAATAGGCTTCGGAATACATACATACATCTATACAATTTGTGCTCCTTATATACATTGCAGTGATTCCTATTTATAATATCATACATACGTATTTTACGTTATTATTCAAGGATACTTTTTTCCGTGTCTCCTGCCAATAAGCATTTCTATTATCTTATACATTTTATTTCTGATCCGTTTACTGTTCTTTCTACGGAAAGATTATATGCAGTAGATATGATAATAAATTTATGATTCCCTGTCCAATTTTTGAAACGAATCTAATCGCCATAGAGAGAAAGAGAGAGAGAGAGAGCGAGAGAGAGAGAAAGAGAGAGAACGGTATATACTTTATACAGCTACTTTATAGTGCACTAAGCAATTTGTATTTGACTGGAGAGAAATAATCACTATCGTTAAATAACGATGACGGTAATATAAAATTTCACACTGTATTAGAAAGTTTTCGACAATATCAAATTTATCATTTCGTCAAATACAATCTAGCTAAAATCCTTCTTCTTTAACTGTGTCAATAAGCCCATTTTAATGGATCTGAACTTTGAAATTGATTAAATTAAACAATTTTCTTCATGGACAATTTTTACACTACTAATGAAACCAATTGTAATAGTTGTTTGATTGTTACTTTGAATATAAATACTCACATTTCAATATTAATAAATATCAAGATTTTGATTTTTCGGAAAGTTACATGCTGAGATCTCCAATATGTACAGGAATGTTTAAATTGTACGCTTAAAGAAATGATTATTTAAAGCGTGAAGAAATAAATGTACGATGAAAGATCAGATCGGTATGTCATGTTAATTCATAATACGTAAAATATCTACATGAGTTAACGATATTGTTACTAGCATTTTATTCATTGTTATTCAAAGTGTATAATATAAGAATTTACTGAATTTCTGTTATCCACATGTATGGCATGTCCTTCATTGAACATTTACAATATAATTAATCATATCACAGGTCTGACGAATAATTTTCTTGCAGAAATTATCGCTATTTGATGCGCCTTACTATACTTCACATGCATTCCTCTTTATTTCAATACACGTCTACATCGTTCAACAATGCATTCATATTTTAATAACATATATAACACCGAAAACGAACACTATTATATATATATATTCAGTTTTATATAGCCGAATTTATATCGTGGCAGTCGCATTACAAAGCAAATGTAAACGTGTATTCTGAAATCTTTTTTTATAGCATAGTAGATTTTGAAGAAAAAAACAAATTCAATCAAGGTCAGATTAAGATATTCCATATGCTCGATTAAGTAAGGGACGCTGCCAATACAATATGTTTATAATTTACACTCAAGCTTTAAAATTTTTTCAACGTGTCATAACGTTATCGTATTACTTTAGTACATACATACATATATAATACTGAACACACTTTGTTCCATACATACACAACTTTGGCTGTAGTAACTTGCCGATACGTCTCTTGAATTCTTCATGAATATACATGATTTACACAAAACGAGATAGTCAAATTAATGTCATTCTTTCAGACATATTAAAAGTATCTATACATAGTATAAGACAATCACTGCTAATATTGGTATCAAGTATGAATGTTATGTTCGCAACAGTATGTTCAAGTTATGTTTTGTGCTCCAATTCTGGAAACACTTCGTACATTACAACTTCAAAGACATCCTGTAAAAGAGAAGAATAAACGACATAATGGAGAAAATATATTTACGAAAACATTCCGTGGGGAGAAAAAAAAACAATTTCATGACTTACATAAAACAACTGTTTGTTTAGATTCACATTTTGTAGTGAATCAAAAACCTTTATTGCACCGCGTTGGGCGCTTTGTGCTCCGACTAGATTCGTTAGTACTTCAGGTACATTATTTAAAAATTGTCTGCGTGCTTCGCCTCGGGTTTTAAGTTTCTCCTCGTCCGTTCGAATCACTGTTTCCGAAACTAAATAACCATTTGGCCACCAGGATTTCGTGAATAATTGTATATAATAATGAAGCATTGGTTCTGAGAAAACCCATGCTACAGTATCGCGAATTTGTCTGAAAATAGTAGAAGCGTTATGAAACAAGATTTTCTATTTGCCAATTATCTTTTCGATTATTACCTGTTTATCGTTCGACCGTATGTGATTTGTACAAAAGTTATTAATGATCGACGCAACCATCGAAACACTCCCCTTAAGTCGAAAATTTCACCGAGTAATGTGTAAAGGGGTTCAGCAATTGCATCTTTAGTAGCATTTAAGTAACCATCGGGTACCGATCGACCGCTATCGGTATCATCCAATAGCAAAGAATAGTCTTCTTCATCTTCTTTATCTCGTGGTTCATTATTAGCACTAGAACTGAAAAGATTTTCGTTGTGGATAAGTTTAAACAAACAACATAATACATCGTAGAAAAGGCAACTCACGTTTTGAATAAGGTCGACAATGAAAATCGAGATTTCTTAGGCGAGGGAGCAGTATGCTTTAAATGTTCAGAACTGGGACATAGAAATGCGTAAAGAGCCTCGCTTTGATTGAGACTTTCATCTTCTAAAACAAACTAATACGAATCGTATTTAAATTAGGATACTTTTAGTTTTTCAATACAAAATACTACCGATATACATATATCATACATTTAGATATTTTTGTATTTGCATTCTAGATTTGTCCAACGTGTTTTTATCAGCTTTTCCGAAAAATTTTAATGGTTGTGATGGTAGATCGAAATTTTTCACATTCGAACAAAGCTGTCGTAATTTTCTGTGAAGTTCTTGGAAATCTTGTAATTTTCTTAGTACAACCCAACCACTGGATATGCTTTCATCATTATTCTCATCTTCAACCATGTGTACCACTAACACAAAATGGGGAGGATCCCCGTTTTCTGGAATCTATTTTTAAAATTGTAATTACGTAATAACGAGATATAAATCAATATACATTAAATTTTCTCCATTCTTCTTTTCTAACTTGAAATTCTGAATTTACCTCTGCACATTGCACGTCTGCTCTCCATCGACCTAAATGTTCAGCCCACATTTCAGTGTGAGTTAGATGCGCTTCTAGTTGTCTCTTTTCACCTTGTAACCATTCTACTTCTTTGGCTAGAATATTTAGAACTTTACTCTCAGGTTTTAGGGAGGACTTTAGTGCTTGTAACGCTTGCATTTTATTGTTCAATTTTTCTTGCAATTGGTCTAATTTACTGCGAGCATAATTTGAATGTTCGCCGACAAGCAACGATGAGGTTTCCGATAGTTGTCCATCCACCAAACATCGATCTTCCACTAAACCTAACATTAAGCATCAACAATCGAATATACACACAACAAATACATGTGAAATCTTAACATAGATAAAAATTTTTAGGTAGTTGGATAAATTGAAATTAAAGGAATTATTTTACCATCTCCTCTTTCTGTTAACAAAGCGTCCTGCATGTCCCTATATTGTTGACTAACTAGAAATGATGGATAGTATTTTTCTTCTATGGTTTTAACAACACCGTCTTGAACTTCATAGAAAACATTAGGTCCCATATCTCCCAGTAAAAAGCTCTCCATTCGCTTTCTCACCGCTCTATCAACTTTAATTTCGGCAGTGGGTGATCTGATGTATGTGTAGAAAATTTCTGCGCCTAATTGATGCCAGTTAGACCTATCGGCTGAACGTAATTCCTGCACAGCAGCCCAGTACCCTATAAGTCCTTGACTCGCAACTTGTTCTAAGAATTGCGAAAGATATCTTCTCCCTGTTACGCTATCCAAAATATTTTGTAAAGGTAATACTGTTTGTTCGCTAACAATTTTTCCATCGGTCACCCTGCTTTCCTGTAAAATATAATAAATATTAAATATTGTTGTTATTTACAATTATTTCATAAAAATATTCATATAACCTGAATAGGATATCCATTCCATCCTAACGATTGCATGTGACATTCGCATGTGTTTTTAGCATACGTTAGTTGGCTGATGTACCTCTTTAATTTTCTTGCTTGAACCGCATCGGACTTTCCAAACGCATTATTGTCAGGATCCAGACCTTGCGATCTTTTAACATTTTGAACAGTCGTTGCTTGCATTATTTCAGTCACAATATTGTATCTAATATGCTTAAGGACTTCTAAATCTTTAGTGGTCTTTATCATACGGATGAAATCTTCGAACGATTCTGCATATTCATAAGTCTTTCTATGCATTGCTTCTGCAAGTTGCTGCTGATCGATGTAAGCCAAGATTTTTTGATTTATGTAATCAGGATCCGTTATTAAATCTATCGCTGGCTTTAATACTATAACGTAGAAGAGTGTTTTAGTGTGAAAACTATCTTTAATACTTATTAAATTAAATACTAAAATCTACGTACTTTTACATGCAAGAATCTCTCTCAGCAAATACTTTATTGGAGGTAGAGAATAAGTATGTGGTAACAAAAATAAAATGTATAGTTCACTGACTTTTCGTAGATATTCTAGCTCAGCGGCAGGTGACATTAAGTGTCCTGACAAAATAAACACAGGATCTTCCCCTTCTGACCTAAATTAAAAGTATTTTAGTTTCTTATAATACTTCTAAACATACGCATTATATTCAATGGCAATTATACTTACGAAGCAGCTTGAGCTAGTCTTATTTTTTCAAAATGGAATGTGACTTTATTTACTATGTTGCACACTACTAATTTTGTATGATCAATTTTGGATAAACGATGGTGAAGACTCTGAATCGCTCCCCATAAATCTTGTTTTATATTATCCATTATTTGTTCGGATTCGAAAGCCAATTCGTTAAGCCATGTACCAATAAAATCTCTGAATACTAAATCGATTAGGTTTTGCAGTGCACCATCCACCATACGTGTAAATACCACGGGATATCGTATGTACTTTTTGGTAGTTTGACTTTTCACTATACATCCTTTCTGAAACAACGATTGCAAAGAAACTATTAAAAAAATCACTCGTCAATGATTAAAACTGAAATAATTCAACAAGAATAAATAATATGTACCATTAATAACTTGCGGAAAGCATCCATCTCTGCTACAGTCTTAATGGTACCAGCACCTGTCTGGTGTTTAGGCGATAAAGCGATATTTATAAGCATGATGACCGAAGGTCCAAGTAGAAAACAGGAGATCGTAAGTACACCATAAAAGTAGCACCACAACATTCCATTCCAATAAAGGAAAGCAAGGATAATAATAGGACCGTAAAAGATTCCTGATGACACCATTTTTCTGATTATTCCTACCAATTGTTAATGACAATCATATCGTTTTTGGGTCTTTAGTCACTCTAATGCTGCAAATGTTTTGCAATGACTTTTCGCAGTGGCCATATGTACTTTGGCACTATGTCAGTAGCCACTGTCACCTGCTGTTATCATCATACTACAATATCACAAGTTATAACACATCTGTCAAGTATATAAATTTATATATACTATGTATATATGTATATGTGTAGCACAAGCTACATACTAATGACAGGTAACTCGATATACGCGATACAATAATCGTGAGATAGATAAATGATCTGACACTTCTCTTATCACGAAGCGTTGTTGTCGAGAACGCGGAAACACCAAAAGTTTTATCATGACAGTTTTAATATCCTTTATATCTGCTCCGTATTGTTCTGTCTACTGGAGTCTACTGATACCTGAATGACCTGGATCAGCCTGGATGCACTGGAGAAGCGGCGTACCGGTATAGAGCACCAATCAGCACAAATGCATATGTATACGTATGAGTGCGTGTACCTGGCACGGTATATGAATGTATATGCATGGTAAATTAAATGGTAGAGGGCATTGGAGGGCATTAATTTTGCGACGTCTGTATCAGTCGGTATTTCAGAATAGTTGATCAGTTCATTCAGTTGATTTCACGTGAGGGTTAGGTTAATTGATTTATTGGTTTGTGTGAGATCGTAAGAATTTGTTTAAAAGTACAAATCGTACGTAATGCTTGAGTATTATAGCTTAAAGTTAAAACAAAAAAGTCTGCACGTCGGAAAGATTTGAACCAAAGGTTTTTAAAAGTATAATGTAAATGTTTTAACTTTATAGAAATGTTGTACCGCAAAACATACAGACAAAATTAGGATCAGATTTGTGAATTATGGATACGAAAATGGGTAAAAAGGATGTGTCACAAGCTGTTGTGCTGGCGGATGACTTTTCAACAGACTTAATTACGCTACAAGATATATATCCCAGTGTTCTCCTGCCAATTATAGACATACCATTGTTAGACTATTTAATAGAAACTCTTACAAAGTCAAGAATACAAGAGTTATTTCTTTACTGCAGTAATCATGTGGATTCATTAAAATATTATATGAAAAATAGAAAACCAGGAAAAATAACTATTTCTCTGATAATATCCGATGGATGCAGATCTCTCGGAGATGCGCTCAGAGATATTGATGCAAATGGTTGGATTCGTGGCAATTTTGTATTAATAAGAGGAAATGGATTTATTAATGCGGATCTTCATTCCATGTTAAATATTCATAATGCACGACTTAAAAGAGATAAAGGCGCCGTTATGACAATGATCATGCGAAACCTTGGATCTACAAAGGATTCGTTTCTAAAAGCGGAACAAGCTCTCCTGGTGTCTGACAAAACAACCAAGAAGGTATTACATTATTCAAAGCTACGGAATAATGATAAGAAAGTAAAACTTGAACTAAATTGGTTCCTGGAACACAGTGAAATGGAAATCAATACGTGTTATTTAGACACGCATGTATATTTGTGTTCTCCAGCAGTATTGCTCTTATTCACAGATAATTTTGATTTTCAAGTAAGCATTAAGATTTCAAGGAATATTACTTTAACATTAATTCAATATTATTGCGCTATATTTGGGATCAATTCAATATATTTTTATTTTAACAGACCATGGAGGATTTTGTGCGAGGTGTTTTAATGAACGAAGAAATCTTAGATTCAAGAATTTATTGGGAGCCATTAAAAATAGAAGACTATGGTTTACCAATCGTATCATGGAAAGCATATCATGTTCTCAATCGAGATATCTTACAAAGATACAGTTTTCCGCTTACTCCTAATGGTTTTCCAGCTTTGAACGATTATATTTCTATGCCTCAAAGTGTATACAAACATAAGATAGGACTATTGGAAAAAGGTTGCACTATAGAAAAAGATAGTATCATTGGACCTACTACTATAATTGGAAAAGATACTAATGTTACGAGTTCTAGAATTGGTGAACAATGTATAATTGGAGATAATGTAACTATAACGAGCTCAGATCTTTTGTCATATTGCATTGTTGAGGATGATTGCATCATAACGAGTAGTTTACTATACTCAAGTTCCGTTATAAAGAAAGGTTCAGAGATAACTGGCACTATTGTCTATCCACAAACAACGGTCGAACCAACGAAATACGTCGATTCAATCTTGAAACGAAATAATTTAGATTTGATCGTTCAAAAGATGACTGATATTGATGTAAATTCGAAATTCAAATTTTTAAAACACGTAGAAGTTGATGAAAGTGATATTTCTTCAACAGACTCGTCGAGTAGCGGTGAAAATTCAGAACGCAATTCACCAATTCCGGATGATACAAATATGTTTTTATCTGAAGTCATTGATAGTTTACTCAGAGGATATCAAGATAAACTCAATTGTGAGAATTTGATATTGGAAATTAATTCCTCACGGTATGCTTACAACGTTAGTTTACCTGAAGTTACGTATAATGTGATAAAAGCAATTTTGAGTTTGCCTTTACACTTTCTCTCGGAAACAAAAGAAACGGTGAATAATCAGAATTATCTGAAAAATTTAAAAATTATGATTGTGTATTTCCGCCCAATTATTATAAATTACGTTAAAACAGAAGATGCGCAAGATGATTGTTTGCGCGCAATGGGGGAAGTTGCAAGTACAACTAAAGAATTGTTACCATGTTTACGTCATTTGTTGCATCTTTTCTATGATCGTGACATATTGTCAGAGGATAGAATTTTAGAATGGTATAAGTCCATTGATAACGACGCGGATGACTTCCATGGCAAGAAAATTAGAAGCGTTGTAGAGCCGTTCATTAAATGGTTGCAAGAAGCAGAAGAAGATTCCACTGGAAGTGACGACGGATGAATAGAATTTTGCAAATACTATAATACAAATTCCTTTGAAAATGAGATTGGAAATATTACATTTGTAAAATGCTCAGTAATATATTACTAAGTTTTTCTTACTATAATCATTGTTCTCTCCACTCTGCACTGGTTTTCTTTTATTAAACCCAACATTCTAAAAACTTATTATGTATATACGAAACATTACTAGGTATGAATTTCGTGTAAAATGGAAATTGGAGAATAGAAAATCGGACTCTTATACAATAACATTCTGTATTTACATATAATTTAATTTTTTTCAAGTATCAACATTTTTTCATGACAGTTGAGTTTGAGCAGTAGTATAGATCACATTTCTGGAAAGATGATTATGTAGTATGACAATGATGTGATTCGATGATGTATCACGATAATGTTGTTACACAATTAACACAACGTTATTCATCATAGCTAGCTATTATTCTGTAGGTATAACCGCTTCCGTTAGATTGTGCCAAGCTGGATGACGATGATCAGGAAATTTCATGACATCTAGCCAATGTCTCAATCGAGCTCCTTTACTGTTGCAGCTTAATTCTAAACCACCTGAAGTGCAAGAGAAAAATATTGCACCTTACCACTTTTTACTAGATCATTACATTCATTTAACAATATAAAAAAAATTGATCTTTTACCTAAGTAATCATTACTTTTCCCGAAATCTTTGTCCCATACGGAAAGGTAAAGGGTGAGTTTCATGAGGTCCGTCAATCGGGTCGCGAAAGCGAACTCTTCGTTCCACTCTGGGTTTAGAGTCTTTTTCTTGGTACTTGTGCTCTGTACGTTGCGATTGGTGATCTTTTTTGAGACTAACTTCTTGACTGCCGACCGTGCAACGGAGTAATCGAGGACACGCTGCTGACGATAATTGGACTTGGTTTCCTCCAGAAGACACAATTTGACGAACGGGTCAGAAAACCCGTTGCTGTCCATGGGTAAGAGGTTTTGAGCTCGATGAACAGTAACCATCAAAGCCCGTCTCCGTGTGCAATAACTTAAACTTATTTGAATCTGTCCTCTGCCGGTTGTATACACACCCCATGTTGCATCCTCGCTGTTCACCTACGTTAATTGCATAAAGATTAGCATGTTTTTTTGGAACCATTAATCACAATTAAAGATTTTAGAAAAAGTGGATACATACAGGATAGTGGTCTTGTAAGGACACCTTGTAACGTTTTATGTGACAAGGTTCCAAGTCTCTCAGAGGGAATTTCGCTTCCCCTAGAAAGTCTTGGCCCGCTGGATCGTCCTGAAGAATCAGGACATGTAAGGCCTTGTTTTTTAACTGCAACAAATTAAGATTCGTTTTATAATTTTTGAATCAAGTTAATGGACAAATATTATTTTATAAAGAAAAAAGTTTTATTTCTCCTACGTCGTTCTCTGTCGTTCCGTAGAAATTCACCACCTCGTTGAAAACAGGGTCCCGGGTCTTGTGTACTGTCTTTGTCCGCAGACGTTTGGTAGTCGCAGTCGTTTCTATCGGCAATATATTTAGCTTGCAAAATGGATCGGCGAGACCATGAATATCCATTGGTCTTAACCCACGGGCTTGTTCCACTTTGCACTGGAGGCACTGAGCCGCTGGGTCGTATCGCAAGCACACTTCGAGAGTTCCATAATCTTGTCCTATTTCTATACGAGAATATAGAGGATCATTATTCGAACAACAGTACATAATACATTGATTAAAAATTTGGTAGCCAATATATTAGTAAAAATCATCGAGAGCGTAAAATGCTTATGTAAATTGCCTAAATATTATAAAGCTTTAATGTAGTGCTAGAGTTCATACATGACTCACTTCATCTAGGTGTATTAACTTTATGAATTATGTAAAAAGTGCATTTCTAAGTCATTACAATAACTAGCAGGTGATTCTTTACCAAGTTATGAACTATACGTACGTAGCCAACGTAGCGTCAAATTTATTTCTTTTCGTCTGACAATTCGTAACAGAAAGAAGTGATCCTTCAAAAATTAAATTATCCTTTTATTTCGTTTGATCGTTCACGATTTCTCTCGTTCCGGTTAGAATAAATTAAGAATTTTCACGAACCTTGAAAGTGATCCGATGCCTGTAACGGTGGCAAATCGGACTGACTATTGTGAGTTCCACTGGAGAAGCTATCTCGATCTGAGTGTGATTGACTATTTTCCCGGCTGACGTATTTGTCACAAGATTTTAGCGAATCTTGAAGACGTTCCATCGAGAAAGTGGGTGTTGTGGGGGTAGTAGGTGCTGTTGATGGAGCTGACCTGCAATATATTATCAACTTGTATTAGATTTTCTTCTCAGCTTTATACGTTGCATTATTTCTACATACCTGAGAGATTGTACCTGTGGACTTCTGGGTCGATAGCTTGGACTAACGTCTCGCTTATGACATTCGTCGCCTAATTCAATGCTACCGGCAATCTTATTCTTCTCCTCAAGTAAGATTTCATCCTCGAAGGATACATGCTGTTCGTGTAAAACATTCGGGCTTTTCCGAGAACGGGGGGAAATCGAACCGATCGGTGAAAGACGGCCACATTGTGAAGGGATAGATAGAGTTGATTTATCAAGCTGGTCAGAACCTTCTTCGCGACTATTTAATGGAGACAAGTAGTTGATACGTCCCCCTCGAGGTGATCTAGGTGCGCTGCCAGGACTTCGAGCAGGACTTGGAGAAATAGGTCCCATTGAGGAATTATCTTGAGCTTCGTGTAAACTTGACGTTGAGATCGTAGGGCATCGCGTTACTGCGAGGCGCCTTGTGTCCTCATCCGACGATGAATCCTGTGGTTCAGCAGAGTCAACTGATTTGGTACTACTTGCTGACCAAGGAGATGTTCTGAGCGGTGTACGGGACCATCCTGGCTTCTAAATAAAGAAATAGATATTACCGTTGCAATACTAATACTAGAAATCACGTACATCAATGTGGATGAACATTCCTGATTACTTTTCATGAAAATTCTATAAAATTCAAAATCTATAGAAAAAAGTACCCTTTTCTCCGGTAAGATGTATTTTGGCATTCCTCTAAGAAACCACGCACCACTCTTTTTCCACATTTCACGAGTTTCCGCACATATCCGACAAAGGAATTGTCTCTGTATATTGCGTGACGAGCGTCTAATGATTCGTTGCACAGTCGTCTCCTCCTGTGGTGTCTGCGCGACTAATCCGGCTGGGGGTACAGAAGTTATCTTTGCCCACATTGCGTTGAGTCCAGTAATTTCAATACCACATTTTTGGCATACGTATTTTCGGCAATCTTTGCATAGAACTGGCGTTGCACCTAAAACAATGCCAAACTTTTCTCCGCAGAGGGCACACGAACAAACGCAACGTGCCCCACCGGAACACCTGCTACCGCAATTCTTTTTGTCATTCAGTCTTGTTGAGGTAATGATATAAACATTACGTTTTAAATTTTCCAATCTTTCTACAAGTCGTCCGATTCTTTCCTGCTCTGACGCATCTAAGGCGTCGGCTCTTTGAATTACCTTGAAAAATATAAAACATTGAGAATATAAATATATAAATATAAGTATAGTATTTATTTATCAGCTAATAGATTCTAAGTAGTCACCTGAATAATTGCTTGTCGTTCCTCGTCCGATAAACCAAATGATTGTCCCCGACGATTTTTAGCGCTCGAGCAAGAATTCGAATCATTCCATTTACTTTCGAAATATGCAGTTTTCACGGACCAGCCTGTGCGCAACCTGATTAACGATTTTTATTACTGATATTAATCTTGTATTTTATGTGTTGGTAACTTACTAGTAAGTTGTGTACTTTACAATGGGATAATCAGGATAATATATTACGTTATAGCCCTAAATATCGCAACTCACTTTGCTCTTAACGCCAACTGGCGATCGTTAGGACAGACCCAACTGGTTCCTTTGGTGCTTGGTCCTACTGAGGTATCCATCTCCAATTTCGAGAGTATACAATTTTTCAATTACCGAAAATGTATTTAAGCTGTAACAAATTTCGAAGATGAGATATAGCAGGCAGATGAGCAAATTTAAAGTTGCAAAATACGTAATTAAAATAAATTTAGAGTATGGTAAAACCTTTGATCGATATCACTTTAGAATTTATCGATACATTTTACTCACGTTTCGTACGTATAGTGCAGATACAATACGAAATTCTGCAAAGCTATACTACTTAAACAAACATATCGAAGAATAGTCCTATAGTGTAATATGTGTGCGTCGAATCGATACAATTACCAAAGAGAGCATGTGTATCTAATGTGCATTGATTTTCAATGCTTTCCTGTTTGTTGCGCGTCGCAAATATTTTCTCACAGTGTCCTCTTTTACCTGAAAGCTTATCAATTAGGACATGCTTTTTAAAAATCTCATTTCTGTAGTAACTTCAAGAACACCATTGATTTTTACGATGTTCAGATTTTGTTAAATGTAA
This sequence comes from Trypoxylon attenuatum, assembly GCA_963989405.1. Classification (NCBI taxonomy): domain Eukaryota; kingdom Metazoa; phylum Arthropoda; class Insecta; order Hymenoptera; family Crabronidae; genus Trypoxylon; species Trypoxylon attenuatum. Next base: position 13,535,378 of record OZ022490.1, on the reverse strand, counting down.
CAATTTTATCGACAGGTATGTCATTAATCATAGTATTATTTCCATTTAATGCTGAACAGTGTTATTTGTATGCTGCCGTTCACCGATCAAGACATTTTAGGTATTCAGTCCAACAAAGCAAACAGAGGGATTCGATTGAAATCTGGTATAAAAAATGCGTTTGTAAAGGAATCCCAATATAACTCGTCGGATATACCACATAATTCAAAGGTAATGTCATGGGACTATCGTCCTAGTATGTACTCCGTGTAGATAAGAAAAGAACGTGTTTTCAGTACATGTGTATACACACACAGAAACACATATAAAGGAAGTGTATGTCTGTATCGCTTACGTGCTGTGTATCTCGCCACATTACACTTTTTTGTTCGCACGCTATAATACAAGCTGTAAACTTAGTTTGCAAAACTTTAACTTCATCGCAATGGAATATATAGAAAGAAAAGTTCACAATAACAGTTACATTGATCCTGATAATAATAGCTGATAAAAGGTATTAGTGACAAGAAATATTTTTATACGTAGTATTTTTGTATTTCCTATTCTTCTTTGCAACTTGATACTCTTGTTTGAAAGTATGTATACGTACGGCGTATAGGAAATTTTTCAGCTGGCTAAGCATATGTGATTATTCAACAGCAGGCAGCAATAGCCGAGCCGCAAGGGACGCGGAGTCAGTGAATAAGGGCAGACTACATGTGACACATAGATAACGAATACCGGGATCGATAAGGGGCGCATGAAAAAAGACCCACATGCATTTCTGGGACAAACTTAATTTTGGACTATTATAACTTTTTCTTATACTCTGCGTAATCCAAAGATATCATTGCAAATCCTAAAAGTATAGTCGTAGATAATTTATTCTGCAAAGGCGTCATTCTATACTTGCAGCCTACGCTTGAAGTAGAAGCGCAACAAGTATCTGCTTTACTTCCGTCGTACATTATTTAGTCAGCAAAGCGAAAGTGGCTATATTTGCACATAAATCGATACTTCAACCGGTGCATACGCGCAACAGCTTTTGCTTTCTTATTACATATATATAGTTTTATGTGAAAGAGATTTATACCTAAACCACAAAATGATGATCTCACTTGCGATTAAATTGCCAAATAACGATACATATTTTATATCCCGGAGCACTAGCAATCGTCCGCTCATTATCTATAAAATATTGACGTCCTACATTTCATTTGATACGGAACTGAGTGTGATAAAAAATAACAGGAGCGATAGCATTAGAAATTGGTTTACAGTTGAAGGATTTATAGTAGAGAAACATATGTGAAAATGGTAGCACAGAGTCCGCAATCAGTTTCGAAATTATTCGGCAATACGGGTTTTAACAAATTATTCCCATTCGTAAGTGAAGTCTACGTGGAAGAGTAGTAGGAGCTTAAAAACTCAGCGCGGTAGTTTAATGCTAAAATAGGTTGAATAAAAGATCATATTTGTTACGATCTTTGCTTTTATAACACAACTATAAGAAATAACTCAAGCTGCTGCACTGTTTAGTGCGTGCACATACAGAATAAATTACGCTTACAATAAGGTTGATTATGTTATCGTTACCAATTGAATTAAATTAATTATTTTATTACTTATTACTCAAATATGCTAATCTGATATTACAGTCCGTATACAATACGATTTGACACTGATTTATTTAACGAATATAAAATTTTTGGCTATTCATTAAGTTAGCCTACGCCTATATTATACGTATATAAAACAATATCCGCAATATAAATTGAAAAAAAAGTTAAGAAACAATAACATAAATTTTATAGAATTCCACGCTAAAATTGAAAGAATCTTGTTGAAACAGGCGTGAGAAGAACAAAAAATAACACACTGCAGATATCTAGACCCTACGACCTATTTCTACGGGCGTAACAACAAAAAGCTTGAATCTCTTACAATGAGACTTAGCAAACGTAACAGATGTTGCAAATTATAACATGCCAATTAGTGGCAGAATATAATACGAACATTAATAAATCTAGAAAAATTCGAAAGGATCATTGAATCTTATGTTTAGTTTATCAAAGAAACAGAAAATGGTGTTTCCTTGTCAGTGAAAGTATTGAACACAGATTTAAAAGAAACTTACCAAGCAGATTCTCCAATGTCTGGGGTTTGAAGCTCAAAATGACAGACAAGAGTCCGTTCCAGTGTACACGGGTATTTCTCGGATTCTGGAACTACTGGGATTCAACTTGTAAATTCGAGGGTGGAGGTATGCACGTGTGTTAACCTTGAACCAATTTCGGGTGGAGGAGGGAAAGTGCGGCAGTGTGGTGCAGATGGTGGCGCGGGTCGCAAAGGACCGGGCACCGGGCTGAGCGAGACGCAGACCTGGCTGCTGCCCGGCTAGCGGCCAGCCGACAAGTGGTTGCTGTTACAATAGCGAGTGTGAACACGGACTACGGTTCCACGACTAACGCTCCCTGTATAGCGATAGTAGGGTATATTCCTTTTATGTACAGGGTTATACCAAGAAAATCATGCGCGCAGACCAACTCTGTTCCTAACGTGCTCCTACGGAATCCAAGTGTACCAAGAGGTAGTGCGCGGTGTTCTGGCGCGCTTCGTGCTTCCACGATTTCGCGCAGCCATCTGTTAAATCACATACGTTACCTTTTCTTATATTTTCAATTCAATTTTCATCATCAGTTTTAGTGGTGATATGAACTGGATTCTATATAGTTCTATAGTTTGACGTGAATTTTAAAACAGACATATTATGGATTAATTACTCAAGATGGAAAATTCAAAAGAGAAAGACATCGGGTTCGAACTTACCCTCGCTCCATTACGCGACCGGAAAGAGGGAGGTGACTACCGTAACTACCCTAGTCTCAGTATACATATACACGTTTCGTAAATTCTCTTTGAGGGATTCATGCAAGCTGAATGCAATTTCGAAAATCGATAATTGTCAACAATGTGGCCATATGCATAACGCGACTATTGCTTGTACCTATTCAGTCCTTGGCGTAGCCAGCAAGACAAAAACTTGTAGATAGTACACAAGGGTGTGTACCAACGATTTCTGATATTCTAGTTTGCTGTATGATTGCATATATTGTAGTGCATTGTATAGGAGAATATAATTTTCAAATAAAGAGAAGTCAGTTTTGATATCAATTTTGTATACATATGGATTTTCGTTAGAAATGAAGAATGGAAGCTTGTATGTTTCCTAGAAAAATGCTACTTTCAAAGCAACAAAATTGTTATAGGAAACAGAAAACGCTTGGCGCACATAAAGGAGGTAAAAATAGAAGATATCAAAGGTTTGCATTCATCATATCAAAGAACTCACTTCCATATGTTTCAATCTCTTCCTCTCTGATCGAGATATAACTTTACTATATAAAACGCTAATAAAAGAAATTGACCAATCGAATACATACGTTCCAACACAATAGACAAATGAAAAATCTGAATAATAGTTAGAATGTCTAGAAATACACATTTTTTGTTAGGTCTGTTACTAAAATAATAAATAAAGATAGAAGAAATGTTTCACCCCATAGAAGACTCAAAGACTTATCTCTTAAAGAATCATGACGTCTATTGAAAACGCGAAACAGTGAGGTAAACAGAATGTCCTTGTGCTATATCGCAATTATTGACGTGTCGCACTTCGCACTGGCTACAAGAGAGGGAATGAGAGTCTGGTCTGGAGCCTTTATGGAGGTCGATGATCAGGAGGATTTAGCTCACAAGAATTCATGAAATGCTACCCCGGACAGAAAAAATTTCGGGTAATACTCTCAGTAAGCATGCGCTATTTGCCACGTGTCTCTTACCACCCCTTTTCATACGGTTATCACCTCTTATACATACTATTACAATACAATTATTAATACGTGTAGTACCTTATAATTTTTCTGTAGGGAATACCATTAAAAAATATCTTGACAGTTGTGGATTTTAAAAAATATAATATCTTTATTGAAATTAATATTTTTTAGTCTAAAACATTTTTGGTATTTTGAAAAACGGATACAATTTTTTTTCAACTTGCTTGCATATGGAAAGTAGTTTTATTGTATTATAGCGACAAGAATGTTCAAGTCCGTGCTCATGTGCGTTTATTTATATCGAAAATAAATAATTACGATAAAAATCTATCAACGTAATGTAACGTTTCGAAAGCAACTTCAACCATAATTAATACAATAATCATCCATTCTAGACGTACGTGATGACGATCGCTTAAATGGGTCGACAGCAAACCAACAAGTTCCACACAATGGTTCAATTTTTCGTTTATTACCTAGAAGATAAATAATGCCTTTATATATTTTGCATCCGATATAGTATAAAATGCAAAGATATACTTACTCTTGTGCGTTTCGAGATGTTGAAATAATTACACGTTCGATGATACAAGTTTTCTAAATCACCTCGTTCCCAGTAACAATCTGGAGTATCTAACAAACCTGAACTTAAATTAATTTCATGTCTCAATGCAAATAATTCACCCTGTTTTTTCAATACGTCTCGTTGAGTTAATTTGAGTCTTTTCCCAGATCTGAGATCATCAGTTACGAATTCAATTGAATTTATATAACTTTCAAGATTTGCTTCTGATATTCCTAATTTTACAGAAAGCACCATTACATTGGAAAAAGTAAATTTTTCCAATGCTGGGGACTCTACTCCCAAAATAAACATATCGCCTTTCAAACCACTACTTTTTCTGAAATTTATTAAAATTTATTACTAGTAATAATAGTATCAATATTAATACTATTGATAAAATCACAATTATCAACAGTAATTGTTCATGCTATTGAAAAAGAAAAAATTACCCGGGGCCTGCATGCGAATACGACATTATTTCACTCTCGGCTTTAATTAAGTCGATGAAATGCGGATGTAATTCATACGACTTTATAAACTTTAATATATTCCCACATTCAAGATCATGAACGTTCCAAAATACAATTACCCCATCTCGAAAGAAGAATACCTCCCGCGGTTCATCCTGTACTTCATATTTTGCAACAGCGTGTATAACATCTGTTAATACTGTAACGAAATTGTAAATTACGACTTCATTAATCAAATATTAATTTTATTAATTCACTCAATGAGTATTGGAAAAATTTCTGCACCACTGATACATTTATTTGTCCCTGATATTGTGAATTTGTTCACAGGATACATACAACATACAAAACCCATTATTTATTCCATCTAAGAGTATACTTTCAAAATTCATATATATATTTGGTTTTTATGTTATTAAATTAACAACTGATATTTGAGCATATTGCGCATCATTTATAAACAATCTTCAGCACAATAAACTACATACCGACTTATTATATAATAAATTTAACGTAATATGTTTTAGGTATTTATTCCTATAGCAACCGTATATTCTGGCGATATGTGATATAATAATTCCTGAACAATTCAATGTTTCAGCGCAAAAAAAAAGAGCATGTTAGTACATTGAAAACAGTTTGGATTGGCAAATAAACACCAAGATCCAATTAACAAAAACGTTAACAAAAAAGGGATCTTACAAAATCCCTGTGAATATACAACTATATATGTATAAATAAAAATGTAAGAAAATAGATAAACATATCAGTTTCATATAAATATGTTTAGAAAATTATAACTTGTACAAAATAATTTCTTGTTAAATGCGTATCATTAAATATATTGAAATTCTGTTTTGAAAAGTATAATTTGAGCAACATAATTTGTACAAAATGTGTACACAGAAGTTTCTCGCAATCAAAATAGTTAGATCAGAAATCTATAATAGATAATATATAGAAAATGTATGTAAAAAACATATTTATATGAGAAATATAACTCAGTCATATTACATGATGTTTATTAATCAATTAGGAAAGGGCTATCGCATGCTCCCAATCCAGTGGCTACACCACCCTCATTAGCTGTAGCTAATTTGGTTCGTAGCATATGACCAGCTTGATTATTAACATATACAGTTTTGTCATCTGCGATAATGACACCAAATATTCCAAGTTCAGATACTAATTCCTGTACATATGTATTGTTTCCGCTTCCTGGTCTAATTACATAACTTTTGTGAATCGGTGGATGAATTCTGTCCATAAGTATCCAAGCGACTCGACTTTCTTTGTGCTTGGTTGACATTAAAAAATTTTCTATATCTATTCCGTACAAATTGTTGCAACCCCCCTCTCTTTGTGGTTTTAATACAAATCGATTAGGATCTTTAATACCCATTTCAATGGCAGCATCTCCATCGGCATTGAAGTCTAATGCATAAAGGCCTACGAGTAGAAATCACAAATATATTTACCAATATTGTTTAACGATTATTATAATAGTCGTTATTATTATACATGTTAGTTAGTTACTCCACCATTGCTTAACAGTATTTCTCTACACTCACCGGTAAAAATTTCCCTTACGTCCATGACAGTCTTTTTGTCTGTTAAAAATTTTGTAATAACTTCATATTTTGCGAGAGCTTGCTGTACTTTCTTTGTCCCAGCTAACTGATAATGGATCGTTGGACATTTTATAGCTAGCGATCTTTCAATTAGCAAACGTACATCCCACTCTTTGCGTGTAGGATACTGTCCAGGCTCATAGCCACTTCTATAATATACTACAGATACAATGTAATCATCCACTATCAACTCTTTATCTGGTCCTAACTTTGCGGTATTGGCCAATTGTGTCAAATTATGGCGTATAACTCTAATTTTAGGATTTTGTTTCCTTATTTCGAATTCATGAAAACGCTGGTCACATATATTATAAGTTACATCTTCGATGATAAACAAAATCACCGCACTGAAAAATGATATTACATTTAATTATATCAAACTCTCGAAATAAATGGATATTGCTTTATTAAGATAAGATACTTTTGTATGTAACAGGTATTTAGGATCATACTTTGAATTACCATAAAGGTTCCATGCCTCTACCATACCGGAGCATAACATTTGTAATGCATTGTTTTCTGGTAGATTAGACAGTTTATCGGAATGTCCCATCTCCCCCAATACAAATTTATGCAAATCAGTTGAGGCTGGTCCCAGCCAGCCAAAACCTGATGCGATAGTATTAATCTCGACTTGTTTCCAACAACAGTATGGCTTTTGTTTGCCATTTTTATTGCTTTGTGGACAATTTGTGTCTAACATTAAATCAGATCTTAATAGACCGAGCGATATTTCTTGTGCAGCACCCTCTTCATTTATAATTGTGCAAATGTTAAACAATTCTTTAGTAAAGCTGTCGACTTTTATTGTCTCTTGAAGAGTTTCCTTTAGAAATTCGTAATCTTGTGCGACTTTATGTATCAGTATATTTAATATTGGTTGAATCTGGCAAGCATGAATAAACTCTCTTCTTGGAAATGGAGATGGAACAAGAACGAATGGTGCAAACTGCAAAACATCCTTGTTAAAATTTGCTTTCGATCGCATACACACACCATGCATAAGTGCCCAATCTTTCGCTTTCTCAATTAACTCTTCCAGTTCATTTTCAGACAGTGGTAATGACATCCATGAATCCATAATTGTTTTTTTCTTGTTCCCCATTGTAACACCAGTGATTTTTCTTTTGGCACTTTTATTATAATGTATTAATTTTTTCCACGCATATGCTATCAAACTTATCTACTGATATCTTCACATAATTATATTACAATGTATAATAATGTAAGTATAAAAGGAATATAATTATCAAAAATAACAGTCACAGTATTAACAAATGGAAGCTCTTTGCGAATTCACGCATGCTGCTTTGTTGCACACCACCGACAGCTCGTTTACCGCGTACTTTATACGTATTACGTGTAGAAATGTATGTATGTATATTTACGTGATACGTCACAGTGTATGCTGCTCGCAACTGGTCTTTAACATAGCCTTGTCACAATCCAGAATTACTGTTCCAACATCGCTTATATTTTTCTAGTACACACATTTTAGGTTTCTTTTTATCAAACGGAAGATAAATACTTTACCGATAACGTAAGAGATAACAATGCCCAGGTAGAATTAAAATTCCAGAAATCGAATCATTATAGAATGACACTTTTACGTGTTTACTTCTGAGATTAGTCGACCGCCGATTTTGGTTAGGTTCTTCACAGTTAGCTTAACCACTATATTCACACACTTAGCTCAATTTAACTCTGTATTTATTTTCTATGCTATAATTTAGATCGGAATTTTACAATTGATTCTAGATTATAATTTGGTATATTAGTCAATTTTACAGTCAGAAGCAATATGTTGATAATATTTGTGTATTTGCATCATATTTTAACCTAATTCAAATCAATTTAGGGTGTATATAACAATACCATATAATGTGTAATAAATTACAGAGCAAATTATAATATTATGAATTAAGTTAGACATATAAAACAATATATTTCGTCACTTTGGGTTTTGTATATTCTATGTCTCAGCGCAGGTTTTCTCTAGGTTTATCAACCAAGAAGGTGCAAGACGGATCAAATACTTTCTCAGAAGAGAGAAACAATGATTTGTTGACTCAATATTCAATTTAATCTGTACTTACCAGTAGATGCCACTGTTATAGTATGGGGTTCATATAATTGTTCTTCTAAAAGACCATCCCGTAAGCGTTCCAAATCATATTCTTGTGCTGTGCTAATTGCTTTTACTGTCCAAACCTGATATTACATAAAAGTCGTAAATTTCTAAATAAATACTAAATTCAAAATAAATATGTACTGATTTCAATTAACTATTCATCATTCTTAAAAATACAATTGTCATTGTCCGACATCATATTTGTTATATACAACTAAACAGCAAAATCGATTGAAGTATATATAAAAATGTACTTACACCATGTTTCAATTTTGTATCCTTTGCAGCAGATTCTCTTCTCCTTAATGTTATCCTATTCACGTGTAACCTCGAGGGAATTTGTTTATCTAATTCTTCTTCTTTTGCACACTTAGAACTATCAGTTGTTAAAAATTGATTTATCACACGACTATTGAATTTCGGAAAATTTATAGCTTTATCTCTCAAAGTTACAGTATTTGTCAATGGGAGTGAAAATGAATAAAGTTTTCTACACGTGCTATTTATGACATACCGCGACGATAAACAGACACACTTCTGTATTACACGAAGACCCATTTTATTAGATATATTAACACTTTTTACAGAATGATATCGAACAATTAGTGAAAAACGAACGATGTACACTGCACGCACGTGGGCGAATGATGTCCATTCTGCGAGTACACTCAATGGTATTGCAACGTCTGCAACACAATAGTCTACCCAAAGCAGTATCACTGGTATTGACTACAATTATAATAGATACATATTTTCCGTGAAAAATTTGATGTATCACAGCACGCCGAATAAAGTTTCTGAGCTCATTTCATTTTGTAACCATTAAAAACAAGTAAAGACAACTACAGTTGCCTTGGATGGAATATGAATGAAATACGGCCAATAAGAACCTATAAATGGTACAAATAAATTCTGCTGATTACATATTGTTTACTAAAGAACATAGCATGACGAAGTACAATGAATTTAGAAACATAAAAATAATGTCACGCAGAGCGAGAAACAAAACCGTTCACAATTGAAACATATCTACTATATATTTATATATATATATATGTCTACGTACAGACTATAAACAGATAACAAAATGTACATGTACGTAGAAAAAAATAAAAAAAAATAAAATTATGCAACTAATTTAAATGACTTAATAGATGTACTAACAAACAGTAAAGTATTAAATACTAGTGTTTCATGTCATCGTTGTCGAAACGTTTATTAATAAAAGTATACATACAACCTAACTAATAAATACTTGATTTAGGAGAAAGAAATATTCAACATGTTTACCGACTCGACAGAATGAATATGAGGATTATAATTTTACTATATATAGTACATACTTCTATATATAGTTTTTACTGTACGTTTGCCGACATTGCACTCTTGTCAAACTCGCAACTGCGTGTGAGGTAGTGTGGGATACAGCAATCGGAGGTTCGCTGTATCGGCTGTACCTTTAAACATACTTATAACCTGTTTCGATTCTCTGGCTCAATCAAACAAAATTTCATAAAAATGTCACAAAATGTGTAACAAAGTCGAAGTCGGGAGCAATAGGTTTTAAGTTAAACATATTGGAATTAGTTGTTTTCACCGAATAAATATGGAAATAATACAAAAGCTGCTGAACCACAATTTGCGTTGTTGTTTTCTTAAAGTAGCAAAGAAAAATTTTGCGCAACATGTAAGGCATATCAGGTAAATATTTATATAAATATTTACGTGACTAAGGCTGAGGAATCCTTTAAAATAATACCTCTTTAATCCCGGCATCGCGAATTTCCTTCCTAAATCAAATGTTCTATGTTTGTTTTTTAAAACAAAGTTACAAACTACCGCAAAATTGTTAAAGTGAATCGTATCTGTATATATATATATTCCACCAAAATCATTCCAAAGATACGAATAACAAAATATTACCCAATGTTACTTACTAATAGTAAAGTCATTGTTATTGCTAATACCGTACATGTTGATATTTTAATCTGACAACTGCACTGCTCATGCCAATAGTTAGTATTTTATGTAATATCTTCTAATAGTTAATAATATTTACTTACAACATTTTTTTCAATTACTATTATTAGTATATACTTTCAGATTAACAGAGGTAGGGAAATTAGAGACACCCAAATTGCAAGGAAACTATGAAACGGGACAGCTGATATTACATAGAGTTTTCGGTTATCGTGGTATTATTTTATTTCCATGGGCAGCAAAGATATTTGACAGGGACATACCAAAAGACAAAGATGGGTATGTACTATAGTTTAAATACAAAAGTAGTAAAATAAAAGGCAATTAAAAAATAGCCCATTGAGCGTTAGTTAGATTCTTCAAAAATATAACTACAATGACAACATAAAGTGTTCGTATGCTTTAGACTACATCATAATAATTTTGACATAATTGAAGATGATCCTATTGGCCCATATGCATTAAGAACACATACCTTTTATCAAGTGTTAATTGATCAGAGGGATTATCCTTATATCGTAAGTATATGTCATTAGAATTATCTTAAAATTGCTAGATGAGTAATAACATAAATTTTGCATAGAGAGCTCAAACAGAAGCAGTCACATTTTTGGGCACTCAAGACTATAACCGTAGCCTATACGCAATACCAGGTTTAGATTACGTAGCACACGAGGATGTATTGCCATATACGACGAATGAAAAAATGCCACTTCAGCATGAGCTATTTAATAAGTTCCTTGCTTATAACTCTCAGCGTGATCCCTGTTTCGTTGCCCAAGACACTCTGAAAGCTTGGCAAAAGAAAAACCATCCATGGCTGGAATTGTCTAATGTATATGTAGAAACGACAGAAAATATTCGTGTGACCGTTATACCTTTTTATATGGGATGCAGAGTAAATCAGAATATATTTGTATACTGGGTATGTCATGTTTATTTCCAATTTGCGTGTTTAAATGACATTTTCAGAAATCAATTTGAAAAAGATGTTTTTTTTCTAGTGGCGGTATTGTATTCGTTTGGAAAATCTTGGAGACTTAAGTGTGCAATTACGCGAAAGACATTGGAGAATATTTAGTCTCTCTGGAACGTTAGAGTCGTTTAGAGGAAGAGGAGTGGTTGGTCAAGAACCTGTATTATCAAAAGCTATTCCAGCTTTCCAATACAGTAGTCATGTCAGTTTGCAATGTCCAAGTGGACATATGTGGTGAGTTTCATTATCGTGTACTGCTCATTTACATTTATATAATTTACTATCGGAATGTCTTTAATTTTCCATTTTAGGGGAACATTTAGGATGGAAAGAGACGATGGGTATTTCTTTAATTGTAAAATTCCACCGTTTGCTTTAGAATCAGCAGCGGAAGGCCCCTCTACGTCTGATATACCTGGTCTAAATGTGAATTCCTGAGTGTTTCTAAATTTAAAGAATACAATGGATACGACTGCAGTTACATCTTCATTATTTAAAACAAAATTGTAAAAAGTGCTATTTGTATTTTAGTATTACAAACAGAATAAGCTACAAGTTATTTTCTGATAATGTTTATGAATATCAAAACATGCTCGAAATCCCTTTTCCTATTCTAATTCTTTCTATAATAATTATCTACGGCTCTCATAAGAATATAAGTTCTGTGACTACAAAATTTATCAATTGAACAAAGTTGATTGCCGCCAGCGCCAACTTCAGAACAAGGATGAGGCTCTAGCTTCACTTTATTGGTTTGAATTTCGTACCGACTGCTACGTCTTTTCATGTCTTGAGTACTACTAATTAATCGATATTGAATTCAGCAATAAGAAATATAGGATCCTAACGTGTAACCCCTTGATTCTATGACCAAAATTCTAGTCCAAAATATAATCCAAAACCGGCATGTTTATTTATTCAGTGAGAGGATGTTTTTAGGAATTGTTATACATCTTGAAAAACGATAGCGCCATCTAGCATTTATGTACGGAACTAAGGAGTGGCTCGTTGGCGATAGTACTTTCCTTCTCACACCTTCTCAGTTCTATCGTGTTCGGTCACTGTTCGGTATATAAAAGAATACATGTATAGCATAGCATGATTCTACTGTCTATGAGCCATAAGTCCTTCGTAGTATTTTGTGGTGACGCCTGAATCAGCTTGAATCCATTAGACACTGCTTTAAAGAAAGGAGAAATAGTCCACCCATCACAATGGTTGTCTGTAAGTTTGACTTTGAATTAAGGAAAATGTTTTTCATTACAGCAATTCTTATTATTATAAAGTTACTGTGATCTTAATATTCGCGCTATGCTTGATATACATATGGCACAGGAATTCGGCTAATAAGAGTATCCATGCTTGTTTCACCGAAACATACGTTCCTTGACGCTTTTCGTCTTTGTTATTGTTCGTTTTGTACAGTAATCGTTTCGGTTACAATAATTTATGGTAGAAAAGTCAGATAATTAGTTCACCCTCAAATGAAATGTTTTGAATCAATATTATGATATTATTCCATGAAGAATGTACAGCAAATTGACATATTTAAAAATAAGTATAAACCGCTGCCCGAAACTCACTCTATTTTTTTTTTCTTTTATACTAACAACACAAAGAAATGAATGTTTTGCATGATTTGAATTTTTTCGAGTCTCGTATTTGTCGTTGGTCTATCATTTTGGATCTTATAATAAAATCCTGGATTTAAAGTACTCTAATTGAACTGATAAGATACAATAGTTTCCTGATATAGAATCATTACGTTGCATTATTGGATGTACTTTGTGCGCGGAAAATACGAACAGACAAAATGTATTATTTGCTACATTTTCGCGTATCTAACTTACGTTACGTCCTAAAGTTTCTCATCACGCCATAATGATACGAATATTTCTCACTTAAATGTGTCATTGACTCATTTGGATAGTTGTGTCATAAAATAACAAATGCTTAGTTTATCTCTAATTATCGTAAATGATTTGCTGTCATTAATATGTAAATATAAGAGATGTATATCAAAAATGTTTATTTAACAGAATTTACAAAAATATGAATTGTGTTCTTTTACTCCAAAAGCAGCTGGTGTCTTGACAGATAAAGTGCTAACCCAGTTTAACGCAAAATTTTATGCGGATCGTCGTAATTTGCTGGCACAAAATGTTTGCACTAAGTCAAACCCTTTGGAGGCATGCCTTTCGAGGAATGTGTTGGAACGAACGCATCATGCTTTTACCCATAAAATTGAGACAGAAGGGAAACCGATGACCCATCAAAAAAGTTCTGGTCGATGCTGGATATTTTCGACTCTCAATGTCATAAGAATAGCTTTCATGAAGCAACATAATTTGGATGAATTTGAATTTAGCCAATCGTATTTATTCTTCTGGGATAAGGTTAATATAAAAACTATCTATTTGCATAGCTCATAAATTACTACGTGAAAGCTAAAATTTCAAATATACAATGGTCTAAATTTTACTTACAGGTTGAGCGATGCAATTACTTTTTGCACAATATAGTTAAATCTGCCAAACAAAATGAACCTGTGGAAGGTCGCCTGGTATCATTCCTATTACATGACCCCACCTGCGATGGAGGTCAATGGGATATGATTGTGAACCTCATTAATCGTCATGGTCTCGTTCCAAAATCATGTTTTCCAGATTCGTACAATAGCGAGAACAGCTCACGCATGAACGGTATCTTAAAAAGCAAATTACGAGAGTACTCGAAAGACCTGAGAGATATGGTTGCCAATGGAGCATCGGACGAAGAACTGGAAACACAAATTTTGGACCAAATGACTGTAATTTATAGAGTTATTGGTATTTGTTTAGGTATTCCAAGTGAAACTTTCACTTGGGAATACTACGATAAGTCCAAAGCTTATAAACGTATTGGGCCAATAACACCAGTCGCATTTTATGAGACATACGTTAAACCATATTACAACGTAGATGATAAAGTTTGCTTAGTGACTGATCCCAGACCCTCAAATCCATACGGACAACTTTATACGATAGATTACTTAGGAAATGTGGTGGGTGGACGGCCTACGCTTTATAACAATCAGCCACCACAATTATTAATGGAATTGTGCGCAGAAAGTATTAAACATAACGAAGCTGTCTGGTTTGGCTGCGACGTAAATAAAAGGATGATGACCAAACAAGGGATACAGGACATTCAGGTGTTTGATTTTGAATCAATGTTTGGAACTGATATTCATCTAAATCTCTCAAAGGCTGATAGATTGCTGTATGGTGATTCAATGATGGTTCATGCAATGGCATTTACCGCAGTTTCTATTGCCGTAAGTCATTTGAAATATTATAATTGTTAAATACGATTAGTCTTGATTAATTAAGCAAAAGTCTTATTCGCAGACCGATGGTGAAATTACAAAGTTCAGAGTCGAAAATTCTTGGGGCGAAGAACATGGTCAAAAGGGATACCAGGTATTGACGGCTGATTGGTTTCGCGAATTTGTCTTCGAAGCAGTTATCGATAGAAAGTTAGTACCAAAAGATGTTATGGAGGTGTTTAACAAAGAGCCTATTACCTTGCCTGCCTGGGATCCAATGGGTACACTTGCTCACTGATATTAATATAAGATTAAATTATTTAAAAATAATTCTTTAGTCAACAAAAAAAGTTTATAAAGCATTTAAATCAAGTATTATGTAAAATTTTAAGCACTATGGTATAATAAAAGATAACAGATTAACATTTTAACATAATTTTTTAAGGTATTAAAATTGTTTGCTAGTTATTCTATTCTTTAATAAAATGTATTAATAATCGTTATACACTGTAGCTGAATATTCATTAGACGCTATGGTTAACTAGCTTGCCCGATTGATTTGTGATCATAGCTATTTTGATTATATCTTCTAACATAATATCTAGTGCTGGCGCAGTGTGTTGCATGCAAATTGAAATCAGAGAAAAGCAGTTCTGGCGATATGTCTCATACAATATTATTTACATAAGAATCATACAATATAAAGTCAACGTACATCATTTATGAACCTTGTTATACTAAACGATATGAAATAAACCCATCGAACATTTATCTTTCTGTGAAATTGAGAGAACCGAATTTTGATAATTATACAATCAATAAAGTCATGAACGATATTTATATTCTTCTTTATCACCTCCTATGGTATTCCATGTTCAAAAGTTAAATGAAATACATCCAACTCCATGAGAATTTTCATATACATCAATAAATTATATATCAGCCTGATTCTTGACTACAAAATTATGCAGTTAATATAAACAACGGTAATTAATTATCGATTTCTTTTTTTGTGTTTTTTAATTTTATAACAATATGTAAGTTTTGCCCATATACCAAGACACATGTTTTGCAAACGAGTGTCACTTTGAGCGATTGCTTGTTTGTAAACATTTTTTACTATATCTCTCGGTATGCTCAGTTGACCCTGTTGAATCAAACTTAAAGCAGCATACAATTTACAACGAGCAACGAGCAGTGGATCTTCAATGCGGAGGGCTAATTCAAACTGTTTTACTGAAATCTTTCCTGCCATTTTAGCCTGTACAAAAGATATTTCCATACAGTTTATGCAGTTAGAATATATTATAATCAATATCAAAGGGAATAATAACTTACGCAATGTTGAAATTCTTCTCCCAAAGCGGAAAACGCTCCTCCCAAAGTAGACAACCAAGACATAGCATGATCGACTTCTCTTCGTTCTAGTATTATTCGAGTGAGTTTGTCGTTCCTAGAATAAAATGAATTTTAATTTTTATGTGTGCACTATTAGGCATACGAGACATCCATATTACTTACCAGTTATAATCTAGAAATTGTTTCTTTGGAGTACGTAACTTTATTAAAACTGTATCGACTGTTTCTGCATCACCACGTTCATAACTCAAAAACCTTAATAATTTTCTTAATGCAACCGTTCGATACACATCTGAGTCTGTTATTGTAAAAATACATGCTGACACTAAGTATGCGTTGCATCCCTTTTTACATAAATGTAGAAAATTGATTGGTTTATTCTCCTTTTGGCTATTATTATCACTATTTCCGCATGTTTTAACTTTCAGATTATATTTTGTTACAGCATCAAATGTTATAATGACACTGTCAAAAACTGTTTTGCCTCTGTAAACGATTAAGTTTACCGATGCCATTGCGATTACTGTTCATTAAGTATCACCCTTTCTAATGCAAAATATTCTTGTTCGGTGACATGTTGATTATAGTACAATAAATGATTCATATTATCATGAAATTCAGAAGTAGTTGATTCTGATTGATTCGATAGTGTAATACAATATTCGACGTATGAAGTTGCTGATTTATATGATCAAAATGAAAAACATCCAATAAATATCTCGAAATCTATATTGTATTCACTTTATCCTGAAAAAATTCTGCAGTATTTGCGGAAGATATACGACAAAGCACATTTCCAAAATTTGCAAATTCCAGTTCATTGTGAGTGCAGGTTAGAGGGTTAGAAGTATAGTTACAAAAACCGTTGTCTATCAGCAGCGTGTATTGCGATTGCGACTACATGGTAGGGATCACACGTGATACATGATGTGTTAAATGAAACCACCTGCCAAAGTTAGAAAAATGCAATCAGTTCATGAAAATTTTATGATTCATAGTAAAGATATAATTGAAAAAACTACAGAATGACGTAACTCCACGTTATGCAAGATATTTTCCTAATTTACTGTAACCTATTTTCAATAATCGATTGTTACAATTGGTAAAAAGCACTTTTGAAATTTGTCACATTATGTTTATGCATTTATTCCTTGAATTCTCAACACGGCTAACATCGATAACGAATTGTAATTATCAACTACATATGTAATGTGAAGTCTGCCTTATATGTGTGCTTATCCTTAATTACATTAGCCAAAAATAAATTATCAGCTTTGAAAAGAACATTTAATCATATATGTAGAATATTTTAAGAAATTTTTATGCCATTATTAATTAAATGAAATGTTAGGCCATATATCTAATCATAAAGATTATTCGCAGTTTAAATGATTATATGTCTATGTATGTAGTTTGTATATATAGGTAGTCTTGAGTTTGCAATAGTACTAACTCCCATTGTTAGTTGAGCGTTCTAGTTTTGCGTATACAATATTACCAATAAATATTGCCTATGTACTGTGGAAAATGTAAGTCAGTGGCAAAATTGGAATTTCCAAGTACGGTAAAAAAAAAAAACACGTTTATCAACGTTAACCATTTGTACGGGGTAATTCGGAATGTGTTTTGCGCCACTGTGCGTGATGCGCTACCGCGCAGATATTGGCATTTCCCAAAATTTAACCAGCCAGTCGCGTTCGCCTTCGACGAACACGCCTTCACGATGGACGAATAGGAGGAATGATCGGTACTACCACTCTTTGGTAATTGGGACACTACGTAATAATCGAAATTCAGTTTGCCGCGTTACTTATATATGTGAATTAAAATAATTGTATTCTAAAAGTAGAAACTTCTTTTTAGAAATAGATTTCGTTGATAGTGGATCAGTAGAAATTACTTTTGAGAAGAGTGTTTCGGAAAAGGCGACTCTCAACTTATACATACGTCGCTGGGCGCCTACCCCACCTTGCGATTCGGCAAGAGCTTTGAGGGGCTACCTCTACACTGGTATTGGGGTCTCTGACTCGGTTGTGGCAGGTTCGCCTTACCCCGTTTGTCACTGAGAAAATTGTCGGCTCTTATACTAGAACGTGAGACTAAAGGAAATTCTATCGCGACATTTCTCAGTGAGGAACGAGAAAGAAGCTCGCGGCCAGGGCCGACTTTGTACATATAGTGATCGCTTGCTGACATTTCGTAAAGTAGACACGCGACTTGCGAATTATGGCGTTTTTGAGAACGGTGCCGCGGTGCTGTGCCGGTAAAAAATTGGCAAAAGGTGTTCCCTTGCCGAGTACGTTTCTTGAGAATGTGTCGAAACCAGCGGTGCAGTTGGTGCAGGTGCAAGAACGAAATTATTCGGCTGGTGCGTCGATCGACTCGAAGCCGGTTCCACGACAGATCGACCCATTGGATTTGAACTTTAACGACCCGATTGCAGCGTTCAAGAGTAAAACTACTACAGAACTCTTTCGCGCTTATGTAGTTTACCAGATGTGTTCCATCCACTACATTGTCGAGCATAACATGAAGGTAAGCCTCTACAGCAAAATACCTATTACATACCTTTCGGTACCTTTACCTCAATCCGTATACATATAATGATTTCCTCGCGAATAATGCCTCACTTTTACGTTTCCACGTGAACAAAGGTATCTACCAATGTGAATTATCTTTCACGTTTTATACGATCCCCTCTAATACACGACTATCAAATCGTTCCTCGACAAGTCTAGGCTAATACTCGTAAACGTTTTTGAATGAACATGTCGCCCGCTTGTGACATTCGGAGGTTATCTTTTTTACTTTTCACACTAATGCAACTCGAACGGAATATATATAGTGGCCGGCATTTTGCTAACGATCCACTAGATTTCTAACTAACACTAGTCGAGTCCTTCAGTTTTTTCTAAGAGACATGTATATCCGTAGACAATTTCTTTTGATGTTTTCTAATTAGAATCTATTCTAAATTGTCGAAGTTCGATTTATCGACGGGAATCGATTCTGTAGTCCGCTACGTAACGTAGGATGCTATCATGGCCGCTCGTGGATGACAGTTACAGGAATTGCTCCAACACGTTCCATTTGCAGTCTTCCTTTGGTTCTTATTATTTCGTTCCAACGTTTCTACTACGAATTATCTCCACTACATTGCCATTTACTATGTTGCTAATGAAATTATGATGCTTCACGAAAGAATTTGTTATAAATCCATTTACTAAAAGTTGACTAAATAGCAAACATTTTGAATTTTCCAAAACTGTCTTATAAATATATATTTCTCATTCTCGTATTGGTGAATAATAGTTAAAATATTCGGATTCCTCGAATTTTCTCTGGTACACTAGACTGTAGGTATAAGAGATGGGGAATTCCATTGGCCCGATCGATAAGTCGAGCATTCTCCAAAAATAGAGTTGAGTATATGTAATTTATGCGAATCTATTAGTCGCCGAATTTATATGCAGGTGTTGCCAGGACACTGACCTTCTATTGATAGCTTTGGGATTCGCAGGCGATTTGTGTAACTCTGACTACGTAGTGTGACGCGTTATTGATTTTACTACGCCTGGACACTTTGAATCGACATAGGAATTTTTTACCGCAAACCTCCTCTATAGGACAATTATGTAACAAGCGTATATATTGCATTAATTAGGAAAATCGTTCGTACGAATGATATGCCCCTCGCGAAGCTCCTATACTCTGAAACTAGAATCTCTTCCTGCGAAAAACAGGTTTGCCTGATACGATTAGAATAATGCCCATTTCAATGATTATGCTTTTCCCTTATGTACTAGTAAGTGTATGACTGCAACAAATTGTTTAAATTGCCTGTGCAATTTAGATGAAATGTAAAGTAGATATTCAATATCTGTGCGTCTCATTCAAAGTGCTAATAATCTTTGGGATAAGTTCTATGTTAATTCGGTGTAGTTAAAAATAGCTTGGTGTATTTTCAGATTTAAGCGAACCCAGTCGTATCGGTATGTTCAATATGTATGTGTGCCGTGGTAACACGGGACTCTTCACACAATTCTCTGCATCATATTGATTTCAATTTTGCGTTCTTCATGTTTAGGTATATTGCTAGCACTTAATTTTCTGAATAAAGTGAATGAAATATTCGATTAAATTCAAGGCTTTAAACATGATTCTGCATGTCTAAGGTCGGAATTTTATTAGCGTCTATCTCAAATCTATTAATAAACTTCGTTAATTTCATATTTCCAGGATTAATTATTTTATTTCACTGACATATAAAACTATTACTTTTCACATCTGACGTGATACTATTATTTGATTTCATAAAGTCCTCACTTCAAATTAATTAATTAACTAATTATTTAAATTTACTAACATTAAAAAAAGGATATACCAAAGGGTTTGCATTTTTTTAATACATATATTATGAGTAGTAGTAGTTTTGTCCAACAATACTTTTTACCCGAACAAAAAATCGCTTGGATAAAAGATGTCCTTCGGTGTTCTAGATAATTTACTTAGTTATGGGCAAAAGGTAATAATGTAAAAAAAATCCTATATGTAAGAGTATCGCACACGTATGTATCTATTTCGTTTAGTAGGCCAGTAGTCGCTACAACCTCCCATTCTTCGTTAATTGCGATGGTCATCTTGTTACGGTAATAATAGTAAAGTATTTATTGCCCTCTGCTAGTTATGCAATGTAACATTCATTACATAACTATAATTTTATACCTTTAAAGTATTTGAACAGTGAACTTGTTTAATGTATTATAGTGCTTGACCTATGTGTTACGCGAAGTACAACTAATGGTAATTCACTTGATGCCACTTATACGCGTGTCCAATTGATTGTAGCCCAATTTTTCCAGGTTCGTATCGATCGATAGCGTTAGAAAAATAGTTCTTTCTCGTTTCGAACTATCTATTCAATTTTATCCTTTTTTTACTGGGTCACAAATGTAAATTCAGGGACTACGAGATTTTATTCAAGATTTAAAGGAATATTGAGTTTGAAGAAAAATCGTTTGAGAAATTCAACATGTTCTTGAATTCAGACTTTTGCTTTTTGCGGTTCTGTTCTTCAACTTTATAAACCTGACCCGAAGCAGGCCGCTGCTCTGCCTCAAGGCACTCCGGTGCCAGACTGCGCTCAGACGGTCGCCAGACGATACGACAGTGTCAGCCTCTTTCCATAAACATCACACGTTCAATTGCATATTAGTAGCAAGAATCACGCCTTTCACGTGCTCTTCCTCTTTTCGAGTCGATGTTGTGAATGATACGCTCATCCGTGTCAATACTCATTCTTACCTGAGTGAAAGGGTACGAGAATGAAAATTTGAATGAATGAAACTCTCATTTTCACGTATACTCGTAGCATTAATTACTGAATACTCCAAAAAAGTGTAGCTTGTGTGTACTTTAAAAAATTCTATTCTGTTAAAAGCCTCGGTTACTTTGTACCAGTCTTGAGTGGAGTTGATCGATACTTGTCAGGTTCGTAGAGGGGTCCGAAACGAACTGCACTGCACTCTATACGATGCAATGCGTTCACTGTGCATTTTATTTCCACTGCAGGTTGATTAAGTAGAATTACTCTCTAATTCGGTAAATAGGTTGGAATTAAAGTGCACAAGAATCTCTTTTTGAGAACTTGTCAAAGCCGTTTTTTTATGATAGATAGACTGAGATAACGGCAGTGAATTTTTTCAGTTTTTCATATATTTAAATTAAAATCAAACGTGTAAGCTGACACAGTGATTTGTGACCCTTATATTCTTTCATGTTATACAGTAGATGCGGTAACGGTGACAGCATACAAGTAAATTTAGCTTGTATTGCATAAATAATTCGAATGGCGAATTCTTGTGATATACCTGTAAAATTTATATCCGAAGTGTTTGAAGTACACGTTTATATAACGTAAACCATAATTACTTGCGAGTAAATCAAGAGAATCATTATCATTGTTCTACGCTCAGTCTCTAACAATTGGACGCTTATACCGCAAAGAAAATTGGCATGGTCATTCCGTGTTCCTTCTAAGTATGCAATGACAATAAAAAATGAGCAGTATACATTCCTCGCATTTATTATTTTACGGATAATTCGGTTGCATAACTCATGACGAAAAATATGGTTCATTTCAATACATTTACAATATCCACGTCAAAAAGTATAATTATGGAAATATTTCAAACTCATCAATTCATCTGATTTCAAAGGTTTCCTTAATTTTCACCTGGTAAGTATATTTTCTTCTAGAAGCTATTTGAATATTCTCTCAAACTTCAATTCTACGAACTACACGATATAAAATCAGTTTTTCCTTCTGTAACTAAATTCCAAGAAAAACAGTACAACGTATTAAGTAATTAAGATAATCGTAAATTACTGCATAAAAATTAGGTAAGACTTTGCCGTAAATCGAAAGGGAAGTGTTGGCACAATCGCATATCGTTTTTTTTTCAACGTGACACATGAGCAGAGTGCCAGAAGTGTCGATACGCGTAGCTCAAGTAGACAGGTTCACTCTGGGTATCGCTATCGGGTTGTAGTGTATCGAAACTGGAGTATTACACGTGAACTGACAATCGGTGTGAGTATTTTCGGTCAAGTGCCTGTTTGCCAGCTGTGAGTGCGGTCTAACATGTGCAGTCACATGTGAAGATATCCGACCATAGAGGGACAAGGTTCGAGAGGAATGAAGGAAAAGGGACCGATGTCCCTCTACGATTGCTTAGTAACGACACGTGATAAGTAGTCTCAAGGTCGACCAGTTGGTCTGGCGCCTCATCGTACTGCCGGTACCAGGGACGCATGTGCCTGCCAGGAATTTCACCATGATTTCGTCCTAAGGTCATCATTGCCAAGTTAAACTTATATTCTTTTTCTAATATTCAACCAAATTGAACAATTTATTATAATAAAGAATTTAGATTTCTTGAGCTGACAATTAACTTTTTAAATTCATCCTGATTTATACTTTGATTCTTTCTACAGTAATTTTCTTACTGGAAGTTGTGTCTAATATTCAGGAATATTTGAGGATCGTCGAGTACATGTTTCATTCAAAAAACCAACGGATTAACTTATCTACTTTCATTGATACAATCGTTCATATGCAATTAAAAAGCGGCTTTTGTACTTAGTAGAAATGATCGTACTATCTTGAAGAGTACTCATTGTACGTACTTCTTTATCGTAATACACTGAAGTGTTTCCGTAATCGATGATTAATCGTTGAAATAATTGAATCATGCAGCGGAAACTCTACGTTGCAGATCTCTTATCTTCCTGGAGTAAAGAAAACCATTAATATAATCCATTGATATTTATACACTACGTAACATGTTACATATACATATTACATATTATGTATAGATAGGTGTCTTAACATTGAATGATTAATCACGAATACATGGTGCAAGTCTCTGTTGCATGAAGATAAATTAATTGATTGCGCTAACTTACTCAACATGTTTTTTTCAAAGTTTGCTTGTTAATATTGCTCTGTAATTTGTACCAGAGTATGGACTCTCTTGTACACGTATACGAAATAGAGATTTTTTATTGGTAGCATTCAATCAATCGAACGATACGACTAATTACATAGGTCGGATTGTAATTAACGAGTTGTTTCGCGCGCTTGGCATGTTGTATACGGTTCGTTAGAGTTCCTGTATCAGTTCAGTGATAGTCTGGTGTTATTCCTTCAATTAGAAGAACGTTATACACTAGGTGGCTATATTTATACCTTTCAACGTCACAATCTACGGTAAATACATCTATACAATCTTTCTGTGAATACGACTAACGCGACAGACTTTCTATACGTATAATTTTGTAAATTTCATACTTTAATTTGTCTCTGGCGCTATTGGAGACAAGAATTTCAGATAAAAGATACCACATGTGGTTTCTTTTGTTTGTCTTATGGAAAAACCGATTAGTTCAACCACTTGTCGCCACCTGTTCTATGCGAGAAACTCTCACGAAATTCGAACTTTCTTTCCAAGTACATATTACCTAGTTTGGCAGTCTAATAACTTCTCAGATATATTATACAATTTCTATTTGGAATTGGCGAAATATTTGACTACATAGCTATATGTAATTTGTTTCAGAAATTCTAATGTAATTAAAATAATAAAACAAATTAGAAGTTTCTCTTTATATTGATATTCTTTATTTTTATTTTGTACGTTCCTCATCGAGTTACATCTTCTAGCCCATATCGGAGAAAGATGGACCAGATACGGCTGACATTCATCGAATGAACTATACATATATATTGCATATTGCTCAAATCAGCATATTGCAGACACTGAAGAGTACGAGTGCTAGTAAAGATCGAGTGGCTGGGATGAATGTGCTAAACAAGTAGTCGACAAAATTGGAGTACGACAAGTGTGCTTATGCAACATTCTTCGAGCGATCGATGATACCGAAAGATCTGCGGATTACGCGTACACTAGAAGTAGAGCCAAAATTTGTGAACTATGATCATGGAAACAAAACTTGAGTTACAAAACTCATGAAATAATACAAAATTATGTAAGCATATTTCGGTAAATTAATTGATAAATTTGATGACGATGAATCTGAATGGATCATTGAATTTTTATATTGTAAGTCTAATGATGACAATAATATGTAATTTATATACATATATGATATTATTCATTCGGCTATTTGTAAATTACACATTATCAATCAAATTAATCAGTATCAATATTTAAATACGAACGCGATATAAACATTTCTTCATGATGAGGAATAGAGTTCAATGACTCATGCCGCTGGAAAGTACACGTAGAGAGTATGTACTTCCTTGTTTGACTTCGCGAGAGTAGTGAATCGCGTGCACACTATAGAGCTCGCTAAGTTTACAGTTAAGTCACGGTGATAATACACTGAGACCGGAAAGAACGTTTACTCTAATAAAAAGGAGTAGGTCAAATAAGTAGAGGGCATTACAATAAGTATAAATAGTCAAGATTTCTTAATATATCTAAGTTTATACCTGTCATTATTAATATGTATAGTCAGTAGTTTAGATCCGAAGGAGAATCTCTAAAGCTCAGTAGAAAAATCTAATTTCCCCAATCGAATGATTTTATTGATTCCAATATTGCTCATATTTTTCCTGTATTCATAAAACTGCCATTAGCAGTCGGTATAACGTCATATATTTCCTACGAAGGGGCGTAATTCGCAAAATTAATCGCTTGCCGCCTTTCGAGCTGAATGTTTTATGGCAGCGGTAGTATTTGGCTTGTAAATTACTTTATACTACCGTCGGCTACTTGAAATTTCCGTGAATGTGTAACTGAGCTTATCAATGGTGATGTATGCTACAGACAAACTCTGGTAATCTTGGTGAAACTTTCCTATCGAACGCGTACAAACATAACAGTAGACAAAGATATTATGTAAAAGCTTGCGTGTGTCTATTTATTGTCAACTAGTCATAATACCTAAAGGCAAACACGTCTCTTGTCTTTATCAAATCATAATTCAACTGTAACAGTTTAAATTATCATAAATTCCTAAATAGAATTGATTCTTGTATCTTTCTATGATTGACTGATTTGCAATACTGATAGGGTTCGAATTGATTGGTATTTAAAATTAGAAAGATTTCCCTTAACTCAATTAAAAGTTGAATGACCTTATACCTTATAGCAACGTAGTGTTTGACAGACTTCAACAGCGGGTTATCCTGTGAAACCTATTGACATCAAATCGATCAGGACCAAATTGCAATTAAATTTCACCCTTTTCTCTTCATGACATTCATCGATCGTTCTATTTTAATACCCTACCTAATTGCGTTTGTTTCGTCAAACAAACTCGGTATTACGAAATCAGCTTGAACTTTATTTGCCGTTGGATTAGGTAGTGACTATTTCTACTTCTGTTCCTTAGTCCACGAATTTACTTTGGAACTTATACCTTTTAGTTAGAGTCAAGTTTAGAGTGCAGTTCGACTGCACATTCGCTCGTTATTGGGCAAAGGCCTTTATAGCTTTTTATTTTTTTGCGAAGTAAGGAATTCTCGGGGCTTTCCTTCGCACGGTGTATTAAACACTGTGTTGGAAGAGAACCAGTTTGCCTCCGAACGTCATACGTAATCACTGGCCTGCTGACGACCAGTAGGCAACCCTTTGCCAAGATAGTATTGATCCTGCAAGAGCTCGTAAATGTAGTTTACAGTACTACCTACCAGGTCGATCGGTGGTATGATCGTCACGTTTATGCGGTATGGTCGCGTGCACAATGAAATGTACAGCAGCTACTTCATTCAACCTTTTTTTCCCAATAATTCTCACGTTTAACAGAGTCGAGATGTATCCATGCAATATGAACATAGATCTTTATCAAATAGGAATTAGTCTCATGAGATAGTTGCAAATTATCTAATAATTGTAATTGTTATTGTATGGCTAATCGATCAGAGGTCGTGGTTAATGTTATGTTCGCGTGTGAGCTGGGTTCACAAGTTTCTGTGAAACATTGTTTAGATAGAGCTCGTAAAATTGAATAGTCTACGATGAGTCTTTGATATTGGCAGGTGCAGTGACGTGTTTTAACAGATGTGTGGAATGATAATTTAATGTATTGTGTATTGGTATTAACGAGGAATAAGAATTTAGAATCCACGCTTATGTTAGTGGTGTACTTGCTGCTTGATGATGATTCACGGTGTATTTGGAGCTTGTTTGAAGCTAATGTACTGATTTTGGCCGAAGAAGCTTCATCGTCTAATGCTGGTGGAAGTTCGCCAAGAAGTGTACATCAGTCCATCAGTTTTAACGTGACGAAAAGAGTTAAATATCTGTAGATATTTTATACGTATATTTATTAGTTATAAGTTATTAGTAGAAACTTTATCAAACCTTCATAAATGGAAACAATCCCATATTTCATAAAATTCTAAACGAATGTATTATATTGTTTACGAGAAGGATGATTCATGGAGATATTTCTCAAAAAATTATATTATTCAACTCGGATGAAATATTTTTCTAGTACAACTACTTTGCTATGGTTTTTTGCTCACGATAAGAATCACGACTTGGAACAATTCCAAGTCACTACGATCGTTGTTGGCCAGTCAGGAATGTACTTTAGTGTATAATATTTTATACGTGAAAATCCGAATTACACATTTGCACTTAGAAAAGATTTATACGCGGTTAAATGATACTTTTCATACTTGACTGTCGTGACATGTATTCTCCTGCTGACAATTCGCTTTGATTTACTGTCGAGGCACATAATGTTACTGGTTTATGACCGCGACCGGTTATTCGTTAAATACACTTTATTGACTCTAATGGGACGGCTACAGGATCCAAAACGATATTTCGTGTGCCTAAGCACTTACTATCCATTTCCAGTACACGATATTTCTTATTCTAGTCACCTGTTATGTAGCTTATGCGGTTTTCTCCACTAATATCCAACGCACTACGGTATATAAAATGTCTTTAGTCAAAGAGATTGATCGTTGTAAAATTTTCATTGCATGTTGCACAGAATTTCATGCACTTTTAATGATTTCTTAAATTGGAATTAACATTCGACCTTCCGACAAAGTATATGTTCGCAAGTCTCGAATCCACCTGCGACTAACTCTCGTTATCGAAGGATTATATTACGATTTCACTGCAGTTCCAGATTACACTGATAGACTAAGCATACTATCGGGACTCATCCAATAGCTATATGAGGCAAATGGCGATATTAGATGTCTATTCGATCAACAGCGCATCCTGTTCCTTGTGCTGACTATTATTCTCGAGTTATCTTAGATTTTTGAAATTTATTAGTTATTTATATGACGTATATGGTATACAGTTAAATTATAAATAAAATTCAAGTGATTTTTTTAATACTATTGCAATGTGATTTATAAGCAATATACTTGTTAGTATGAGTATATAATTTAAGAAATAATAATAGTCATATCAAGTTCTAAGTTCGGGCATCGCGAGCATCAAGGTCTCAAGTTCATTCCAGTATAGCTGACTCAATGATTCATTGCCCCAATGACTCTGGTTCCCGACATTTACGCACACTAAACTTTAGATCAGTGTATACTATACTCTAGAATACAGTATACATATATATATACAGTATTTGTTACGTCACTCTAGCTGAGTTTGTATTGTACAGACACCTCGTCATCACTATTGACGATAATTACACAAACGCCAATCCATTGTAACCGATAATATGCTAGCATAGGTGTATGTGAAAGAATTTGAACGATCCTTCCGTGTGTTTCAGTTCATGAAAATTGCGAGGACAATATTTGGCGAAAGACTTTTTACAAAGTTTATGAAGGCAACATTTTATGGACATTTTGTTGCCGGTGAAGATGAAGTTGAGATTACTCCCGTCCTAGAAAGGTTACGCCAATTTGGTGTAAAACCTATTCTTGATTATTCCGTTGAAGAAGACATCTCGCAGGAAGAGGCAGAACGACGCGAAATCCAGTTAAGACATTTCCAACTTTGTTTTTTTTTTTTTTAATTTATAGATTTCAATGTTGATAAAAATACCAACACAATTTTTGTTGGATTACAGAGCTTCCGTATCGGAAGCGGGAGATGAAAAAAGAGAAGGACCCCTGAAGAAATATCATGTCGAGAAATCGTTTGCGGATCGTCGGTATAAAGTTTCTTCAGCAAGAACATACTTTTATCTGAACGAAGCTAATTGCGAAAGAAACATGGATATATTCATCAGGTGTCTTGAGGCTGCTGCAGGTAAGTTTCTTTAATTAAACATTTTAATATAACTGACTAACGAGCAAACTATCGTATTAGAGGTTTCGAATGAAAGATACAATACATATATATTTATTACTGTCAGGCTGAATTAAATGTGTTTGAAAATATATATATGTAAATATATATACCTTTCCTTTATGGGCTTCGAGCAGCCGGATTTTCTGACATTAACGATGCGATAATTCAAGCATGCGTCGTATTAATTCTTCAGATTAGCAGTTATCGTACATACTGTTTATCACTGCATTACAAATCACTCTTAAAAGACCTGACGTAGTGCAAGAACGATAGTGTAAGAGTAATTGAAAACTTAAACCGGAAGTTATGGTTACCTTTTTTGTGTCAATAAATGTTTATCACAATCTCGATCAGATTGAACGCTTTTGACGATGCGAGAGAACACGTGGATCGAATATCGGAACGAAGCTTACGTGTGCGTGGAACGTTGTGAAACAGGTCCTCGAGCATTTGAAAGCATTGCCAAAATGGGGAACTCGGGCAACGACTGAAGAACGGTTGAAAGTGAAGCACGTTGAGCCAAGCATGCGTTTATACTCACTGGAAAAAACCTAAGTTATGCTACAAATGTACATACTGGAATCTGGTCCGTCACATTACTGCAAATTATTCATGAAAAAATTTTGAATACGATAAAACTACTATTATAATCGTTCATTGCTGTTTTTATAATGCATTAAATATTAAGGGGTCAATTAACTCGCATTGTTAATAATTGATAAAGAGACTCCGAAATGCAAAAAGAATTTTAACAGAAATTTCAACATCTTATGCGTTTCTCGACAAACTGCGTTTATAGATTTCTTAAAATTTCCAAGTGGAGAACATGAAACTCACGAGTTATAAATACACCATGTCGAAAGGGGATCTTGCATTCGGCTTTCTAGCTAAACTGCACGACATTATACAATATTCATTTCGCATTGTCGTTAGAGTAATATAGGTTGAAAGAAGAAATGAGTAAATTTCGATTTTTTCAAAAATCATGATCCTTTTAAATGGCAGTTTTAAACAATTTCTATTATATTCCTTTGGTATTGATGTATTTTTACCGAATCGATTTTGCAGTATAGATTTGGTTTAAAGTAGACTTCGCAAGTCTCCTAATCTATTTTATTATTGTAACTAACACTAAAATCGTGACTGGTATAACTTTTAATACTGTATCACTGACAAAACGTAGCAATCTATGAAATGCTTCTGATGCAACGCGAAATATATACTTATAAATAAAATCTATTGTTCTAGGTGCTTCGATGGGTGTTGGAATTACAGCCGTTAAGTTAACAGCACTCGGTCGTCCTCAGCTACTGGTTAGTAGTTTTTTTTGTTTTTTCTTGACGAGACACTTCGAGATATATAAATAGCGTGTCATGCGTCAAAGTGTGTTAATTTTGAAAAATAGACAATTTTGAGACACTAGTAATAGCGGTATGCTCAGTAGTTCTATCTCTATCTTCTTAAGAGGCGTTTCTTATTCGCATATACAATTACATGTACATATATATTTCAGCTCCAGCTCTCAGAAGTGATTATGCGTGCCAGACAATACATGACCGATGTTGTTGGTGGGGAAGGTGCCGTATTAGCGCACCACGCGAAGCCAGATGATTTTAAAAAGAAATTTGAGGAAGCACATATTAAAGATGCTGCGCCAGTCCAAAAGTTCCTCGAAAAAATGCAAGCGGACAAAGAGGGGTATGTTATACGATATATTAAAAATTGTCAAAAATATTGTATTCATTAAGTATGATATTAATAGTAATTATATACATATGTAATTTCTTTTTGTAGCGTTATTCATTTATTCCCTTGGAGCGGTATTTTGGATGAAAATTATGAATTGAGCGAAACATTCCAAGTACCTGACATAAAGACGGGAAAAATGGTGAGGCTTATGTCACAATTAACATCGAAAGAAGAAGAAATGTTCCGTAATATGATTAGACGACTAAATAATATTGTTACAGTACGTATACACACACTTTGAAAGTGTGTTATTATTTAAACACTTATGAAATAAATTTACAGAGGAGCACTTAAACATTGGTTCTTGTGTTAAGGTGGCCGATAAGTTAAATGTCCGTATAATGGTAGATGCTGAACAGACATACTTTCAACCTGCGATATCTCGATTGACATTGGAGATGATGCGCAAGTACAATACAAATAAGGTAACATTAAGTTTTGAAAATACATTATTATCACTCGGCAAATTTTCAGTGAGTGATTACTCAATCGCAAATGGTCTACTTCGTAGGCCGTGGTGTTTAATACTTATCAGACATACCTGAAAGAGGCTTATAACGAGGTGAAAACAGATCTCGAGCAAGCCGAACGTCAGAATTTCTATTTTGGTGCTAAAATTGTTCGCGGGGCCTACATTGAACAGGTTAGTCATTTTGGCTAGATTAGAATAGTAACAAGTATAAACCAAAATAATTTAATATATCTGGGATATTTAGGAAAGAGCGCGAGCTGCAGCAATGGGTTATCCTGATCCCACAAACCCCACTTACGAAGCTACGACAGAGTCATATCACAAGACTCTAATGGAGTGTTTAAGGCGGATGAAGCAGTACAAAGATAAACAGGAGGATCCGAAAAAGATTGGAATTATGGTTGCATCTCACAATGAAGATACTGTGCGCTTTGCTATTGAGAGGTACCTACGAAACTAATAAATAATTACACAATTTTCAATGTATCATTAGGAGTCAATATGCTCTGATCTTGTTTTAGAATGAAAGAATTTGGAATCTCGCCTGACGATAAGGTAATCTGTTTTGGACAACTATTTGGAATGTGCGACTACATTACTTTCCCACTAGGTATATATTACTTTTATCTTTCTCATTTTTTCTGATAACTTAGCAATATATCATTTACTTTGATAAGTGCAAAATTACATTGCTCGTCGAAATTTTAGGACAATCCGGATACTCAGCGTACAAGTATATCCCATATGGTCCTGTGAAAGAAGTTCTACCGTATCTATCTCGACGTGCACAAGAAAATAGAGGCATATTGACAAAAATAAAAAAGGAAAAGCGACTATTACTTTCTGAAATTAGGAGACGCATTATGTGTGGTCAAATATTTTACAAACCGAAGGGCAATTACACTCCAGTCTGAGCAGTTATTCAATGGTTGCTTGGACAGAATTTAAGTATCAAATTTAAGTAGTGGTTGTAAATTATTAAAACTCCAAGACATTAACAGCACTTCGAATTGAAGAGAATCGAATCTGAAAGACTTGTGGTATGCAGAGCAAACCGTAAGTGTGTGTGTGTGGATAAGAGTATATGGAGTGTTATATCCATTGCATAAAATTGCCTCAACGTGTCGTTATCATATTTTAACTTCACAGCGATTCTCTAGTTAAATAGAATTATGATTCATTGCTCGGACTTTCGTTTTTATAAGAGGCTAGTGAGCAATTATATTATTCCAGTATTCATTCGCACCAAACATGTCTTTCGGATATAGTTTAACGAAAAAAACAAAAAAAAGAAGAGCAAAAACAATTATGCATTCAACATCAACTCTGTAGGCTTTTTGCTAAATTGCTCCGTTGTTTAAATATTCATCGGTTTGGTCTAAGTCAATAACGTAATTTTTTATAACGATCCCAAATGTTAGATTTTGTGGATTGTTTTTATAGTCTGAAATTGAATTCAATCGACGAGCTAACGACGGCCCCACAGGTGAATATTCTAAACAAAGGCAGTGAAAGCCTCAGAAATTGAACATTCATCCGATTGTGAGACAAAGACAAGCAACTAGTTTTCGGTTTTATACGTTACTTGAGAATCTCATGAAATATTTTCATTATATATATGCGTATATGCGCGTTAACTATTTATGATGGATATTTGTAAAAAACAAAAAAAGAAAAAGAAATATTGGCAGGCATACATCGATCGTATGCAAGGTGCATTTACAATTAGTATTCTTTTTTTTCGGATGATGCGATCACGGTAAACCAGATCTTCTAAAGTATTGCATTTTATGCTATGTTTCGTTTAACGGTTGGTGTGATGAATTAGCAACACGGTTTATGGCAGCCGCAGATTCAAGCGAAATGATCACTCATAGTACTGTTTTATGCTTGTGCATATATATAGTTACCAGAGTAACAGTATTGGCAAGCTATAGGCCGTGAGAAAATGCTTAATCGAATGGCAAGAGTTATTCGGATGTGCGAATTTAAAAGTCGACGACGGAGAGTTTTGTGAGCCCCAGAAAAGAAAGAAAGAAAGAACAAAAAAAACAGTAATTATAGTGAATATGCTCGCACGAATATAGAAAAAAAGCGACTCCATGCGCAATGTAGAAAGATGGCTGGACTGGAAGCGCAGAAAAGATTTCTAAAAAAAATCTCCTGGAGAGATATTTTTAAGCGTAGTCAATCCTTCTTACGCGCAATTTACGAACATCTATCCTGGGAGTGAAGTAATTTTGGGCTGAAACAGTGATAATAACAGATATGGGAATTGAAAAAAATATTAGGATATTTTTTGTGATACGTTAACGATCACGATGCGCAACGTGAATTTTTTATCCCAATTTT
Source organism: Trypoxylon attenuatum (assembly GCA_963989405.1). NCBI lineage: Eukaryota > Metazoa > Arthropoda > Insecta > Hymenoptera > Crabronidae > Trypoxylon > Trypoxylon attenuatum. Next base: position 13,501,756 of record OZ022490.1, on the reverse strand, counting down.
GCTTCAGCCTAATGTTGCTTTTTTGTTTTCGATACTCGGTATAAACATTATTCTAGATACGTCGTTGTAAAACATGCGACGTATTATAATGTGGCCCCCCTCCTATCCCCCCTGCTCTTCTTTCTCAAAGAAGCAACTAACGAAAAAAGAATTATAATTCACAAACAATAAATTTTCATCGAGCTTCGAATAAGAGTTTTACGCATCAAATGACGATTCCTATTTCTTGTTTTATTCGAATTTTATATAATTTCTTTTATTTTTTCTTTTTTTCAAAGAAGAATTTCGAACAGTTTTACGAATTGCCGAATTCTATCCTATGTTGAATTTCGAATATTGACATTGTGTAGCTTACGTTTCGTTTTATATCGTAATATACCAAAATATGCTCTTTTTACTATGTGCAAACGTTGAACGCTCCAATCGATACACAGTTCTTTTTGAGTAGATAAGAGTAATTTTAGAGTTACTTTACAGTATTTCTTAGCAATCAAAGTCAGGGATTATAGAGTAATTCGCCTTAGAAAATTTCCTTTTATAATGCCATCCTAAGATGTTGTTTTCGTTCGTACAGGTACTCTCTTGTCAGCCAAGCTTCGATGAGTATATATACACAGAAGTATTGCTTTTTATGATCTCTTACGTTACTATATATTCTATAGTTACGTTTGAATTATTATGTATCTTTCCTACATTTGTAATGATCCCGAAGGAGGTACGCCTTCAATGAAAGTCATTTTACAAAAAAAGAAAAAAAAACAAGTATGTGTGATTTCTTTTTTTTAGATTTATTAATAAAGTCTCTGTTAATCATGTTAAGCGTGCATCTTGCAACAACAACAACAACAACAACAACAAAAAAAGTGAAACTTAATCGAAGAAATAAAGGGGCATTGTTAAAGTTATACACAGGCTACAACTTAAGTGTTTCCATGTGTCTAGCGGTATGTTGTATGTGAGTGGTTTTAGAAGTAATATTCTATTTGTTATATTTATTACATGTCTACTACAGCAGTACGCAAATTACTTCTACTCGCGTCACGTGATGATGACAATAATTTAGGTAGTTAATGTTGTTTAAATGTAGAGTATGAGTCTTGTGAATTGCATTTACCAGCATCGATGACATAAATTATTATCAAGCCAAATACATAATATGAGGTTGATAGATTTTTGAGGAATGATTTACCGAGAATGAGCAAACAGTGAGGATAATTCAGAATGATTCTAAATGAGATACGCTTTATTCACAGTGCTTTCGAGATCCGTTGGTGTGAGTATTGTATTCAAACATTCCACCAAACTCAAAGAAAGAAAAAAAAACAAGAAAAAAACGAAAAAAAAACCACTTGTGTGTGCTTAAATATGGATATACTTACTATGAGAGTAGATGAAAAAGTTTTGCTATCAACGTTTTTCCCTACTATCATTGAAATTTAGCATCCAGTTTTTAGTGTTGAATTATGTACACATTGTTTCGAAGTGTTGAACAACCTGTCATCTACATATACACATATTACACACTCGAAATATATTATATATATGCCATTATATATATATTGTATACATATATGTATATATATATATACATGTATACTTATGTTTGCTTTTTCTCGGAAAGATTTAAATTAGGTGGAATAAGTATTTATTCCAAAATGGCAGACGCGATAGTGAAACACATGAAAGTTAATTAAAGAGTCAATCGGTATAAAATAAGATCATAATATTTATTATTTCATGAAATACAGTTAATATATGCCTTTCCAATGCCACTTATAATTCCTTACTCGTATACTAGGACACAAACATATTCTTTTATACCATTTCTTTTTTTTTTGCGTGATCAATTTGAATTTCTCAAGCTTGGCCGGGTGTCACGAAAATACGTTTACCCCAATTGGATTGGGATGAGCAAATTTATTGCTAGAAATGAAAACTTTTTATGTTTTTGTATTTTTTCTTTTTTTTTCTTTTTGGGAAGAGTATTTTTCTAGTCCCAGCGTGAAAGTATCAATTGTCTTGAATTGGCGTTTATCGCTTTATTGCGATTGCAATCTATTCTATGCTAACTTTTTTTGGGCTTATTGACAAAGTTATAAACCGCAGAGTGACTGAAATTCTGTGTAAAAAAGTGATACGCAGTTACGAGCGTCGGTATACAATAATAAGATTACATCTGTTCGTAGACGATCATATTAGGAACAGGTGTAAATCATCGCGAGCTTATCGAACTACTACGCGGCAATAGGAAAGGACAATTGATCTTAGTTAGCGACTTATTAAAATTGAATTTACAAACGTCCCTCTATTCGCTTTTCTTCAATATTTTGTAAATTGGAAACATCATTTCGTATAAACATCTATCTCTTATAATAAACTTCGAACATGTTGATTTTTCTACTTTGTAACATTTACGTGAGACAACGCGAATTAATTTTTGTTTTTCGGACTTTATAATTCCGTAACTTTCTTATGGTAAATATTTATAACAAAAACTCGAGCTGTATCTTTAGTATAACGATGCAAGTTAGCGTTTTACTTGGGAAAGGTAACGTCGATGAGATTTTTCATGACCTGGCAAAAGTGATGATTCAAAGCGATGACAAGTGCGGAATAACCGTGCAAATAATTTTGGACAATCAGGCACATTGTGTTGCTCTTGGGATAAATGTTATCTCAACTATCATATTGAATCGATCAATTATCATATTAGATCGATATCTTCGTTATTATCATTATAAAATCTGAATTTCAAACATGTATTTGTAAAATTGATCAAGGGTGATTACGATTTGTTATCAGTTGAGAACAAGAAAACTCCACCTTTATAACAATCCATGACATTGATTATGCCTAAAGTTAATAATTAATTATTGACCTAGAGTCAGTTTTATGTCAAAGATTTCGCGATATGAAAGCTATCAACTGTTAGCACGATATCGCGAATCAAACGTAGCACTGTTAATCTAACAGCACGGGAACATTATTAATTCGATCATTAATCCAGATACTTTCTGTAAAATTTACGTTTCCTCAAACACGACAAGAGTTTCGATTAAAGTCCGTTTTACCCGAATCCTTTGGGTATCGTTAGATTACGGAAAATGTGTCCTTTTATTTCTGTATTTTTGTGAATTGCGCTTAATCACACTATATCGTTAATGATACGCTTCAGTACTGATTGTTACACGTAGTACATATAAATTATGATAATTGTATTAAACGTGCGGCGATATTACGGTCGTGTCTTTGGTGCGCGTGAGAGCCTCATTTCACGCATATCGGCACGTGACTAGAATTAACGTGGTTTGAAAGACATCAGGTACATTTTGACGTAGATACGTCAGGTAGTGATTTGTCAGAAAGGTGCACACTGGTATGTTTGTGTCGAGCTGATTCGTTCTCGTCTATCGTTCAGTCTTGTACTTACGAGATCGACTGTGCATTTTAATAGCACCTCCAATCAGGCGGTAAGGAATTTTATCACCACTTATCCTTCTTATTTTCTTTCCGAATGAATATTCATATCGCAAATATATACTCGTTCCATTCAACTTCACAAAAGACATTCTTTTTCGAGTGAACAACAGCGTGTCGTGCAGTAAGAGTGCTAAGTTAATAGAGTGAACCGTGATCTGTGATGTGATAAGTGTTCGCTTGCAACGGGGAAAGACAGAATTCGAATCTATTATAGGTGTCAGGTGTATGAAATTATTTAAGAATGTAGAAAATAGATGCAACTTACAGAAATATGTATCTTCTTCGAATGGTCAAAAAGAGTTGTGCGTTGGCTCTATCGCGAATTACCGTACAAATATAGTATATGGACTATATCTTCGAGAAGAAAGAGGTCGAGTTTCTACTCCTGATAGATTTTGAATATGAAAAATGTATAATAACTTTAACTTGACTGGCAGTTCTTTACGTGTCCCTGTCTCAACGACGATATATCATTCCTAAGCAGAACGTATTTAGTCAAAAAGAAATCACTTTCAATACATTTGGACAGACACAAGAATTTGCAAGAGTAAATCGTCTCTCGTTGAAGAGAACTCTGCCACAAGTATCTCAATAAATTAAATCTATTGTTTCAAAGCAAGAATCAGCTAAAATAAAACCAACGAAGCAAATTGCGAACAGTGATTTTTCACTCACGAAAGAGTAAAAACCGTACAATTGTTGCGATCTTTGTTACCAGGCTCGATAGCACTCCTTCGTCGCTCTTCGGCGACAAATAATGTATGCGGAGCATCACCAATGCAAAAGGTACGGTCGGTTCGATAAGCAAACGCAACACTGTTCGCCCTGCGTCGATTCGTCCTGCTCTTTACCGTCGCCACATTGTACTCCGCGAAAATACTGCTGCTTCGTCTGCTGTTTCTCCTCGTCTTCAAGTTGAATGGAACGACTCTTTCTCAGTCCCTGTGGCGAGCCTTGGCCTCCATATGTGAGCTTCGGTCATTAACGGTCGATTCTCTCAGTCATAATGGTGCTAGACTCTTTCCACGCTTGGCCAACCTAATTTCGAGCCACATGTACGGAACTACCGAAAGGAATAGCATGCTAGCGAGTCCAAGAACCCGGAACCGCGTACAGACGAGACCATGGAGACCCAGGGCCAGGGCGAGGCCAAGCCACTTCCAAAAGAGCGATGTTGAGAGAGGCCCTTGCCAAGAAATAGGATAAAGACCAAGTACTAAAGCTGAAAATTCAAATTCAACTATTAGTTCGAAATAATTGCAGGATCTTTTCTTCTTGGAATTTAGAATTTTCTTTACTGTATATTAAAGTCTCCCAGATGGAATTGCAGACGCCCCAGGCAGCTGATATGACGTGAAAAAGAGCTGGATCATCACCAGCCGGTCTCCAAGTGACCAAGACAAGCAGCAAACACGCATGGAATGCAAACCCCACGACTAGAATGAAACGTTACTCCTTACTGTCAGCTTATATAGCGAAGATTTGTAGCTTCATTTGACAGTGATTACACTTACCTACGACGAAGTATCTCTTAATATGCCTAAGAAGCATCGAAAGTGTTACACCGGCCACAGCTTGCAAAGAAGCTAGGCTCAAGAAGCTTATGGTGACCGTACCGGCTCCTCCCAAAGCACATACCACATATGCCTGTTAAAAGAATGCAAACTTTTAATTATCCGACAAATAAATAAATACATATAGTTAATATGAGAAACAAACAATACATTGCTCGAAGAAAAATAAGTGTTCGAGATCGAGGAATAAGGAAACTTACTTCAATGAAGTCGGCGTAAATGAAACCCTGCTCCAGTCCGATAAAGAGAGTAAGAGGTGCTGCAAGCTGTAATTTGGGGTCTTGAAATGCGGACTTGACAGACTCGAGCATACTACGAATGCTGAGATGATCATTCGGACTTTGAAGTTCTTTCATTCGGGAATCCAGAAAAGCACAAGATATGCTTAAACCAAGAACTGCAAGTCCAAGCCAGATGCTGACTAGCATTGTGGATGTTCTCGAGGGCAACGCTGGTAGATAGAAGGATCCATTGTAAAGATAGGTTTCTTCAGGACAGTATTTAGGGCCACAGACATCCTGTATTTCACCACTGTTTATATTGGTAGGTATTGAATCGGTTAGTTTGACGAGTACAGCCGCAATTAGACAACCTGAAACGATATAGATCGGAGAAAATAATCGTGACCTTTCGCGATCGAATCATCTATCTATATATTTATCTATCTGTATATAAAACAAAGTCGGGTTAGTTACACCATTTATAACTCAAGATCGACTGGACCGATTTTTATGATCTTTGATTTGTTGGATTTGTCTCAGCCCTGAATAGCAGAATAACTATTAACACATTCGAAAAATTTAAGTTAAAAAATAGTTTAACAGTAAAAGTAGTGCAACAATGTTACGCGAAATCATTTGAATTCGTTTCAATAAAGCAAATGGCTTGCTGCTACGTGAATTAAATTTATTTCAATATAACTGAAATACTTTTCATGTTGATTTTTTGTACATTTATTGACACAAGATTTATTGATTCTGAGGCGACACGAAGTTCGCCGGGGCAGCTGGTATTAAATAATTCCGTGTAACCAAATGATATAAAGTGACCGCTACAATACTAGTTACCTGGCTACCATATTGATCTTGCAATTTACAAGTGGATCTTGTATGTACGAAGTCAATTCGACTAATTTCAACAATTTACCACTTAACGCGAAATGCATTAAGGTAGAACATACCTAATGCAAGACCCACATCTTCCGCGAGTTTGATTCCTCTGTTGAGTCTTCGCAAAAGGCATTCGCGTCTTGTCTCGTCAGGATCTTCTGGATCGACGCATACCAGAGCTAAGCTGGTAGCAGATGCATTGACATGCGAGGTTCGCGCCAGAAAGCTTGGACTAGCGCAAGCTCCGAGCATCGCATAACTGGGCAGAAGTATGTACCTACGATTGAGCAAATAGAAATTCAAGCAAAGCAATATATAGAAATTCCACTAGTCAGATTCTTCCATACTGCATTACTACTCACGCTTAATGCAATATCCTTTCGTGCGAGTCTACTTGTATCTCTACTGCATTCGCAAGTTTATTTTGCACTTACCATTTCGGGTAAAGGTGAACGCCAACGAAGATCGTAGTCATTATATGGCTAGTGCAGATAGCTAAATTCGCGCCCAATCTCTGAACTAGAATTGGCGCGAAGCAGCTCGTAATCGTTGCAATCGCGTAGAAAAGAGCAAGTAGAATGGGTCCTAGTTGAGGATTGAAGACACCAAGACCAGCTTGAAGTGGAAACATTGGTAATGTCGCAGCCGAGCAACTTGCATGTCCCAGAAGAAGAGCGATGCAATGTCTGACGATTGCTTTTTTAGGAGGTCGTGGCCCTGATGGGGCTGCTCTCACTGCTGCTATTAATCGGCGCACGGAAGAAGCCCCAGCCGATGAGTTCATCGAATCCCTTCGCCTCCAAGACAGCGCCGACGTTCTCGTAGAACGACAGGATATCGGTGAGTAAGCTGCCATGTGCTGAAAATAAAAAATGACTCTTTACTCGTCTATAAAATCCTGTTGGATTGTCATTTAATTGACCAGTGTATAATCTTTCAATACTGCAGTTAAAAAACATTTCAGTAAAATTACTTTAGTATTCATGACTATTCAAAAATGGTCCGTACACGGACATTCTATACGTGTATATGTCACTTTTAAATATTGGCACGGTAACAATGGCATTCTTAAGATACTATAAGGTTGTAGTGGCTATTCAACGCTTATAGTCTGGAGTGGAGTTCTCTCCATCCATCAGCAGGTTGCATAGTTTGCCATTTACACAAGATGTTAATGGAGCAGGTGAAATATAGCTCTAGCTAACAGACGATTAACAACGTTAACCCGTGTCTCAGACAATTCCGTGTAATTCATACACATTCATGAGCTTTAAGATTCAGACACGAGATGCGGTAAGATTCGTTAAATGATTCGACGGATTATTTTCTTCTTACCTCGAGCATAGCATCGTTGTCCCACAAAGCTCCATGGTGATGACCACTGCTACGTGCGCGTCTATGAGTATGTGCCAATGGTGGAGGCTGTGGTGGCAGTTTTATAGATCCTATACCACCAATGGGCGCAGGTCTATAAGCAGGGCTTTCGAGCTTCTCTTTTGACAGTTCATGTAAATTTGGCAAAGACCCCATCGTCCGATATTTGCGTATTCTTTTTTGATCGTGTCAATTAACTGTTCACTTGCTCAGTGTTAATATACTTCCGGAAACATTGGCGAAGGAACTGGCGTTAATGTTCGCCGTTACCGTCGCCGTTGTTTGATTGATTTTTCCACGCATCTGCTTCTCATTTATCCCCAATATTCATTCACGTGTCATTCTATAAGGTTTATTAAAAATGATATTAACGAATCTTGTACACAATTTCGTACATGAGACGAATTGTGATTTGCAGAAAGAATAGCGATCAGTCTCGTATTGTTTAACTGGTGGTTTTCAAGGTGTGCGCTTGTCAATTATGCAAGAAGTAAGAATAAAAAAAACGAGAGATAAAAATTCTACGGTCACCAACGAAACCTTGAACGAGAACTTCTAGTAGAGGAGCCGTTAGCATAATGATCGTACTTTGAGTAGCCTTGGTCGTACTTTGCCAGAGTTTCCAGAGACGGTTCGAGTGGTCCGATCTACAGTCGAACCGGAAATGTAGATCAATGCAAATCGTATCGTTCGTGGGGTCCACGTGCATGGTCTCCACCGCGAAAGGATTCGATTCATGATAATCTACCTTTCCATGCGACAGTCTTAAGACTTATTCTTAAGTTACGCAACTAAAGCGATTGCGATTCAAACACTTGCTTTACGATATCTATATGAGTACATATATGTATATGCCACACCTCCGTTTCCTTCAATCACCAGTCTGAATCAGGTGGGAAAAATTGGTCGACAGGTTTTTACACAGGACGGTAAAGTTTCCAATTAATAGAGACTAACTGTACAACTGTACGAGTTGATATGCTTCCCGCTATAAAACGTTATTAAATGAGCGTTTTGTAGAAAGAAATCAGCTGGAGATAAAACGTTACGTTAAGTCGACTGAAAGTTTACAATTGAAAGCGAAAGCTTATTAAATTTCTTACTCAATTGAGCAGCTTCAGCAGTTCAATTGCTGAAGCGAAATGTCAGATCGAATGTCTTCAATCAAATCAATGTGTAACGGTGCGGACACGATTCAGTAATCGTGACTGTCACCTAGGAGAATGGTTTGAACATCTTCTATGCAGTTTAAGACTTAATGCATAGTTCTCAATGACATTCGTGACTAGATTTTGCTGAATGATGAATATTTGTCTTAACGTAGCATTGTATTTATCTATGTGTTAAAATGAGTTTTGATATCTTTTACTTCGTATATATTCAGTATTTATGTGTTTACCCTACTAGAGTGTGTATGTGTGCTTGTGTATTGTTTATAAGAGAAACATTGTTACTATAGGAGAATTCGATTGCCACCTGTTTGGGACTTTCAACATGGTACACACTCGAATCCCGTTGATCCTGTACAGTAGATGTGTCTGTTAAAGCGGCTTATTCTACTGGAAGGCTTATTCTACGTACGGACGCAGACACCCCGATGTACAAGCGATTGTACGATTACTACTGGTTTGTGAAGAATGACCGGTTTTGTTATACATTCGTACCTTTTGTACATTTTTACATTTGTACGTCTAAATGCCAAGGATATCACGTTTTCCTCGAATCGAATCGCCTTTGTTTGTTAATTTTACGAGCTCTATAAGCTCGAAACTGTTGAGTGTTAATAATTTATTATTTAAAAAATATTTTACACTACTCATTCAGCCGTTATTTTTTTACAGCATTTACATGCTTCGTCGGTGAATCTAAACTAAACTTCATGTTTTCCTGGTAGAAGAAACATAATTTTTGTGCCGAACGAACCTGGCACATATTAAATATAAACAAGTTATTATTAGCAAAGGCGAATGTTTACTGAATAAGGATAAAGTTCACAATGTGACGTGTTAGGATCAAAAAAGTAGAAAAACTTGCGTTATTTATAATGCAATACACAAAGTGATCGTTCTCCATGTAAGTCGAGAGAAAATCTACTACTGCATATTCAATTTATTTGCGCAATTTTATTCCATGAATTCATTTCGACACTCGAAACCAGGTGTGACTGATCTGCTTTTAAATAAATACTTTCAATAACTAAAGATCATTAATTACTTGCGCAAGCGAATATAATTATTGCAATACGCTTTATAGAGATGTTCATTTAATGCATGAATAACCAGAGAACTACCTTTTAACTCATAAAGTCTAGTTATTCTTGGAATTAGAATAAATTAAATTAGGCTTATTCCATTGCTTCTATTGATCGAACTTTTTTTTAAGTAACTTTGATAGTAGACAAAGACTACAACCCACGCGGATAATATTCTCTTTGTCTTGTGACTAGGTAATCGAGGAGTTAATAACGTTGACCGATAAGCGGTTTCAATGTCAAAGCGAGCAAAATATAAAGCATGTAGGTTGATCGTGATTCTCTCATACATTCAAGTATTTTCCAGCAGTTAATTCTATTAATACACTGCATTATGAAAAATTCACAATGTATCCAATGTTGAAGTATGACACAATAGAAAGATACAATATATCGCGGGACAAAGTTAATTAAGAATTGACAAGGCACGCTTGATGCTTTCAATGATTTCCTTTTATAGAGTAAATATACTTTTATCAAATCTTTTGTACTACGCGACAGGGAATCGACCCAATTTTTATCCGTACAAAAGCAAAATACAGTTTCTGACAATAGTAACGGTAAAAGATTAAAGGAAAACTTACTTTTTCATGGCAGTGTTGTACGGTCGGCTGAGATTCGCCATGATCTTCCCCACCAGAGTTGTGCAGGGAATTTTGTGAGTAGCAATGCTCGCGCAGCAGCTTGTCACAAAACATGATGATCGCGATAAATAATTAAGAATACTGTTTCCTCTGATACGTAGAAAAATCAGGAACTCCATTACCACAACGAACAAGATATTTTTGGCAAATTTACGCACGCAATGCTATTTTTAAGCTGATGTTTACTTTTGGTAAAGTATACACACGACGAACTTTTAAATTATTTATCGAAGAATAAGACACGTATAATTAAAGAATTGGAGAGTCACAGACTCATTGTGAATCTCGACTACACTTGAACTGTTATCAAAAGGGTCAGAACCGTTTTAGAGAAGCCGCCGTTATGGTTGTTTGCAACGCTATATTTACACCGGGCTTGTTTGTCTGTAGTCATTGTTGAGCATAACGCGACAACTGCGAATGTAAATTCAGTCGCGCAAGAAGAATTCGCACAACAGTTTCAAATTGCTTGCTCGCGATGGAGAGATAGCCGAAACTTGAAATTCCACTGACAAATGAATCGAGTTTTAACGTGTTGATTCTCATGGACATCCGATGAATCATTAGTCCGATTAAAAGAATATATGAAATTTTCGCAGAAGGGTTTTGTTCTTTATCTTGATGTAAACACGAGCACACGTCGTGTTTCTTGCACTGTCCTTCGAACCAGTCGCACCGCGAAAATTAAGATAATGGATTCTGCTTGAAAGAGGAATAATTCGAATCCGAAAATGTTGATAAGTTGTATCTCAAACGAGATGAACACTGATGAATTTGTGCTCGTTGATAAGAGAAGCTGCAGGATGCGTCCCGAATCCAAAGAAGGAGCTACTCGAGGTGGCTCTCCCTCGATCGCGACTCGGTGTGGTTCGCTAGCGCTCGTTCTCCCTCGGTCCGACTACCCTTGATGGTCGATAACAGTGCGAATGCGTAGTACACGAGCGCTCCTTAATTCCTACAAATCTCAAACATTTGCACGCACCGCGAAAATTGGCGAACTCTGTGCTGGTTTTCTTGCACTGCTAAGGAATTCCACTTATGGAATGCAGTCCATTCTATTTTATTCTCCTACAAATGTATCTACCATTCGTGACTACCAATCTGTCGTTACTTACGTTACGAACCGGCACCAGTGGCGTTCCATTCTCCCGAGACCTTTGCGTACTTGGTTTTTTCAATCTTACTTTGTTCATCACTTAAAATTCTTCTGTTCATTAAACTGTAGTACCGATTTCCTTGTATGTGAAGGCACTTACAAGGTTTGCCACTGTAATCCCCGACCTATTAATTTACTATGGTAAAACATTAATCCGTTCATTTTTGGTAGCGTATATAGTAGATTGCTCTTGTCAAGGTGTAAGAAAAAAGGGTTGTGCTTTACGTAGCTAATTGTAAGCGATTAGTTGTTGGTCGGTCAATTGCATTAAGATTCGTCTTGGCATGCGGAAAGTTCGATCAAGGTTTCTCGATCCATATCAAATCTATAATCAGTACTTCCGAGCAATTAATGATTAGCGGTTTAAACGAAGGCCCCTGTGGATCAAGGTGTCCTCGTTCCTTCCTGGTATGTACAATACGTATGTATATATTTGTTACTGCGTGCGCAAGCATGCAAGTATATCTTTTGTATTCGGATTTGATTGCACTTTGCAACTGATACAGCACTTTAATTGCTTGGTTCAGAGTAAAAGACCATCCGCCACGGTATTTAATTCGATTTGGTTAACTCTTGTTGCAATCAGGTCGAATGTATACTAATTGACTGATAATCGGCCTTTAATTATGTATTTACATGGTAATGCACTTATACAGCATAGTTGATACATAGATACATATACATGTATACTATACGTAAGCTCTCACTTGTACGCAATAAATACAGTTGTATGTGGAATGCAATATTGGAATGAAACGGAATATGAATTGAACATTTACGATCAATATCGAAGGAATATGAAATCCTGTCTTGGCAGAGGTATCTCTCAACCGAGATTACAGCCAATGAATCTGATTTGGCAGTTTTGTGCTTTACGTGTGAGAGATTCCATTGATTAAATTGCTGATCGTATTACGCGAGTATTGCGTGTAGATAAATATGATTGCAAAGTAAGGTTTACACATCATGTTTGATATTATTCTTCTCACACACACTGGCGAAATGGAATCCTTCGCACTCTGTTTATGAATGTCTCTGCTGTACTTATCGCAGTCGAGAAAACTCGGAGATGTTGACATTGCTTTGACGCAGCACTTTCGTCGAAAAGATACATTCTCACTTAAATTTCACAATCTCCAATTTCTCCGCTTATTTATCAGTCTTCATTTACACATTGAACAACGATTCTCTGTTATCGTTGTAAATTCAATCCTCAGCCGGATTTCCGATGCAACGTATTCCCGTTGTATTTTTTCAAGTTTTCCTCGATGAAGGTAAAAAAAAAAACAATAAAAAAACAGCAGAAATTGAAGCTAGCAAAATCCATCGCAGAGCTATTACCTGCGGTTTCCTCGTTGCAATCATTTCTCTCGCTCTATCCCATTTACCAGTTCAATGCCATGCGGCACTCCAATTGATAAATGGACTGTCGCGCGGATTTCGTCGTCTTGATCCGCAACCGGATGTGGGACAATCACACACGATCCTGTGACATCTCTCCACTCACACATCAACGTTCAGTTTATAAAAAGAATTTCTTACGAACAAAGAATTGCACTTGAAATAAACGATTAATCTAAATCTGTCCACTTCTTTCACTATTGAACATAATCATATACTTTGAGCATGGGCGAAACTTATGCACTATCATAAAACGTTCACTATCACCGTATGATCGAGATCTATCAGGATCCAAACTCTTTACTTTCCGAGATCCATTGGAAAGCTTTGTCATTGGTAAAAATGAAATTGTCGTTCACTGGTTACCGAGGAAGCCGGATACGCGTAGCAGGCTCCGTTGTCTCTAGCTAAACGGCAGGAGTTGTCATTACGATTGACAGGCGACAATACTGCATCCTCGGCCGCTGTATCACTGTGTCCTGTTCCCGTTTCAAGGAGAGCCGTCCGACTGTCTTTATTGCACATCAGTGGATTAAATAGCCGTGAGACGCGAATCGCTGCGAAGTGTGTCAATGTTACGTAGTGCGTGTGATTGGCACGTGTGCGTGTTCTTTCACGCGCAAGGGTTAGTTACCTCTAGTTCTGATAGCAAGTAGTTAAATGTCACACTGTCAAACATTCCTTTACATTACTATGGTGGATTATCTATCATTCTCCAAGGATATTGAATCTGGAATAATGCAATTCATGTTCTATTTATGTATATATGAATTATTTTTTATAGCAGGAACATGGACATAACCGGAAGAGAGTTATTGCTTTCATTTGGATAAGAAGCAAGTTCTGTTGAGTTGGATTGCATCGCTGTCTTCGTATAACGTCTCGAGTTATTAAATACTGATATCTTCGATATAACATTTTATTATATAATAATATCATTTTATTACTTCTTTTTCATTGTCTGAAATTCTTCAGGTTTCCAAAGCCTTCGTAGAAAACATAAATGCAAAACGCTCTTGCGTGATACGCACTTATTTGCACTTCGGGTTTCCTCATAATGGTGCAATAAAATACTAATATACATACATGTAAGCTCGCGTACGTTGCATCAGTAAAACATTTCTATTTATTCTTAGTTCGCTAATATATAAAATATTGTTACTCGTAATTTGAATGATCCTTCATATTTTTAATTCTTCGCATAATATTCCATAATATTATAACAAATAAGAATTAAAATATTTATAAAGTGGTATCAATAAGGATCTTAATTATTTTTACATATAGTTATTTCGTATGTTTGAAGTCAAGTAGACTATACCAATGATTTCGAGCATGGTAAAGGCATCAATCGCGAGGTCCTTGAAAATCGAAGATCGAGAGTATGATGTACTCCCACCATAGGTGCAAACACCGTCTGAGAGTACCTATCTACTAGTCGTACAGGTCTAGAGGTGCCCCTACCTTGGTTGTTAAGTCCGTGGAAGGTCCGATCCTTGGACACTTTCTTATAAATGAAGGTTGACTACCGGCTCGCGTCTCATTTGACACACCATCCCTCGAACCCGGAGGGATTGAGTGAGTCTCCCGCCGTTAAATTGGATTTCAGTGTATCGTGCAACAAATTGGTAGTGTCCACCTCGGGATTTTTTTTGCGATACACCAGGTGCGAGTAGCTAGCCGAATCGTGTTTAAGCAAGCAATTGAATTTCTTCAGTCAACGGCGAAAATAGGTAAGCGTTAGTTCTAACGAGATACTGTACTACATAGGAATGTCGTTGGATTCTGAACCTTTGGAATCTCATATAACTGCAATTGCAAGATTACATCCTGCGTTGAAGTAATTTTATTAATTTATTAATTTATGAATTTAGGCTTTATATTTGCATCAAGTTATCGTAGGCGGGTTTTGCGGTTCTGTATATGCTTGATCGATCATTCATGACGAATCGAGAATTACACTTAAATATCCGGTGATCCTTAAAATCCTTGCCAGTGACCATTCGTGCGGAACATTCATTGGACAAAGATCGCACAAACAAAGTTTTTACTCGTAAGATCGTAACTACAGAACCTTAGTTTTTAGTCCAGTTAAACCGAATGGAATGAATTTCATGGTTTGTCGAAGCGGGTCAGTATGCGTGATGCTGTTGTGATTGATAAAGGGTCAATATGACATACTTATACTATACTAACTTCCTGGTTTAACTTTTTAAAGGAGCTCCTTTTTCTCTATTCATCAAATGCCGAGCTTTTTGCTTCTCTACGGATTCACTGCAAATAAAAGCATTGTAGATTTTGTATAAAAGTTTTCCGTTCTGAATACGACAAAGCTATGTCAGGATTATTGTTTGCGGGAATCCTGAGGGACAATGTCAATAAAAGCGGCAGACGTATAAAGAAGAGTGTATATATATATATATCTATATTTCTTTCTTTCGAGATACAGTGTACCATATACAATACATAGCGAGTGCACCCACACTCAGTGCACCAGTTCTGACCACATCCTATTATTCTCTTTGTTCCGCACTACTTACGTACTCGAAATTGTGAAAGTGTAAATGAAGTTGGAAAAATGAATATCCTGAGCGTCATTTAACAAAGCTGACTTCAATGGTTTCGTCAACGTCTATTTATCGAAGCAATGTCACACGTTATTTCACGTGCAATTCCTTTAACAAATGAACACTGCAATACCGAACAAGATTCGTCTATTATATTTCCCATAAGACCAAAAACGTTTGTTTACGCGTCGAGTAATCTTTCTCGCAACAAGGAAGTGCAAGGTTTCCTGCTCATCAAGATCCCTCTCGTATATCGTAATATGGAAATAACAGTTAATTACTCAACGGTGTGTACACACTATGCGAAGATGTTCGCGACGATCACAATTCAAATCGGCGTGTGCCACACGGGAATTTCTCGGAATGCGTGACTCACAGTGCTTAATATCGATTCTGCAGCGCTTTAATCAAATCCGAGCTTTTCAATCAAGTGGAATGCTTAGGTACAAAGGGACACGCTTCGAGTGGAGTAAAGCCGGAACTCCTCGATTTGCTTATCGCGTGCAATATTCAGGGTATTCGCCTGCGTCAATTAGGGTATATACATATATACTTTTGTTTTAGGTATCCGATTGTGAGTATATCGAGTGCATGGTCATCTTATGTATCTGAATAATCTTGTTCCGTTGTCTCGTTTCGCTTTGAGGGGGGAAAAAGTGTGATCGCGTAAAACGGATCATACAGTCGAAGGGGCCCGTTAGTTCGTATCCAATCACAATCGCGAAACACAGAGCATACGCCCATGATATCGGATCAACCTTCGAGTTAATGCGAATGTGTAATTAAATAGCTACTCGAATCGCTACGCTCAATCCGGTTTTTACCTTTGTATCGAATTGTTAATAATTATTAGGAAAGGCTTCGTGTTGTTCTTTTTGGTTGGAATAATTCTTTAAAACTTTTGGACTTTTGTACACAGTTTCGAATATAAGCTTTCTTTATCTTGTATAGATACATAATACATACATAATCCATATGGTATCCTTTTGAAATATTTTTTAGTTTTTCTAAATCTCTGCAATTGGTACATTGGAAATGCTTCCACACAATTATTCATTGACGCAAAATGTAAATAAATGAATCTATAAATATGAGCACCACTCAATCCAACGGTTGGCTTGAATATACAGTTAAAGAATGCGATAATATTTGATTTATGATATTCCAATGAACGTGGTGTTATAACGAGATAATATGAAGGAATCATGATGTCTTAAGCAAAACGGCACGTTCCATAGAGCGTGAACTGCATGATTATTGCATTTATATACATACATTCGCGTAGTTGCATTCTCCGTTAAGAAACTTGTTTAGAATTTTATTGCTCTCTATCCATCATTATCCGTAGTTAATTCTACTCGTGATTGCAAATACACGCGTTTTCTGAGTGAAACATTAGAGTAAATATTTATTGCAACTATAATAAGATATCACAGTTGAGAACAGGAATTTTTCTATCACATTGTTTGACACTAATGTTCAAAGTGTAATAATTCAGGAAAAGGAAAAAGACTTTCGTCACTTGTGATTTTTTAGATTTTTATAATCTCTCTGCAAGAGATTGTAAAACCTCTCAATCGTTCGAGCACTTTTCTCGACTCGTCAGTTGAATTACTTTTTACGTAATGGATTAGATGAACAATTATAGCTGTGAACGTAATAGGTTTACAGTGGTTACGGTTATTGCACATACCCATTTACGCGAAATTTGTGAATAAGGCGATGGGAAGCAATGTTTACTTTTTATTGGGAATATCGTTTTATCTCGCTTTATCGTGATTCTGTCGAGATCACGGCGGAATATTACCGATTCGAGAATTACCTTGTGTGACCTCAAGTATCATCGATCGTAGCACCGTTAGCCTTTTGAGATGCCAAGAGGTCACAATGGGCAATGGCACGATAAAAACAAAACCTACAGTATGGATTAATTACTACGTTAATGATCATTAGACGATTATTAGTAATGTATCCGAGCATCGTGAGAAAATTGCTGGAACAGACATAAACTATAAAACAATTCTCGTGATAATATTAGAAGCATGCATGTTGCCTCGAAACTTTACTAATGTTATTTGAAGCAAAATTTCACAAGATTTTGCTTTTTATCGATTTAATGTCATCGAATAAGTTAACGATCAATAAATTAATGATACACATATGACAATGTTACTAGTAGTTATGTTTTTAAATCACGCAGACAAGAACAGTTATTTTTAACTTGGTTCCACTGGTCCTTATTATACTATTTTTTTTTGTCAAACATAAGTACTTGCAGCCCATATTAATCAAACAGTAGCAGATCGTCATAATGAATTATTCCACGAGTATAACGTTTTCCCAAGAATTATGCTTCGCGAATTCATTCGCTTAATTGCTCTAGGCAGACTTTGCTAAGATCCAATTATTGCGCGATTATGAAAACGTTATCCCTGCATCATCAAACACAAGCGTAAGCACAGATCGATAACGGTAAAAATTGTAGTATTGATTACTCAAGTCTAATTGCCGCTGATGAGAAGGAAGTGCAACAAGAAAATTATTTTGCGCATACGTAGAATCATATGATTCGTAATTGAAGTCAATTTCCGCAGAATGCCAATATTGCCACTGTATTGACAAAATCATCCAATATAATCAGCGATATGATACAATTTGATCAAGAGGAAGGGATTCACGATAATGAATTGAATTCATTCTAACTGTCAGATTTCGATTGCAGCTACTAATAATTCTTCTGAGATTAATACAATAGCAGTAGATAAATTTACCACACATCGTAAAAAAAAGAAAAAAAAAGATTACCTCAACCAATATGTAACTCGCTGGACTTATATTATATTGTCCTTGTTTATTAGTTTATCTTTCATCTCGAGCAAAACCTAGCTCAAGGCTCAACGTGTCTCTCATAAATCACCAGCACGCGTTTCCTGCGCTGGAAACTTCCGCTTTGGAAAATCTAACGGAGTGGGTGACTCGCGGCTCGAAAATCCCCTCAGGCAGCAATTTATCGATCGGTGGATATCAAATGCATTCTTTAGATACAACGATACAATTACCATGACTTGCAAAAGATCATAGCTTCTACAAAATACCAATATTATAATACGGCTCTTTATCAATGGTAGTGTTGAATTCGTGAAAGCGTCTTCTTCCAAGAAGAAGACGCTCTTAAGCTCGATGCCAAGAATAATTTTTGTTTGCTATATGACACCACTAAGCGAGTAACTGCAACTGATCTACGTATAGAACGTCGTTCGTTCTCCAAGTTAGCATACCGGAAAAAAATAGCTAACCACGTGAATAGTGTGAAGGTGTAACAGTTGAAAGATTTATAGCTAAGCGTATAGCAGTAGTTTCTAGTTACTCTGCAATTAAAATCAAATTATTGACTGCCGATAATCAGTATCTACGTGTATCCTTTGATGCACCACGCGTGCATGTTGTTCGCATAAATTTCGAGTAGGTTGCATCAACTTTGTTAATGTTGACGTAGATATTGAGAGACCTGTTACATTTTTTACGTGTGCTCGGTGTTGTATTTCGTTCAACCCGTAGTTCTCGTTGACGTTTGAGGGTCGATTCGAGAAGCGTTCCACCAAAAATACCACACAATTCTGGCTACGACGCCGTCTAATGAAGCATAACGCTCTCGTTCAAGGTAGGCTTATTTCCGGCTGCACTGTCTTGAGTATCTCAGAATTGAATTAAAATGAACTTTGTATTCTGAGTTACATTCCTGAGTGATTTCAACGAGGCAATTACGTCAGTAGTGATGGTAATACCAGTTACTCTCTTTGAATCTTCTAAGTGAGTAACATGTCGAGCTTTGTAAAAATAGGTTTTTCAGTTAGAAGTACATGCCTACGAAATAACATGATGCAGCTGCTAGCAATGTCTTGGAAGTGACAGGGAACAATTCTTTGAAGACCAGTCAAGACCAAGTTTATCGATTACGTGTCGCGTAAAACGTCATAGTTACGTTGATAATGGTATACTTAAACAAATGGGAAAATTCGAGTGACGTATGTATAGTGATATTGTTTTAATTACATTTGAAAATCAGTGATAATGATTGAGATCAAAGAGAAAAACTCCTATATCGCTTACGAGAGAATGAAAGGATCGCGTTACAATGCAAACTGAACGAGAAGCGTCAATTTATACGAGTATTGTATAACACTATACATAATACGATTTAGATTCGTACTTTTTATCGAAGCTAATCTGTAAGATGAAGTCGATGATAAACATTGAACAATACTCTGAAGAAGTTTTGACCTGAATTTTCTACGGAAACAGGTCACATCAAACATCAATAGTGCCTGATCATCCCTTGAAGTATTGATCATCCCTCCTTGAACAGAGATAATCCTTAGCGCTCTTAATCCAATGTTCCTGAGCACAACTGGCACTAATGTTATTAACATTACAACGTTTGTTCCGTCTCACTGATTTTAGTTCAAGGCGACTCATGTATCTACACTGAACACAGACTTTAAAGTTCTACGAAGAAGTGCAGAGATATCTATTTCGCATAATTTACCGTATTCTAAGAGTTTGCATTTGTTTTTTTCTCTCTCCCTCTCTCTCTTTATTATGCTCGATGAAATGCATGATACTAACTGAATAGGTGCTATGACCAGTTATAATCAAAGTGCCATTCTGCATGATGTTAGTCGGTATGTAGAGCTGGTTAACCGAACCGGACATTCCTTATGTATCGAATTCGCCTATACTGTTGACCTCAGTTTCAATCGGTCGTTGATCCCTTTTCTACTGCTACCTAACTAGCTAATCAAATGTAAAATTGAATGTTGTGATATATCTATATTGCAATAAACTTAAGGATCTTATTAAAGATTTTTAATTATCACGATTCTTTAGCGTGTCCTTCTTAGCAAAACCTTTTCCTTTGTCGAGACATACAATAATTACTTGGCTTGTCGTCATGTTATGTCCAGAGTGGACAGACCTTGAACAAGTGAGCAATCACTGGTACTTATTATCGGTTTCAATTATCGGACACACAGGATCTTGAAATTCATGTGCTATACATTAAAGATATCTCTGTGAATCTATTAATGTACCTGTTAATATTCTGTAATTTTTTCTATTTCCGGACATTGGTATTGCGTGTAATATACTGTACATATAATACATGTATAGCAAGTTGTCTGATCTGATTCTTGGAATATAAGTCTGCCTTATAAATATGTATTGTTCGTTAGTGCTTGTTTCATAATCTGAGTATGCGCGGATAATCGATAAACATATTTATAGGAATTGACATTTGCTCGCGTGAAATTATTTTAGTTGTTTCGGTCGTCAACTAGAGTTTGATATATCGAAACGGTTCGATAATAAAATATTTTTCTGGCAACGATTCTCTCTCTTTTAAAACTCGAAATGTCTCTATAACGTTTGACAGTAAAACTTTGTTGTCACTTATTATAACAAAAAAGTAATGACTTTACACGTGCGTGATAGCTACCAATTATGAAACAACGTTATCAGCAACAATACATCGTCAGGTAAGAAAATGCAAATTACAATGTAAATGATGTCACTATGTAAGAACATAGGTGAACAATTCAATATTAACGCAAGTTCATGGATACTATACGTAATTAATAATGTAATATCTATGTTGTATAATATAAATTACCGGTGAAATTAATTCGGATATTGAATATCGATTAATCATGAGTCTGGAAATTGAAGCAATATGAATATTGACAATAAGCCAATATTAACAGATACGCAAATTAAGGATTTGATACATTTGCATTTCCTGTGTGATGATTAATAGGCAGTTTCAGCAGATCAGTTTTAGTTTTTAAAAGAATGTTATCTTTTATTTGTTCTAGGGTAAAATGTTTAGCACGGCAATACAAAAATTGCGATTTCTTTATAAACCGTACGCATTGGCAGTCGTCTCAATTGGATATGTACTTGGAGAACTGGGGCATTATCTTATTGGTAGGTATATTAATAAGTACTCATTGTCAGTTTTGTTTTAAAAAAATAGGAAAATGATTTACTGTTATTAACAGGCTACGTATCTATTTACCTATCAATATACTGTCACTTTTAATGCATTCATAGTACTATACTGAGTGCTCAAACTCGCATGACCTTCACTTTTAAGGAGTGACGAGCAAGGCAACGGCAATTGATCTACATTATGGTGATATCTCTTGTCAGTTCAATTCCACAACACTGACACTGGTTGATCTACCCGTACAATGCGAAGTGGCAACCAACCAGAGCCAGTAAGTTCCTGAAACAAATGCTCGTATAATCATAATATCATGTATGATTGATAGCAGTTGGAATTCTGTTGCATTTCAGTGGTACAGTAATTATGCAGTTCATTTATCATGGTTATAATCGAGTGCTAGACAGAGTTAACTGATTGAACAATTATCGTACAACTCGATGTTATGGCAATTATACGGAATTATGACGGCAATTATTAAGAACATTATAAAAGAGTGAACGTCAGAGCATAAAAAAAGTGGAATAAAAAATTTCCAGTCGTTTTTTTTCTTAGAATCATCCCAATCTTTATTCCATTTATTCGAGTTTGGGCGAGATTGTTTCTGTTGAATTAGGCTTATACTGATTGCAATTGGTTTACAGAAAAAGTATGTATAGTGTAGGGATTGGGCGTAGAGTATATATCGTCAATCTATATCCTTGTTCGCACCTGTACTTTCACTGAACATATATATGCATACCCACAAACAGATTTTTCAGTATATTCTTGCACTCGATTCGCTATCCGCACAAGAACAACTTATACGCGATGTTTTGTTTCGCAGCTGCGAGTCCCTGGAATTGAACGGATCTCATTACTGCGAATGGAACTACAATGGCCTTGGCTTGGACTATCAAATCCTTGCTGGTCCGAGCTTCATTGCGGTATTCACGATAGTCGGCGTTATCTTAGGTATCGCAGCCGATAGATACCACAGGTGATTGAACAAAATATTTGTCAATTTTGTATAAATAACTTTGTAGATTGACTAAATTTAGAACAGTTTAAGTACAGTGGAATTAACATGCTTACAGAGTGAGACTACTGGCGATATGTACATTCGTATTCAGCGTAGCCATAATATTAATGGGAGCAGTGAAAGAGTATTGGCAATTGGTCCTTCTTCGGATGATATTGGCTGCAGGGTATCTTCTTTTTATATTATTTATTTACTTTCCATTGTAATGGAATATTGAAACTGACGAGTGATTTTTCGAACAATACTGTTCACAGAGAAGCAGGATGCAATCCTCTTGCCACTGGCCTTCTCTCAGACTGGTTTCCGGAAGAACAACGGGGGCTCGTCATGTCGATCTTCAATTGGGGTATTTACGGCGGTTATGGCATTGCCTTTCCTGTTGGTCGATATGTTCCACTATTGAATGCTTGGAACCTGGTAAATAAGCTGATTTGTCCATTTCTGATCAATCCACAATCTTGTTCGCAAGTTACACAGCGCATATTTACCGAGAACTATTTTTATCGAGTGAACACGGTGTATTCATAGTCCTATCTATCAACGATAACGGAAGAAATGTAGATTTAGAGTTTTGCTAATATTGCGGATATAGCGAGAATAATTTAATTAGTAGAACAATTAAACTAGGAATTTAGTAGTTTAAGATAACGTGAGGTTGATTTCTTTTTAAGTTGGAATATTTTGTTATTGTTAATAGGGCTGGAGAGCTTGTTACTATGGAGCTGGAATCATTGGATTGATTATTGCGGTTCTTACGGGTTTGACGCTCAAAGAGCCAGAGAGAAAAACTATTGGAGAAGAAGCCGATAACAGTGGCAAGAAAATGTCAGTTTGGAAAGCGCTTTTGCAACCACGCATCATACTTCTCTGCCTTGCGGCTAGCATCAGACATTGCGGTAAAGGGCAATACGCAAAGGATTGAAATACATGCTAAGGGTACATTAGTGTCTACGAGTTTCGAATATTCTGGCAGTCGCTATATTAATAGACTCTACCGAAATTTTGTATTTTTCCGAATTTTTTTCCACTATCAGCTACCTTCTTTTATCTTTTTTTTTTTAATGACACGCTTTGCGTGGATTTTATGTTAATCTAGGATAAAATTAATTCCATTTTTAGAATATTAATGAAACACCTGACAGAATGTGATTTTTCGATTTTAGGTGGTATGTGTTTCGCATACAACTGTGATCTCTACTATAGGGATTATTTCCCTGACTATGATTTGGGCTGGTGGCTCTTCGCAGTGACGATCGTCATTGGTAGTATTGGTGTTGTAGTTGGAGGAATAGTTAGCGACAAGTTTGTCGCAAAAATGGGAATCAGATCGCGAGTGGCTGTATTGGCAATTAGTCAGATAATTGCAACGCCTTTCGCGTTTGGTTCAGTATACTTCAATCCACTTTGGGCGATGATTACTCTTGGTATTTCGTACTTCTTTGGTAAGTTTCCGCATGTAAGCTCGTACATTGAACGCGATTCGTTTAAATCGTATTGATTAGAGATTTATAACGAAAGTCGTTATTTTACACTTGTTTTAAGTATCAACCGATTGTTGCAATTACTCCCTTTAATTGATATTGAACCATAAACCTGATATTGTTCTCAGACACACAAATATTATCGAAACTTTTATTGCAGCTGAAATGTGGTTTGGCATCGTATTTGCTGTCGTTGTGGAAATCGTCCCACTTTCCCTCAGATCGACTACAATCGGAGTCTTTTTATTTGTCATGAACAATATTGGTGGAAATTTGCCGATATTGGTTGAACCCACTAGAATGGTCATCGGTTTTCGAGAGTCTCTCTATATTTACTATGCTGGCTTTTATGGAATTAGTACGTTTTTCTATTATCGATATTCTATGAAATTATTAAATAATATTTTAATTTTGCATAAATTTTCATTTGATTTTAGGCTCCATCATGTTCTTCTTCACGATGTTCCTGATGGATGGATCACCGCCTGCGCAAAAACAGGAGACAAAGAAAGTAGAATCAGGATATGACAATACTACATTCACACCCGATGAAGGCAATATACCCACGCTTGAGCTTCCACGATTATATCCTACGCCTCCACAGCATTATGAAAACTCACGATTATAACCACAGTCAATAAGCATAATCTTGCAAAATCATCTGTAAATAGTATACCACCCAACGAGTGAAGGTGGAAAGTTTCTTCTGTTCGAGGTTTCGATCATCATGATTCTAATTGCATTTGCGTCGTGTGGATTAATATCAGGGATATATAAAATTTTTACGAGTCCGTGATTGGCTCGTTAAATGGATTTTATACATGACACTGGAATTTATTTCAATTTGAGAATGCTTTTACGTCTTTGGGATGATCGACGTTACAGCGGAAGAAGAAAGGAAAGAGTTGAAGTGTAATCGTACTGATGAGTAAAAAACTTTCAAACTCTGTTAATACAAATATGAATTTATGACGCGATTGTTCGTTTTTTTTACACGTTTAGTGACAATTTATAACAATTTTCGTGTATAACGTATCTGAACAGTTTTATTGGTAAACCGACATAAATTAATAAGTGTGATTGGTTTCACCGTTATCACATGTTGAAAACAGCCTGTTGGGTAAGTCTGCGCAAGTATACAAAATATATGAGACATATGCACGGATATATGGAGCATTTGAATGCGCGAGACTTTTGTGACACCTATCACGCGTACAAGTAGATCGAGTTTTGAGATTCATAGTAATTTCCTATGTACAGACTATTTAATATAAATAAACGAGTCTATTTGTAATGTACAAAATAATCGAAAGGAACATCCCCGTTGATTCAAGGATTCGCTTAAGATTTGTCATGCAGTGCTGTGTACATATTTACATAATCGTACTTGCAAAAAATACTTTTTCGTTCCTGAATAAATAACTACTTAAGAAATACGTGGAAAAAGATGTATGAATTCGAGTTACATTTATGAATTACGCATATTATTTATACATAGCGGACGCGCGCGAGAGATACGTAACAATTATGATATTGAAATAGCGCTGTAAAAAAATGTCATCTAATTAAATGTATAAGATAAAGCCTCTGCGGCGACAGTAACTTACAATTACATATTTAATACTACCGTAACGATTCTTGCCGAGAAACGTACGGTTCAATACAACTTCATACAGTACCAAATGTCGTTAATGAAACTGTGTCAAGTTCGTGGACGATTTTATTACGTAGAAATTATAATGATATCGTACAGCGATATGCAGCAACGCAATATCATTTTTGGCGTTCGACGTAAGTGCAGCTGTAGCTTATAGTTTTTATGACAGATCGTGAGCCGTGTAACAGTTACATTCGATTAGACGATTAGACAGTTGTATACATTCATATGCATAAATAGAATGAGGATAATGATGCATAACTAGAGAGATTTGGAACAAGTATTGGAAATACTCTCAAAGCGCTATATATACTGTCTGCGAACTAATCGCTCTTGCATCTGTATCTTTAAAAGCATTCGTCCAAACGATGCCGAATCTTTCCTTTTCTTCATTTTCGTGAAGAATGTGTCGACGAATGACATACATATATTACGTATAGATAACGAATGCACATCAGCATTCTTCCGTCGACGTACTGGAGATCTGTGTACTGGCCCCACTTGAAAAACTACTTCTGCATGTCTCGACAGCAAGAGCTGTGTCCGGCACTTGAACGAATTGAACCTTATCCTTTGGCCAGCGACTTCTGCCATACATACAATTGAATATATTGTACTTGTGATCCAATTCGAAATGACTGGCCGTACTACTGTGGCGTCGTTTCAAAACTTTCTTCGCCATGAGGCTTCTATTATTCTTGTACGACAGTTCTCTTCTGAAGCAAAAGAATTTTCGGAGTTCACGCTTGACTCGTCTCGAGCGATAACCGAACAAGAGTGGACTGACATAAGCCGCCAAAATTAAGAAGCTCATTGCCAACACGTCGTATTCGTGTGGCAAGTACTCATTCGAGTACTGAGGTAGATTCTTCATCACCAAAATTATCACGTACGGTGACCAACAAATTAAACCCATTACTATGACGAGGGCACTTATTCTAGCTGCTCTTGTTTCTTCCCGATATCGAAACAATGAACCGTTGCTTATTCTGTACTTTAATGAGTTGATATAACTCGAAGTACTTCTAATGCTTGCCACCCGATGCAACGTTCCGTTTTTACTTGGTGCTGGTGTAATTGTTACTATTGGTGCTAAAAGACAGGTTGATGATTCAGTACCAGTGTTATTCATTAAATTACACTTTCCGCTTTTGCTGCATACAGTATTTGAACTTCCGGTTGCACTCAAAATAATATCAGTGATGGCGAAACTTGTCGACGGTCGGCGACTAATTCTACCTTCTACAGGGTTTCTTAATATACTTGATTTTCCTTGTTGTTCATCCACATCTAGTTTAGCTTCTACGTCGTATTTTCCTTGATCCTTCGAATGATCCGGTTGTAATTGTTCAACGTGATCTTCCAACTTAGGAATTGAATTCGGTGTATTCGACGTAGAGTCATCGATTGTTGATCCTACTTGTTGCGATATGTTCTCTGCCACAGTTGGCTGGTAATCGTAAAAAGTTGAGAAAGATTTTTTGGTTTGTTGAGGTAACATGCCTCCATGAGCTATTTCCGGCACTTCCAATGTGTCGAAACAATCGAAGCGGGCATCGTCTTCCGAGTCGCTACTATTCTCCGATGAGCATCCGGAGATCCACCCATCTTGTCCGTTCTCTCGTGCCAACATTTCTTCATACATAATGTCATGTGAAGATTTCCGTCTGTGATCTGGTTTATCGAGAAATTTGCTTCTAACGAGATCTTCATAGGTGGCGGGGTCGGGATTCTTCTCGAGAAATTCTGCTTTCAATGTGGCAATAGGAATTCTGTTTCCTCGCTCATCTTCTGATCCGGACGATCGTGGGGGAGATACTTCGACTCGTTGCGAACCAACGGTGAAAACAACGCCTGATGTACTACCGTCGTCCATAGCTTCCGGATTGAGTCCCATTTCCAAAGTAGAGGAAAAGGAACGTCGTCGCGATGCTTGGTTCGTCGGTGGAGCTACCTCACTGGTCTCGTCTATCGACGACAAGCTCGATATTTTCTGTATCCTGCGGAAGTCATCCATGGGATCCAACTGCTGCTGTGTCCGGGAAAAACCATTCTGATCTTCACAGAAACTGGCGGATGCTAATATTGGCCTAGAGCCGGTTCTTCGAGTTCTCTCGGAATTCCGATGGGCTGCTACGTATATGCTGACATAGATCCAACAAACCGCAGCAAACGGTAAGAAATATGCGAAAACGCTATGCACGATAGCATAAATCAGGCCATAAGTAATCGAGCCGTTCGCTAATGTTCCTTCAATAACGGTAGCATTCTTCGTAGGGTCTACGATATTATCAATTTCCATATCCTCGATCGCTCGAAATATTCCAGAGATTTCATCTACGTCAACGCCACTCGTATTGTTCTCGAATATAGAAATTATGGATTCAGTCGTTGTTTCTACAGATGTGTTTACAGTGAAACTTTCAAAGGGAAGAGTGTCACTGGTGACGCAGGAAAGCCAAAAACTGCGAGGATTAGGGTTAAAGAATGCCATGAGGCCAAAGGCAGCTGAGATCAACCAGACGGACATGATCAAGATTCCGGATTTGAGTTTGTCGACGCGCGTCCGGTATCTGAGTGGATCCACGACGGCCAAATATTGGTCGATGGCAATCAGCAGAACTGAAAGCACCGAGGACGTTGTGACGAGAGCAGTCGCGCCTTCTGATATCGCGCAGATGCTTCCTCCGCTCGAAGTCGCATACGTGGCTCCCGGATCTGGTGGTGATGGAGAATCCATGATTGAAAGAGGATTTAGAACTGCGCACATCAGTAGATTCGATACCGTAAGGTTCATCACGAATCTGAAAGCAAATGAAACAAAGAACACCTTGACGTTAGTAACTCATTATCTAAACATCATTATTGAAATGAAGTAACTCACTATTCTACCGGGTATATTTAACGTAGAAATAGAAAGTTCATTGTATAATCAACGTTACTAGGAAATTGAGAATAGAGAATAAGGAAATTGTATTTTTAATTCGTGCTATTCAGGGTATCCATGTAATGTGCCAAAATGATTCTTCTAACATTACTGCCAACACGATGTCTCCGATTCATCATCAAGTCTGCACGTTAGATATGGTTATTGGACTATACATTTTTGATAGTTTAATAGCCTAATGTAAGATACGAAGTGCGGCCAATATCGTTGGAAATTTATTCCTTCGGATATATGTACCTGGAAATTTATACCACTTGGTATCTTCATTATTAAAATGTTATGATTATTGTACCTCACATATTATCTTTGAGACAAATTACTGATTAATTGTATTTTACTTCCTACGTTGAATGCATTGAGAAGAAGCACTTTATTCTAGACTTCTGTTTGCCAGTGGGTCTCATGCCAAAACTTTTGCAAGAGGCAATTCGCCGGACCATACAAATGGATAACAACGTAGGAACCGGTGAAGAGACAGATTGACGAGACTTTTTCCGGTTCCGCGCACACCTTTTGGTATCTGTTCTAAATTTGGCACTCTGCTGTTTAAAAACAGGTTGGCCGAAGTTTTCGCCCGGCAGGTTTACCGAGTAAAATGTAAAATTGTACAGTTTCTTGCAAAGCATTGATGTTTATTACATTATTCATTTGGAAAGTTGAATATGAACGAACTTCCTTGCTTTAGTTGCTTGCATAGCGATAGCTAACATACACTCATTATAATATTTCCAAATCGGCTGTTTCTGAAATTCACTTGTGCAAATCTTGAGATGACTCTTCTCAAACTGGCGTGAATCACAATACTCCTTTTTGTCTCTTTGAGTGCATGGAACACTGTCAACAGAGCCATTCGGCTCCAAGAAGGGGGTATATTATCTCAGGGGTTCGAAATGTTCATTCTAGGAAACGAAGGGTTGCGGATCCATCTGTTAAATGCAGCTCACGTCGCGCGATGACAGCGCAAGTTCGTGTTGATCTTAAAAGTTGTTTTTACTGGCAGTATCCTATGCACCACGGGACGGTCTGGACGATATAGTAAAGATTTGCACACACGTACATACGCATACATATTCGCATTTTCACATACAGTGGTTTATTTACGAAGAGAGTACGAAAAATACGTCCATATGTCGTAGGAAGGACACCACCGATGCAGTAGATATAAGCACGAACGAATATAATATCTGGGTTAGTGACAGCGATGTCGTCGACACGCATAAACTACCTGCGTAGTCTACCTGCCCACCAAATAAGGCACTTTTTGTGCAAACCGTAAAGAGTTAAACATTCATTAATAATTCGCGAATCGTTGCAACTTTGCGTCAAAAGGCGCACTCGCCAAGAACGCCATTTGAGATAACAGTTTTTGTTCAGAACAAATATATTCAACAGGTTGGCAGAGACGAAACAAGATGAACAGAATTTATACGCACTCGATGAGAATTTATTGCTAGTATCTGTGAGAAGTTTGAGCAACCCTCGCAGACGACTGCCACTTGACAACTTAATATATTGTGTCCTTAAATCGTCTTGGGAATAACTTTTTTTCGTGTCTCCTATTATTCCCGGCTTTCTAACGGATCGCAAACTTAATTTCGAACTTTTCTCTCAAGATGAGAAGACGATAACGCCCGCGGCTTGAACTCTGTTCAAGACAAAAATGACATCGTTCACGTGTGTGGTCGCGGCGATGCCGATAGATTTATAGATACGGATCAACTGTGACACAATAAAAATTTTATGAGCTTCTCGAGAAGAGATCTCGAACTCGACAAGTTTTGTAATTCATAGCAATCTGGCTTTGATTCCTTTCAAGATCAATTGCAATAGTATTCGTAATGTTTGAAGATTGATGGAAGAGAAGTGAAAAAATATTTGAAAAATCATAGTTTACTGCTTAGTGTTATTTTATTTCAATACGCTTAAACTTGTGCTAACGTATGACACGAATATTAATATTACAAAGGAAGTACTTTTTCTTGTCGAGTATAGAACAATGGAAGTGATCGACCTCATTTGTCAAGTTTTCACTTGAAATGTGTCAGAACTAAGTGTTCAATTTTTCAACTGGTTTGCAGAGTCACTTGCACATATTTCATGATACTTGTCCCGACGATTCTTTCAACAGATATGAGTCTCGTAAGATCGAACTATTAGCTCGAAATAAATGATATTCAATTCAGAAGACTATATCGTATGATTGCAAGAATGTAAACGAAGAAACAGGTATGAAAGAGATAATCTTATATTCCTATTTAAAGAATTTCATAAGATTTGTAGTATATATATTACTAACAAAATTATTGTACCACTCGAAGTGCTTACGTACGCATGAGTCTTAAATTTAGCGAAATGCTGAAAGTGAGTACAAAGGCTAAGGAAATTTTTGGAATCGTGTACGTAGCTGATGAGGTATACACAAGTGTATCAGGCTGCCTCAGCGTGATAGGAGGAGGCGTCGCCCATTTGTCCATTATAGCGCAACTGTGCGGGTTGAATATGAGTTTACGTCGAAAATAAACCCCGGCGCATCACTGCATTGGGGTCCATTTAACAGAATTTCTGCATCAGCCAGTTCAATGGCGTTCAATTTTCATTCTTCAAATTGAGTTTAATTTACAATTTGACAATAAGAACAATTTTTATTTCGTCAATCTTCTATGGATCTATGCACCTGATGATATAATTAACATGCTAATTGAATTGTCTGACTCACACGACACTGATTTCATAGACATGCAAATTAAACAGAGTGACAGAGCAGTTTGAAAACTTCTCTCTGATTCTCGCGAGACTAATAGTTCCATTACTTGTTCATTTCCGATTCACAAATCACATAGGAACTTGTTTCTAAATGTGTCAACGAAATGAACTGTCGTATGCTCATCGATGCGATTCTAAAATTGGAAGGTGTTATGTGTAATGGCATCGGAGAGTAGTAATAAAGCGGGAACGTAACTCATAAATTTCGCAAGCAAGTTGTAGAGCGCAATCGGACTCTGGATCTTAATCTGCTCGCTGCACGTGTATCACGCGACAGTGCGGCATCTTCATTCAGCAGGTTCGGCGTGAAAACGTACAAGTCAGGTCGACGGACGCAAATCCGCCTGGTGAAACAGTTGATGACTGTCGCAATAAACTGTCCACGTTGATTTTTTTTTTTTTCTCGACAGTACCGATGAGCGCTTTGAGCGAAAGTATGCGATATATATCGTTTTCGGAATATTTTTACAGTACAAAGTGGACCAGCGCAAAGTCCAAACTCTACGTGTTTCGTTTTAATTACGAATCTTTTTGCTTAAAGTTCATCAGTGTATTTGAATGACGGGAAGACTTTGGATACTATTCAAATCTATTATAAGCGGTACACGTCAGATCAGTAAACTAAGTCTAGATTCTCAGGGTGCCATTGATAATTTTAATGAGATCAGAAAATAAGAATAGACAAAAAGAAATTTCTTATATGTCTAGCAACTGCTACATTTATGTTAATCTCATATCGAACACAAGTTTCGATTATAATAGTGAACCAACCTGTTCGAGATGGTGCGCAGACCTGGGCGAATGAGGAATGCAAGTAGAAGTGTTGCGTTGAGCAGGAAACAACCAAAGAAGATAAAGCTCCAAGCAGCGATTCCTGGATCGTTCCACCATCTTTCCAGACTTCCCAGATCCGGGACCGATCCTTCTCCAAAGATCTCCGTCGCACCTCCATCCATTCATAAATGATAGCTAGACTACGGTCCTGAAACAATAAGAATGAAACATAAGTAATCTGTCAAAGTATCTTCTCCCATAATTCAGCATTCACACCTGGTCGACCTGACACAAAGCTGATAACTCGAGAACAGTGTGATTCTATAACTGTGCATCAGCAGTTTGGAATGTGTAAATAAGAAATGCATAGCGTTTCATTAAGTCACCTTAGACTTGACTTTCCCTTTGAAAGTCGAAAATTTATTACCAAGTAAATGTTCGGAAGAAAGATACGGACTAGAAGAGTTTAGAAGTAGCAATCGTAGTTTTCAATTATCTATGTACGTCATATGGATCGAGTGATTCGAATTCAACGGAATTTCAGTGCTGTTCGATTCCAAGAGGTGCTATTAGAAACGTAGATAAAACAGTGTCTACCTACTATAACTATATGCATTAATAATCTACCTCGAGGATACTATTACGGACGGTCACGTGCGAAAGAGATGCCACACCTATCGAGACTCGTGCGACTCCAACGCGCAACGTTCCCACATACTTTCCATAAAAATCGCCGGTTACATCTGAGGAAACAACCGGATAACACTAGACACACTGTCAACAGCTCTTGATTCAGTGTTTCTCCCCTTTTGCTTACACATTCAATGCAATCAAAAACACATTTTGCGGAGACAAGCTGACAACGGAAAAATGCGACACAAGCACGACAAGGCCGCTCAGAGTACAACATATGAATATATAAGATCGCGAGCAGAAAAATTTTTCCACCTTGCATGTTACTCGAGGAAATCAAGAACGACTTACAATCATTGGTGGTAGAATACAAAATGACTCATTTGAAATGGGTCAATTTTTGTGCTGAAAAGAATATTGTGACCCCGATGTATGGGAGAGTAAAGTGTTTCCGTTGGCTTGTATATATAGACTTAACGGATTTCCCCGTACGCACGTGTAGTAAAAATACCTATGCGGTACACACGAATACGTACGAGTGTATTCTCTCTGGTCGATTACTTCTAAACCGCTGTTTGAACGACGTTTACCAGAGAAGGCGTCACAAAAAGCAGAATAACCACTTTAAAACTGTTTTGACACCAAAAACCATGAGTCCCATTTCGAGTTTCCCTTTGGCCTTTGACGCGTGGACCTTGTCTGCACTCAAGAATTTCTAGAAAGTAAGAGTAGCGTAGGATGACGACATCATACACGAGTCTACTTGTGCGTATAATTGCCAAGGAAGCATGTACCGTTTCGAGCTTTTCTCAACAGTGTGCATTATAAATCTTCTACGTGACGGAGAGAAAATCTAAGTTTACTGTCTCATCGAAATGTATCATACCAAATCTTACTCGATCCAAGTAAACATATATCGGTCCTTTCGTTGTCTTTTGGAACTCAGGTGCATCGGCAGGATTATGAGAGTTGCTAAACGGTCACGAAGTGTAAGATACAAAACAAAAAGTTAACTCTGCGAAAATAAACGTGTGCGTCCGTGCGCACCTCCCAAGCGACGCGACAATGTCGTTTGACGTCAGCTAATGTTTTTTAACGCGTTTCATCGGTGTGGCCAACCCTTTTGCACGAACATTCGCAGTTAGCATGATCATAATTGTCGCTTCCCGTGTTTAATCGTAGGAGCGTTATAACTGTTACAAGTGACAATGACGATCTTCCATTTACGTCTGGAGCGATGATGTGGAATCTTTTTCGGGTAAGAAAAAAAAATGTACGGATCAACCGCCGGAGAAGCATTTTTAGCGGATAGAGAAAAGAGAAAAGTGGTATATTATTTCGCGTGCAATACTCCGACCTTCCGAGCGATTGCTTCACCAGACTTGGCGTGGCACCAAGTTTCAACTAGAAAGAGGATCCACACGGCCAAAGCATTTTCTCTACGTAGATCAGTCGTTTATTTCCGTTTTCTCAAATGTTCTATAGGATACGAGACTTATTGTCGGGCATTGAAGTTTTGGAAGACAGTAAAAGTCAACGAAGATTGAAGATCGACCTGTTATTCGAACAAACCTCCGATGAATACTCTTCTCGACAGCTACTCGAGACACAATGCAATTTCCGATTGATAAAACGGAAATTCACTGGGATCATTTTCTGTTAGTATAAATTTAATGAATCATTCCAACTCATTATTCTTTCGATTACACGGCCATAATGTTAACAATACCTTCGAAAATTTCCATAATATTTATTCTTGTAACAAACAAAGTTCCAAGACCTTATGTCTTTGGTTGTGGAACGTTACGATCTCGATGAAACCCAAATTGTCACAGGTGGTGCAATATGTAGAAGACGGTTTGATTTACGATCCAAAACAACCAACATATTTCGGGGCGTATAAAGAGTTAACGGATAAAAGTCATCGTTTAAAAGTTCAAATACAAATCTTACTGGTACGAGCAAGGAAGTCTTATGGTATTACTCATAACGACAAATAGTAATGACATACCCGGAAAACCTGATCGAAGAGAAATACCCGTACTCAAGTTCATTATTATTCCTCAACGTTATTAGCCGCTTTATCACTAGTCTCTTGTAAATTCCATTTTTCTAAGACTATACCTACCACAATCTTTTTTACTATAGGACAGTTCATCTACTGACTTAAATACCATTGTAGAAACAATAATAGCAATGCTTCCTTCTTTCAAACTACAATAGTTACACTGGATTCTTGAAATTATGCAGTCGTCTACAGTGCTTCTTTAACTCATGAACGCCGCTAGGAACAATAAACTAAAGACTCCGTTGATAATGGAGGAGTAGATATAGTTATCGCGGGTGTTTGCAAATACGTTGATTTCTATACATAGTTCGCGTAGCGCTAATGAAAATCGCGAGTATCCCTGGGTAATATAACGCGTGATCATTGTGCACTAGTGCTACCAGATTCGAAGCAGATGTCATTACACCATGGAAATCGCCTAGCGTTCATATAACGTTATTAAACAAGACTGATTGCTTTAAACCTCGTATGAATACAGTCAGCACGTGGATCATGTGTGATCAAATCATAATGGAGAATTACTGTCGTACGCAAAGTTCCATGAGCAATGGAATTCTTGGTCTAAAGATTCTTATCGAAACTTTTATTGTTAATCAATGTTGATCATTGTTTTAAGCTGGCTACATCTTTTATTCTTATTTCATTATCGCAAAAAATCTACAACAGCTGAATGATTGATCATACGTGAACGAAATCACACTCTGTTTATTTTCTTCTAGGAACTATATGTACGCATATGTTCGAAAGTATTACAGCGAAAAAAATATTGAAGAAAGTTGCGGAATTAATAAAGTATGGATCTTACCGTGATATTCAAGCGATCCGAAGATTTTCGATGAAATATGGTCGGAAATGAGGATTTAGTGACATCCTTCCAAAAGGTAACCCGTGGATCAAAATTAGCTCATTAGTGGGTTCTGCATAATTCTGCTCTCTGCTTACATGGACCTTGAAGATGAACGAGACAGAGAATCATTATTTACCAGCTCCTCTTGTTGCTCAACAGAGTTGTCAGTGACAGACAAGGTTATTGACCGGAACTATCGCATATATACATCGTACATACATCGCTAGCATTATGTCTACGTACTTATGTATGTGTGTACCATGTAAGGTTTCGAGCTTTGCAATTTATCTTACGAGCATCGTTCCAATGCTCACGTGCTTCTACCAATTCGCAATGATTATAGAAAATCTACTTGTAGAGATTTACTACAAGTTAAGCGAGAGTCACTGCGCAGCTGATCGTTTTAGTGGAGAAGTATAGTCTCTGACAAACGGTGCAGTAGAATGCGACTAGCGTGGAAAGGTGTTACACTTTCTATAGACACAGTCCCTGGCACGAATCCCTAGTATAACTCGCGAGTGAGTAGTCATGGCACGATAGTTCGGGACAGTCGAATCCACTCACTGTATGCTCCTATTTCAACCTATTAAACCGTTAAATCATCGGTCATATATTATGGGCGGCTTGTTTCGAGTGGGTAAATCCATGAGAAGGAGCTACTGTTTTATCTGCCCTGAATTAATAAATCGCTCGTGCCAGAGATACACGTGCACATGTATGTACAATACATACATACATTGGTCGAATGAACTTTCGTGTGTGACTCGCACCGTTTTCGGATTGCGTGCGTGATCGGCACTCGTTGGATAGGATTACGACTTAATCACGCACGATTTCTATATATTTTAAGCAGTGCTATTTGAACTAGAGTTAAATATTTACTCGAGGTTCCTAGTAAAATGTATCCGAGTAAATGACTATGTAAGTCGGCCGAATACGACATCAAAAGATTCTCTAATGGCTTTGGCACTTTGGTCGATATTTAAAGAAACGTATATATATGGTGATAAAGAGTGATTCTTTGGAGTCGATCAGGTGTTGCTTTCAGATATCCAAACTAACACCTGAAAGCAGTCTGTTGTATGTAGATATTGGAAAGAATCACAATCTTTTCGAAGCCTTTTCCCGAGCTCGTAGCTTCTACCTCATCATTTCGTATACGTCCTTAGTGGATATAAATTTCGACGGTAAATATACTGGGTTAAATATAGAAAAACACACATCGAAGCGTTTGGTGAATATGCCAGAATTAATTATACAAAGACTCAAGAGTAGAAAACTTGAGCATAGAATTTGCTCAATGATACTGTCGTAATAATTATTATTTTGCTAAGACGGTGTAAGAAGGATATTACCAATTTTGATGACCTCTTTTTTTCACTGAGAAACTTTGCAACTTTGAATGACCTAGTTCGCGAACGTTGCCGCCAATCTGTATTCTACTCGAGATCAAGAGACCAAAATAGGATGCACTTACAAATGCATTTGGAAACTGTTCTCTATATTTCTTTCAATTTCTTCTTTATTCTTTATTCCAGAAATTTGTTACGCTGCTTCACAGCAATTTAACGGTGTCGATTTGATTCAGTGAGACTGATTGATTTCCAATGTTAAATCCTGTGAATTGGTCCGCTTGGCTAATTTATGCCTTGCTCGACGCATATCGTTCAAGGTAAAATTCAACGAATGGAAAATTAATTGACGCAAAGGGTACGCGGAAAAGGAGATCATGTAAACAAAATTATCAGTCTTAAAGTCTCAGTCACGCATATACATACATACATATAGGTCTGCACGTTCTGGTGTATGCCACTTGCGTTTATATGCAATCAGACCGTTTGCGCGAACACACGATCAAGGCACTCGGTTAGCGTAGCTCATTAATTCAAGGCTCCAATTGCCGGTCGATCCAAAAATGGCCGAATCGCGGGACCTTTTGTTTCGCATACTGTCATTTCCGAGTTAGGAATATGTGTTTTGCAATGCAAACGGGACATTGCACCAGAAACAACGTCATCGTCCGCGATGGTATTTCCGGTGATTTCGATCTCACCGTTGACGACCAGTTTCAGGGACGACACGCGCGATTGTAACAAGTGTTTTAGGCCAGGTCTTCGCTGTTGATTGACACGTTAAACAGACAGTGGAAGGCAGAAAAATCGCTAATGACGATACGGCCAAACGGCAGTCTGTGCTGGCAGAAGTGCGTACTGGAGAAGTGCGTAATCGTGGAGAGAAGAAAAGTTATATTTAGAGTTACTGTTATTAAAACCCGGTATTGAACGATCAATCATACTCTGCTAAATCATAAAACCCCCGCAATCATTCGAATGGCTAGAATAGCCCGAAAGAATTTCCTCGTGTACGCAAAGTCTTGACTATATCTTTGCGTCATTCTTGATACGTGTACCAATGCAAGACGACTCGATAAGAAAAAAAAAAAAAATCAATTTCTTCATTCTGTACAGTGATACTCTTAAAAATAGATGCTTGAATAAATGCGAATCATACTCATGCTGTCTGACAATGAGTATATAATCCAATTTGCCGCGTGTTTTTGCGAATATGTAAGTCAATCAAAGAATGACTGTTTAAAAGAAAAACAGCTTACTTATGTTCATCGTTAATGCAATGTTTCTTCGTCAGATTGATTCGATGAAAAGGACGTTTAATTGATTTGCGAATACGTTTGGAAAGGAAGAATACTGGTTTGCAAGGTCTCCTATGTAAGTGAATACATACATACATATATGTCGAGTTAAGAAGTGAGAATAAGTCCACAGTTTTTTTCACTGTGTACCAAGTTACATATCCGGTAGCTTCTCAAAAGAATTCTGCAAAACAATCTGTCATCATAGCAATAATAAAAGTGTTAATTGTTAGTCTTAACACAGTAGGCAGATTATGCATAAAAAAACTGACAGATGTTAACTACTCGATTTTCATTGGAATACACGAATCGAATGCATTCAAAACACAGAGTTGAGATCAAGTAACAATAAATATGATCCAGTAGTAATTGTGTATGTAATTCTTTATACAAATTGAATAGTTACTTAAACATGCTCCGTTTCGAGTTAACGGATCGAATGATCGATGACTCGTTACTCGAAAAGAACTAGCAAAAGAGGCTTTAATTGCGATATTAATCATCATAGAGAGTTTCCAAAATTCACAGACACGTCGCTTTCTCGCGATTGTCTCGTTTCGATGTACATAAAAACTGTCGATAAGAAATACGTCCTCATTCTGTGGCAAAAGAAACTCAAGGAGAAAATCTTTTAGAAATATTCGTTGTCCAACGTACACAATATTCTTCCATGGTAATATACTGCAAAGACGGCAATAGTCAATCCCCATCATTCAATCTTTTTCCAAAAATTCCTGTCACAGTACTGGCTTACCAAACAATGGTACGACCTCACTTTTACACCCGTTCCCAATACCGAATCGTGTGGAACAATGTTAAGGTCAATTAGAATGCGGAAATATTTTTTTGCAAAGAAGCAGGTTTTTTCCTAAACGAAGTATATTGTATACACGACGTTGGTTGAATCGTTCGAATGGTTTACCTCAAGCGTGTCGCGCTCGAAATAAATATTTGTTAGAGTGTCATAAACGTTGCAAATAAGCCCGTTGCCAAAAACTTGTATTCGCTAAGGCGCTCAATAAACAAATAGAGACTGACTTATACGTACACCGGGATTATAATGATTCGCACTTCCGGCTCTGAGGTAGTACCGTAAATCGTGCACGTAGAAACAAAAGAGCAGACCAGTGAACGTGACGGCGCGTCCTATACGGGTTCCTGGTACATACTCAACCGTTAATGGATATCCTCGAGTTTACAAAGCTCCACAAAACCTGTCGCTATCGATCGATTCTTCGAGTGGTCGAAAATTCTCCTGCATTTTAGTCACTTATCCGTTCACTCGAGCTCACAAAATTGGAAAAGCGACAGGTGTTCCGTCTCACTGTTTGCCTTCCATAATTCACGCTTTATCTACGTTAGACCAAACGGATTAGCAGACTCGCTTCGCATAGAGATCCGCGAATAGCTTGTGTGCTTTTCGCGAAGCGGACCTGCAAACTCGTCGGTTGCGAATAAACGTATCATCATTGCCAATCATCACGTCGGGCCTGGCAAGGTCAACACTTTTTAGTTTCGTGTCCATCAGTGTCTCAAGCTACACTGGAGCATCATCTTCACCGCCTACGTAAAGGTTCAAACTTTAAAGCTCTTGCTGCGTACTCGGGAAAATGAGCAACCGTTATTAATAAGTGACGGGTTGAAGAAAAACGATGGCAACAGCAGTAGCAGTGGCAATATACTTCGATGATTCGAAACATCCCTAACGAATTTTACCGTCTATAGCTAGCAAGACTGAAGCATACTGTGTGTACCAGGCTGACTGACTCACTTGGCTCATGAAAATTCATAGCCATTTTCACGTTCGGTTGCGCTGATCTGGGCGAGAGCACCTTCCCACTTTACCTCCCCTCAAATTATACCGTTCGCCGTTGTCCAGGCCCTAGCAACACTTTCTTGCAAGACCTCTGTCTCTCGTGTGTAACGGTAGACTTGGCGAAATTCAACGCGATTTGAAGTTTCTCGGTAAAAACAGCTGACTAGGTAAGTACATAAATGGGAATATACGAATGAAGAAATTGAGTGCTCGTTTCTGATAATTAATAGGAGCGCTGCTGATGCAGAAAATATTATTCGGAAGCGTACTTCTACGTATGTACAACCGAGTTATGTACGGAGGTATTCTAGAAACCCAAAGGCGAACGATTCCTGGAGGCAGTTGAAAAAGAGCTGTAACTGAATGCTGGGCGTTCGATATATGAGTGGCTATGATACCGCAATGGCATCCGACTGATAATCCCCCTAGGCGGCGGCAACGGAGGCGTAATAGTTTAATAACTGATCAACTGTCGTTAACCCCGGCCAAGTTGTGCCGCGTCGCCGGGATACAAGCAGATATTTCGGTATTTAGTAGATACCCACTGGACACAGTAGGAATAATCTATAGAAGAATATATCTTGCAACAGATTGACGATCGTTGTTTCTAATATTCCTGGAACAGTAGTCATTTTCCATGATCGTAAATATTGATTGAAAATATGTACACGTTCGCAAGAACTGATTACGCAATAAATGCTAATGATTCAGGCAATTTCGATGCAGTAACGGTAGTCAATTTGTGACAAAGTATAGTTAATTCTTCCGGTAGTGCATAATGGAATTTTTTCGTGAGGTTGCCCTCATAAATAATTCTAGCTTGCCAAAAGTGAGATTCTAAGTCGCGTCAGCGTTTAAATTTATTGGACCTCCCTTAGCCGTATGGTTTTTGTCGCAGTAAACTTTTAATAGCAGTCGTTATACTGCTTAACTTTCTAGACACCGTCGCATCGGTGTGAAAATCAACGCATATTGATCGCAGCTCGTTAGACGTTACCTTTTAATGGCCCACCCATATTTCGTTGGACTATCGTGTCCACTGGGTTCGAATCTTACAAGGCAATCTGTAACGTGGTTTACGTTCCTCTATATATATTTATGTATGTGTAGAAACTGCTGAATTAATTCGATATATGCAGAAGGCTCGTTACCAAGAAGATTCAAAATAATTAAAGAAGATCGATCAAAGAAATGTGTAGAATCGAATTGACGCGTGGAACGTCAGTCGGTAAAAAGTTCTCTGCGTAATTCTGATTCGTAATCTTGGTTCGTAATGTGCGATCAGTGTGTGCAGTCATTTCCGGGCTCAAAGTATAAAGAGCAGGTCTTTTCGGAGCAGCTGAAAACTCACGCTAAACGGTCATAGATTACATTCCGTGCGCACGAACTTTCAATTCAGGTTAAAGTCTATTATTCGTAACCTTGTTGTTCGAATTGTTCGAATCTGCTTATGTCAAGGAATTCATTTGCATGGGGATTACTTTAATTTGTCTCGGAATACTCGACTATTGATTTCTTGCGAAAAATCCAAGTTTCCTTAAGAAATATGTACTATTGGGGAATAACCGATAGTGGAAAAAAAAAAGAAATTTGAAAGTCATTCCGCATAATACATTATGCGAGTATTGTACTAATTGTCATTTGAAGTACAGCTGGCAGTGGTTTGAAACGAAATTAGGTTGAACGCATCTGAAATAATGTATCAGGTTTCCATCATTTGAAAGTCACGTACAAGTCGGTAACGCAACGATAAAATTGCGCAAAGTTCGCGGCGAAAAGGAGCATAGAAAGCATCGAGTTACAAAATGCATCGGATTCCATTAGCGTTTAATGTAGCAGTGGGATAATAAAATTAGAAGGAGACCAGACATGGTTTTCAATTTGCAGTTTCATTCCAAGCTGATTCAACCAAGCCACTATTTGGTATTTGGAGAATAATTTACCGATAGAATATACACACAAGCATTGACCTAATCAATGGCACCGCACGAACGAGCTTTGTAACAGTGGCCCTCGTGAACGGTCGCGCGATTGCTGCAACTGTGATAAGAGTAGTGGGATGCTAGCAAATACCTATAATTCCTGAGAGTGGTATCGGACGATACGCTCTAACAAAGCATACACTTCTCCTTTATAATTACGGGATAATGAACATTCGCTTCTATTATCCAATCGCCCGAATATAAAAACCAGTAGAACCGGATCAAAAGTGCGATGAAAATCCAACTCACTAACAAACTGAACGTCGCAAATCAATAATTATCTTTCTTTGACTATTCTCTTCTCGAATCAATAGTTCACGAGATTGATGTAATCAAAGACACCGTATAGTATATAATCACTATTCTTTCTAAATCACTATTCCTTACGGTATGATATCAAGCTCGAAATTGTTCTTCGGTCCGTAATAAGCGCGCGAGAATTCGACCGAACGCGCGCCAGTGACACACTGCCACTGGCATTGGTGCGGTCTTATCGTAGAAGTACGAGTTGCGCGGTAATCGCAGCGCAGATCGGACACATCGGCCCGTTGGAACTGGGTTAAGGCGAATGAGAATCACTGTTGACCGGGTCAGATTCTTATCAGGCATTAACACTAGCCGCAACCATTCGCGAAAGAATCGAGAGAAGAGCTTTTCCGCTCGGTCATAGGAAAATGCTGCAACGGTACTTTTCCTCGAGAAATCATCAACATTTCGCAAGAGAGTGACTTGCCCCCCTAGTAGATTTATCTCTCTTTTGCTCAGATTTTTCCATAACTTTCCAGAGGGAACTTTAGCATCGTGCGAAGTCTCTTTT
The DNA here is from genome assembly GCA_963989405.1 of Trypoxylon attenuatum. Taxonomy (NCBI): domain Eukaryota; kingdom Metazoa; phylum Arthropoda; class Insecta; order Hymenoptera; family Crabronidae; genus Trypoxylon; species Trypoxylon attenuatum. The sequence goes on along the minus strand of OZ022490.1, from coordinate 13,458,743 downwards.
TCATGGGTGCAACTTACTCGTTGATTTGAAACCTGTGAATTTGAGTTCGTAACGGTACCTTGGCGTGCTATCTCGTATGGATGACGGTACTGGCGAGGTACGGCGTTCGTCCCTATGCTTCTATGGTATTTACCGGAACCGAAATATTACATATTGTTAAACGCTTCTACCTTTAGGGCTTCTCTCTCTTTTTGGGAACGCGAAACTTCGATCCTCACGAATTTCCTATATAATAATTGTTTGCTTTCGTAGTCGGATATCGAATTCCGCGATTTTCGAACTCAACCCACCAGCTGTTTAAATGCTATCGTGGCGCCGTGGTTTTTCGAATATTTGGACGTTCAGGAGAATATTCTGCTGCTTAATGGTTTTTGCGCGTGATGTTATAGTGGATTTCAATACCTAAGAGTTTTTGAGCACAAATTTAGCTAGTTTGAATGTATCCTAGCTCTCATTGGGTATGTCATTGTAGATTTACAATGTACTCATTCAGAGATAATACGCATATGGCCGAATGATTTAATTTTCCTTGGAAGATAATGACTGGTCTATTATGACCAACTGTAGAGCAATTCATGTCAAGTTGTGTAGTACACATTTAGTTCCAAGAAACTTTCTTATGCCAATGACACGAAGATGCTGCTTCTTGGAGACACTGCATCGTTATTCAGCGATTAATCGACTGTAGATTAATACTCGCCAATTCTTGTTAGTCGATCTCTCGTTTTTGCCAGGTACCAATTCCAATATTATTTCTGGACGTCTATGAGTTGTGCAAGGTGTTTCGACATCATTGATTCCGTGGCACGAACCAAAATCCGAACGACGTAGCTGTCCGTTTCTCCGTTAATTGATTCGAAGTCCACTAAGGGTGCAACTGTCTAACGAGTCTGTATCACTCTTGGTCAGTGACGGATTAGATTTTCGAGGGTGTGAAATTAAACCGACGACGATGGTATTGCGTGAGACAGACCCACAATAATAAAAGGCTCCAGACAGAAGGCAACGATCGATTTGCTCGATCAGTCAACGAATTTCGCTAGCTTGTCAAATATGGCGAACAGGTATGGTAGATGCGGGCCAGAAATCTAACATTTTTTACCCGCTTCTGACGTCAACGTAAAGAAGGAAGAACAGCAGGAGAAGGTTTGCGTGTTTGCAATGATAATGTTGAAGATACGATAAAACCGCAATGTCCATTTATTCGTTAGGTTTTGGTCACATAAGAAGAAGGTGAAGAAGGTGATCTTATCGGACAGTGAGTGGTTATTTTTCACCAAGTTTATGAGGACATATCCAAACATGGTGTTTTAGCAAGAGCAATACGTACTCTGTGGTACGTATTCCACAAGGAGAGTGCGTCTTCTTGAACCTTTATTGCGACCATAATGCGATAAACGATATCAAGACTCACGGAATTTCATTACATGCTGACGTCAACTGTCTCCTGAAATTTTTCGCACAGCCGGCCAATCTCTTTGAAATTCTTCCAGATTGATTTTTGAACAAAAATCTTCTGGACGAAGATGCAAATCTGGCAAGATGAGATTTCACGGATATTGGGAGAGGTTGATCTAGGTAAGTAAGCAAAGTACTTAATAAGCGTGCGCTATATAACGTAGTCAGCACGAGGCAAAGGTCGTCGGTTTATTGAAGACTGAATTACGTAAGGGCGCAGAAATTCAAACTTTCTAAACGTGGAGTGACCCGTGAGTGACACATCCGCTTATTCGCGAGTTCTTCGTTGGTAGATATTATCGTTTGGAACGCGTCAAAACGACGCAGGGTTTAAAAGGCCTAAAAGTGTCGTTCGCGTCAAGTATTGGCGGATGTATCGACGAATCGAAAGTCATTGCGCGCAACTCAAGTGAGTACACTCGATCGCGTACGAACTCTCTACAATTTCTCTCGAGAGGGGAACGTACTGTACGGAAGACAATGAAATTAGCTAGTCGAACCCAATGGTGAAGGTGCGCGCACTCCCACTGCGTTCGCTACGTCCAGGAGTATTTCGGTATTGTAAGAGCAAAACAAAAAACCCGCGTGGTTCGGTCTGTTACGCTTGGCGGCCGATTTCGACACTCTATTCCGAGAGACGCACTGTATCTGCTTCTACCCAGGACCCTCTTACTCACTCAGACGCATATTAATTGATTACATAATTATAAACGAAAAAAAACCGCAAGAGGATGATGATGATGATGATGATGATGATTCAGAGAGCGAGGGTGCAGTAAGTATTAAGAAGCGCGGTGATATTTGATTTTAAAAAATGTCTCAGGACCACTCACCGAAGGGGGAAATCCCGGAGCGCAGGCGTGCGCCTTTCAATGCTCACGCCTCTCGCAGGATCCTTTTGCTGGAGTGTTCGGGTCCATAGGTCCTTCGTGAGAAGCGTCGCAGGCTCCAATCGGTCCGTTCGCTCTCTCTTTTTCTTTCTCTCGACCTTTCTCTCTTTCTCTCCCTCGTTCAACCGTTTCTGCTTTCCCGTCTTCCCCTGTCGTCCCTCTAGCGTCTGGCCGTTGCCCCGGCAGAGCCGCTGTCAAACGGCAGTATTCAAGGAAAGCCGCGCCGTCTACTGCGCCTTTCTAACGTGCACTGTGTTTTAATTAGAAGTTTCCTTCACTGGTAAAAATGATTCTTGATTCGCAAGAATTATTTCCAGGATAGCACTGGATTATACGCTTTTGTGGCTCTCAATATCGCTGCCTGTACACTATCGATACACTGCAGCGTGAGCGCGAACTCCAAGGAGACACATCAGCGTGCACGCGCTCCGATCGCTCGTTCGTACGTGCGTCGTTCGGCAGACTGGACGTACCACGACAGACTGACGCGAACTGTTGTGAGGCGGAGCGAACGCGTGCGGCACGGCGGCACAGCGGCACAGCGCGGCACAGCGCGGCGCGGATTGCGACTCTTGGGCTGCGTTGTGTTGCGACCGGGAGCTCCCTTCCTTCGGAGCTAGCTTGCTCCGATCCGATCGAGCACTCTGTGCGAGCCTGTTTCCTCTCACTCTCGTTCGCTCTTTCGCTCACTTACTCACTTGCTCTTCGTTGCCAGGCGCAACAGCACCTTCGTAAAAAAGCAACCCGTTGCGAGCTGGCAACCACGCGCACGGGAATCTTGCATCGAGGCATTCCTCGCGAAGATGTATGTATGCTGCTTTTGCTACCGGTGCAAGAATGTTGTACACCAACAATGAATAACTCTGCTTTGTAGTGGTATTCCCTTTATTCTCTCGATCGAATGGCCATTGCCCCAGGATTCATAGTACGGTGTTTAGTGAGCCGAAAGGTTCGGAAGGATGAACAGATTTTCATACGGGTTAGCGGGAATCGAATTTGTCCTTAGGAATTTATCCTATGGAATTCGTTTCTTTTTTCGTCGTCCTCTGGAACATTTAATTGTAATTGCCGTATGATCGATATTCAGGAATGTTACTTTTTAACTCGTTGATTTCTTTAATATGTAGCTGCAATGCATTTCAAACGTTTGAAAGTAAAATGTGGTGTCTTATGTATAATTATTCTTATTAATTAAAACGTGAGCAACTAATTTATTCTTTGTCATTGAGGACTGTGGGGGACATGCAATTAATTTTCAAGAAATATAGTATATTTATTCCGATTGCCTTAATTCCCAATGCAAACATTCAAAAGGCTGGAAGTTTTTGATGTATGTATCGTGATTTCTATCTGTGTATATTTGTCGATTTCCATGTCATTTGTGTTAGTATATACATGTATGTACGTTAATACATAGCTATACGATATATGTCGCTGTTCGGATGACCGGAGCCATTCGCCCGTCAGCATAAGGATTCAGGATCGTCTATATTCCTGATCGTTCTACCATCGGTCGCGCATCCGGTCAAACCGCGTAAGAATCAAAATCGCGGGACTTCCCGAACCTATTCCCGTAGGTGAATTACGTGGCTCAACTCTATGCTGACTGAGCTCCCGGAGAGCCGTCCTCGCTAATCCCCCCCGCTGTGTCCTCTAATCCTACCAGTCGGGCCAGCCATACGCGCGCGCGCGCGCAACCAAACAATAACAGGTCGGTGGCGATCGCTTAAATTGTACCTTGACAGTGCTATATGTAACATTGGACAGTCAAATCGTCCAATAAACATGGAAGGAGCTTTAATTAACATATTCAACAGCTCATAACTGGTATGCAAAAATTTAATTAATAGCCAAACAGTAGATTATACTTGGGAGGAACCAAATGGTAGTAGAACAACAATGAGTCTGATCGATCGTGTTATTCGTATTATAAACTGTAAATGAAAGGGCTTTGGTTGGCGACGATATGACGATCATTTATAACGTGTTGTAGAATATGGATTATGAGATTAATATTAACGCACTTTTTCGACGGAAAGTTTAATCGAGCGAAGTTTCGCCGATTTCCAGCTGAGCCTGCTATGACGCAACTTGACCATTGCGTCATGTCAAAATTTGATAGTGACATAAGGAAAAGATGAGTTCTGCTTGATTAGAGTAATTTAACATGGGGAAGAATAGTTACTTTACTGAAATTAGCAAGTTCGTTGATACGTCTCAATAAAAAATACGATGATCAAAAACCATAGACAAAACATCAAAGTTCGCTCCAAAACTTACAAAGTCTCTAGAACGGTTAGGAGTTTATTAATATTCTGCAATGATACTATATGAGTATTCTTTTTTATACTAAATTCATGGCTTAATAACAAATGCGATTAACATAAAATGGAGAAACAAGATGGTAAACGTATAAAAATATAAAGATATTGATTGTCAGGTTTTTGCTACTCAATTCCATGTTAAAACTTGACAGATTAACAAATTGGACTTATCCACGCAACCAATGGACGTCTGTATGCTTTTGTGATTCTAACGCGTTCGGGTTCACTTAACAAAGCTCAAATTGATGGCACATCGGTTGTCACATGATGCGACACCAATAGTTAGTTCACTTCACTCGCGAAAAATCAATACGAATTGCAAATGAGCTATACACACGCCGATTAGTTTATTGGGATTAATATGGAAAGATTCCGGTGAAATAATTGAGAAAATAATTTCAAAAGAATCCAATCGTTTATGTTGACAAATTTATGCGAGTTGCATAAACGATCTATGTAATTTGTAGTTTTGCGGAGAGACCAAGGAGATAGGAAGGCGTCTCTAGTATCACGGTCAAATGTTACTTGTTAGAGATATTAATAACTGAGTAAACTAAATTTTGTTACTCCACTGCGAAGTGTGTTATTTATTATTTAGATAAGGTTTGACTTTGCGTGGAAATTCGCCAACAATAATATTCCACCGACTTTCCAACTTTTGCTACGTGTATTTTAAAAAAAAGTGAAAAAGTAATAAAAGAAAAATTTCGTGTATTATCGATGGATTTGGATTATACTCCCTCTTTCGTTCTTTTGTACACGACTTCGAGTTCATCCACATGATGTTTTCCTGCGCGTGGAAAAGTTGCCCAGTGGGATATCAAAATGTGGGAGAGTCTCATTGCCGTGAAGAATTGTATTTTGGACGTCAAACACGCACGTGTACTTGTAATATTCATAATTTATCTCAATTTTCTTCTCCACGTGCTGCGAAGATGATCTCCCGCATCGAGGGAACACGCACGTGCCAACTAAAAGCGCAAGAACTCGCAGTAATGTATGTATTACCAAAAGTCGCTACATGTCGAATTTAATCTAAAAGATTGTTCTGGAGTCTTTGCAGATTACGAAGATAATAGGAAAGTGCTTCAAAACAAAAAAAGTCATGTTAAGATCATTGAACATTTTTGAAAAATAAGTTTTGTATTTCAAGGTGCAGATAAGAAGATAGGAAGTTCTTTTCGAAATATAGTGGTGTCCGAATGATCATTGAAATACTTTGAACTATTGTTTATCGCAGATTTCAAAATAAAAACTTATCTCCGAACCGTTTTTTATATTCTCGCAGTTTTTAATACGCGAAAAATTTTTTCAAACACAATAAAATTGGGTTTCTTATATTTTTCGCGAACAGGTAAAGGAATTTTCTGCTTAAACGAGTTGTCGAAACGTATCGCAAATGTACTGATGAGAGTGATACCGCGACTGTGAGATAGTCTACGTTTTCTGATGGTTACCAAATATTAATTTTAAGTACTTTAAAGATAGTCAGCACTTTTTGATATTCTTTGAATTCCACTTCGCGATAAGCCTTTGCTTATCTTCGGGAGGAATGCCTGCAAGATTACAGTTTCGTAATTTTAAGTCCATGTTTTGAAATACAGTATCCGTGAATTCTGTTTTTGTTCCTGGTAAAAATATCGCAGGTTCTTTCCTTCACCGCTGACCTAATTCTTCACAATGAAGTCTATCCGTGGGGTTAAATGTCAAGGAAACCTTTGTTGCCTTTACAGGCTATTGTGACAATATTTACAAGAAATAGTCTTATAAAATTTTTATTGAACCACTGTGATTCAACGCTTCCTTTAAGATTCCTGATTACTTTGTTAGAACTTGTCTACCTTTAGGAGTGAGAGATTTTCCTTGAAACTTTGATACAACGATATGTCGAAAAATCGATTAGATAGTGTCCACTCAAAGAAATTGATAGAAAGGACAAATCAATTAAGAATGTCTGACAATTTGTTCGATCAATATTCACTTGGAACGATCGATTGGTTATTTTGAGTAATGCTATAAGTCTAGGGTGCCATATTGCCCTCGTATTTTAGATGCTAAAAGTTTTCGCAAAAGTACGTGATGCAAATGTTTATGGGCACAGAGGAGAGACCAGCAAGGCCACTCAAAACCTCCGTCATACCACGCAAACATCGAGCCTAATGTGCTGGTAAAAAAAAAAAACGAGAATTACTAACTCGGAGATGAGTATTCTAGAAATAACAGTCTATTTTTAGACTCACTCAATCTGGAATGCATTTGTCATTGCTTAATGCGATCAATTTAATACACAAAGCACATACCGGTGACACGAAATCCTTTATTTTTCGGCAAGTCATGCCCGATTCGTTTACTGGACGATCTGATCTTATCGAAGTCATTCGAAACAAGGAGATTTATTGATGACCGAATGTCACGTGTAGAGTACACAACTCGACTGTTGACTAAGCTAGACTTTATCGCTGGATTTAAAATCGATGCGTTAACTTTCCCAGTCACTATATCAGTTTTAGGATTTTCCCGAAAATTTAACTCCAAATTATGGGTTTCTTTTTACCATAAATTTATCATTACTACAATTTTTTAAGTACCTTGCACTTTAATATTTTTAATTAAAATACACAGGCTTTTATCCTCGTTGGGGTAAACACACTCGAACTATAAATATATACTATACAAAACACTTAGAATTTGTTGAATACAGAAATGAAAAATTGATCAAATTTCAATTAACTCGTATCTATTTTATAATATACTTTTGTTTCTAACATAGGAGCTTTAGAATTATAGCTCTGTTGCTTGATTGTTCTAAGCGGTAAGCAGCACTTATTTATCCTATTAATTCAAGGACGTATTGTAAAGCCTTAGTTCAACGTATACTATATGAGAGGGTTGCACCCCTATTGCATCCACCACCGCTTGTTCAAGAGTTTGCGCAGTATTTCCCACAATATGGATTCCCAAAGTGGTGCACGTCTTCCGCCAAGGGTTTGCCAATCTTTACGGTTTTAGATAACTGACAATTTAACGGAGATTCTTGTCGAAAATATTCACAAGTGTTACGTTTTAGTGTATTATTAGTTCGTAAAATCAACGAACAATGTCTCAGGGTTATATCCACGCGTGCGAGAGGGCGGAATTGCTAGGTTTGCCAATACCAAGCGAAGAGGAGTGGAAAGAGACGCATCAAGACGAAGTTGAAAATCACGTCAACGAAGATGACGAGAATGAAGCAATGCAGGTATTAAACCAATATCTTCCACAATCTTATATACATACATGTATGTACGTGACATTTGAAATACACATGAAAACCACCCACGCAATGTTTGAATTTCCGACGTCCAGCAATGCGATGTTGAAATTCGATGTTAAAGTCCAATTCGCCGAAAACGTTTGGCGATGAAAGCAAGAATTGAAAGAAACAGGAATAGAATTTTCCTATGTCTAAGGTTCTCTCATTTCAGAATTTGGAAACTTCGGATGAAGCGGCGCAGAGGATCAGCGGTGGTCTAGATGAATTAAACAGCATCCTCAATGCTACGCAAAAGAAGATTAACAGATTTAAGGTACCTAGGATTATTTTCGATCGTGTTATTATAACGTGTTTTCTTAATACACTCTCACAATCAGTGTGACGGACGCTCGATGAATTCTTATTCAACGAAATCCAAATTCATTGCAGACTGTATGCGGCAGTATAAGCGGTATACTCAAAGTGAGAGTTGGCTCTAGACACAATACCCCAAATCATAAACCAAGCGAAAAGAATTATACCGAGGTAGAAAACGAGCAACAAGAACCACCTGCGGAAGAAGAATCTACGATAGAATTGTCAGAGGATACAAACGAGGTGAAAGTTATAGAGAATCATCCAGTGACACCGCGAAAAATAGATCTTAATCAGAAAATGGGTTCCCATCTCGACAAATTAGATTCTCTTATCTCAAAAGCAGAAAATGCTCAATACAGTATGCAACATCAGACGAAACAAATGAGACAGATCTGTAAGAAATAATTTCCCAGTTAAAAGCAGTCTACAAATGAAACCGATTAGGGCGTCTCATTGCCATCGATGTGGAGCCTAGATAAGAAAAATAAACAGTATGGGTTGCGTAAGAACGATCCATGAATAATTCTCCGCCAGCTCATCGATTTCCTATTTTACGAACACAAACGTTTATTTGATCAATCGTGCGTGTTGACCACTTTGATTTTTCCCGTGGCTCCCATGATGTGTCTACTCATATTCCAATGCGTACCTTTTGTATAAGTCGCGTGCGCATGTTATACACACACAGTTGAAAATCTTTGAGAAATCTGGCATTTCTATTGCGAAACTACTCTTACCAAATTGTTTTCTTCCATCCAAAAATAGATTTGTCGGGTTGAAATCAATTTCACGATGGATTTCCAATGTTGTTACATCACACTATTTATGCGGGAGGCGGGTGTAGAGTTAAAGGATTGATTATTTCTCAGATGTTCATTACGGAAGTGATCGATCGATCAAAAGTGTGCCGGTGCATTCGCGTCAACACGGCAACAATATTTCTCAAGAATTTCATTGGGTTCTGTTTGTGTCGGATCGCGTAATTCTACGTCATTGGAGGGTTAATCGCACGTAACATGTTGTATTCGAGAAATTTTAATTGTTTGTTTCTTAATCGCTCATTGATAAGCTGTGTACGTACGTATATATTTCTATTGACGAGCCTCCGTTGCTTTGTCAGTAGCGATAACTAAAGTAACAATCGGAATCAGCTGTTTTTACTGAAATAGTTTCGATTCTGCAAGTATTTACGGACTAAGACATATGCGAGGCATATTGTTCAAATTTACAACGATTATTATATACATATAGTTTTCAAGTTAGAAAAAGTGACATTTGCTTCAGATAACGATGATGTTGATTGAATATTTATCTTTTTATTGCAAATGTACGAAATAAGATGTTAAATAATAATTACAGTTGTTCCGTCGAATTTTGGCGACGATTTTTTACTGTTTAATTAAACTGTGCGAATTTGGAATATGCGATTGAAATATTGCATAGAAAAGGATTGTTTATTCTTTCAATGAATAAGGTGATTGAGAGAATTGTATTATGCTAGAGATGAATAGGATGTTTATAGCATTGTTGTATCGGATTTACTATAGTTAAGTTCGAATTATTAGTTTCCTGTTAAACATATTTTTCCAATATATTGTTACTATAGTTTAAGAACTTGATAGATTTTGTCAATATTTTGATAAAGAATCACGTTATGCTTGCGATTGCAAGCAATAAATTATCTTCATACTGCAATCAGACGACAAATACCTAATATGTTTAGTATTTTAAATTTTACGAGGGATTAAAGGTCTGCATTGCAATTATTAGATTTAGTAAACTCTAACAACGATGGCAGTTCAATTTTCCAGTTTACGTCATTTAGATCACCAATCTAGTGACTAATGATAATTACATATACTATGAAAATGTTAGACCGGCTTAAATCTACTATACATCTATAATCTTGTATTCGTAAACTTTCTAACTCATTCAAATTGTGATTGTAAAGGATATGTATGTATATGTATTATTATTACTTGGCCAATTGAATCATAATTATAAGCTATTTAGTAGTTTTGGTGAGTTTTGTCTATGTAGACGATTTTGAATGCGATAATTAGCGTTAAAAGTAATTGAAGCAAATCCATTTAATTAATATACATGTATATATTGAATGTATATTTCTTTAAACTCAATTTAACTCCACGATTGGGGGTGATTTGACAAATATATAAATGGAACTCACCGAAGCTCGTACTATAGGCCAAGACAATCGTGTTCTACAATAAGTATAAAAACATTCGTTATGGCTTCACATTAAACAAGTGTTAACATTATACACACTTATATGTGTATACATACAAATCATTACGCGCCAATTTATATTAAGTGCCTTGCTTTAAATCGCCTCTCTATTAGATCATCCTAGAGCATATTATTCAAAATATCGAAATTTATTCGAATACTGCAATATTAAATATATATAGTAGAAGTAGAAAATTATATGTATAATAATATGTATCTGTGTGCATAAATGGCAACAGAAAACAAGCGACGGTTCTAAATTCAACTTTCTTCAATCGCAAATATACCAGCTCAACATTGTGGCTTTTTCAAGTTCTCTGTAATGCTGGATAATTTGCTGACTACTGTTTGAATAATTATTATTACCGATGTTGTTGTGTTTAACTAATGTAAGTTTCCTAAAGAGAAGGTGGTTAAAAAACTATGTTGTGAATATTGAATATATTATATTGCTGTTGTGCTATTTGTATTTGCTATATTGCCAAACGAGGCATAGCTTCTTTCTGCAGTGGGAAAGTGATTGGAAATGATGCTAATTTGATGCGGTAATATGATAGATCTAAAAGGATTGATATAAGAATCCATGAATATTGTGCCAGAGTAATCAATTTGTGAATGTTTCACACGTGGTACAACGTGAATTCTATCAATAATTATAACATATCTTAATAATTGCGACCGATGCAGTATTGATATGTGTATATTAAAAATATCAATATACATTGTCCAGAACTGGTTGATTCTTAAAAAATACCTGGGAAATATTTATCCTTCTGATTAATCGTTTGAAAATTATGCAAATTGATATAGAATATTTGTTTGACAAATGTCCATATGATATTTGTAGATTTGAGAATTTTAAAATTAGAGTGTCCGGTTTCGGAGAGAATCCTGCCAAAAGCAAGAATTGTAATAAAAGGAAGAATAATCAACGATAGCATTGAAGTGAAATAAAAATGACTTTCGGATCACGACCTCCAGTGATTTGTGTGTGGAACTATTATCTTCCAAGATTCATGACGTAAATGGCATAAGTATTTTGTAAAGAGCATTATGCGATTAGGACTATGTAAAAGTAAGAATGTATCATTTTCATTACTGTAAGAAATAGTTTTAAATTACACAAGTGATTACCGTAAGTTCTGAGCAAGAGTTTTCTTCATTTTTCTGTACATGAACGTAAAACTTTTTAAAAACATCATGAATTTTACAGTATGCTCAAATATATGTAATATAATTTGATCCGATAAAGTAATAATTTCAATTTCAATCTTACGTGTTTTGATAATGTATAAACATTATCAAGTATTATTTAATACTTACCTAATGTAAACAAATCTCGACATTTTTGTTCTTATAAATCTGTACTCGGAAAATACACTGTACTGGGAATAATGCATCGATGAAAGAAACAGCGAAAGGTGGCATATAAATTTGTTTATTATTGTTATCTGTATAATATATTTGAAACAATACCATTCTACAACATTGCATAAAAATATACAAAGACATGAAAAAATGTCTTGACTCTCGTTTGATAAAACATGTTCATGAATATTTCATCAACGTTGCATCGCTATCAGTTTTAACTGAATTGAAACCATTCGACATTTTCATCTTATCCTGGGGCTTTGCGGTGAGATTTTTTAATCGAGATGATTTTAACCGAGGCATTTTAAATTCTATAAATTCCAGTATCTATAGAATTCCATATACAGATTTGCATCTAATATAAGAAAGAAATCATCGGCTGGGTTCCACAAACATTATATGGCGCATATTGCACAATTACAATGATGCATAAAAGTTAAAGAAGATGAATATTAACCACTTGAAAATTAATAATAGGATCTTTTAAAGGAAAGTGCAACCTCGGTTATTTAAAAAAAAAAAAAAATGGGGCTTGAAATGATGGACAAACCTCTCGCCATGTTCGTTACAAAAAAGGGCCCGATACAAAAAAGGAACTTTAATATCTCTAGGATGCACGCATCGGACGCCTTTGAACCCGATATGTCGTTGAACTTTTCAGAAGAGTCAAACTGGAAGAAAAGAATCGACGCAGTTTTTGGAATGCGTTCCACGAAAAGCATAAGTTTGGTACTTCGAAGGAAAGCAACGGTAGACGAATGTTTGTCCCAAAGGTATCATCAACATGTTTAGAGAGTACATAGGCCAGAAATAAAAGTTGCACGAAAGTCAACAAAGGATAATTTTTTCTTAGGTGGCCTTTGACAAAATTGAACCCGGCTCAGAGATTTAGCAACGCTCTTATACGAATGCAATTACTATCTTCTTTTGAGATCATTGGCCGAAGGATAACAATGATAATTGTAATATTAATAATGACAATAGCAATAAGGGATAATAATATAATAATAATAATAATAATAATATTAATAATAATAATAATGATAATAATAATAATATGACAATAATATAATATAATATAATATAATAGAATAATATTAGTTACTTAATAAGAATCGTAATAAAAATAACTATCCATAAACTATCCTTTACCAAGGAAGATATAGCCATAGCGTATGTACATAATCTGTGTGTATACGATTCTCGTTCTTTCCTTCTTCTTTTAAATTACGAATTATTACAATAATTCACTATTATTCGGCTCAGTAGCAACATAAATAATATAACGCAACACTGTTATTTACAGACCTCGCTCGCATTCGACCCAACGTATCTCTTATTGCTGCCTCGTTTGATTAATCGCAGCACGACTTATGTGGTATGCGACGTGTCATGAACGATGCGTTCGATTAGCGAAGAACCGACTAACAAAGTCAGAATCTCGCTGGCACGCATCATCGAAAAACGTTTTTTGTGGGGTTCTACGTGCGTATTGTACGCGCGGAATCATTTTCTCAACTTTGCAAAACTGCAAAGATGCGAGCTTTGTAGGTCTGCAAGTTGGTATTTTCTCGAGCCTTTGCACTAGTATTCGTAATCTTTTCTTTCACTCTCTCTCTCTCTCTCTTTCTCGTTCTCTCTATCTTTCTTTCCCTCTTTCTTTCTCTCTCTCTCTTATACTCTCACGCTCTCACACTCTCTCTGTCTCGTCTCCCGAGGAAATCTAGTGTCACTGTCGTCGCTATAATTAACAATCTAGGTATCACAATCGTTGAGAACAATATTGTAACGGCCAATTCCGCGTCGATCGATAGGTAAAAGGGCGAAGCACGCGGCACCCCGTTTTCATATCATTCCATTAACTCTGTCTTCAAATTAAGGAACGAGCATCCAATGAGCTTTTAAAGTTCTCTGTCGCGACTGGGAGACCTCCACTTTACGATTGGGACCAAGTTTTATAACTAGCGCTCGCTCGCTCGCAATGCTTTTTTTATTTCAATTTACGCGCATCCTCTGCTGTTCAAAGATTGTCAGTGCACTGTCCCGTTGCATCGGGATTTCTGTACAATTCGCAGAGCTGTCACTCGCTGAGAAGGAAGAAGAATATGTACTCACACACTCTTTCATTCTTTTTTTCGTTCGTCCCGATCCTCCTGTTCTCTTTCTTTCTCTTCTTCCTTCTCGTCACAGTTCTCACTCCCTTCTCACCAGTCGCACAGTCGAAGAAGAAACGCCAGAACCACGATCTTCTTCCTATTATCCGGTCGTCGCAAGAATAGCCGTCAAGCGTCACGCAGGTTCCCTTTCGCTCTATCTACGCTTCCAACACTCACACCTGCTTCGCTACAATATTTACAATGATCCAGGAAAAATCAACTCGATTTAACGTTACGCTTAGTTGCGTAAAAATACTGATCCCATAGTGTATATTCTCTGCAGTAGGTGATTGATTCGCAAATGCCGAGAGATAGGATCGACTGCACACTTTTGAGTGACAGAAGAAGTACGATGCTGATGACAATAAGAATGGGTCGATAAGTGACTGAATCTCTGATTCACGTGTTAATTGATACTGTGGTCTTCTCATGAGTATATATCAAATTTAGAAATCGTTCATTCGATACAAATTCACAGTGATTCACTCGTAATAATGGATGTTAATTGCAATTAATGGAAGGCAGCAATCCAGTGTTCAGATTCGATTAAAATTCGTGTTTTCTAACGATATAATTGCAAGTATAGGATAGATAGTAGTTTTTTCCGTGATCTATATTTTATACTTGCGCGGCTGACTGTTATCTATTTAACTATTACGAACGAAATGTGGTTTTTGTGGAAGGTGAATCTAGACAGAAATGATACACGGCTGGGGTGTTTGGGGTGTTATCTTCTAACAATAAGTTTTTCGTTGGGATAGTAACCATTCTGGCACATTTAGAATAGAATGGAATAGGCAATAGATGGTGGATCCCCTAAAATGGTGTCTCGCCAATGTTCTAGTCAAGATAAGCAGGGGATGAAATAAGTCGATATATCTGATTTACATGTGCGACATTTTATCCGGAATTCTAATAAAATTTTTACTGGTCTTCTTCAAATTTTGCGATAAGTATGAATTAGTCCTGTTGGAAATATTGTTCCAGTACTAACTTCTATTACTTCTACTTCTATGACACCATTTCTTCACGAATCTGTAAACGTAAAATTTGAAAGTCTCGTCTTTCTTTGTCATTATTTTTAAATAAAAGATAACCGTAACGAAGAGTTGTGCGAGAAAATGATGTAATAGGATAATTCTGTCAAAATTGACAGTGCCACGAGCTTTCATAATTTTCTATTATAAAGATAAAAAAGACCAGTTAATTGATATCGTGTTTCACAGTAGATTTTCATGAGCCACATATGTATGATAGGAGCAGTATGATATTATGCGTTGATGTCGGCCAGTGGATCGTTGCGATAACATGGCGGATCAATGAAACCCTAAACCAAGTAAGAGGAAATCTGCAAATTCCAGAAAACCATCCGATCACATATCCCCTAAAACTCGATACGAATAAATAATCCACATACTTTGAATTAACATTCCATAGTCCACATGAATTTACAAAAGAAATCTACCGTTCGGATCCATCAATCATTTCGTGAATAATCAAAGAGAGTTGAAAATATACGTACAAAGATGTATCTCAAAGATATTAAATGAAGCGTACCAGCTAACAGGGTCGCTTGACTTATACATTCTGTAAAATGATACAAACAATGACGTATCAGAATGTCTCGATATTCAGGAAGATTTGATTTTGAACAATGGGAAATCTGTGCTACCAGTCTTGATAAACGAAGCCCACGCCCTTATCTTGGATTAGAAGTTCACGCGGTGGGCAGCTTGGCGAATTGACATTTCCGGTCAGGTCAGATCTTTACTACCCATATCGTCTCTCTTCCTTCCATCCCTTTCTCTATTCCGAACTACCCTCCCTTTCTCGTTCTGGCTTCTTCTGATCCTTATCCCCCATCACTGCTACGACTCTTGCTCCTATTTTCAGTCTGGTCTCTCCCTAACCGTGATATTGATCCTCCTCTCGTGGTCCCGCTCGCCGTCGTAACTAACGCTTGCCTACTACCCCATTCGACCTAGTGTTGAACCGTCGCGCAGATGGAGATGCGTCAAAATGCTTCGAATAAAAGAATGGATTTTCATTTCTCAAGAGAATCGGTTGTGAAGAAATTCATTACGGCTTCATTATTGTTTTTTTTTTGCGCGTGATACAGTTTTCTCGACTATGAGAAATAGTCAATTTTTGACTAAACAACTTTTTTGCAGAAAAACTGCATAGCAACAGTAACACTATCGTAATCGATAGTGTAGGAATATTGATTAAAAAAGTGACGGAATTGTTTCTTTCGGATCTTTGTGAGGGAAATGTTCGCACGAAACATTGAGAATTGGGATATGTATAGAGGTTGAGAAGCTAATTCGTAAGCATTGTGAAGGGGGACACTGGATCGATGAGAGAATACTGCACGAGTACAATGGAGCTTATGAAGATGGGACTTACACGGGAACTCGGAGACTATGGTAAAAATTATGTGGAGTGGAAGCTTGGGAATAATCTGTGGAAATAGAAATATCTTTGAAAATCTGAATATGAGTGAAGCATCGTACGTTTGACAACTAGATATTTCGCGAAAAATACTGGCTCTTATGAGACCTGTTCTTCGAAAAGCTAGTTCTGACAGAATTGTATTGACAGAATTGCAATGATTTGCAAATACCAATCGAAACTGGTTGAAAATGAAGGAATTTGAGAAATTTCGGAACTTACTAAGCTCTGCAGAGTCTGTTGCCCCATATAGTGTTTCGTGCGTTAATTACATTGAACGTGAAATATACATGTATGTATGTATGTCATCCGTTGAAAATGTTTTGATTAGTTATGTTGCCACCATCTTCTTTTGCGAATTAGTTACATAGTCCTTTTTAGATTACTAGGCTCATCGTAAATTCTCAACGAGTCTTTACGAATAAAGGTTCACAATGAACGACACACAAACTGCGGAAAATCCAAGTGCAAGTAAACAGATAATTTGTAGGAACTCAACGCTTTTATTAATAACAATTCGAGATTCAACATGAAGTTTATTCTATGCGAAATGCCCGTATTATAAAGTTATAAATATTATAAATAATTAGGTGTATTTGTCTGTCGCAAGACTCCTTGATGAATTAATCTATTGGAGCCATTTTTCGAGTAACCTGATGCTATCTAATCATCGACTGTCGACAGTGTCGAACCATTGATCGTCATACCGTCTTCTCGTCGACGTGAATTTTATCCAAAAGACCAAATCGCATGCTTGGAAAGACCGAACATTTCTTTTCTCCATTCGTATACCTACACCTTCGTTATCAACTAAGTGAGTGATCGGTCTAAAGTATTAATTCGAGGCACTGCTATTACTTTCTGCAATTTTTCCCGATATAAAAAGGACAACGATCCACTGTGACAATCGACACCAGCACACTTGCTCTCTTGGTTGGTCCCTAATGCTCTTCCTACAACAATGTGTTTTTCTCTCTCTCTCTCGCTCTCTCTTGCACTCTCTTTCTCTCTCTCTCTCTCTCTCTCTTTCGCTCGTGTGAAACGTAGAAAAGAGTAAACAAAACAGCATTTACATCTGGCGATTTCTTGTTCCTTGTTCCTTGAATTATACGATTATATTGACGTGAGAATTAGAGCACCTGTCTCCTTCGTTCCCATCATTTTTTAAATTACGTTTCGTGGCCCCAATATTTTACAAGAGAATAACGTCGTTACGTCCGAGGAAAATTGATGAAATCATTAAGTTTCTAATTCGCATCACGTAAAATACCAAACTCCGAATGGAAGTTTTCAGTGTAGACTTTCGGCGAACGGTCGAGGATTTTGCTTTCCGCGTATTGTGCTTGACACACATTCAGGTTTATGTACTTTCTTATATATGTATTTTATGTTCTAATCGTTTCGTCCCGACTTCCTTGTAGAAATAATAAGTTTTGATCAGATAAACCGTGAATTTCTACTTCTTTTGATCTATGGAATGTATTATTAGTCGGAAGAATAATCGCAAGTCCGTTTCATGGTACCGATCAACCAGGAAAATGTGAAAGATGTTCGTCAAACGATTACGCGGATTGAAATCAAATCGAATAACATTAATTACAAAGATTACGGAATTTAAGAAATGTTGGGAGGTCGTTTATAAAGTTTCTCTGGAAATGTGTGAAAAGGTTTCACGGTTCCTAGTACGAGTAGCAGTGGACGTACGATAAAATTAATCTTCTAGGTATCACTCAAATACTTGGATGTAGTTAATCGTTATCATAAGCGGACACTACCTCACTGTGATGAACTGTGTGCAACTTTGCGGTAACGGCACATCCAAAATTAAATTTAATAAATACGCTCAATCGTCATATGTGCTTCATTGCCAAGACATTCACTTCGCGCGTCATCAGTCAGCCATTCGATTCTCACCATCTTACGTTCTTCTTTGCTCTCTCTCTCTCTCTCTCTCTTTCTTTCATTTTCATGTACTCTCTTTCTCTCTTTCGCTCTCATTCTTTTCCTCTTACATTCGCGCAATCTTTTAAACGCATCTTTCTTTTCGTGTCATAGCATCAGCATCACCGTGTCAGTGTCATTATCATCATCAATAGTAGTAGCATTATCATAATCATCATCACCATCATTATGAATTACTATTATCATTATAATATTTACCTATGTCATAGGGTTCTTATCTTTTACTCAGTTAAACCTTGCGAACTTATCATCCTGGATTTGACCTAAGTTGTATTACCTATGTACAATGGTTTAATTTATCCCATAGCAATACTCTAGCATTGCAATTTCAATAGGAAGGGTATATATGATCTGTCTCTTCCATGGAAGGTGTAAATCCTACGACGTGGATCGATCGATTGGGCAGACCTGATTTGCGTGATACGGGCCACGACGGTTTTCGTCGAATCAAATATTTCATAATTGACTTTCTGTTAATCGTAAATACGCCTTCAAGGCATAATTAAATACGCTACGTTCTAGCCATTATTGTAACATTATTAGCTGTTAATCAAACCACGACGACACGACGTCCGGTTAAACTCTTTTCTCCGAGAGCAAGAGTAACCTGTTTACTTGTCACAGTATCGAACACGAGCTTGAACGAGCCGAACGATTTCACAACCGATAACCTCGCGTAACTATGATTGACTTTGTCGCCCCGCTCGTGTTTAACTTATGGAGTTTATGGCGTGGGAAATCAAGAAAAAAGGATGATTTTTCCTACAGAGTACTCGTCGAAGTCACCATGTGTCGTCGACGCGAGCACTCAAATACTTGCCAAGCATCCGTGATAGTACTCACTAGCCGAATGCTCGTCCGACATAGTAAAAGTCAAGACTCCTAGGCTAACTGGAAGTCCTGATAATTCGTGAAGATACACGAATGTTAATATAAAAAGGCGCGAGGCGAATGATAGGATAGGTTTACTTATCTTCTTGATTTTCCACGCTGCCGGCCGTCTTCCGTATTTCTCTCTTGCCTTTTTAAGATCATTATGTTTAAGAAATAAAATTTTACTAAAACGTGATTGCCTAGAAGAATAGTCGACAGCCAAAATAGCTATCGAGAATACACTACAACCGGTTTCAGGACGCGGTCGAACCGGCAAATCATCATCGTCCTGATGCACGTATCTTCTTACGTGCGGTATCTGTTGTTTTTTCATTTTTTTCACGGTTTCTATCCCAATCAGGTATACCTCAATTGGAGCGAGAATTATTATTACTATTATACATCATATCTATATATTCGGATTATTTTTACGACTGTTCAAGATATCCGGTTCGACTAGACCGAACACCCCACTTTCCAGAAATAGTATCGATGAATATCATTGTTAACTACTATTTCTGAACATTACTATTCATGGAATATGTACTGAAACAAGGCATAAATATCGGTTCTCCACATACCCTTTTTTTGCATGGGTGTTTGGGGGGGGGGGGGGGGCGACTGTAGTACCTGATTCTGTACTGATAACACGAATCGCGTGCGGCGATTTAATCGGTACGAAAGGTCTCATAACAAAGCTGAAACGTCATGTAACGAGCATAAGGGGGACCCGATGAACTACGAATCACCCTTGGAGAGTCCACTAATGTTATCGTATATGTGTAAAACACGTGGAGTGATCGATCCCACTTGCGTCACTGTAACGCGGTATGCTAGATTTCGATTTCCGAATAGACCGGCAAGCTTTGGTCTTACAGAATATCGAGGTTGAAGCCTGCCGTAGAGTCAAGGGAATTCAGCAGCTCTTGAGCGCTAAAATTCGACGTATCTCCCGTAGGGAGGTTCTCCAAAAATTCAAGACTAAAATCTGTGGCCGCTACGGACGGGTCTGTCGTAGTGACCGGTGGTTGGGTGTGTTGTTGTTGCGGCAAGCTTCGTACTCCGGGGCTACCTCCACCATACTGCTGATGTGGATGTAATGGCGATCCTATAGAACAGAATCAAACAAATTAGCAAATTTCAATTCTCTATATTACTAGCGTAGAAAAATTTCATTGATTCCAAATTACTAGTGAAGGTATTGAAAAAGTAAGTATAGACGGAACTCTTTATTGACTACAAGGTTCTCTACAACATTAACTTAGATTTCATGAAGATTTCCATATTGACCAGTGGACTTACCTGTACCGGTGCTAGTAACTGAACTGACGGAAGATGACTGCGACATTTGCATCTGCAGCGACATCTGATTATTATTCTGTTGCATGGCTAACGTTTGCTGTTGATGTTGCTGCGATAATAATTGCTGCATTTGAGTATTATTACCCATACCGGTACCACCGATACCACCACTTTGCGAACGAATCAACTGTTGATGCTGCATTTGCGCAGCGTTCATTTGCATACCACCGGCACCACCCATGCCAAAGCCACCTACAAAATGAAAAGAATGTTGCAATTTAGCACAAATTTTCATTTTATTGCGAAAGTCATTTTTTCCAGGGTACACAATTGTACTTTTTATCATACAAAACTACCCTGTACAAATGGTAAGAGAGTGTCTCGAAAATAAAGAGCAATGCAATACTTTCAATAAGTATTGAATAGTTACCTTGATGGCCTTGCTGGTTGAACTGTGATCGCATCTGAGCCTGGAAGCCTTGTTGCATGAGAACGTGTCGCCATTCCTGTTGGGCGCCACGGCCTGCGATGCTATTTCCAAGGCCATCCGGAGGACCAACGCTGACATTCGGCGGCCGCTGGTTATTCGTTCTAGGATAACCAATACGTTGGTGCATCTGATGCATTCCACCGATGGCGGCCATACCACCGCCGCCCATGTACATGTTGCCGCCAGCCGCGTGCAACGCCTGCTGCTGCTGCTGCGCCATTTGCGGCCTCATCATTGGACCTACGAGTTCAACGTCACCAAATATTAAAATCATTTTGGTCTCTTGCATTAATCAGAATTTTACTTATAAACGAAACATTTACTCAATGTATGCGATAAAAGTTGATGTTTTTATTCTGAGAGCTTCGACTAACATGAAAATCGTTTGAATACAGGATCAAAATTGAGGAGAGGATTTTCGAGAGAAAATGCGGAACTATAAATGTCTCGTAGCTTTCAGTTTGGATAAAATCCCACGGAAGTGGCTTCGGACAGATCGATAGGAGTCTCGCGGAGGGTATGGTATATAAGGATAGTTACGCCTTCTCGTTTCTCCCAACTGATTGTAAGAGTAAGTTTAATGAAACAATCCCTGCGTTCGCTTCGCTATCCGAATAAAATGGATTTGCAAGTAAATATTGCAAAAATAACATTACAAACTGTGTTAAACGTATCGGAGAATCATATTTTCGAAGAGCAATACACACAATTGTGAATTGTCGATCAAAAACGAGGGAATCGAAGCGAAGTATATAAGCAACTCTCTATCAGTAGCAGTTCGTGCAGAGACGTAGGATGAAAGAATCGATCGGGACGCGGTCTCATTAATCTGAGTGCCTACTAACTCTGGCCAACGCATATGAAAGTGCAGTACTGTCGGTATTTGAGGCAACACAAGGCAGATAGGGTAGTAAAACGTAAGAGTGGACCACGCGAAAGTCGATTCGTTTGATATTCACTTTTTAAACAGCAGATGCAGTATCAATTCATGATTTTAAGGATAGATAGTTTAGCATCATCCGACTTTACTTTCACTGTCTTGGCTCGAGTACCGCGAAAAATAAGAATCACTTCGATTTCACGCTTATGAAAATAATTTCGTACTAACCGGAGGGTGGCATCGGTTGTTGCGTAACCCTACGCATAGGTCCAGTATTGGGAAACCTCGGCTGCTGACCCATGCCGATGCTGGCGTGCATCATTTGCGCTTGAGCCGCCTTGTATTCCGGTGGTGGTGGCCTGACACCTCCCATTCCTCCTGCCATATGCTGCTGTTGCTGCTGCATCACCTGCGGCAATAACGTACCAATATCCTTGTAAATTACGTGCATCGTACAGAGTATATCTCTACAATTAGAATCTAAAATGCCTAGGACCATGACAGTTGAGTAAATTGAACAATTTCACTGGAAACAACAGTCTGTGAAAGTGAATTATGCTAAGCTATGACCTGGAACAGTGTCGACGATTTCAAAGTAACAAGCATCACTTTCGCGGAAGCTCAAGTCGGAGTATGTCCAAGTCATGGCACGCATCGACGACTCGTTACGCGGTATATTTGTCGCCGAATCGGTAACCGCGGAAGTTTTGGTCTCGTTGCACAAGCGGCTGCGGATTACATTTCCATTTCCTGGTGTTACGCGCCCGTAACGAACGCTCGCGAGGGAGACGACAATGGGAACAAGAGCGACCACACTGTAGGGAAGGAGGTAGCTGAAGAGTCAGGGGCTCCCATCCTCCTACGTTGCCTGACACTATCACCCTTTCTTTTGTCGTTCCTTTCCAATGCCTATACACGACATGCTTTCCTTTTCTTATTTCAGTAAATAAATCGCGAGACTTATGCTCTTTAAACTCACGAGTTCCTACTTGAGTTTTCCTATTCTTATACGAGGAACGACGTGTCGATTTAACACATTTCTCGCGAAGAATTATAAAAATTATTCTGAAGATTGGAAAGTAATCGTTTCGAGCGTACGAAGCTGTATTTAGCAAGTAGAACGACAACTCTTTTACTTAAAGGATCTTCCTCGACTGACTTGGTAATTGGCGAATAAAAGCCAGTGATAGTTTCTAGCGATAATCAGGGATTTCTGCTTCATCGCGATCTACTGAAATATCGTGTTACCTTAACTCTGTCTACTTCCGTGGAACAGAGACTCGCGTGCCACGAGTGCATTACTATCTGAGTGAGTACTCGCGAGGGCTTGGACCGGCTGCTATTCGTGTCGAATCACTTGTCGCGACGGATCTCGACGTATCAATTCAATTTGCATTAGATGATTTATGCAAAAATTGTTATTTCCAGCAATAATGAATTGATTTTCAATGAATCTACCGAATGTTAGCATCGATCATCTTTCTCCAGTCGATGACCGAACGAGCAAAATACCGAAACAACGAGGTACCCAACGCTATTCACGTTAACAAACTTAATAGATCGGAATGGATACAGGTCTTCTAAACTCGATATACCAAATCGTCGTGACAATTGCTACACCATCCACGCGTCTGTGAGGAGGCTTTGATCAAGAGGGAACTCGTGTGCGTAAATTTCCACCGCGACGCGTGGGTGTTTTTTCACCGAGTGGTGATGCATGAGAGGGAATGAAATAGCGGGGGAGGAGAAGGAGGAGGTTGATCGCTCGAATCGAGGATGACTAACCAATTGCGTGAAACCTACAATCAGCAACCCTACCACAGACAACGAGCTGCCTTTGACACCTCGACATCATCAAGATCCAGAGCATTGCAATTCTATCATCCACTAATAATTAGATTTGATAATAATGTTGATTCTATTATTACAAACCAACTAATTAGATCATTAATATTAGAACTATGAAGATAACTGTTTCAAAAAATTATTTAATTTAAATATATCATTATGAATTCTTTGTGAATGAAACTATTTTTTAAGAATGCAATTCAGAAACAAGTACGATGTAATCAGTTTGTTTAATTGCTCCAATAATTCCGGTACTAGTAACGAGGTCCAGTTGGCAACGATGGCACGAATTGTTTTTACTATTCAAGAAACTGAACAGGAAGAATAACGTGAAATGTACCCAGCTAAGTAAAACGGTAGTGAGAGGTACGATTACTTGGGTGGGGTATTCATTGCTGTGAAAGCAAAGCGTTGGATCACCGATCCGAAGGTGTCCAACAACAAGATTTCCCGCAGGAAGTTTACGTGACCGCGGATTCCGCCCGCTTCACAAAAAGTTTCTATTCATTGTTCCGCGGGCACTTTCCTCGTTTCTAAGAAGCTCCCGTCTTATTTGCGTCGCTCCTTTCACCGTGACGGAACAGAAGTTGCAAAGGAGCTGCGATACCTGTTGCATACGAGTATCGCGAGAAGGTTCTTACTCGCGCGGGTGAAGTCAATGTTTCCCTAACTACACAACACCATCGAATCTCTTCCAAATTTAATAGGATAGTCAACCAATGATTATTAGAAACAAAAACCCTCTGTTCCAACAATAACGCGAGTATCATCATATAGATTACTATCTAAGAGAACCAACTAACAGTTCTAATAAGCTTCCCGTTATTCCGCTAATCGAAGAGAAATTGAAACTAGTAGAGTGGATCAGTTTTTTAAGGAGCGAAAAGGAAAGATTCTTTAGAATTATAACGTATTGTAGATCAAGAACTGACCTGCTGTGCACGCATCAACTGTTGCTGTTGAAGGAGCTTGGCATGTTGATGTTGGTCTACTTGACCAGGTGGTACCTGCTGAGGATGACCACGAGCACCGGCAGGGGCGCCAGGTTGAGGTACTCCACCAGCAGCAGCCGCAGCAGCCCTTTGTCTCAAGCTTTGCTGGGTGAAGTTGATGGTTTGAGATTGCGAGACCGAACAGTACGTGTCGGTTTGGCCACCAGGTCCTGTTGGATTCTGAGTTTGCTGTTGGTTGAAGTACATGCCTTGCTGAGCAGCTACGGATACGCCTGGCTTGAGATCACCCGTCAGTTGCATGTGTTGACCCGCCGACACCTGTAAGCAAAATCATATTCTCTGTGTTACCATTGATTCTTTTATGCCAAAGTGAAATTGTTGAAAATAGAATATATATATAGATGTATTATAATAAATGTATTTTAGTTACTTATTTCTCATTGGATGTGATTCTACGATATGATTTCGAGCTGAACTACTTATGATTGGTACGAGCGAGCAAGAGTAGATCAGATCAGGCAATACTTTTCATTGGGTCTACAGGTTGGGATCGCGTTGCGCCACGGGTGGGCTGGAATTTTGTTTCTGGAAAAAAGCCCTCGACAAGTGGCGACTATTGTCTTGCCGTTGTTTGTGTTGCGGGCAATGATACCGAACGGCTACCGTTCTTCTATATATAATATTTTACGCAGCGGATAACATTGAGAAGAAAGAGTCGGAAACAAGCCACGATATCCTCTGTGTTCTGCGGTTGACTCTTGACCTGTACTCCAAGGTTCTTGGATTTGAGACTGAGACTCTTTGGATATTAACTATAATTCTAATTTGTGTGGTTTTTATTTTAACCCCTTCTCTCGGAATATTTCATCGATGAAAGATATAAAGAAAGCCATTTGATTGTGTATTTCTGTATTTCTGTACTCCTATCGACTGATTGTTTCTACGAATTTTCCTATTCAATAAATCACTGTACCCTATTGATGTATTTTTAGCATTTCTATACTGTTGTTTTAAAGTATAATTGTTTATCGTGCCGTGAACGGTAAAATATGTTTCACAGTTATTGGACTACAAAAAATACCACGGTAAGTTACATAACGCTTGAAAGATTAGTCCGTTTTAGGTCCGCAGAACAATGGATACTTGAGGTACAAGACATTTGAATATCAGAAGACAATCTAGTCGGTTTAGGAATTTCTGTCCCTCAATGAATTTGGTAGCATTTGCCTGGCGTGTCCCACCCAACCACCTGGTTTTCGTATTCATAGAGAATACGGAGAATATTCTACATCATGGTAATTAGCACTCTCGTTGATATGGCACTTCTGCTTTTGTCGTTTGAGCTCCGTTCCGGTTCTAGTTTTGAGAGGCGTCATTCGGATTCTTCGAAATATACAGAGGATATGAAAAAAAAAAAAAATACTGATTCTTTTCCACGAATATTCTTGTCCGATGCATTCTGGATATTTGATATATAGAGCCGCAGTGAATGAACATATCAGGATTTCTGCGACGAATCATCTGAGTAATCTTAAAGTCAAGAAATTAAATGTGATGTGTCAAGGTAGACTATCTCGAGTCAAACCATAAGTATAAAAAAAAAATATCCGTTGGTCGAGGATAATTTGCCTAAATCACAGTCACATTCTATGAAGCTTAGATATAGAACTAATTGCCCAGGTAACGCGTTCTCCTCTATCTTCGGTTGACGCCAAGATCCTACGTTACGTTGCCTACATAACGCTTTGAGTTGTTGCCTACTAAGATCATGCAGAGCTCTTGTGGTCACTTGGCCACAATACCTGTGTAGAGCATTGCTAGCTACAATACATATATTGCCAATGGGATCCTCTTCTCTCTATATCGAGTATCACATATCGCAAAGGGTTACTGCAGTGGACAGGTGTTTCAACTGTGCGCCTCACATCGGTTCAATCATCCCTTTATGTGTCTCTATACCCTTATGCTCTGTTCCCTGCTAGGTGTCGGAAGTTCATGATCCTCCACACATCGAACACCATGGGCTGATATCTCGAGTGTGGCACACAAGCCTGTACTACTAGTAGAACCACTTGCCCTATCTCCTGTCTCTCTATCATTACCGGAGGTCATACAGCTAATTCTCATGGGTTGTCATCCCAAATGCTCTGAATAGATTTCGCGATGGGATTATGCTATTCACGCTCGCTTACTGGCTATCCATTTCTATGATCCATGGATCGCTTTAAGAAATTCCTCTAGCGATGATCGTGACTCGTTTGTATTTTGATTGCATTGTTCTAAGCTTTTATTAATTCGTTCAATTTTAATTTTTATTCGATATACAAATTGATCCTTAGCTTTGTAGAATTTGGATCGAAATTTGATGAGAAAATTTTGTGTACTCTTCTTGTACTATTGATATTTACTGTATAACAGAAGTAGGAAGAGAACCTGGAAGAAGGAATTTCGGTGTGAATACTAATATGGTTAGTCGAGAAGCGGACGTCGCTGGACGGCCTTCTATGGGCTGCACCCATCGCGGCTACCTAGAGCTCACGACGTTACGAAGATATCGTCGTGCTGACGCTAATTTTATTCTCTTCCGCCTCGTTCTCTTTCTATGCGCTGCTGGGTCAGCGTGGGAAGATCGCGCTGGTTAATCCGTTTGGTACGTTTAATGCTCTGCTTCGCGACTCCGTAAACGGTCGCTTAGCGCTCGATGGAGTATCCTCTAGAATTAGGAGTGGGTCGAAGAAGCAAAAGGGTACCGTATGTTTGGTATTATACAAAGTCACATTTCTCTTTTGAACTTGATCCTAAATCACTTGATTGCTTGTCAAAAATATTCCCAAATTGAATATGGAAATGTAAATGATACAATATTAAGATAATTAATGAAATTTAATAAGGATTTAAGTGCGTTTGTGAAAAAGTGATCCTAGAACAGATTTAATGGATTAAGCAAATGAGTTATTTTCAGCCAATGATTCTATCGTCCTTGTGAGTTCTAGCAATAGTTTTGCTAAGACTGCCACGAATGCATATACCACTCAACACTAGCAACATTTCAAAGGTCTACGTGTTCCATGTAATTACCGTCATCGCATCTCTGCAACTATGCATAATTGCATCTGTCCGGATTACCAAACGAGCTCAAGTGCATGAAATTACAAGCTGCACTAAATGCTAATTAGCAGTACGAGCAAGAATCAATAGCGATCTTAGAAAAATTAGTTTAAATTAATAGATAAATTATTAAACTGTAATGTTTAATGGATTTCTGGAAGCACCGATGAGAAATATTCTTCTAACTACTATTTCAACTGACCTTTATCGAAATGTACACATAACGATATTACTTGGTAAGTTTACTCGATTATCTATTCCCGATAGAACGAACGACCGAGGTTTGCGGTACACCCAGTGTGTGTACCGTAAGATCGAGCATTGCGTATTACAACCGCGAACAGTAGCAATATTAACGGGAGCAGTGGCGTGTCAAGCCTAACTGGGCTACGCTTGCAGGGTGCGGTATGATGCAGATGGAAGCACATAGTCCATGTAAATATAAATCTCTTGTTATTAGCATAGTGCACAGCAATGTTCGGGTGGAAAGCCAAGCACGCAATCGAAGGATATAAGCGGCATACGCGCGTCTCTGCTTTTGATTCAAACACTCGCGTAGAACGGTGTCTAATATCGCGATGTGGTAATCGCTAATCATAGCGCACTCGTGAGCGGTGCTCATTCGTTCACAAGCACGCATCGCAGAGGGTAACGACCAAATGGAGGAGACAAGAAGCAATGCCTTGTCAACAACTCGCAACAATGCGAGTGTCGAAGCGTAAGGAAGGAGGTAGAACCAAAGAAGAATCTTGGAATCCAGACTTTGTCGAAGAATTTTACTCTGCAAGACAGAAGAACTCTAGAAGAAAACTAGAAAATTCACGTTGAAATAGTTTCGAAAATTCTGCAAACGATGCGGATGTAAAAGGATTGTTTATACATCTACTTGTTTATTATATTCATTAAAATTGGTAATGTAAGTTTTAGAATTAATATAATTGGCAGGATAAATTATTGGGTTTATAAAAATTGGCTTCATGATGAAATAAGAAGAAACAATTCCATGATATAGCAAAAGAGGGTGGAAATTTCTTAGATACCATTTTCTTGTGCAACATAAAGTCATATTTGCAAGAATATAGTATAAAATAGAACGTATCGACGTAACTGACAGACTGCACCCAAGAGAAAGCCAAGCGTTAAGAAGTGAACGGAAAAGATGAAGCGGAATACAATGGTGAAAAAAGTCGGAGAAAGAAGTGGTGGAATCTACTGTGGACAAGTCGCCGCGGACGGTGACCTCCAGTGCCACCCCTCCGAAGCACGGATTTCCGCTATAAACGCTTGGAGTTTGTGACGGTATCACCATCAGCAACGATGCTACGTCGGTATTACCAGCTCGATCAGCATCGTGCGACTAGCAGTTTCAACCGATTCAACTCTCTGTTGGTGCAAAATCTCATCGTTTCTGCATCTACCTCTATCTCTCGTTCCTCTTCGTTCGTTCGAGCACATACGTTCGCGTCTCTGGCCACCATGCGATTTCTCCCTTGTTCCGTGAACCAGGTATCCCTTTTAATCAATCGTCAACTGGACACAGGACGCAATTGCGCATCGCGTCCTGTGTAAACCGTCTGCAGCGTTCGAGTAGCCTCCCTCGAAATTAATGCCAGGATAACAGGACGAACTGTGCACTTCGTTACCACCAAACTTCGAGGGTCACCGTCGATGGTGCAAAGCTTGTTCTTTCGATTCCATGGAATATAACGCACAGTTTGGATTGTTTCGAACGGGGTCAAATATTGAACAGGTATTTTTTGTATCATCAGTATTAAAAACACTTTGGAATTTCCTTCGAATCGTTAATAATCAATTTTAACGAGAATACAAATTGAATTCTAATTTTAGATGACAGTGATAGTCTGCAAAGTGTTCGTACTACTTTCTGTAGTGTGATTCTGGCTCTTGAAGCATTTCTTATTTAAAACTCGCTAAGAGCATAAACTCAGGAGTTTCCCCTTTCTCATCAGACGACTGTCTGTAGTAGATATATGCTACTCAGATCAGACTTGGCTGCTAGTAGTACAGGTCCGACTATTGTCAGACGGGATACAGCCTTTCTCCGTAGTCAGCCTCTCGATAAACCGATTTTACTATAATTCAATGTACATTCCAATTGATGAACTTTTCAGTGGAATACCATCACAGTGTAAAAATGAGATGAGCACTTAACTGCACCCTTCGAACTTGACTTTTGATGGAATCATAACAGTCGAACATAGTTTTAATACTCCTTTCGTTCCGCATTTCCAATAACAGATTATGCGGTAGTGCATCTGACGCTATGCGGGTTATGAAACTGCGGGTATGCGGACAGAACTATTATAGTTACCACTTAATGGAAACCACTAGAATGGCCTTGAAATAGAACTTGCTAATGTTCACGAAGACATATCAGACACGGGGTCTACTAGTCGAGAGTCAGTTTCAAGTAGCATGCAATAATACTCTCGACCATTTTTCCTTTACGCACGCGAGGGTGTGATCACGTGAGTGTGACTAAAGAGGGTTGCGAGGAAAATTGCGTGAAGAATTCGAAGGCCACACGCGACCAATGGTTCTAGTACAATATGCCGGTACCTCGACGATCTTCCAACTTGATTGTTTCTTTCGTTACGCGTGTTACATATTTTTTTTTTTTTTTTACCATCTGCACGATCTTGCTTGATTATCGCCGTTCTAACTAGTTGTAATCTCTTCCAATTTTCTCTCTCTCACCCTTTCTTCTTTTACTTTTATTTAACCGTTCCCTCTATCTCTTGTTCGCAGTGTTATCGCCACACGTTCCTGTACAACCCCTTCATTACGGTCGATTCGCGAAACCGCTGAAAATTACATTGCACGCGTGCTAAGGTGAAAAACGCATTGCTCGCGTTGTGCAATAAAACGTTATCACTAATTACACTCGAGAGGGAAATATGTGGCGCCTTCGCGTTAGTCCCTTGATTAATATCGTGTGGAATATAATGGGAAAGAATGTATTTATGCCAGAGGAAATTTTCATATGGGAAACTACGTTTTGCACTAACTTCATTTAATTATATGTCGATTGTACATTAGACATACTATAATGTTAAATAAAGCAAACTATTACACAAATCAAAAACGTTGGACTCAAACTTCATGACGTGTAATGATCAATATACAATTATCTATGTGATTACTGTTACATGTATTATTTTTCGTTACAGATGATTCTAGAATTTTTTTTAAGTAATAATTATTAGAGATATAGAAAGTTGAATATAAATGATAAACAAAAATTTCAATTGGTGTCCGAAGTTCGAAAAATAATAGGCAGGATATAGAGTGTAATATACAATGATGCAGAGAATATTGTTAAAAATATGAATAATGTTGCGTTCTTTCAATTTTCTTAATTTGATTTCTACGTTGAATGGCTGTCGATTTGCGGAGCACCGGGTATGAACCGCAAGAATGCGATTCATCGAGCGGACGCAGGCGCCACGAGCTTCGCAGAAGTATGTACGGAGTGCGCGCAGCAGTGCTATAAGTAGCTAATTGCCACGCACACGAACGCACAATACGATTTAATCGGGAAAGAGAGAGGGAGAAAAGGAAGCACCAATACCGAGACGAGTAAACGCACCATGACGCTACCCAAACATTGCCGGCAAGAATGAGGTGGAGATTCCAAAGCTCTGAGTAACGTTGCACTGTTACAACGGGAAAAACGAACTGTCTTCAATTCTTTGATTTGCGAAGAACTCTTAATTCTGATAATTAGCATTAGCTCCGATATTAAACAGTAAATTAATGGGGTCTCCGAGGATGAAGCGTTAATCGTCTTCACTTTCGTTTTGCTCATCTGTCAAAGGATCAAATGGATAAAGAATATGAGAAAGAGAAGAGAATTTGCGAGAACTAGGATTTATATTAAGGTCCCTGAATAGTCAAGTTAAAAGTTTGCAATTGACTAAAAAAATTATTTCTCAATTTAATCTAACTCAAAATTGTACCTTAATTCGAAAATATTGATTAAAATTCGAAACTGAGAAATAAAGTTAGGCAGTGATGGAATTTTCTCTTCGGGAAAGAGAAATAATTTAGCCGTCACGGCCAAGGGGTTAACGAAATCAACGATAAACAATTGATTCTTCAAGAAATCAAGCAAAAAATAGAATCCTTTCTTTTTCCTTCGGCTACTTCTTTAACTCTACATATCGAATCCTATATATATTCCGTTTGAACTAGACATTCACGGCATTAACCATTATTATGATTGGCATGCTATACAATTATGTACTCCGTTGAGCAACTATACACCGTTTGAACCCTTAGAACGGTCAATTAGCCGGTGTACATTAACCACCTTACGTTATCCAGGATTTTCGAGCGAAAGCTAATTAAGGTAATTACTGTTAACAATCTTTCTCTCATGTAACAACACTTCCAACACCCTGTTGTTTAACTAACTAACCCTTTAGTCATGTCAATTTTTCCCAATGCACTACGAGGGGATGTAGAATTTTACTGATTCAATATATTCGTTCAATAGATATTTCAGACTGTGCTGAGCAACTTGTTAGAGAATCGAAGAAAAGTAAAAGGCAAGAGAAGCAAGCAAACCAAGCAGGTCTTGTAACAGGGACAGGTTCGCACATACGAAAGCGGATTCGTGTAAGTTACTCGAAGAGAGAAGTAGTTGAGAGGGTGGAAGACATAATATTCTGTCGGTAAGGGACATAGCATGATGCTGATGCCACTGGTGGTAGTGATTCTGGTAGTAGTAGTAGTGGGCAACTGGCAATGCACGAGGCTTCCGGGTCGATACCAACGTGGTACGGAGTTATACGCACCCAGGCCTTCACTGTTCCATACGCTGCAGTTGATCTATAGATATCGCATAACGAAGCTTAGCAGTTCCGACAAACCGATAACTCTGGCGTGCCAAAGGTTCCGTCCGCACTTCCAATCCTTTATCACACGTATCACAATCGAATCGACGGATCTACTTTACCTAAAACTACTGTTTTCCGTAGTTTGTTCCGCATCAACGTGGTAAGAGTTAAAGAATTTTAGGGAATTTTAGAAATTTGTTCAGATAACAAATTGTAGGAATTATAGATTCGACCGCAAATTGTTCCAGTCGCAGTTTTCGGCAAACAAGCAGCACCATATTGTGCAATGTGTCTTAAATGGTTTATAATATAGTGGTATGTATTTATAAGAATACATTTGATACTTTGTTAACGAGCTATTATTACTTGAAGCAAAAAATAAATGAAATATTAAACAAATAGAACGTGTAATTATTTCATATTCTAGAGTTCTCAAAGTCCCCATGCAATTCCTAAAATCGCAAAACTGGTGGTAAAAGTCGATAAATAGAGTTTCTTGAAGTAAGAGGAGTTCAAAGTCCAAAGTTCAAAGTACAGAGGAGGAAAGAGAAAA
The DNA here is from genome assembly GCA_963989405.1 of Trypoxylon attenuatum. Taxonomy (NCBI): domain Eukaryota; kingdom Metazoa; phylum Arthropoda; class Insecta; order Hymenoptera; family Crabronidae; genus Trypoxylon; species Trypoxylon attenuatum. The sequence goes on along the minus strand of OZ022490.1, from coordinate 13,425,405 downwards.
GGTGAAAATTCAAAGTTGTTCGAGCGCTATGACGTCATCCATATGACTTCATTGTTATGAGGTCACAGAGAAAATATTGATGTCGGGAAATTCACCGTATGACGTCATAGAGAAAATACGTAGTTTTGGCGAAGTTGGCGGAAGAATTTTCCAACCTCGATATTTTCCCTGTGACGTCATCAAGCGCTGGAAATTTTGAATTCGTACGAATTTAGAACGTTACAGACTCTTTTTAATTGTCATTTTTTCCGAAAATTTTGTAATTTTGTAAGCTCTTGCATGAATTTTGGTTTTGTCTTTGTCTATAAAGAATAATCCCATTATTCCATTGGTACTTGATACTTTACTATGCGTACAATCCTTTTACAAACGTTTATACATGATTTATCTTAATTAAATCTAACGCCAGTTTTATAATAATCGCATTTATTAAGGACGCAATGATATAAAGTCGCGTGTATATATATTCGCATACGTTTTTATAATACACCTGGTCAACCTGAACTAATATTTGAAAATTATAAACTAACTTAATGGAAAAGCCATAACTATCGCATATGATACAAAATTAATAAGATTTCTAAATCTAATTTCGCACTAAGTAACTTAAATTAACTAAGAATACGTGTAAGGATAACTAAAATGCCGCAATGACACGTCGTTCAGGAGCTGCAGAATTGTTCCAGGATCGATGAATTATGAAATTCCCCCGGAGAACTCGACGAATTTGCATTTCATTACTTCAGCATACGTTAAATTTGGAATCAGTAGGAAAATTCCAAGTTCGGAACACTGAGACGTTGTCTGGCAGGAAATTTCATACACTGCTGATAGTTACAGTTGTAGATCTGTTTATATAGACTCCACGTAGATTCTTTATTGTTGTAGATTTAATGACGTTCTGGAAATTGTTGAGATCCGCTATCTAGTGTACTAAAGTATTTCCTCACGTGAAACCTCTTATAACCACTCGTATTTCTCAATGTATTCTCTTAGGTGCTTGCACAAACCACTGTAAAAAATGTGTCACTATGCTTAAAAAGGAACGAGAGCAAATCGCGAATCACAAATGATCCGTGATTAATAGTTTCGTTTAAAAATCAGCAGTGAGTAAGTACAACTTACTTTTATTTAATTGTAATTTTAACTACGGAATCGCGGCACTATAATGCTATGCTGAGTCGGCAACTTTAAGTCGATTAGAAAAATGATAATCAGGTTCTTTAAAGCTCCATTTGCGCGTGACATAAAAATACATTGGACGATGACAAGACTATCCTATATCTCTCGTCAGTGATAAATAGTAAGTCATTGTTTTACGAACGTTTTCATTTATCATATTAAGAAGATCCTTAATGTTTCTTTTAGCACCCCAAATATCGGACTTTCTTAAAAAACAAATAACAAATATAAATCACCTAACAATTCAACTTAGCTATTATATATAATATATGTCCATAATATGCGCCATATAGAAAAACATTCTTTGGACGCCTTAGACAAGTGATATAAAATCGGTTTAACATTCAATGTGTAAAGAGGAACCGGCAAAGTTTAGGTCGGTTACAGGAAAAAACACAGGATAGTGTTTTGCATAGTACTTTTGTATCCGAGGTTCTATTGTCAATACGCGACAATCCTGTTTTCCTGTTAGACAATACACTGTGTGTTACGCTTTCTTCCGTCCCTCTCAGGCTTTCTTTTACTTCCTCGGCGTCGTACTACTTCCCTTTGAGCCGGTCTCATGCGCTCAGAAACACGTAAACGCAAACGTGTGTTTACAGGGGCGGACGGCTACTGCAGCCATGTGATCGATACAGTTAACTGGTCAGTATTTGTGGAGGTAGTTATCCGACAATGCGCGTGTTCGTCGTCTCTACTCCATTGGGAGGATATTGCGTTGGGGTATGCGCAAATTTACACCTTCGCTGCGACCGAATTTGACAACTAAGGACCAGTAGCCAATTTACACTATGTTCCTGTTCTATTAGGGTATTTCGGTACCTACAGAAATCAGTCGGCCAAATATTCAGGCTAGTTTCGTTACAATTACCTACAGCTAAATCCCTGTACAATTTCCTACAGTACTAAAAATCATTAAAACAAAATAACGAAAGAAATTAAGGTTGATGTCATCGATAAACTTATCCCATCTTTATCTCATGATTTCCATGTCACCCGTGCTGGAAGATACTTCCGAAGGTATTAGCATATTATAATCACGAACATCCAATCAACTTGCTCTAGTAACATTAATTACGATGTTCATCGTAGGCGATGCAATAATTATTGTAAATATTTCCACCAACTTCTTCTAAAGACTAGAAAAAAACGCGAGTAATGATCGCAAGCAAAAATAAAGGAAGAAGGAGTGTTTGACCTACATAAGAGTCCCTTCCACTCGCCAATACGTAAGCCCCATGAATCTAGCACGGCGGAAAATGGGCTTTAGCCAGGACACCAGCGTCAATTATAATATTTCAAAGGCGAGCTCGCCAGCCTCCATTCTCCGAATTCCCCAACGATAACGTTCATCGTTATCGAAGGCCGGATCGATACGCTCTCCCGAGGAAGCGAATCCGGCTGCTATTCTCCACAGGTGAGGACGTATAACAAAACGATGATCGAACAATACAACTCCAAGTACCAACACGTATGTATACGAAATACTCCAATCCACAGAAAAATCTCCCGATGCCCAATATACCAGATGGACTGTATAAGTTTGTTAGATGGAAGATCGGAGCGGAACCTGCCAAAATACACGCAGTAAATACATACATATGTAAGGAGGAAAAAAAAAGTAGGGGACAGAGTTAAGGTAGAAGAGGAAGATGTGGTTAGAAGGACGAAGAAATTCGTGGACTTGGAGATGACGGAGAGTAGGAAACAGAGAGAATGAAGAATAGAGGAAAATAACTGGTGAACGGTAGAGAGAGAGAGAAGAATAGTGGAAGAACGAGAGAGAGGGAGAGAGAAAGGAGGGTGACAGGAAGAAGAGAGGCAAACGGCGGCTACAGGAAGAGTAGCTCTGGCTGTGGCTCCCCAATATCGATTTCCGATAGCGGCATTTAGTGTTCTGTATATTCTGTCTACTCCCATACGTGCCTGATATGGGGACCGTATAGGTATAGGTATCCGTGATGAGCGCAGCACACATAGTCCGATACGTGGGCTACTGTGCTACCAAGCTTGCTTCCTACTGCAAATTGCAGTCAACCGATCTACAAGGTGGCGGAAAGGCAACGTGAAATGTGTGTTTATGAAGTTTGACCCTTCTGCTCTGTGGCGTACGCCTCGGATAATCACCAACTACATATACAATAAACCGTATCAAGAATTATGGAACCTACCAAAAGTTATAGACAACATAGAAACTATCGTTGGGATAAACCAGGAATTTATGGTTTAGGGGTTCAATGAACTCTTAGTGAAATTTGGTGTGTTGAGGTTGTTAAAGATTTCGCTTTCTTCTTTTTAAACTGATTTCCTGAGTTAAGAAGCCAAATCTCTTTGAGCCTGCTCAGTGGGTTTGCCTCGCAAGCTTCAGTATAATTAACTGGCACAATGGCGAAGAAGCCGGTAAACTCCTCATTAATCAAATCCTGCTTTTCCACGATAACTTCGGTCCGACCCTGTGCTGTTGGTTGGACTACAAGCCTCCTATTCCTGGTAATGCCCTTTGTGTCGCGTCGCCACCACACCAACCCCAACACTGTAGTGTACGATAGACTGCTGCCTTTTATCCTTGGTCTAATCCCAAGATCAGGGAGACTAACTGAGCTAGTACCATGTCGACTGATAAGTGCAAACTTTGAAAAAAGACATTCGATCATCAAGATATGGATAAGGAGGATACATTCAATTTGTTCCATATAAAATGTTATAAAATATCAAGCTAATAATTAAATGACAATTGCTTGGAATGTATAATGGAATTCTAGAAATTTACCGCAAGCATAGGTGAAATTTCAGGTGTCGTATATTAGAAATAACCTTTGGGAAATTCATACGGGAAATGGAGAAGATTTGAAAATATTTTTCGGTAAATCAGCAAACGAAATAGGAGCGCGCGCAGGCTGTCGCGCGGAAACCACCTTGACAAAGACGGTCGCGTATAAGGGTGTACGTAATGACGGGAAACTCGAACCTACGCTTCATTAGAGATCAAGAGTACGAGCGTGACAGAGAGGTCGGAACGAGAGAAGTGAGAGAACACCGTGCATCGGGAGTGGTCGGTAATCGATGCTCGGCACCAATTAGTAAAACCACCCTGCGTCGAACTGCTTTAAACCGGTTCACGGTGCAATGCACGCCAGAACGGGGCGATCGATTTTCTGAAACTCCTTCAACGCTGGAGAGAGCGAACGAGAGAGAGAGAGAGAGAGAGAAAGGGGGGGGGGGAGGGGATGGATGCTGCTGATCCTGCCATGCCATGCCGTCGCGATCCGCAGCGTTTGTCCGCACTAGGCGACTCTACCAGCGTGAACAACAGGCAAAACGCTGCCAAAAACCCTACCATGATTGTCAGAAATACACAGGATTTAATTAATCGACCGTACTCCGAATGCATCGCACCTTTCTTCAGTTTTGTTTCCTTTTTCTTTTTTTCTTTTTTTTGCTACCTGGCATTCCTGCCACTCTTAATTCCACACGTTCGAATAACAAATGCACTACTTGCATATTTCACGTTTCCCGGGATACTATCCCTTTTAAAGATTCCTCGCTGTCTAGCTCCTATATTTCATTTTCAAAACTGATTTGAAAATACTATCGAGCTAGGCACAAAGGATAGTTCTTGGTAGAGACAATATCTTACGCATCATCAAAGTACAATATTGATTAAATATTAATTGACAATTATACTATGAGTATGTATAATAATGTTTATGTCGGAAAATCGCAAACTATAAATTTAGTGCTAAAGAGACTCTTTGATGATCAAAATTCTATATGATCGAAGCTCAGTCTCCAGAGTAATATGATTCTCAAGAACATGCATCGTCGAGAGTCGCAGTGGCATGCAACGTAACGAAGAAAATTAGATTGGTATGGCCAAAGTGCTCTGGATAGGAGAGCATACCTGCGTGGGCGAGATATATGTCATGATCGAAGTGAAAACAATCGTAAAGATGCGTTGGTAGTTTGCGCGGCAGAAATATTATGTATCGTCTTTTTCTTTACAGGAGAGAGTAGAATGTGTTGGCCTAGTTTGAGAGGGACTACGTACACATACGCGTGGAAGATGTGTGCGCGCGCATAGGATAACTGTATATGTATGTAAGGACCAAACGTAGGAGTGTGTGTGTGTGTGCGTATCCTTGCAAAGTTTCGTCTCCTCCTGGTCAACGTTCCTCTATCGGTAGCCGAGTTGGATATCGATCGAACTGGAGGATGAGACGCGATTTAATCCTCCCTGGAGGGAGACCTGCTGGTACTCGCGAAAGAGGGAAACAGAGGATACCACCGTCAGTAATGCAAAAAGGCCAGGTTCGGAGAGCAAGTGAACCTAGTAAATTCGTGGCCTCTAGAGTTGCCCCCGCGTAGTACTCCTCAAGGTAGAAAGATCCAGCTTTTAACTCTCTACGGATATTAACTGGTCTGGAAAATTCCCGGTTCAAAAGTAAAATCACTTAAACGCGTCAAACGATATAACGCGAAATAGAAATTAATGAAATATTTCGGACTGTGTTATGTATAACGTAGTATCTGCGATTGAACGTGATTTCGAAATCACAGCAGTAAATGGAAAGCATTTGCACAATATTGCAGTAGCACTTCGATTTACCAAAAGTATTTTAGGTAAATTCCCAACTACTATATTTATCAATGGTAACATGAAAATCGTCCAAAAAAAAGTCCTCTTTTTCGCAACTCAAGAGTTTTGTCGTCCAGGTCAAAACTGAACGGTTCGGCGAGTCTGAAAACCAGCTTACTTTTCCGAACCCCCGTCGTTAAATTCTCCGGCTTTCACCATTTCCAGGATTTCCTGGGGTTCGAGCGGACCGTCCGAAGGAAAAGTTCGGCTTCGGTGGTCGGCGAAGAATAATCCTCTCAGGAATATTCCTACCGGCTGCTAGTCGTCGGCAGCGTCGTCGTTATCGCGGCGCGGTAACGATCGTCGGCGTTAAAGTCACTGGAGAGGGAAGAAGGGAAGAAGGGAAGAGGGAGAGAGTAGAAAGAGAGAATGAGGAGAAAGCGAGGCGAACTCGCAAAGGGTCGGGTAAAAGGGGTTGGGAGAAAGAGAGAAGAGGGCCGAGGCTAAAGAGAACAGGGAGAAGGTCTCCAAACCCTTCTCTCTTTTCCTCTCGTACTCTTGGCATAGGTGTGTCTACCAGAGACCTCTTCCGCGAGGGAATGTTAATTAATTAGCGTTGCGGCATTGATCACGCCGTTACTTTGCAGCGGTGCGCCCTAGCCCGCCACTGACGCGACCGAGAAGAGAACGACCGGTGAACGCACCCCGTCCTAGCAGTCACTGCTAGCTATACCATCCTGGTACCACTGTGCTACCCGTCTACCTCCTTCATTACCCAAGAGACACCCACCCTGTTAATAGCGGGTTTCGTATCCGCGCTCCACTACCCGGATCTTCTTCTCGCGAAACAACTTGTCTTCGAGGACCCCAAACCCACCCACTGCTCTCTTTCCATCCACGAAAATCCTCAATCAGCCTATCTTCTGGCAACCTACTCCTCTTCTGGCAAAACTCGACCGGATACTGCGTGGATTTCCTACTTGAAATTCAACATCGAAACTCTTGCTTTCCAAGAGAGATTTATAAGAGCATCTTATTCGAATACGCGCTGAAAAGCATATGTGGTGAGTAAAGGGTCAATTAGGATCGTGTTCTTTCATTGATCCATTCTACGGAGGATCCTTTATCATATCGAGCACATTTAGCATGGCTAAACAATATGCGATGAAAAGGTCCGTGGAAAGAAATGCGAGTGAGATATTAGTCCTTCGAGTCCTTCTGAATGACGCGGTTGGAAAATAGGTCGAGCTGGGAGGACAACCGCTTTTTCCGCAGAGATTTGTGTCAGGCAGCAGCCAGTAGCAGGGGTCCACGCGGTAGAATCTGGGGCTTGGAACCAACCGCTTCGGTGACTACCTATATCCCATCAAGCTATACGAGGAATACACTCTGGCACATTTACGTTACGTGGAATCCTTCACATTTAAACCAGTAACTTCACCTACACGTGACATCCATATACGGAAGAGATGAAGAGAGAAAGAGAGAGAAAATGCGTTGGGAGTGGTAGTAGGCAGGAGTAGGCAGAGTCCTCTCCCCAAGAGATCTCATCATCACGCTACTACCGAGAACGAGGGCCAACCCTCGGGAAAGTCAATACCTTCGGCCAAGATCGCACCTTCGGAGTGCCTACTTTCCATCGTCTAGTTCGTTTTTCTCATCTGCCTATTCGCTCGCCTGCCAGCCAACCTGCCTGTTCGCTCGACTACTTTACCATTGCGCTGAATAAAAATTCAGATTAGAAATCCCGCTTTCCGAAAAAGTGACTCTGGATGTTTAATGCCTAGAATAATGTTTTATTCAAGCGTCTAGAGGCATTTAATGCGAACCTTTTTTTCTGGTGGAATGGTAGAATTCTCGCTGTCCAATTTTTTCCCTTAGACAGATGTTCTTAGGGTTGACCGGACTTTAAGAATTAAAATTTTTAAATTCTTTTTAGTTATATTATTGGAGTTGAATTGTTCAGATTTGACTGTAAATTTAAAAATGATATTGCAATGTTGCATGATGAAAAAGGTAAGAGTTGTATCAACATCTTCGAAGCTATTTCCATTTCGTATCCTGTTCTTGCAAAACTTAGTTGCCCTCCTTTTAACCGCCAACCTTTGAACCACTATTTTTTCCGCTCGACAATCTCCTGTTCCGTCCATAGCCCGATACGCGCCCTCATTTCTGCTCCTACTACCGCGTTTTGCTCTACTTTGTTCGGTAACGTTCCAACCGAGGGCCAAACCGTTAATGGGCCTCCTTGTCCTATTTTCTACCTAGTCTAATTTGTTTTCCGTCATTACAACCATAGCCATGAAATAACTAATTGGAATAAACTTCTCAAATTGAAATTTCTCTGATGACATATAGACCGACACTCACCCATCCTGAAGACCCTCACACAACTTCTATACGAGGAACAGTGACTATCAGTAGACTCACCTGTAACAAAGGCAAACAATATACGTAAGTATTAATACTAAAATGAGACAATAAATGGACGTTCTTGAAAATCAACAATTAAATTAATTCCGCAAATAAACATTAAAAATAACTGTTCTACAATTCACCACGGTTCAATGATCGTGATGATAATCACCAGAAGGCGCGAAGTGCTACGTGATAGATCAATTTCGAATTGTGGATAAATGTTTGTTCGCGAGCTATCCTCGAGTGATATTTAGCTGTGTGTGTGTGTGTGTGTGTAAGTGTGTGTGTGAGAGAGAGAGAGGGGGATAAACCGAGAATCTTAGGACCGGACCAACGCAGCCTAAGATGATGCTTGAAAGTGGGAGTGGGTAGAACTAACCCTGTCGGTGTTGCTGTTGATGAGACGGTTTCGGTGGTGGTAGTTGTATTGGAGGCAAGAGAGTCGTGCATCCTATGAGACTGCTTAGGCAGAAGGAGAGAGAGAAAGAGAGTGGGAGGGACAAAGGAGAAGGCTGAAGGAGGGTAGTGGCGAGAGGGAAGAGTAAAGAATTATACTACGTGCCCCGAATGCCAAGTCCTAGGGGTGGTTTATGGAACAACCGTAGAAGCAAGCCATGCTCGGTGTTAGGGGTTATGCTCAGTATTCCTGGTGTTAGGGGAGCTTTCATGGAACCTGTTAATGGCTGCTATCTTTTGGATATACCGCCAGCTACTCTCAGAAATTTCTCAAAGTGATGGAACCCTCGGAAATCCACGCTTGGACTTCCATTTCTAAAGTACCACCCAATCTACCTTAATTGTCAATTTCAATATTTTTGCATTAGCTATCACGTTAAATTATCTCAATCTGAATTTATGGAATTGATACACACCTAAAGTACAAGGGTATATCCTTGATCATCGTTCTCAGTGAAGATTTATAAAAGTCTCAAGTAACAAAAATGTATTATACAATATTCAAATTGGGTATTGTGAGGGCAACAGACTTACATATTTTTTTATGTATAGTAATTTAGTTCCTGGCACATTTTTAAGGGAGCATTAGATGCGAATAGACTTAAAAGCTTTACGGAATTATTCACGCCTAACGGTGGATTACTCGCACAGTGGAGAGACAGTAAAAAGCGTATGCTCGCAGTGCGATCCTCTCGCAAAAGCACTACTCCAAGATTTGTGTCAGGTGCCGCAGCAAATATTGACAAGCTAACACTCACCCCTATCCGTGAACCCTTTGTTTTTAAATGTTATAACAGCTAGGGCTTTGTTTCAAAAGAATATCCTTTCTTTATCGTTGGTCGCGTGACCTACTTTTCCTGCTCGAGAAACGTCACCCTGTCGCCCTTACCATCTCCCTCTTTTTAACTTTCTTCGATTGACCCTTACAAATTTATTACATACTCTAAAACCAATATGTACTCTAAACAATTGTGATTAATCTGCCGGAACAATGCTAACAATATTATTCGATCAATAATAGTTATACTGTGTTTTGTAGTGAAAATATATATTTGTTTTGGTTTCTTCCATCAATTTTGATATTTTCCATAAACGTCAGAGGATTAAATTCAGTTATTTCTACTGAACAAAACTACTTAAAAACTACCCTGATTTGATCAGAAAAATCTAATAAAATTGTGAGAATAAGCAACTTCTACTTGCAAAATAAATTACACATAAACTATACAACAAATTTTCAATTTACCTTCTTACACACTTTTCAGTCTATTTCTATTTTCCATATAAACTTCTCTTCCCATTCCATGGTTTTGCCGTACCGTACGCGGAAGCTGTTCTCCAAAGAAGTGTCTTAATAACATCAGTTACAAGCAATTGAATGATATATACATGCTGTATGTTGCCACTAATCCTCGTAATATATGCAAATCGGTCCACGCCCATAAGTACGTAACCCGATAGAAGTAATTAGAAACGGTAAACTTAAAGATTAAGCTTACGTATATACACCATACAATTATTAAGATAAACGGTATATATATATTGCACTTGCCTCATTTAACTAAAACATTGCTTATACGAGAAAAAGGCTTAGATAGATAATTTGGATTTTAGTAGAAATTAGGTTGCATTGATTGGAAGTAGCGATTCAATAAACTGCCAAAGTACAATCTTTAGTCATATCCAACTTGAACCAGTAGTAATAGTCTCCCAACTCTCTCGAGACCGTCGTAAACCTACGAAGAACCAATTACAGCATCCCAAAGAGCATTAGGAAAATTAAAATCCTTTTAATACCCTTGCTTCATATAATTTCTAATATGCAATCTGATAATGCACTTGCTATTCTGATAAAAAATACGGTAAAGAACTCGGATAAAAAAGGATAACCCTCGAAAAAGACTGCCTGGTTGAATATTTATGTTACAGAAGTTGTGCTACTTCTTAAAGAAAATTTATTTAATAAATTTGAGAGACTTATTTCAATCTCGATCACGGTGACAAAAATAAAATATTCTCCTATTCCTTGTTTTTCCCTTTGTCACATAGGAATTTATGGTATAAAATTGAATAACACTCTCTGTAATCCTTCGGTTAATTACCAAAAAAGACTTAGGACAACTGAAATAAATCGTTAGAAAGGAGAAAGATACTCGTGGGCATAACTAAGAGCCATAAGAAAAATCCTAAGCAGAAAAAAGCGCAAAACGATTGGGATGCGGAACTGCAGAAGTGCGGAAAGGTAGTGAGAAAGAAGAGGAGAAGAAAGAAAAAGGCGAGAAGGGGATAAACGTCTGGCCAGTGGTAGCGGGCGCGGCCTAGGTAGTAGGTTCCACACATAACGTGACGGAGACGACTGCAATGCGGCTGCGATGTCGGCATTTTAATTGAAAACGCTGCTCTGCGATGCTGGCCGTCTCGCGCATGCCGTAACCACTCCTCTCATCTTCGCTCATCCGTTCGTGGTCCATTAATGAACGCTAACGTCCTAGCGCTAGACGTCATCCTTGCCGGCGTCTTTTAATTACGCTTCTGAATTACTCGCGCGCCTCTATTCTCTATCCTCTACACGAGCGACACATATCAGGATTTACCTCCTCGTATGTTATTTGTTTCAGATAACCGCGTTAAAGAGAAATCTATCAAATAGTATTGTCTATATCGATATACAAATTAAATGTTTTTTTATTTTTTCCTTTACTAAATGCATAATACATTTTAAAATAAATCACATCTCTACAAATCGAATTTATCTCGTGCTTCTGTAACTCAAAAGATTCTAGCTTTTTCCCAATCTTAAATCCAAAATTACAAATCTATCTTCCTGCTCGTAATAGCATAGGATAGATCTTGGTAAATGCATTCCTATAGTCCATCGTTTCCTCGTAATCCGTTGTACGTATCTTCGCGCATTCTGAGCCTGATGCATTCCATTCTGAAGCTATCATTCGCGAGAGAGGAATCGGACTAACGGCGAGCAGGCAGCCGTGGGTATAAGAATAAATGGGAATTATTGCGAGAAGCCTTTGGGGTGGGGGGAGAAAGTGCGGGGTTTGGGTGTTTGGTCGAGGGGGTGGATGGATGGATGCCGTCGTTATGGGAGTGCGCGCGTTTTAAAATACATCTGGGAGAGAGAGTACTTTCAGAAATGGACCGCTCGAATGACGACGATAGGACTGCGAGGGAATGTGAGAGGGAATGTGAGAGGCAGTATGAGAAGAGTGCGAGAGAAGGCTGAGATGGACTCGCAGACGAGCTAGACAGGCGTCGGCGGACTGGCGAGCAGGGAGTGCGAGAAACGTCGAAAGGAAAAAAAAGGAAGACAGAAGCCGGACGTAAAGGGAGATGCATTGTTTACAGTAATGAAGGCGTAAATAAGTGATGAGCCGAGCGACGCATCGATCTCGCTCTTTCTGACTCCGTTACTGTTCTACTACTGCTTCGCTACTGCTCTCCCAGAGAGAACGAACCCCCTTGCGCTTACCAGCCACCCACCCCCGACTCTATCGCCACACGCCAATGAGCTCTTTTCCCGCCTGCTCTCAGTTTAATAACCTCTTTCGCGATATCACAGAGATAAGCGCCCTACCAAGCGCGCTTGCGCGCTTCGCCTGCCACCACTACCGTCGTCACTGCCACACCGCCCCGACAATCTTCGAGAGCGTAAGCGTAACGTTAATTAGTGATTAAAATCTTGTTATTCGCGAATCATTGAGAAACCGGGGATTGTGGTTCGCAGGGGGGACACTCCCGGTTTTTTATACAAAGAAACCAGTTGAGTCAATGGAAAATAAGTATCAATTTCAAATTGGCAAAGTAGGGGAAAAGTTTTACGACGATTGTAATTAAAAACAATGTTATTCTCGAATTTGGAACTACTACTTTCAACGCATTTGCATATGTGTTGTTTAAATGGTTCCAATTTTATACGAATGCATTTACGAAAGAGAGGCGTTCGTAAATATGTAAGTACGTGTACTGAGGACTGTCGCCGGTCGTAGACTGATGGTAAACACGATACGGTAATCGCGAAATATTACGATAATTCAGTATACGCCACGCCTGCATCTATGTACTTCGCTCTTGCGGACCTCGATGATTTACGTTCAATATGTTGAATCTGAGCTTTGTAAACCTGTTTTGACGCTTTGACAAAGGCGTCGTACAGTTTAGCGAGGAGATTATGACAATTCTCAGTCTCAAAAATACGTCGTGTAATAACCTCAGTGTAGAAGATAATATTGAAGTTACAAGACTCTGTCTCATTGAAAAATACGAAAGTCGATCTAATTGACTTCAAATTGACGTCGAGTTCCTTTGGAAATTTTAATAGGCAAAAATATTATATGCAACTAATGCATTTAGCCATTATTGGAACTGGATGTATTTTTCTTTGGAAACGTCCTTCGCCGTGCTTTGATGTACATATCATCATTTTTATCAGACTTCCGTCAAGTACAACTAGCGTGACGTCTGACTTGCAAAATTAACATAGAATGCTCCCTGTTTCATACTTGATTGGCTACTGGTATCGACGTTCTTCTATTGTGCTGAAGCTTCGTATAAAAGACAATAGACAGGTATCGTAATTTTTTATTGTTTTGACTGATTCTATCAAAACTTCTGAAAGCTCACGTAGATAGCAAAAAAGAATTGTTAGACATTAGAAATATACGGACACTAGGATGCACCTCGATTTATTGGTTCATATTTTCTTTTTTATTATTATTTGCCCATCCCAGTGGATTTTTTACTTCCGATAACTTATTTATTATCGTTATGGAATATAAACAAATTTGAATGTGAATATAGAAAATTTATAGATGGAATAAATTTGTGAATGAAATAAAATGAATATGGAATTCGATAGATATAAATATGGAAGAATAAATGGAAAATAAAATAGAGAATACACGGGTAGATTTATGGAATATAGAGAAAGAAGAAAAAGCCTAAATCAGAATGTGAAGAACATAGTGGAAGTAATGTATCGCGAGAAAATCGGAAGAATACGTGATGCTCAACTAGGACGGAGATCAGCTTCCCTGCATAAGGCTTGCGTCACTCTTTAGTATTATTGAGCACACGACAGCGTTGTTGGCAACGCCTAATTATGACGTTCAACAATTTTCATCCCTTCTTCTTCAAACAAAATTCCTTTTGTTTAGATTTCAATTCATATAATGTTCTTAATAAAAATCCTTTTTTTCCTGGCCAAAATCGAATTGTCTTCTGTACTTTTCATACGTACTTCCTACTGCTGAATTGAACTAGTCAATCTGAAGACGCAATGGAAAGAGACAAAGGCTGAACGGATTAGAGGTTCACTTATATTTCCTTTCTTGTCTTCTTGAACCAACTACAAGGAAGACGGTAAGTCATATATTACAGGAAGACATCCTATTACAAACTAAACTATATAATCAACTGAGAAGAACATTTATTACATGAATGCGTTTCCGGTCATTATTTATGAAGTACCATTAAAAGATACAACAAAGCATTAAATCATGAACAGTCACTGCAATATTATTTCTATTAAACTGTTCGCTCCTAATTAAAAATTCTTCTATTAATTTCCAAACATAGGAAACTGGTTGAATGTTTCAGCCAAGCAGTTGACAAAAATCGTAGCTGAAATTCATTAACGTTGCATTAAAAATGTTAAAACGAACTTGTGCTGTAAGAAGAAACACATACAGTACAAAACTATATAAATTCTTCCATTATGTATACTGATATATTATCATCCCTGAAGTATATACTAATGTACATTGCTAATGTAGAACATTAAAGAATATGTAAGAGCATTTCCCCCGGTAGAAGAGAGGAAGCCAAACATCAGTGATAGTTATTTACATGTTACACCTTACACATTACATACTCTCTTCATGAGATATTTTTCTTCTTTTTTTTGCGTACTGTAGTGGCCTTGCGACCTCCGCGTCTATCCACGATGGTTTTGCCCTGCCTCTCCAACCAACAGTCGTGTTTTCACCGCGACTCTGTCGCCAAGCACGTAGTATGTACCTGAGTATTGCGCAATACGACTACACAGTACAGTCTACACACTCTACACACCGTAGAGAGCGTAATTGCGGGCACGCGCGAACGACTCGCCAGCGGCGACGCCGACGTCCAGCCGACATTTTTTGCTTCGCTTACCAGTTTTGCCGTCGTGCTGTGCCTTGGTTCGCCGTGCCTCGCCTCACCACGCCGCCACCTTGCTGTGCTCTTTCGCGTTGACATGGCCTCGCCACTCGCGGTTGCATTGACGAAACCTGCGTTGAAATTTCTCGCGACGAGAACTTCTCACTATACTGATAATAAAGTACCGAGAAATGTGTACCATTCTTTCCTGATTTCTATCCAATGGAATCTTCCCCCAGCTGCAATATTTTGTGTGGATCTATTGAATCAGGGATTCTAATTGTTGCTTTGACAATTTTTATGGGATTATTGAGTATTTTATTAAATTTACATATTGGAAATTTGTAGATTGCATATTAATACATATTAATGTATATTGTTGTATGCATTGTAGAGTGGAGAAGAAATTTGATTTGTTTCGTTAAATTTTCCAGATATCGAATACCCTAGACATTTTGTATCCGAATAATAAAATCTGTTGAGCCAAGTCAGTTGATTCAGGGAGTCAATAACTAATTCAAAAGTCACAGTGGTCAGGACGATTTGGTAAAGCAACGTCAAACGCAAACAACGCCGCACTAAATACGTGATTTATAAGTAGAACGGAAGCAGCTATCGCGCGCAAAACCGCGGAGCGCACCTAATGCACTCGTAAACGAATTTTATTGTCGTAGTAGTTGCGCAAACAAGTAACCAGAGCTTGTCCCGGTTCAACGTCGAGTGTATAACGTCAAACGTCGTGGTTGCTATCTGTTGTTTGACGTGTATCAATAAACCAAATTAACGTATTCACTGTCGTGGTGGCCACCGGTGACCGGCAATTGGCCAATTGACCTGCAGTTGCCGCTCTCTACTAAATCTCTTATAATCCTCCTGTAATAATGTTTCTACTACATATTACGTACCAATACATACGTATACAGCAATATTGTATGTAAATATTAATATTAACCCTTTGTACTTTACAATTTATTTTTTACCAGTAACGCAACTTTGCTTCCAAAATTGATGACAAATTTGATGAATTGCAGATGCCACAATACTATGACATAAGAAACTAATCGATGTATCAATGAATACGTAAGTACTAACACATGCAATAGCGTTAGTCATCAGAATGATAAACGTAAATCCGAAGATAAGTACAATCCGTTAAAAGTATTTCATTCCAAAGGAGAAAGAGTGTATGCGTAATCGACAATGCAGGATACACTGGAACGACAAGTTTATGCAAGATCTGGCGAGATCTTCGTGGGCCAGAAAGAACCAAAACGAACTTCCGTCCGATCGAAGAAACGTGTTTACGAGTTGGAGCATCCTGCACCGGGAGAAGAGCCGAAGCTATTTACAGTGGCGCGATTGCACTCGGATTGTGGCCTGTTTTGCGCGAAAGAGAGAAGAGGCCAGAACCGGCACTGAACAGTGCAATACTTCCAGAGCAAGCTTATCGCGCACTTTACGTCCAATTTTAAATACTGCGTGTGCCCAATTCACAGTGAGAAACCTCGAAGACGTAGATCCTCAGGAATTCTAGATATTTTCCATCAAGTTAAAACGAACTAATTTAAACTCTGATTGTAAATATAGCTTGCACTCAATTTAAAGTAAGGAACCTCGAAAATGTAGATCGTGAGAAACTCTAAATGCTGTCTAGGTTTGGATTTGAACTACTGCTCTAAAGACTACTAATTTCAACCCTATTTCCTTTTCTTAAACCTAGAAGTTTTAGATTAGAAATATCGACAAGAATTATATCTTATTTCTATATCTTCGCTTTATTCGAAATTCCTTTACCCTAGTTATTCCCTTTTCAAGATACTACTAACTTATTCTGTATGTCCGTAAAGAAAAAACTTGACGTTTACAGCATTATTTAACATTTTTCATTAAAAAAAAAAAAAAAACAACAACAAAAAACTGATTGCTTAGGTATGAGCTTCCTCGTGTTTAATTTCGTATGATAAAAAAAAAACAGTCTACTCGCAAATAGTATTCATTGGTTTACGAGTTTCTTACTAATAGCAGCACAGGGTGACAAGCGTGTAAAACAAGAGATCTATCTTTAGAGACAAGCAATCTTGCGTTAAAGATACGCCACGTGCGTTAGAGCTCAAAGATAGTAACATTTATTATAAGAAAATCCGTCGAAAAATATTAGAGGAAAGAGAACGAGTGTAAGAACAAAAAGAGAAGACAAGACAAGACAAGAGAAAGAGAAAGAGAGATAAGAACAGAAGAATGCGTGATGCAGGAGCATACTGCACCCTAAACTATTTTGGAGCAATGTTTATCTGACCGGGATCAGATATATAGTTATGAGTTCCAGAAGGCGGCCGATCGTTCCTCGAAGGAGTCACTATTAGCCAGGGTCCCGTGGAAGACCAACCAAAAATACGCGAGTTGCGCGAGCTACTTGTCGACGAGTTTGGGATCCGCGATTTTCGGCGACGTGCCAACGAAAGGGAAGAAGGAACCTCGAAGTGTGAAGCAACAGAAAAATTTTCAACAACATTCTACCTTATCAATAATCCAAACGAACCAAACTCAATTTCACGTATGTATCCACCATTCCAATAGAACACGAGAAATCCAGATTTTAATTAAAATATACTATCTACTTAATTAACTCAATTCCCCGTAACGTCAGTGAAATTAAAATCGATGAGTATTTAAATCGAAATTCTGCCTCCCCTAATAATAATACGTACTTCTCAAGAAACTATAAGGCTGATTAAAAGCGAGAAACTCAACGTGTCGCTAATTAAATCGTGAAATAATAATACTGAGCGAGAATGAAAATATATAAAATGACGAGTTTGATCGCGCGTCTGCGTATACGATGCGTTTCGGCAAAACACGATAACAATCGCGATTTACTCGGTGCGAGTATATAATTCTTCCGGCGATTTAACAGTGGATCCCTTGGCGAAGCGACTTTCTTATCGGTTGCGCGGTGGCAGTGGCAGACGCGAAGAAGCGCGAGACAATCGCACGAAACTGCGGTATAGTGCACTTGTACGATGTCATGGTCGAGTTAAAATTAGCAAGTCAACCGGATCCTCCGTACGACGACGAGAGCCACACTCAGCGGTCGGTTCAATGAGGAACAATGATGCTTGCTGATGCATATACAGTAATGTACATACATATACGTGTAAATACAAGTACGTGTTCTTCTAGCCAGTAGCTTACGCATCCAGTGTTATCTATAGACTCTTATGCTCGTATCAACATCCGCAGTGGATTCAACTACACTCGTTGTACATGTGCATGCATACACTGATGCAGAATAATGAGTATTCTGATTCTAAGACATAATCGGATTTATCTATCCGCACCGTTGTGCGTGAATGTTGTATCGCGAGTGATGTTAATTAAAAAGGTATAATTATGAATTTCTAGAAATCCTCTATTAGATTTTCAATCTAACAGCATCATCTCACCATCAACATTCAACCTATACGGTGTAAGTTCAACGAAAACAGAATTATTAATAGATCGTCCATCGCACGTGTAATACTTAATCTATGCGTCTAATGCCTATTCCTCGTTCCATGCATAATTTCAACATATATACTTAGAACTACACTATATCTAGTGTATAAAAATTGCACTTCATTGATAAATATTCACTTTCTGTAGTTCAAGTTTTTGTACATTTAAATAATTACAGGCTATATCTGCCTACTATATTCACAAACCTTGTTAAAGTTTTGTTTCCGGGTGTCGAATAAGCATACAAATTGTATTTTCGAGCGAAATGCAACCAAAAGCAGTACTAAAATACTCATTGGAATTATTTTTTCTGCAAACGTTCCTTATTGCTTGAAAAAATATCGATCAATGTACAGATGATTTGATAACAAAAATGGAACTGAAAAACGCGTCAGTAGAGTCATCATTTACGCGATGCAGCATCTCATTATCCTGAAACCAGAGAGCATCCCACGCTACAAGCCGAATTTTCATTTGCAAAATTAAGAACGCGACGATACCCGTAATTTTCGCTCGATTCATATTTATTCATCGAGGCTGGGGCATCAACAAATTTCGCGTTTCACATAAACAGTGGCACCAGGGGAAAATGAAAAGCCGGCAGAGGCGAGGAAAAATTAAAACGACCAGGCGAGCGAAATTTATATTGGCCCATGGAAAAATGTAACATTGACTGGGGGCTCTTCTGAGTCCCACGCACACACAAAAACCTGCATAATCGATTAGCGCTCTAAATTATCTAAAGTACAAACCGGTAATACGTTTGCACCATTTATGGACCAGTTCTCTTGGATTATACACATTGCAAACGCGTCTATATCACGTAATACCTCGCGATAAAAAATAAAAACTCTCTGGCATATTTTGTACAATTCACCGAGAACGTGTTTTGTCGACTGAAAAATCATCTGTGCCCGAGGTAAACGAAGCGAGCTGTTTTTCGATAGTGTAAAATTGCAATCAAAATGTGTGGATGATACAAATAGGTATCGCACGTTGGAATACAATTTTCTTGATAATTTGAAAATGCCTCAAATGAAAATATGAAAAAAATTACGTTACCGTTTATCTCGCATTGCATCCACTTGTCTTTCATAATGTAAACGCAAAACGATTATTATGAAAACCGGTTTTATAATCAATCTCACAATAAACAGATTATTATTAGCAACGTATGAGATATTTATCACAGATTTCTTTTATAAATTTCCGTCCAAGCACTCCAGAGTTTATTTTTAACTTTGTTAAAGTTTGTCTGTGTTTGACTTCTGATTTAAATTTAATTCTTATATGAGTGCTTGTACCTTATCATTTATATCACAGACTTGCCGATACACCCAAAGATGTATCATAAAACTAAATCTTCGATTACACAATATAAATGTCATGTATATCTAGAGTTTAGGTGACAAGGTTCAAAGTCACGAAGGGAACCTAATAAAATGTAAAGGGAGCAGTATCAAAATCTGGGCTTTGGTCATTAGTCTAATGAACCAGAAATCCATCCGTCCTGTAAGATGGATGTGAGTCGCTTGCTGAAACCGCGCGAGAACAGTCTGCGAACCAAAGCCGAGGATGTAGGTTACAAATAGAGGCACATGGGTATCGATTTCAGTGCAGGCATTGTGGAATGCACCTTACACTTTATGTTCACTGGCACAATGGTGCGAGCTTGAAAGCGGGAGGCACGACTCAAGATTAGAAACCATCCGTGAGCGGAAGTTCCTTCCCTTCATCCGATTCTATCTAATAACGCAACTGATCGCTCTCCCACCCTTTTCAGAAACTGGATAACTAATTTAAAAGATCATTATCAGACAACTTCATTTTCGCGATTAAATTTCAAATAAATCAACTTTAAGTCAGAAATTGTAATCAACAAGATACAGAATAAATTAGTAGAAATAATAATAGAAATCTTAAACGATATATATATTCTTCATCAGATTTCATAACAGGAGTTAAAATCAAATCTTGATGCGGAAAGAATTTGACTCTGAGTTATCTTTAATAGAACACAGTTGTGTCTTTGAAATATTTTTCGTATTAAGATGTGAATGAGTCAGTAAAGAGCGTAGCTAAGAGATCGCTAAAGGTCAAGAAGAATTTTAAAAGCATTAGAATATGTAGATTAACATCGGTTCGATCGATAACCCCGCACGAAAATGTGTGTCCTACAGACGACCGTCGAATGCATATCGCCAAGATCAGTTAGTCCCGGGTTAATATAATGGAAAGAAAAAAAAATTACCACTTTTGGATCCCTCTCACTCCGATTTACCGACGGGATATACGAATTATTGAGCTTGCCACCATCGAGATCGCGTAAAATGCCCTATTAAAGTGAAACAAATAGAAAATTTGTCAGCAGGCAAAAGGATAAATCGTGAATATAATCCTGTTGGGTTGTAAATACAACGTATCCTATAGTTAATACTTATCATTCCAAGAGAAAAGGAGAACACACATGCACAGTAAAGCTTTCTCGTTTAAAATAATGTTGAAAGAGCTCTCGTTTTATCTGCAGTTATTCCAGCCCACTAATTTCATATCGAGCTTTTTGATAATTTGCCGTCCCCGTGCCTGGAATATAAATTCTCTCGGCTCTACAATATTTTTTGTTAATCCGCCGGCGAGATTTTAATCGCAGTCGCCTTTAGTAACATGGGGCAAAAATGTTTTATCGTTACAAATGAGCGTTTCGAAAAATTAAGCTCGAAGTGCAGTAATCCGCTTAAACATCCGCGGCTTAAACACACGATTACCGTGACCCCTTTTAAACTGGAGCATTCGTTACGATGTGATCATCGTTCGCGATTCTGAGGTGCTGTGCTGCGCGAAATCACCATTCAACAATATTCTCTATTTAATGAACTTCAAACAACGGGATACCGTGAGAAAATTCCTTATTCGTTCTTTGGTTGTGTATGTATCGCCAAGTAACGAACACATCGAGGTCTCTTCTATCTCCTTAGGAACATCGAAGCGCGAAGGAAACTCATGTATGCGCCTATTATCATTTGAATGTGGCTTTCAGCTTCGCTCCGATTTGAATATTTCGTCAATTAAGCCGATCATTCATTTGCATAGGTGCGACCGGGTCGTTGTAGCGAGTTGCGGATGGTGGTACACTATATTTTTACGCGTTCTAACATCTACCTGATCGATCCTGATTCTTGTATCTGCAGATACGATCTAGATCTAGACCGTTCGACAAGAAGACACACCGAAAGTCACCAACATCTCTTATCTGTTCGGTTCTCTCCCCCATTCGATCAGACATAATATACATTTCTCAAGCCGTTTGACACAAAGAAATCGTCGTGCTACGTGAATAGAGGAGTGGAATAAAAAGTTTGTATCTTAAACGATCGAGTATCATTGCTGTATAGAAATGTTTTCTACTAATGTGAATAACTGTCGAATGAAAGGATGGAAATAATTTTTATATACGATTATTCAAGACAATATTTTCTCTATCATCTGAAGCAGGTTAAATCAATGTTTGTCAACAAAATCTCGCGAATTATATGAGTTCAGTTTTATTTGCCCTGAATACACTACTTTGGATTGTCTGCTGCTATTTAGAACCGGTGCACTCTGCTCTAATCCTCACTGGTCGCGGTATAACGCGAGCACTGCGATCAATGTCACAAGTATCTGAAACCTGTCACGATGGTTAGTGAGCGATCATTAACACTAATACGTTGCTTTCGAATATTTGCGCCTCTGGATGTATACATTGTTCAAAACACCGGGATACAAATGTGAGATTGAGGAGAAACGTAATACTGAAATTAAATAGAATAAAATTAGTCCATTTTCCCACTTAAAAGTTAAGCTGATTATTATATTAACAATCGTGCAGATAAACAAAAGAAATGAATTTTCTAGTTAATTTATTATATGTATTTAGATTGAGTTTGAATGTTTATGTTGATGCTGCAAAGTTGTTTAGTTCGTGATTCTTATAACTCTGTTTTTCGAGAGGTTACACGAAAGAGCCTCACGCCCAGATTGAGATCTCTAGAAGCTGTTGTGACAGGAAACGCACTCGTGTATTCACATGTGCAAGATCGAATATTTACATGACCTTTGACTCTTTGGCGGTCTGAGTCAACATGCAAAGTTGATTTCCGGTGGTTGGGTATATCCATTTATAAAACTACAGAACGACAACGCAATTGCAAATAACTTCTTCTTAGAGGAATCCTTTAACTTTAAATAAAGTCGAACGAAATGTTCGATCACGACCGATAACTTTAGAAATTAGAACCTATCGAGTACCCGATCTTTCAGGATGTTTCCTTACATCCGGTATGATAATGATAAAGCTGATTAGCCAATTCGGAGTATAGTAAGTGATAAGCATGAAAGGAGAACGTGAGAAAGTCAACCTTCGTCGTGTGTCCTTTTAAAATACAATGATATGTAAATTCGTTGTGAGATAATTCAAGGAGCGATATTCTATCGTTAATTTAAATTTTATCGAGGGTTGTTATAAAAGTTCATTTCAGAAACATTTCGGAAAACAATAAAAACATTTTACAATTATGTAATTGCAATAAGGAAGACTAGAGTTTCTATAGAAATTGGAAGTATTAATTAAATTATACTGTAATAATTATTGTGTTGTTAACGCAAGGGCTTTAGCCTCTGGATCATAATAGAACGAATTTATACAGGGTGAACACTATTGCACACGATTGATAAGAGGTGCAGAGGAGGAGAACGATTTTGGAGAGGCCAAAGGAGGACGGCAAGGATAAAGAATTCAAAGAAGGAAGCTGGTTCATTCGCCTGGATATATTGAGATGCAAATGTACGCCGGTTCGTGTGATTTACGAGGAACAGACGTGTCCATACGCGATTGGGACAGAGAGGACGTTTCCCAGCTCGCGTTCGAGATAGTGGTCCGATACGATCTACCCGAGGCGGCTACAATAGACGAGGATTTTATACAACCGAGCATTCGTTCACGAATGCTTAAAACCCAACGGTTCCCTAGATCGGCAACTTTGTTCCGTCGCTCTAAAGAAATGTTCTATTTTTACTTCAAACTAACCAAGGTAACGCGTTTCCAAAAGGTATATGCAGTTTAGAGTTTGGATTTTATCCGAATTATACAAAATCAAAATATGCAAAGTTTATAAGCACCAGCTTGAACCATAATTGAATCTTGACAAGAAAATTTACATTCGTATAAAGATCTAGAAATTATACGGTGAATCCACTCACGACCTCGGCAACTACCACATTATAGTATAATCGCGAAATATGGATTCGCAGCATCAAAATTGTAGAACAAAGTTCTAGGGGTGCCTTGATATCGGACTCGCTTGAAATTTATGCGGCTGCTGCGTCCTGGAATTCCGTGGAACATTGTGCTTCGCAAACTTCTACCTACAGCGATATATCTAGAGTTGCGTGAAACGCGGTAGCAGATTTTGTTATAAAAGAGAATAACATACGGGAATAATAAACCTGTACGTAAGACATAAGGCGCATTAGAAATGGGACTCTAACCGAATCAACATGAAAAAGCATTCCTGTCAGCACTAACGCGTAGGTGCGTGTCAGATATTCCGGTATTTATGCCAAATACCGTTACGTTACCATTTCCGCGGGGCAGTTATAAATAAAACAACGTACGAGAATGGCAACAGCTGTGGATTTAAATAAACCACCCCGTGGTTCAGTGGAGGACGGTAGTGGCGGCTCGCGTGTGAAGGGTCGTGCGAGGGCAGCCTCGCAACTAGCGTTCGGCTCTCGGCTCACTCGGCTGCGGCCGCCAGCACCGTATTGACGCGGCGACGGCGCCACCACACCGCGTCATGCCGCTCTCCGCCACCGGATTGCAAGCGCAGGTTAAATCGAGCAGACGATGGTAGCAGTAGCGGTGGCGGTAGTGGTGGCGTCGCGACGCCGGCTGTGCGCAGCCATGCAACCCTCACACCTCTCCCTTCTACCGCGTCGCTTCTTCTCCTTCTTCTTCTTCTTTCTCTTCTTCTTCTCCTCTTTCGTCTTCATCTTCATTTCCCACTTCTTCCTCCACCACCATCTCCCACTCTCCCTCTCCCTCTCCCTCTCCCGCTCCGTCGAAAGAGCATTACCACTCGCTTGGTAGGGGTAAACAGCGAGAGGGAAAATTTATAAAGAGCCTCGTGGAGGGGAGAGACTACTTGTTGCGCGCATCGGCGCCCTCGTGACGCCAACCGCCCCTTCGATTTCTCCCTTCGCGCTGCCAGTCTCTAGTATTCCTTTCTGCCTCTTTTACTCGACTATATAGTCAGGCCAATACCAGTATGTATTACTGCTGCTACTCGTACTACCACTGGGGAATTACTACCACTAGTTCGGGAACCAATACAAATGCAGGCTCACTGGCGCTTCGCTGTCGATGCGACCAACGCTGAGGCTAACGCCGACGCCAATGCCGACGCCAATGCCGATGCCAATGCCGACGCCAATGCCGACGCCAACGCTGACGCCAACACCCACTACCACGATCACCGCTACCGCGCTACCACCACCGGTGAACCACCACTGATATCGTCACCACCACCGTCACTGTCGACTCGTGATGCCGCCAACAAAAATAGACGCGTCGCGACGACGCAACAGATATCATTCGCCTCACCTCGGGAGAACGGGACTCCGACGTCGCGTGCTTCCGTTGCTAATGGTTATGTGTACGATTAGCTAAACCGGTTAAGCAATTTTCTGAAATATTGTTTAGTTCAGATGAAATAATCGATGCGATCATCGATCATCCGTATCGGTATTTATTAAAGAATCAATACGCTAAAAGAAATAGATTTGTTAGCTGTTATACCTCTCCCTTCGTAAATGACCTATTTTATGATAGAAACCCTGATCCAATTTAAGTTTGGCAAGTTTCGAAGAAA
Source organism: Trypoxylon attenuatum (assembly GCA_963989405.1). NCBI lineage: Eukaryota > Metazoa > Arthropoda > Insecta > Hymenoptera > Crabronidae > Trypoxylon > Trypoxylon attenuatum. Next base: position 13,400,220 of record OZ022490.1, on the reverse strand, counting down.
ATTCAGTGTTATCCGGAGAATACCATAATTGGATTATGGTATGCAGTGCAACTAGGAAAACAGCATGTTCTCTGCAGTAAAGAGGTCCACTAACCTGAATCTGATGGCCCGGATTATTGATGTGTAGCTGCTGTGCCTGGTTGATCTGAAGACTCGAGGTGCCAGGACCCGAGGGAGGTCTGGGTGGCGTGGAACTGGTAAAAGGTCCTTGCGTGCCAGACTGATTTGGGCCAGCACCCTGGGAACCTCTTGGTGGAAGCGGATAACCAGGACTACCGTGATTCGGCATAGAACCCGGACTGCCGTATGGCGAATACTGCTGCTTATACCCTCCGCTGGGGCCGAGCATGCTGGGTTTACCACCACTCGTTGGTTGCGGCCTCTTCATATCCGCCAAGCCTGCGGCAAACTGTGTTTGCGTACCGACGAACATCTCATTGGTCTGTTGGGCATTTTGGAATCCGGGGGTGCCATTGTTTTTGTGATAGGTGCCCGCATTCGAACTGGCCTGCGACTGTCCACCTGATGGAGGAACCGCGCTACCAGGACTGCCAAGGTAATCCGAGGTCCCGCCGAACTGAGAGAACTCGGCATAAGGTGATCTGGCAGTCGGTCCTCTTGCGGCTGCAGCCGCGGCTGCTGCACTAGGATTAAAGCTACCAAGACCCAGCTGTTGACTTTTATGCTGATGCTGCTCGGCCATTTGTTTTAAAGTCTGTGCAGCAGGACTCATCTCTGACTTAAAGTCGAGACCGGAATAAGGTAATCGTGCGGGAGAATATTGCGATGAACCGAGGGCGCCAGGACTCGAGTTTGCTGGCACTGAATTCCCGTTGTTCGTTGCCGTGCCATTGTTCACGCCATTGTTCGTGTTATTCCCGTGTTGCTGGTGAATCGAGTCCTTGTCATCCTCTATCTTGATCTGTCCGTTGTTCGTGGCAATATTATTGTTATTATTGGCCGCTGCTGCGGCCGCGGCGGCGGCAGCCGCAGCCGCAGCGGCAGCATTGTTCGCGAGAGTGTCCACCGGGATCTTATCCTCAAAGTCAAAGTCCTTCATGAACTCCGGATGGAAATCAGAAATCTCGGAGATGAGATCTTTGAACGCGTCGGACGTAATGATCTCATCCCCAGTATCGTCTCCCATAAAATCCGAAAATCCAGGGAACCCAGCACCGTTCGCTGCGGCATCCTTTTCCAACGCGGCGGCGCATTGTTCGAGGTCAACGAACTCATTGTCGGGCTCCTGCTTGCACTCGACCAGGTTACCAATATCGACGCAGCCAATGCCACCAGAGGCTCCTGTGCCACCAGTACTACCTGTACCGGAGCTTGGACCACCTCCACCCCCATTTCCGGGCTGCGATCGCGAACTCGCGGATGCTGGCGTTTCTGGGCCTGACTTGGGAGAGGACGAAGCGTTTAAGAGATCGCTCTTCACCGACGCGTTCGTCAGTGCCTTTACAGTTACGTTCGTTGAGATCTGCTGGGCTTGCGAGTTCGCTGCAGAGGTCGTGAACTCCAGTTGTTGAACAATTTCGACAGAAAACTTGGTGAGGCCCTCGTTGCTGCTGGCACCTCCGGTTGGGCCGCCACCGCCTGCCGTTGGTCCCGTCGAGTTCGCACCGTTTCCGGGAGGATGTTGTCCGTGCCCGTGATGAGGTCCGCCACCGGCACCCGCACCCGGGCCCTGTTGATGCTGATGCTGTGCCTGCGTACATTGCAACTTGACCGGAGGCTCGCCAAAGCCACCGTCACCGCTGCCACCGCCTGCTGGCTCCAACTCCTCAGCCGTCCTCTTCAGGAATTTTTGCTGCTAAAATCAAACAAAAAAATTTACAGTTAAAGAAATTCAGTCAAATGTTTACCAACGAGTTTCAAATAACCGTTCAAAGAAAAATCTACGTTTAATATCTATCTCCGGTGAGTCTTGATCGAGTAAGTGCAAAGATCATAAAGATTCGAGGCGTCTTTGTAAAAAAGTCTTCGTAAAAAGTGTATTGCTTAAAAATATTAACTTCACTGATAAGTCCCGACTGGACATTAACGAGTAAGGACTCTCTTAAAAAGTGAACACGCGCGCTCTCGAGGATTCCATTGATCAAAGGGTCAGAACGCCGAGCGGGGGGTACTTAAGCCTGGCAGTTTTTCTGTCGGCTGCGACTTACAACCGGTATTGCAGCATACATACTCGACACAGAGCCTGCGATGGTCTGCCCTGTTGTTCGTTTCTTTCGCAATTAACCTGACAATTTCTCACCGTACCTGTCAATACTGGCCACGCTTTTTCTTGCGATCTGTTTGTGCGGGCTACCACTCGCCGACAACCTGTTTCACTTTGCGAGTCTTCGCCCGCTGACATGGTGCATGAACCTTCCAGCGCAAACCGAATGCAGTGTAAAAGTATAAAAAAAAAACTGACTCACTAATGAGACTTATATAATAAGCGAATTCTTTTATGGGTACGCATTTTTTGAGTTATAACTTTGAATTACTTTCTCAAGTATTTCAAGCGCTCTATTAAAACCGTTCTTTAATCATGTGCAGTTATATTAAATCATTACGAAAATTTCTACGAATGAATACGTTTACACCCGTAAGTAGATTTATTTGAGTTACGTTCCAATAGATTCGGAAACTCTGGCAGAAACTATATGTTTACCTCGAATGTCAACATAGCATTGCAACTAGGTCAAAATAGTGCGGTTGATCCTATGTGGTCAACAAAAAACTCTACAGGAGTCATCGAGCGAAACGACCGGAATGATAACGCCAAGAGAAAAAAAGAGATTGGGTAAAAGTTTTGCTGGAATGCGATCCAAGTTTGTTGCAGTGCGGTGCGCTGGTGAAGCGGTGCAGAGTTTGGTAAATTGTGTGTGTTCGCTCGCGGACGTATAGATCAGACAGACATACATACACACATCTATATGTATATTTGTCATGGTTTGAACTGCGATAACCTCCGCAACGTCCCAAAATCGATAATACGTATTACCCTCTAATAGCGAATCAGCCGCCCTGCTTTCCATTGCTTCTCAATATGACCATTTTGCATTTCTGGCAAATGTGACGCGATGTTCCGATCAACTTCTCTGTGCTTTTATGTTCTTCATGATAAACCAACTCGGCTACAAAACTATATGTATTTAATGCTTTAATAATTAGTAATGTGGCAAATGTGTTAAGAAGAATTAAAGTAGGGCGAATTGAATTATTTCTAATTATTGAATCTTTTATATGATACGGTAAAGTTTTCCGAGTTTTCCTGAGCCATTGGAAGAGGAAATGGACTTTGAAGTTTCGGCTGACGGTCTGAACTTCTGACAAGAAAGCAATTCTTTAAGCTCCGTGTGGAAAATTCTTTCGAGAAATCTATCCGTGTTTTACAGTCGACTGATTCAAAAGAAAAACGCTGCGACAGAATTTCGAGTTTTCCTCCGAAATTTCAAATGTTATTTCTAAATACGTATTCAATATAATATCTACATGCAAATTACGTTTATATACAGTAGTTAATTCATTACTTTCCATTTTCTCAATCCGTCAAGAATTTTTCTCATTTTAACAACTACTCATCCATCCTCGCCAAATCATATCTTTTATTTAACTTAATTTATCGCACGGTTTAAAATATCATATCTCTGTGCATACACGATAAACTTGTGAATCGTGTGTAACATGTACTCTCATGATCAAAAGCACGATTGGAAAGCAAAGATTTTCTTTCAAGAATACTGATACGTTTATAATTACACTAATTTTGATATTAAAAGGAATTAAAGTATTTTAAAGATAATACCATTGTATAGAGACTCAATTTACCGATAACTATAAATCCCAAATATTTATACAAATATAACTCTCACTACTTATTATACAAGTTGTAACGAATCTTTAACACATTCCTATAAATACACAAATATAGTTATATAATGTATATATCATCTTTATACCTTTATCGGTACAAACATTATATCCTAAGAGGACGTTCGTTAAAGTGACGTTCGCAGTACTAAAGGGATCATTTTAACAGGTCAACGATCAGCCAGAGAGAGAGAGAGAGAGAGAGAGAGAGAGAGAGAGAGAGAGAGAGAGAGAGAGAGAGAGAGAGAGAGAGAGAGAGAGAGAGAGAGAGAGCGAAAGAGAAAGAGAGATCTAAAACACTTATCAGTCCATATCCGATTCTCCATGCTTTGGCCTTCACACCCCTATATCCGGCGCAACACCCTGCACTCAGTGCGCAATGCCGCACTGTGCCGAGTCCAGCTCTCGAGCTCTTTATTACGGTCGAAGGGTTTGCACGAGCGATTAATTTCGGAGCTTAGCGATTACGAATTAATAGCCGGCTCGCGAGGGCGAAGCTGCGTACATTGGCAGAGAAACCAAACAGCTCCAGGGTTGAAAATGGTGCCTGTGTGATGGTATTGGTAGTGGTAAAGGCTGATTTAACCCCCTTCGAAATCGGTTAATGACTATAGTGACTATAGTCTTCGTGAGTTTAGCAAACTTAGGCCTTTTGCCACTACGCTACTTCGTCCGGAAGTAATGTTCTATCCATGCTCCCTCTCTTTGGATACGCGCGCTCTACTCTTCTATGTACTCGGCCCGATTCATTTATCTTGGCTCAACAAGATACCCTCCTACTTCTACTCCCCCCCTTCTCGAGAATCTTCTTGTTTGGTGTAGTTACACTGAATTGTTTCGGAGGGTTCGATATAGTCTCCGTGAATGACATTACTGGGGTTTACGACTTTGGTATTGAACTTATCCGAACCGGGGACAAGAAGTTACACGTACTTGTTGCGAGCAGAGTTTCTCGATCAGTAGGAAAGGCTACGAGTGAGAATATATTGGTAAATGAAATTAGGTCTCCGATAGAAGGATATATTATTTAATAGCTATAAATATGCAGATTAAATTAACACTACAATTAGTACCAATTAATGTGTATGTATCTATTCTCAAAAATGTTTGATATATTTCTTTTTATTTCTTCTTCTGAATTTTATCTTGTTGAATACGAATTTAGAACGAAACCTAAGAAAAACGTTTTTATACCAAGAATCTCGGTTTGTTCTAGTTATCTTTGTTCCGGTACAATATTACGTCAAATTCGTTTGTTGCCCATGCAGTGGGCACGGGTTAAAAGTATTTTCATGTTAGACACTGATATCTCGTTTGCAATATCAGGAGACTTGAGAAATCTTCGAAGAAACAAAGTAGAGCTGCAATTCGAAAGGAAAGGTGAAAAGTTAACTGATCTGAAACGCTGTTTCCGATACTCAAATAACTTTCTCCTCATCGGCGAAATCACGGTTCAAACTTCACGCGATGCATATCGTTTTGAATTGTTTTGACATACTTTAGCTACGGTAGCCCGGATACTTCGAGGCTTCAAATATATCAAACTTTGTTCAAATTTCCGGAAGCTATTTTATCGGCGATGCCAACTGCATTTGCAATCGTTAAAATGGTATCATGTTAGAATTGTAGAAATTCTAATGTTTTAATTAGTTTCATTTAATTATCATTCTGGTAGATGATCTTACTGGAATTTTGAGAATGGCGTAAAGAATAATTTCAGGATGGCTTTCGAGTTAAGAAAAATATCAGTAACCTTGACACGTGCTAAGGGGAAGGGGAGCATCCTATGTTCCCCTTGCACGAGAGGATACACCGGTGTTATTGAGCGTTACATTTCGTTAACAACTCTCTCGACCAGCGAAGCGACTGCTAACACGACCTAAATATCAGCTGGCGGGCCGTAGCACCATCTCGGCTCGGTTCTAATCTTCGGAATATAAGCGATATCGCTGCGAGCCACATGCCCCAAATGACTCAATGGACTCTTTTTCGGCAATTTATCTTCTAGCTCGGACCTCTCAGAATAAATGATTAGATCGATATGCGAATCGTTTTGAATTAATTCTATTATCGCAGCGATAAATTGCCAGAGTTAAAAACGAAGAATCACACTATAAATTAATTCTTCGCAGATTAAAATTGCTTTTATATTGTTATTAGCCTTGGGATTCCGTATTTAATAATTATTTTTTCAATCGATTTATTTTTATCTTCAATATTTTTCAATTATTTTACACGTTATACAATAAATGTTTAATTTCGTAACTACTGGTCGATTTAGTCCAACTATTTTATTTTAAGAAGTGATGCGCAAGGATTCACATATACAGAAAAATTGGGTTGGATATATGTAAAGTTGCAGGACATCATAACGGCAGAATAAAATTCGCCGAACTGGCCGACCGAAAGAAAAAAAAAAAATATACGTATATCAGTGCAACACGAGCGGAATTTTATAATCGCGCTGCTCTTGCTGCGCATCCTGAACAATTTAGGAACAATTTTGACCGGCGAAAGTCAGCTTGCGTTACGGCCAATCAACAGTATTTTTCCAGCCGGCGTGATCCGGCCGGTAATTTAATTTTCGCAAAAACCTGGACGCTCGGAAGCGCGACAAAAATTACTCGACGGCTTAACGGGCCGCGGTATTTCAATGGTGACGCGAGATAATTTTTCGGAGCACGCAAACAGTGCGCGAGTGAGAGTAAGAGAGAGAGGGAGAGGGAGAAAGAGAAATGGAGAGATAGAGAAAGAGAAAGAGAGAGATTGAGAGAGAGAGCGAGAAAGAACGATCATGCGACACACGAGAGAGGACTGAAGCTGCATGTTGTGGTTACAGATGCAATTACGATATTCATTCGTGCAAATGTAAATGCAAGCGCAACGCATCGTTCCAAGCGCAATTCGACGCATCGAATACCCAAAGAAAAATGGATTTGCCATTGCGAACGTACGCATCGCTAATGTGTTTCCTGGTAATCGTTACTGCGTCCGCTGATACTGTCGGATTCTACATGCGGCCGCGTACGTACACTGTTTACGGGAGCATTGTTGGTATCACAAGATTTTGGAGAGCTCACTCGCATGGATTTCAGTGAACATTACTAATTTCTAGATTCCAGATTCGATCTATACAGTTTAAATACTGCATTTCGAATTTTCGATTTTAGATCCTAAATTTCAAATTCTTCAACTTTGAATTTAAAGCCTTGCATCAGTCAATTTTCATCTTTCATTCTAGAAGTTCAATTCTTCCAATTTCTAAGATTCTTCTTATTAAACTCAAATTCAGAAAGTTGAAAAAATACACCAAAGCAAATTGTATGGAGAAAGAATGAAAAAAAATCCTGAAGAATCAATTGCAAGCAGTCGCTTTAAGATGCTGGAATAAAGCATCGACAGTGACCTGATAAAAGTGAAGCTTTCGCACGCTTGCAACACCAACGGGCTGAGAGAACCGTAGCCTCCAAACCCGCTCAATTCGAATTCTACACGGCCAACGAACCGTAACGAATGATTCGATGAGTTACGAAGGGATGGATGGCGTAAGAAGAAAGTAGAGTTGGAGAATAAGTGGAAGGGAGAGGGAAAACCAAGCGCCAAGAAGACACGAGAAACAGTGACTAATCTTCCGGATGGAAAAGAATCACGGAAGTGGGTCTCCAACTTTTCGACCCAATTCTTTGCGCCCTTGAATAACGAGTTCATCACAGTCTATACCTCTATGTATACCCTGACTGTTCCCTACAATTCAAATTTACACTTTTCAAATAATTCCACCAATCCAATATTACTTTTGGATCCATAAAGCGATTATTAACAATATTAATTACTTCAGAAGTATATTTATCTGTAAAATAATACATTTGTTTATTAAAAAACTTTAGTAAACGTTTCGTGTTCGTGCTTCTCAGTGTCTCAAATTAATTAGCTATAATTACTTGAAGAGAACACGATCCCTTTAGACTCTCTATTACGCGAAGCCTTTTACGTAGTAATTCTAGACAGAACTTGTACTTCGGACATCGCGTCGCGTCGTAACACACGCGCTAACTCCGTAATACATCAGTCGGCTCAAGTATGAATCCGCACTCGCAGAATTTCGCCGCTTGATATGCAGATTCCCCTAATTACAATAACAAATCGTACGCCGAGGAGACAGTCACAACGGTATCACGTGATCGTCGCTCGTGTATTGTCACATACGTGTAACTATACAGGGTGAGACATCTAACATGATCATTGGCTCGAATCTGGGATCGTTTTATCTCTAAAATGTCATTTCATACATTTCTGCAAACGAAATACAATAAAGTTTCTGTATAGTTACTTTTTGATGTACTTGGTTCTTTGTGGAATTGAAAATTAACCCAATGAATAGCCGAAAATATTCTTTTCTCTATTCGAAATAAAGCAATAAAACAATGGAGAATATAGAAAAATCGAAATACGTTCACTTAAATAATTTTTGATTGGAAAATTCCTTTATACTATAATGTATAAATAGGGAGATAGTAGGAAACGGATGTATGTATATTGATTTTCTAACTAAAGAAAGAATCCGAGGTTCACCCTGTATAAGCGATCCGAGAACCCGTCCGCGAATGTTATCGTGGTTCGCATCTGCGTTCGAGAAGCACGGATTTCTCACTCGACGAGCTAGCTTCGAATTTCCTTGTCCGTCAAGAATGCAAGAAAAGAACGTCTTCTGCGTCGAGCTGAGAAAATATATGGAAAGCAATCTGATGGCTGAGTAGGTTGTCAAGCTCTTAGAAATTTTATTTAAACTTTTATAGTTCCTGGCCCGACATACTGCAGTTTCTGAGAAATCACTGGGAAACTTGATTGCAAAATTATGAAGATAAATAAAGTACGAAAATTGATAAGATTACTGCAATCTTGAATAATTTGAAGATTAAGGAGTTACAATTTTATGAATGAAACTGTTCGGCGAATCCTAGAATTTCTTTGAAAAATTGGGGGGATTCGTCGCACCATTAACTCAAAGGATTAGTCGACGCGTAAGTCTCGGCCTACTTTCAGTAATTAGTTCGCAAGAAGGAGCAATCGTAGAATTGAATCAGCACACGCTCGATCGGCCTCGCTTTTTTCCGTGAAGTTTAATAGCGGAATGCAAATATCCTCAATTCTCTTTAATGATAGCATTCCAATCACCAATCAAGAATAGCGTACTAATCGGCGTATCGCAAATAGTTTTTAAGAATAATCGACATTAGTTTGAAGAAAAAAATCTATAACTGTATAAAAGACGAAAACAAATCACAGGGGAAAAAGTAACTATAATATGTTGATGAAACGCTCTTTTTCAGTTGGCTTATCGCGCGGTGCCTTGGTACATATTTCTATTCTCGCGATGGTTTTTTAGCACTGCTGATTTATTATGCACAAGCACAAGAGAGAGAGAAAGAGAGAGCATATCGCACGAGCAGGTGGCATTATTCTCGCGCCCAGTATTTTTCGCGCGGAATAATCGTTCTTGGCCTTTTCAGAGAACAGTTGAAGGAAGTTGTATTAGAAAGATTGGTCTCAAAGAAAATTACGGCAATTTATTCGTTGGTAAAAGTTGGTCGATGATTCTTTGATTCTAAGGTAAAAAGGGTTAAGTTGTAGGTCGATGAGAAAAGTTCAATTTCCTTGTGTGTTTCTCTTAACAGAGTTTATTGGTGGGTACTGCCTTGACCCCAGAGCACACGCGGAACGCGAAATAGAAAATACGACGTCATATTTGTATGACAATGTGAATGTAAATTTTCGTGCTAGGCAACGGCGAGCAGTGTACAGTAGTTCTGTATGATGAAAACGCGAATGCCAAAAGATAAAGAATCGCGCTTGCGCACGGTATGTAAGAAACCAGGGGGATAAAAGAACTTCCTGGAAGAGGTGACACGTGAATCATTCGAACAATGGAACTGATCGTAACGTCAATTGTTTGGCATTCCTCAATGCAGGTACGTTTCGACGATTTCGCGATCTCGAACCATTGTCCTTCGAGTGATCGGTGTCAATGGTACCCACCCACCTTACCACTCAACAACCACGAATAATTTCACCATAAAGATAAATATTTATTTTACGTACTCCGCGATAATTCTCTAAAGACAGATTGTGTTTTTTGTATAATACAGAAGAAATGAGAATTAGTCAATTGTACTGGTTTTAACAAATGTTGAATTCTTGATCTCTCAGTGTACACTTGGTAGCGTCGTATAACGTACTAACACATATTTCAGTTTGAGTGAGTTGGGTAGACCAGTCAATGCAACTGATACTAGCGGATCCTGCCCTAGATGCGAGGTCTCTTGCGGCAAAGGCTCTCATCGAGGTCAACATCTTTTAGTAACAGTCTGATCCACCCTACAAAACTTGAAACTACTCCACCTTTTTCTTTCCAACTTCTGGATTTTAGTATCTTTTTACGTAGACTCTTAAATTTAACTTACTCCCAGACGCAACACAATTAATTCTGTACCTTTTGAGTAAATACAAATTGGTAAGACTTTGCAGTGGGAACTGATTTACAGTTATCTGACAGATCAGTCTAGAACAGAGAAAATTATTACTCAATATTATTTCGATCAGATTCGTATGTTCATTCGAAAAATAGGTATTAAAAATTTCCTGATAGACTTTATTATAAATTTAATCGAGTTAAATTACAGATACAAAATATTCGATTTAACGATTAAAAATGAAGACTGGAATTTTTATGGAAATCACGAAGCAGGAGGTACGAGCAGCAGATCGATAGGGTTCGGTGAGCGGTCTGGGTGCCAGGCCGCTTTTCACGGGGGCGATAAATTCTGGAAGTTGCAAGCTGGGGGCACCGACATACAGGCCAGTTGCAGCAGGCGCGAGCTTTCGTGCAAAATATTTCAGTACCTTGGCACAACTCCCATCGGGCCGTCGAATTGATTATTGAACAAACAGGCTGATACCTAACTTAAGCAGTTCACAATTGGTCGGACACAGAGATTCCTTTTTACCCTTTCGATCCAAAAAAATTGTCCATTTCTTGCAATCGCGTGTTAATCAAAATAATTCCACTCAAATCAGAACCATAAATATATAAATCAAATTATGATTATGAAAAAATACTAGGATTTTCGTTTCGCCAAAAATTACAGTGATACAAATCTGATTAATATTATAGCTCGTATTTGCAAAAGGGGGAGGTCCGGGTCAAGCCGACACGATGGAATGTTGAAATATTGGCTTTTTACCGAGGACAAATAAAAAGACGAATTGGCGTAGCATAGTTTGTTCCCTCGTGGTGGATACGCGCCAGAACAAAATGACTGGAACCAATATTCAGGGGAGGAAATTTAATTGCAACGCTCAATTCAAGTGGGCCAACCACGATAGTTAGCGTGCGATTGTAATCTCGTCGGCGAAATATCGTGGCCGAGCAGGGAATCTAAATGCGAAATCCACATTAAGAGAGGGCGAGCCGTGCGGATTAAGCGACCTTTCTGTTTCGCCAGGGAAAACCAAACCTCCGCGTAGAGCAGGCATCAGTGCAATCCTCTTTATACTGGAAACCCACGAAAGGATAGAATATATTCGCCAAGAGAGAAAGCCACCTATCGAGAGGACTTTTTCCACGAGCAAGGGATGACTTTTCGGAGAAAAGCCATTTCATTAGTGGATGCCCAGCGCATCCTTTTTCCTAAATATTCATTCTGACGCATGGTCTACGCGCCTGACAGGATTATTCGAAGCTATCATTTATTCAGTCGCGTCATCGCACGCCCCGAGTACTGAGACAGAGAATGTTTAATTAAAAAGGATACCTCTCTCTGCAACCTACGAATTTCTTCATTCTCGTTGCCTCACTCGGTCCTCGTATTATTCAACATTCAACTGGGGCTAGTTTTCACCGGATGAACGGCATATTATTATTTCAATGTCTACCTACCAACCAAACTGTACTAATTCGCGAATACTACCCCCGTTACTGCAAAACTTCACCGATATCTCCACTGTCTACGAATAACTTCACCTCCAATTCACCTTCAACTCCTGGGGTTAAATTCAAGCAGAGTTGCTACAAACGATTTTGAATTTTGCACGGAATATCAATCTTGCGATTAACACGAATTAATTAATATTTCATCTGGATAGTAGAACAAATAAACCTATAGATCATTCATCATAATTTATTTACTTAAAATTAAATTACTCCAGTACTTCGTATCCAGTACAGATTAATTTTAAAAAATAGTTTCAAAAATTAATTGACCTTTAGATAAGTAAACTTAGACGAGTTATTTACATAGATATTCAGAGATAATTGGAAGATGATAATTTTAATTGATTCATCACTACCATTCGAAATAGAGGATCGACAAGTGGAACGAGCGATCGTGTTCGGAAGTAAAGTCTCGTGCACGCTTCTACATTTAGTCCGTCAACTCGTCGATGAAGGGTTAAGCGACTGGGGCACCGGTCCGACTTTCGCGGCGCGTTGCCGCCAGATATCGATTCTGTTCGACCTCTTTCACCCTCCTACAGCCATCCCTCCAGCTTCCTCCGACCACCTAGAGCCGCCTCCAGTCGGCCTGAAAGCGTTTACGCGCGCACATTGACTCGAGGGAGGATTCGTTTGCATGAAAATCGGCCTCGAGAAGGAGAAAGAAAGCGAGCACCTCTGTGCGCGCGCGCGCCACTGCCAGCCACCCTACCATTAACAGACACTGTTGGAGAAGGAAAAGAGAGAGAGAGAGAGAGAGAGCGAGAGAGAGAAAAACGATCGAAACGAGCGAATGAACGAACGGGAATGCGGAGCAACAGAGTCAAACCAAGGAATCTCAGCACGGTTTTCCTAACTTTATCCCGCGAGAACCAACTTCCGAGGCCGCGCGAGTTGTCCTTAAGTCCTTGTCGCGTCTTTGAAAGTTTTCTTGCGAAAGATCGAACCAGAGTCTATCTTTATATCTTCATGGGAAAACGATAAGTCTCGTCAAATTCTCCCTACTAGTCAACGTACTTATGCGTTTTGGGAAACACTTTATGAAAGGCAATGTTAGAGGGAAATTATTAGGTTGGATATCACTAACAGTTTTCACTGTTTTACATCCCAATTGATTCTCGAATAATCAAACGAATTGTTGTTATTTTCCCAGGATTAATTTGAAGATTTAAATTCTACAGTATGAAACAATAAAAATAATAATGTACGTAGGTATGATGCGTTGCGATACTCTAAAGTACAATTGAATTACAAAAACTAAAGTGGAATTGAAGATACTAAAAAAGGCAATTACCTCAGCACCGATGCAATCATTTTTCTTTTATTGCAGTTTTGCAAGATGGTACCGTTCGAGTACTTATTTTTTGTTCAACTGTATTACAAGGAGTTTCTCTTAAATTTCTTTAAAGCAAAGAATCCTCCAGGAATGAGGAAGAGAGAATCGCCCACGGAGCTTTCTTCTTGGAGCTTTATTAACTCTTCGTGATTTACAGCGAGGCTTGCGAGTGATCCGTTTCCCTTCAAAATGAGCGCGAACGCGCGCGCGCGTACACGGGCCGCGATTTAATTGCAAAAGAGTGCGCCGGATGATTTACAGCTGTTCCGTTATGGCGTCGTTCCCGATACGGCTCGTTACAAATCTTCCGTTACCATTCGTAATGCACATGCACTCTGCGAAATGTAATGCGATTGCACCGATCGATCGCGTGGAAGAGAATAAATCGGAACTTCGTTCGACCCGGCTTAAACCCGGTTGCTCGAAATAGGACTAATTGGATCATGCCGATAAATCCCTGTGCACCAAATTTTGTTAATTACCATGTTAACGACAATTTGGACATTTTTTTCTTACGGATAATTAATACACTCTGCATTAGCCCGATTTATCGTGATTTTCTGTTTCCCTCATGTGAGCCATATAAATTCCTGATATTACTCATTCATATTTGAATAATGTGTGTATGTGTATTATAATATTGTATTTATAAGCATAAAGACATTTGCAAGATTCATTAATTAAGCAAAATCGTTTTAATCATTTTCAAGAAATGACACGAAAGAGAGACTTTTTAAATATCGAGTGGTAGATGTGAGTGGCACAGGTTTGCGTGTGTGATAAACCGCACCTATAGAGGCACAGGAGGTATTCATTGGAGCTTTACAGTGCAAAAGCATCAACGCGATCTTCAGGGTCACTAGCCTATATTTTAATTAAGTGTTGATATCAGTATGACTACTACTCATCAAGATAATTCCAGTCGGAACTTTCCTCTTCTTTCCGTAACACCAGTAATTACAGATATGCACGTACCATCCGTGACGGTCCGGTCGAGTTATAGGCAACTGTACGGCTTCCGTAATACACTTGATCGATAACACCGTATCCAACACGTTCTGGAATACGCTTCGTAACACGTAATTCTCCTTTCCCGTTCACTTACTATGTATCAATGTGATACAGCCCGATGATTTCGATTTTAGCAAATTCATCCAACGTCGCGCTTCATTGAGACTTCCCATGAATGACATCCTTTCGCTAATATTATACCCGCGGCAAGCGTATCCCAGTTAAGAGTTCAACGATTGCTCCAAAGATGGAAAAGCGCTTCACAACTGTGTCAAACATTCTACACCAAAGTACAAGCTTATCTTACCTATATTACTTAATATAAACAAATTACGATCGTTCATTTCAACATAGTTTGTAAGAAAGGTGTTTTACCATAATTCCTGAAGCTCAAATAACATAGGCCCAATTTTACTTTTGCTAAAGAATTTCCTCGAACTCTTAAGATCCGTTAAGAAAATTGAGATCGTTCCCATCGGTGAGAACGAACCGCGCGATCGTTCGGTTCAGGTGAAAGATACCTTGGGCAGTCTCGAGAGCGGTGCGTCGATCTCTGCAAGGTACAACCGAGTACTCAGTGCAGAAGATAGGCCACACAACCCAAGCTAGAGATACGTAACCGCGAGTTCGGGCTAAAGTCTAACAGACACGACACACCTCCGACCTTCCTATCGATCTGCGGTGCCGGAGGTTTTACGCCTCCGCCGCCTCTGGCACCCCCGACCGCGACCCCGCACGACCGCCGCGCCGCGCCACTCCAATTCACCACCCCGCTCTACCCCCGTTTGGCTGGCTGGCTGGTGGACTGACTGGCTGGCTGGCTGGCACGGCACACTCGAGTCCTCGCGAGGAAGAAAGGCAAGCGAGAGTCGTGCCGAAGCGAGAGGCGAGGGGTCGACTCTCGTAGCATACCGTACGCGAACGCGTTTCTCAGCCTCCTCTATCGCTACTTTTCTCAACCCTATCTTCTTTCTACCTTCCAACCCTCCATTCTCGCTATCTCTCTCTTTAGAAAAGGGTAGAGGAAGCACAAGAGAGAAAGAATAATGCGTCTTCTTATGATTCTCCTCTACGCTTTTAAACACCCGCTCTATCGCTACTACTGCCACCACTACGACCGCTCCGCGCCAAGCTTCTCTTCGGTTTGATTTAAAGCTGACCTCCCTTTAGAACAGCGAATCCAACCTCCCTCTAACTCTTTCATGGATTCGTTCTGTCAGCGAGATATCCGATATTGAGACTGCAGAGTTAGAATTGAGATCATCGCGCAGTCGAACTACGAGTCGCTGTTTCCCTCGTTCCCCTTGCTCAAAGTAGTCCTTGGTAAACCGTTTACCGAGGGATTATTTACACGGCTGTATTTTGGCGCGGTTGTAAATTAGAAATTATATTTAGTTCCCAATTGTAAACCCAAGCTGTGGTTGTTTGGATAAAGGGTTGGGAATGTACACCAGGGTCACTTTCCGGCGAGGCCGTCGTCCAGTAAAGACCAGATATGACCGAAAGCCGGAAAATTTCCACGCGATATTTCGGGACCCGACTATGGGAATTTCTAGTAGAAATAGCCTTTTTGTCGGACTGGAAATTAGATGAAAAAGGCGATAATCTGCCGTAAGTAGAATTATTAAATAGCCAGATGATATTTTGAGATCAAGACTAAAGACGATAAGTTACGATTAAACGGAGATAGATTAAGCTAAAAGGTAGGAATCAAGAGTGACATCTGGATTATGGAGAATACGAATACGTATGGAGAAAGGTAGAAAGCTAAAAATTAGGTAGATGTATGTTATGGCTACTACGTTACCATTCATTTAGCAATCTATTTAACGACCGTGACGCTTTTGTTGGTTGGTCCCTGTGCAATAGTGATCTCGGATCTCTGATACTTTACCACTGGGCTAAATATATCGGCCCAAGCACGGGGGCTGTCGACGGAACCGCAAGACGCCGGAATCCCGTTCAAAGCGTAGCCTAATAACGCGACAAGGTCGCCAAGTGTATTTCGGTGAGCTACGAATTGAGCAGCGTGCGAATCGCCACTGCTAATACCTCTTTCATATCCTCCTAATACATATCCGTTGCTCTTCTAATCTTAACAGTTGACATAATTGCGATGAGATACGACTAAACCAATGCCTCAAGGATGATGTATTACCGATTCGACTATCAACCAAATTCAGTGGAAAGTATCGAACCTTTTCATTAAAAATTGTCAAACGCATTAAATTCGATCGAGTTTCGATCAATCTATTAATTAATAAACAAGGAGAGGGCTAAAGTGGATTATTTGAAATTTCTAATTCGCGTTTTCATGATTTCAAGTCGATACCAAGGTATTGCCCGATGCACCACTGTATGAATTATATTACCCGAATCGTAGTGTTAAACAAGTTATAAATATGTAAGAAGTTGTCAATTCGTAGTCAAGGCTTAAGACTAATATCAGGAAAGTCTAGATCGTCGAGGTGATGCGAGAAAACTGACCTGATTCGCTATAAATTGCCGTGGTTTCGGGATTATCACCTTCCGAATGTTGACGATATAAATTACTCCTCGCGGTACCCACCCACGTGTTTCTAAAATAAATCATAGCACCGAGAGTGAACAGGTTTATTATCGGTTCTGCACTTCCAACTGGAACGCTTGAGAAACTCTACATGCTGACACATATCGTTGCATTTAAATCCAACACAACTATGTTACTTCTTAACTATTTCGAAACTTCTAATCTAGCCAGAAATCTCATCACCTTGAAATAACAAAAAGTAAGTCGTTTAACACGATATCAATTGAGAATTACCGAATATATTCCTGATACAAAGATGATCGACAAGGGTCATATAATTTTTAGTTTATAATATCTTAATCACGCGCAACATAATTTCCTAATGAACCGTTGTGCCTACTATCTTCTTATCTAATTAGATGGTTCAATCGAATCTAGTGATAGATTCACTTAGAAGTCTACAAGAAAAAAAAAAATTGCTGGGAATATCAATTATTTGCAAAAGATTTAGAAAAGAGTGATCAAGTGTATGGCGGATTCTCGGATGCGTACGAAACGGTTCGGGTCAAGTGCGAGAAAGAGAGTAGTGTGTATAACATACTAGTACCAACATATACTACTCATAGACTCTACAGAAGAGCAGAGGGCAGGGTGCTATCGGGCGTTTCCGGCGCATTTCGTCGACGTAGCTTCGTGGCTCGTCAAGTCCGACTCGGCTCAACGCAACGCGTGTAATCAAGTGGTATAAATAATTCCGGCGGCGCGTAGCCATGAGCCGCCTGTTTGCTCCGAACGAACTTCCAGTGCGACTCACTCTCTTGTTATGACACACCGCTGCGGACTAACCGAGACACCTCGCTAAGCCGACCGACAACTTCAAAACAATCACTTCGCGAAACCTGGAACCTACTACGTACTGACGCAGTTCTCTTTCTCTGTTTGTATACGTATTCCTCGTAGATGTTCGTTTCTTGCCTTACTTTCGATTTCTTCGAATTAGAATCCAGTTTTTATTCTATTGGAATTTACCCGCTGCGATCTAAACAGTTCAAGATTATTCACAAGAATGGACATATTTTCGATATTGAAATATTTATTGTGCTTTTAGAAACAGATTTGAAAATTGGTAAAATGAGAATAAAATTAATTTCTATATGTAATACATATATATGATTTCCTTTGATTGCATCTATTTATATTAGAATAATAAAAGGGTATTTAACTTGTTTTGAGTAAATTCCGTAGATGAGAGTATTTAAAAATTGTGTGTGGTTTTTTCCCAGCAATTCTACAAATGAAAATAGAATATGAACACTAATATCCTGTTGACCTAATGTCTCCATGAAACTTTTGACGTCAGTCAGTGAAATTTTGCATTAATTACAGCAATCACGCTTTTAAACCAGCAGACTTTATTAAGAAATCATTCTGTAGAGGTTAATTCGCAGTTAATTTTTCTTCGAAAATATGATATTGCGGTTAAAAAGATTATCGATCGACCTGATAAATTAGTTATCGATGGAACGAACAACGAGAATTCTACAAATTCTGCATGAATTGTCGAAAAGGACGTCTAATAGAAATTCTAAACATAGTATACCTACATCAGCAGTAAATAATTAATTGTAACATTCAGACTCCCAGAAGTGGTGAAACGTGAACAATTCTCACATGTCACTTTCACATTTCAAGAAACTTCAGACCAGCTTTACTCGTAACATGATTTTTCATTTCGAATTATTCAAAGTGCAATTACAATAGATTTTCTCTTTAAGCTAAAATCTCTGCACGTTTCATAACTGTAATATCTAATTAAATCATCGGATAGAGAGCGAATTCATTTATTTTATGCACAAATAATTGAGGTATGAAAAATTAAATTCAAGTATACCCTGATATTCGAATGTTTTCAGTACTCTTGTAGTAAATGCGTGTGCCAAGTACAGATGCATAACAATCACCGTTGTCGACTTCACAAAGTGAGGTGAAGTTTGTGAAAGAAAGGAGGAAATACATACGTACATACGAGAGTATAGGCATGTGTATGTGCTTCCATGATTGGCCGATTCCCGCCTAACGCCCTGGATCTCGAACCGGTCATTAGTGCAACGGAACCGGTACACTCGAGCCTGGGACAGAGAGAACGCGGAATGTCCGCGAGCTGCGCGGAGCCCACTCGATGCCCCTATTATCGCTCGTCCGACCGCTAGAATGCCGTTAGACGACGGTCAATCTATTGTTCTACGTGTGTGTATGCAATCTTGACGCTCCTCGAACGCCCTGAGAGCAGAACCGCAACGGTTTGACTTTGCGCGAGTGCAACAATCCTCCCGAAACTTCCCAGACATTTTATTAGAAGCATACTTTATTGTTAGTTTCAAATCAATACCTTCTTTCTAAATTTTTTAAATCTTTATTAGTATGTTAAAACTATAACATATTATTAATTTTTTTAGTGACGGTAGTTTTAAGAAATATTCGTAGAACTTTTCTTTGTCAAAATATTGGTATGATTTTCAGGGAAATGTTCCAAACAAATCTAGAGAGACTAATTCTTAGAAGACTGATTCTTTGATGGTTTTTACCGAGTTACTTTTTTGATCTACTGTACCATCAATGTACACAACTCTGTAGAAATCTGATTCAATTGAAGTTATAATTTCTTTCAATATTATATTACAAATGGAGCTTGTTCTTTCAAAGTCTTACACATCGATAGTATAATACTTTAATTTAAGAATTAAAATGGAATAAAATGCACGTAAGAGATACATGCACGTTCGAAATAACATGTGCCAAGACTTTAATACGGATAACGCGATTGCATGATGCAATACAGTTACAACGTTCCGCTTCTTCCGGTTTCTTTCGATCTCTAGGAAGCGAATACATCGCAGGATTGAGTTAATATCTCGTTGGAAATAGAAAAAGCCAAAGAAGAATTTTCCACGACACACGTAAATAACAGCGCGGGTGGTTGTCGATTGCCAATTCTCTAACAAGTTACCTCGTATCACACTCGATAGAAAGGTCTCGCGACGGTGTATTTCGCAACTGTGTAACAAACGATTACGGCAATTATTCACTCTAGCACCGAGTACACTAACCGGTCAAAGATAACGGAGACTACTGATAAATCGTTAACGATTTACACTAACCGGAAAAAAGAGCATCCTACCCGATTGCAGTTGTGCTTCACCTATTACGAGACCACCGTTAGCAATTATTTGTCAAAGAGTCTAAATGTAAGAGTAAGAGAAGACTGTTTAGAGCTGTGGATATCAATACGAAGTCGCTATCCGATGAGAATAATAAAGGAGAAAATGAAAAAAGGGCAAAAATGGTAAAGGATTTCGTTGAGACATACCATCATTCCAGGCAGTCTAATGGTGTTGGGGAGGGCGCGACAGCAAGAGATTTCCTTTTTACAGGGGGGCCACCCGGGCCTGTGGCCCTGGCTGGTGGGGGCCCACCATGCCCCTCACCGATATGTCACTTTTTCTCACACTATAATATCCGCACCACCACACTGACTCAAACTCGTCTCCTTCGATCCGCTACCGAGTTAGAGATTCATGTCTCCGTTCGATCAAAGCCCACGATATCAGCGGAACTTGAAGGTCATCTTCTCGCGAAGCCGGACCGTGTCGTCTCTACGTTTTTTCCGTGCTTGCTGCACGACTCGCGAGGCGTCTGGCTGGACACTTCTATCTATCGGTTTTGCTCTCTTTTTCTCTTTCTCTCTCTCTCTCTCTCTCTCTCTCTCTTTGCCTTATCAAGCGTCCTTGTACCAACCAGCACGAATCACCGAAGGAATCTTCTCGCTCTGACGACGCGTACGATACAACCACGAAGCACCGTAGCATCGCAAGTTTTTTGCCGAATCCGCAACACACACTGCGGCAACTGCTGATCGTGCGTTTTGTTTTGTTATGCGCTCTTATCACTGGTGAGCGCGCGCGCGCGCATCCTAAGTATGTATATCACACCGTGGTGGCAGTAGACAGTCTCGATATCTTTCACGAGCTTGTGTGATTCTAGCGAACTTTATTGGAGAACTATGCGGATGACGCGCACCTTTTGGACGTGGCTTCTTGTGAAAGAATCAAGAATGAAAGGTAATGCCCTTCTCGATCACTTGACTAACTTCGTCAATCCTGACTCACAGCGCAAATTCCAGTGAAAGACTCCCGATAAATTGGGAATCTTCATTTCGTGGCTGCGTCCCGCGGAATTTCCAGTTCGGTTGGCGTCACGCTGTAACGCGCTGGGAATAGAATCGCGAGACGTCTCGAACACACGTCCTGAGACGAGCATGCCTCTCTTGCTCTCTTTCGTGCCGTTTCTTTCTCGACTGCCACACTCGTCTCATTGGCGGGCCAAATTCTCCGGACGACGAGTTTGCGTGCTACATATCGCGCCGGCAGTTTTCTGACCTCCGAACTCTCAGCGTTTGTCTGTCACTGTCGATGCGAGTGACTGATAAAACGTAACTGAGACCTCTTCGATAATACTCAGCTGTGTTCTTCGACACGATCTTGGCAACTGCTCTCCCGTGATATTGTCCGTAATCGTTCGAATTCCTTGAATCGCGAATTTCATCCAATCGAACGATAACAAGGATTTAATTGTGAATGTAGAAATTTGACTGCCAGCGGAGCCTCAAGACGCAAAACTTTGAAATTGTTTTTCTTAAATGCCGAGTTCGATTAGCCAGCAATTTCCTTGTTTTCGCATGGTGTGCGATCGATGCTTTTCTCCTTTCCTCTGTCACTTTGTCTCTCTCTCTCTCTCTTTTTCCACCGGGAGAAGGAGTTATGCCGCACTGTTGCCTCTTTCGCAGGATTTCACTGGACAAATCTTCGTCACCCTCCTCCGATAAGCGGACGCTCGAGGCCGCGACGGAAACGACCGCGTCGATTTTCCCTCGTACATCGTCAACAGGTGGTTCGGGAAGGTCGACTCGAAACGCGCGTACAAGGATAAGCGGCGGTATCTTCGGTACGAGCGCAAAGATGCGGTTCGCGAAGACTAAGGAGAAGAAGCCAAGTTGCCGTTCGTCTAGAAACAGCTGATCGAAGGCGCGCCGCACTGGCCGATATCGCTCGTGGTGAAGGGGACCAGTATGAGCCGCGATGCGCGAGATTCGAAGAAGCCGTGGAGCAACTTTCCCCGTCTCTCTCGCCTCTTTCTTTTCGCGGTTGACGCCCCTCTAAGGACACTGGTTTCCAATCGTTGACAAGCAAAGTATCTTTCGACAGGAACTGGAGCCGCATCCACGCGACGCTGCCAGTCATCACCCCACGAAACACGAGTTTATACTAACTACGTATTGTGCGTGACCTCAGGGCTACGGGCGGTCACGGCGTATGCGTGTATACATTATGACTTCACTCTACCCCGCTTAGCTTTTCTTTCCCTCACTCACGCGTTCTCTTTCTCCCTCTTGTTCCCTACCCTTCTCACTCTTCTTTGGTTTCTGCGGCAAGTTCCTCGCCTTCCTTGTCTGTTTGCCCGACTATTTTCGTCGCAAAGGAAGTAACGACACGACCGTAGCACGCGCGCTCGCTCCCCCACTCTTTATCGAGCCTCGCCCGGTCTCTTTTACTCCCTCGTCCTGTGGGGCAACTCGTCTTCTTGGCGGTGATGATGCCGCGCCGATCGACCTCCTCCCCCGTTGCTTGCTCTTTCCTTGGTCGCGCGTTCTCTCTTTCTCTCTCTCTCTCTCTCTCTCTGTTCTCGTTCTCGTCCTCGTCCTCGTCTTCCGTCTTGTCGGCGTCGGCGTCGGCGGCACTGCTACCGACGTGAGCTTTTTGTTCGCGCTGTTTACAATGCACTGATCGACCGGCACGCTGCTGCACTCCTGACAGCGGACGCACGCCCGAGGGAAGAGGAGGCAGAGCCGGCAGAGGGCGACTAGGTTTTTTCATACGCGAACATTACAAGTTCTGACACATTTTTTTGGCTTTACGTTTTGTGTCCTTCTCTAGAGAATTGTGGAAGCGCACGCTTTGACCACTGGCTGGGATTAGCGGCGTGGCTCGTAAGAGCACACCGCTGCACGACACTCGCGCACTACCACCACCAGTAGCACGAATCGGGCTTTAACTCGGGCTAGTCTACTATGTACTGACTGACAACGGCCGAGACCGGACTAGCTGGACTACGCGCCTTCTCTTTCTTTTCTCTCGCTCTCTCCCACACATACACTCTCGCTCTCTTTCTCTCAATTTCTGCGTGCTCCTTCTTATTCGCACACATGCACTCTGGTTGATTCAAAGAATTTCATTGCTTTTTTTCCGTTCGAGATCTTCCTTGCTATCTGTGGGATTCGAGTGACACGAGTGATACGAGTGACACTCCAGGATCCTTCTCCCATGCGTGTGGTCTTCCACACACTTCTCGTCTGCTGGCTCTCGAGATTATCAAAGGAAATCAATTGCCGGAAGAAAGACTTTGGCACGGAGGATCACCCATTGACCGGTGAATCCAGGCTGTTTCAAGTTGGACGATTCGAAGGAAGAAGTCGTCAAAGAAGACGAGACATCGGCAGGTGACTGAGACAAGACGCTCAGTGTGTTCACCTCCACTTGAGGTTGAACGGAAGAGATCGTGCGAGTACTGAGTGGTAGTAGAAAGTCGGAGAGAACAATCTCGCGCGCACAGAAGGTGAGAAGGAAGAGTATACGAGAGCCAAGGCGATCCGCGTGCTCGCCCCGTCGAAGTCCGCGAGCGATTGACTCCCGCGCGTCCCGGTCTCGCAGCGAGTGTCCCTCACAGTCTTGCTCTTTCGCTTCCTCTTTCTCTCCAGCGCCACGCCGCCGAACCTCCTCTGTGCCTCTCCGTCTCTCCGCGTCTGTTGGTCGACCGTGGGTCGTCGTGGGTGCCGAGACGCGCGGCACGCGTGAGCGCAGCCCTGGAGGGGATTCCCGCGGGAGAGGAGAGGCGCACGCCGGTGCTGGGGGTGCGGCACGGAGGGGAAGAAAAAGAGAGAGAGAGAGACGGTGAGACAGCGAAGTGGGGTCGGTTCGAGTCGGGGTGTGGGCGACGAATCGAGCGCGAAGGTAGGAGAATTGCCAGTCGTGCTAGCGGTGGGGATGGTGGTGGTCTGGTAGGAGAGGACGAAAGGGATTTCACTAAACGCGAAGAGAGAAAGAGAGAGAAGGAGCCAAGTCGCGACTCCTGAACGGGGAGCGGGTGGGTTGGCGCGTGCCACTACACGCTGGCAGGTGGAGTGCGCGTGCCCAGAAATCTTCTCTTCGTTCCGCTCCCTCTCCGACTACATACATACTCCGCGCGCGCGTCCTTCCCTGGTACCGCTCCGCTTCTTACGGACTTATCTTTGCCTCCTCCGCTCTTTCTCTCTTCTTTCCGTCCTTCCTTGCTTTCTCGCGCACCGCCTCAACGATAGTCGCCTTCCTGTCCTGTCGCTCGGGACTATGCCCTTCGTTCGCCGAGAACGCGTACGTACAGGAACGTGTGTTTCTCTACTCTGTGTTCTTCGTTTTACCGGGCACCCTATGCCTATCACTTGCTCTTGAGCTCCTCTTCGTTTGATTTCGCCGGATACGCCCGCTATTATTCTCCTTCTTACCGCGGACCGATCTATTTTGCGGTTGGTTTAACTAGATACAACCGCGTGGCTTGAACTGACGCTGTAATGACAATTGGCCTGTCCTCGTTTCGCGATTCTCGTTATTTTCTCCTTCAAGTTTAGTCGTTAAAAGATATTCGAGCTGAAGGAGAGTATCGGCGAATTGAACAGATTTTGTATTAATTTAATCCGCTCGAATGATTTAATGGAAAGGAATCTTCGATATGGGACAAGCAAGCTCCCACTTGGTCTTCGTATGATTTAGAGGTTCTTGGATTCATAATATTTACGCTTCGCGACCAGGTTATTCTCGTGGTCCGATAAGAGTTGCTAACGAAAGTCTTGGCTACGATAACCGTCAGAGGCACGTAGCCAAGACGTTCCAACAAATTCACAGTTGCAATATTAGCGCATTGCGAGCGATGTTAAAGGCACCTTTGCATTCCTTATCGATGTTTTGCCATACTTGGCATCCTACTATCTTCATTGCGATTTGACTTTCGAAAGTTTTTTTTTTTACGTTTCGCGGCCTGGATTTCCACGGTGAGACTTTGCAAATCCGACTTTGTGTTGTTGAGTCTGGGAAAGCGAAGGCGTGTGTGCGCGCTCCAGGAAAGCATAGCAAGAGTGATACCGCTCGAGATGCGAATGTCGAACATACCTTTCCCGCACTTTCACGAAACGCGACCTTACTCCCGAAATCCAGCGTACCGGTTGACAGTGTCAGGCCATCGAGTTCCCACATTGGCACAAGGAGAACGACGCGACGGCATCCAGCTCCGTTTCACAGGTGGAGAAAACCACCGGCAGAAAATGTTGTTAGCTGCTAAATAAATCCCGCGCTCGATTCATGTAACTCTGCACTGTCAGCGGGGAGCCACTGATCGAGAATGTGCGCAGTCTCGCATCGAGCCGTCACGACACCACTGACAATGAGTGTACTTTCGCGAGATGGTAAATCCGCTAACTGTCACGGAACGCACGTGGGGTCCGTAGAATACGCGACGCGACGACAACCCCCACATTGAGAACCTGACGCCTCGAAGAGTCGCCAGCCACTGACTCTTCTCGGTTGAACTCGACTCTGTTCGACTGGCCTCGCCTAGTCTCGCCTAGTCTCGCCTTGGTTCGCCGTAGCGCGCTTCGTATCGTCGCGTCGCGTCGCGTCCTGTTTCTTCGGTTCGTCGTTCGGTTCTCCTCCCGTCGCGCGTCGCGCATCTCCACCGCATCGCGCACTCCTTTCGCCCTGCGTTCGTTTCGTTTCGTTTCGTTTCGTTTCGAGACTTCGAGCGGCTCTACTGCGGCTACACAGACTCAAATCAACTCGGTCGTCGCCATGGCATACCTTACTCCTCCAAGTACGCGTTCGATTGCGCTATCGCACTACACTAGAGTACTAGACTAATCCTTTGACTATGACACACTTTAACACGTTCATCGGCCACTCTGTATGTACCAGGTGTCTTTCCTGCGGACTTCCAAATTTACGCCTTATCGCAATAAACTGCGATAGCAGTAAGTACATGTGCGTATAGTGCATTCAGTTGTTTTTCGCATGCACGATTAGAATAACATTAAAACCTATTTTTCTATACTTTGAATTTAAAAACCCCTGATACATATAGTTTTGCACGTTTGGTATACCAGTAAAACGCGAACGAAAACACTAGTATATAGGAAATTTACGCAATGTTTGGTTCAAAAATGTGTATTTTATTGAAATATTTGATTTAGTTATGCGCAAAGGAATGTGGTAAAAAATTAGAATTGTGCGTGACGGATAGCAATTACGAATACCGAGCACCGGAGACCACCGTGGTAGTTACCGTGCCTATTAATGAATACATGAGAACGTGTACATAAACCTTCCATAGTCCAAAGCTTAAACAAGCGTGGATTTGCAATTTGCGATGTGAAAACCCACGATTCGCGTTCGACTCTAACCAATGCTTGCCTACATTGCCCAGTTGCCCACGAAATCTCCCACGGTGACTGTACCGGTGACTGTAGCGCATGCCGCGGTCACGTATACTCCTGATAAGCAAGTGCTACGACCGCACTTCCAACCGAGCGATCTCTTCACGCTGGAAATGAGCTACTGGTGAGAACCTGTTTTTCGACCATTTAGGTTCATCCTATCGCCCTCTTTCCCGTATCTACAAATTTTAAGGGAAACTCGAATCGTTACACACAAAATTACTGACTTAAAGCTACCAATTTCATTATACATTTTTATGATGAAGTATTTAGGTATTATGATTTTAATTATGAGGCTAGTATTAAATGTATTATGATCTAATTATTTCACTCTAACGATAGAATAACTAATCTATGTTTACCATTGAATATTAATCAAACGTAATAAAGTTCAAGATATAGTATATCAAAACTAATTTTCCTCTTTTATATTACGTTGTAAAATAAATCGGGAAATATAATATAGACAAATTGTAAATGATTAGAGTGAATGAGCAGTGGTAATAGAGCAGAAATAGTTATCAGGAGCAACTGAGACAAAAGTTGTAAGCGCGGCTTTAGCGTCTTCTGCGCATTGCGAACAGCACAACTTTTACACGGGCGCATTCGCGACACGTTGCTCATATCCCAAGCCTCAACTACATTTACTCGTTGCGTCATCCACGACTCCACGGTGCACTCGGATTCAACGAGCAAAGTGCGAGCGCACGAGCGCACGATCCACGATGCATCTCTTCACCGCGGCAGCCTTACACTTATTACAAATCCGCCAGTGACGCTCAGTTCAATCTCAATTTACTTCGACACCTTACCTTCCAACATGGTTTCAAAAAGGTAAATAAAAAAAAATGTAAAATTAAGATTCTCACTGTAGGATACAGAATATTTAGTAAAGCTACAAATTATATTTAAATGGTTCTAATAGATAATTGAAATACGTGTACGAATATGTCTATGAATTATATGCAGTTTTCAAAGTTCCAAAATTAAAAGAATTTTAACTGTAAGTGAATTCTTAGTTAGAGAAAATTAGACTATACCAAAGTGTAGTAATAGAGTAACTCGATAAACTACCATTCATCTTATTAATAATTTGTGCACGGAACGAAACTCATCATTCAACAGCGAATTCGCTTGAATCAGAAATCACAGGTACATACTCATATTATGGAAACCACGCGCGGTGATGATTACGCGCGGAATCGGGGTCGGATGTGCGTTTGCAAATGAGCAGCGGTATTATTAATACCCGGCACGCAAATGTCCACCGCAAATATGTTGCTCGCGACCGAGTGTACCAGAAGAATGCGACTTTTAATTAAAGGTCTGAAGATATTTTGTACGAGTTGTATCGCTTACGGCGCTTAAACATTATCCTCCACAAATTGCACTATGAACTGCTTCGAGTAGGGTTTATTAATTCTGGAAAAGTCACAAATCCGCGGATTAATTGAATCGTTAAATCAGAGAATTTGTATTATTAGTAGACGATGATATGTATAGTGTTAAAAAAAATGGACTGTAAAAATCTTTGTAAAATGATTTCTATTGCAAAAATTACTATTGATCAGAGTCTGGATATCCTTTCACCCTCTAACCACTCATTCTTGAGAAGAACACGGTTTTGGAAGAATTTTGATTACTCCAGCAAATAGCATGCTATAGTTAACCTATCAGTGAGCACTAGTCGCTACGTTTTCTATAAAACTCACATTTTGCTCTACTTTACAGAGTATGTAATGAAAGTTTACCTTCACCTCGTGAAATCGAATCCTAACAACAATAAACCTCTCAAGATATCTAATGCTCTTTAAGTGCACATACTACGTTTACCTTAACAATTCGAAAAGTAAGAAATTTGTATCCACTGCAAAAGAATCACTTTTCCCCCCAAAGACAAAAGGGGAACGGAATGCAACTTCAGTCGCAGATAAGCTTGCTCATCGTTCGCGCAATCGCGACTGTTTTGGTCACGCATATTTTTAGCATCGACTATTTTCGAAAAGCGCAAGGGCACGAAAGTGGCGTTCGTACGGGAATGAAAAATATGGAGAAACTCTGAAAAAAAGAAAGAAAGAAGCAGGGAACGAGCAGGCGAGGAAGAATGTTAGTCGGTCTATCTGCCTCGAGCAGCCGGTATCCGCCTCGTTTTCGCCAAAAGAGCCACGTAAAGAAGGCAGCAGCCGTATTATTCGCACAATGCGCGCACAAAGAAGAAAGGATTCCAAGAGGATCGGGACCGAGAAAGAAGGGTCCGCCACGCGACCAACGGGAAAAAGAAGAGAAGAAGAACCAACATCGAGGGGGTGGAGGAAGCGATGGAAGAAAGAGGGAAAGAGGTAACCGAGGTCGATGCCGTCTCCCACTGATTTGCAAGATCACTCTCTCTCTCTCTCTCTCTCTCTCTCTCTCTCTCCGCTTCTCTCCTTTTTCTACTTTTTTCTCGGCAATCTAACCCCCCCTCCCTCCACTCGCTGGTTCTCGCTTTTCCCTTTACCCCGCGGCTTGTCACCCTGCTAGTAGCTCCTGTTTCTGGGTTTGCTGTTCATCGGAATGCACGAGAGCACTCTGTTGACCTCCTTGACGATACCAGAAGAACCGCCTGATTTTCTGTCCCATTGCTTCGCGGTAGCGGAGCATATTTATCGCCACAATTATTACACCATGCTCTCCCGCCGAGCACTGCTTAATACTCACTGATCACAGATTCTCCGGAATTGGCTCGTCGCGACTGCGAATACCGCAGATTTAACTACAGACTCTTTTAGAAAAGTATTATGTATTTCAGTGGAGTAATAAGTCCATCGTTGCTATTTCCTCGCACCTTTTCCTAGCATTGTTTTTGTTAGGGAAACGTCTGGTAATTAACGATCGAGCCGTGTGACATCGGGACAGATAGTGCAATCAACTTAGGATTTGGGGGATTTTGTGAGAATCCTGAAGGAGAGGCTTAAGTGGTTTCGTCAATACTTTGCTAGACGTTTCAGAGTGAGAGTAAGAAGAAAGTGGAAGTCTGAGAGAATATGAGACTCAGGGAAAGGGCGTTCCACCGTGGTAGTATTTCATATGCGAGAAAGCAGCAAATCAACGAAACTGCTGTGCACGAAAAGAACAGCCAACGTGAATGTCCAATCTCGTTCTTCGTGTTTGCTTCTCTCTTGCAAACACTTTATCAGCCTCTCTTCATCGCAAGTCTCGTGTAAAAACCTGTGATCTTTGTTCCGCGGAAAGATGCTCTTGGCGCGATTTAAAAACCTTCCATAGTGTAGGTGTACGGAAATATTAACAATGGATAAGGATAGTAAGCACGGTGGAGGATGAGCTTTCGAACGAGCTTAATTCTGCAGGACTCGAAGCGCAGTTCATCTTCCTCTATGAACGCCCACTCGTTGACCCTTCAACAGGTCAGCGAAAGGTCGGGAACTTAAAGGGTAGTTGATTTTTTTTTAAAAAAACTCAATATTATCCCAATCTGAAATACTTGATACAAGAATAAAGATGATTGCAAACATGGTATCGATTATCTATTGGGAACTACGTTCTTTCATTTTCCTTGTAATAATAATCATTAACGAAAACTACTCACGATTATCGTCCTTTCCGCATATTCTTAATTATTGTAACGTATATTTTAGAAATACTAATTTTATTTACGTGACTATCGAAGGGAAGCTTCGAGGAAAATGTTTTATACTGGTCAGTCAATTAGGTCAAAATCTAACATACGTGACACTCACTGTAAAAGCGTTAAGTACAGAAGACTTTAGTTACGCAAGCGCGTTGCGCGTAGTGTGTGCCTTGCTAGCGGCACATCTCACCATGCTCACCGCATCGGGCGGTTGCACTCTCGGACTCATCCCCGAGGCATGCGCGCAATCAGGCGATTCTAGCGAAACCTGTCGTCAGCGAATTCCTTTCGCGAACAAAGAGAGTCGAGCAGCTACACTCTTCGAGAGCCCGGACACGAGGAGAAGAAGGCTTCCGGGCTGAAGAAACGAGCGGCATAGGGCCAGCCGAACAAACAAGGTGAAAAGAAGGAAAAGAGAATCCTTAGTTTAAACGATTCCAGTCCTTGATACGTCTCCTAAGGGTGGATGCGAATATAATAAATTGAGGCCGAGTAAACAAAGTATGTATTTAATACATATTCCCCGGATTGGTAATTATTTGATTTTTATAATGTATAAAATAATTGAATGATTAGAGACAAAAACCCTGGGTAATAAAATTACATTTTTTATCGATTCGATTAATCACAGAGACGACAACGTAATTAAAGTATAAGAATAATAAGAACAAGATTAGAAACAGTGAACATTTGCTCTGATTTGCCTCATTCCTATTTGTGCTCGGATTTGTACCCAGGCATAAGGCGCGTGCGGTTAAGAGGACACTTCTGGAGGCAATAATGCCTGCGAATAAAGCGAATAAAGAAAAGAAGGATAGAAGAGAGAGAGTGAAGAGAGAGAGTAAAGAGAAGAGAGTTGCGCGACACGCGGCAACTGTTTCGCATTGTGACCAACTCCTTCGTTAACACCGTCAGCAGACGACGTGCCGTATAATCTCGGAAGGATTTACCCCCACTGCCCTCTTTCTTCGCTTGGACTGCAAAGAGTTGAAAGACCGACTCTACAGTGTAGAGTCTACACTCTACACCGTGACCCGTTGATGAGGTAAAGCTAGTCACCTGATTGCTCGACAAAGACTCTCTGCACGCGAACTCGCGTAGGGAGCAATTTTTCGCCTGCCAGCGCTTACAAAATGACGGATAATTCTCTGGATTTATGGTGATGGCTCGAGGGATATTATTTACATTGCCCTTGTATATGTTGCTTCAATTGTTTAGTACCTCTCTTGTCACACGTGTTATCTATTATCTGTTACTATTTCCACTATAAACGTATGAATCAGTAAAAAAAAAAGTTTCGAAATATCTTCTTTAAAAAGAGATAACGGTTATAGAGATTTTTTTCACTGTCTAGATCTGTAATTTAAGGCGAATTAAAATAATTCTGTAGGATGTGTTTTAGCGATAAGAAATTAGCAACTAGTGAGCTGAACTGTTTTCCTAGCTCTCGCTAGTCAATAATTACGTGGAGTAAATGAAGGATCAGTTAGATTGACGACTTGTTAGAGTCAGATATTACGAGTTCATACTGTCTGTACTTGTTTTCACGTGGAACCTCGCGCGAACGTGCATGACGTGATGTTTGCACTACTATAACTGTGCAACGGCTTGCCATTGTATATGTATATCTATTCCTAGTAAAGACGCTTCCACGAAAGACAAAGCGACGGATTTGATTGGCTTAGAAAATATCTTTATCGACCTAACTGCACGAGCCTCTTTTCCGCATCGATAATATTTAAGCGATTTAAATATTGCGCGAATCTTGCGATTAAGATTATTATTTATAATTTTGTATCAAGCTCACCAAAGAATCTGCAAAATTACCAGCAATCCGCTAGTTCCGAAATATTGTCTGGAACTTACCTGAAATAAAAAAAAGAAAATTCAGTAAGTTTAGGTTGCAGTTCGTATGGTTCAATGGCAGTGCAGGAATAAGAATAAGACAGTGATCAATTTTTGTCAGTTTTTCGACGTTCGATAACGCGAAGCTAAAAACACGAGTGCTATCGGCACGCTGGGACAAATTATTATCAGCTGAAAAAACCACTCCAACTGCCAAACACGTTCGCTTTAATATTTGCATTGCGACCGGAGCTAATTGCGGACAAATCGTGGTGGGAGCAGCATAAACTTTTGGCTGCTTCCCGAGAACTCATAATGAGCGTCTGATTAAATAAACGAATAATCCGCGGACGATTATTCCCGTGGAAGAGCGAAGTGGCGCCCAAAGGGACAGAGTAAAGTAACTCGGCGAAGAAAAACTGCCGGTAGTCGTGAATCATTGGTTCAAGTAGTTAAAAGTAGCAGCAGGTGGAAAACTGTGAACGAAGAAAGCAAGAGAAAGAAGGACTGATACGAGCTACATCCTGTGTACACTTGATGAACGGTGAATATTCTTCGTGATTCCAAAAACCAAACGACGATGATAGAAAAAATATCTTAAACTACTTCAAATTAAACGAAACCTTTTCTATATGTATTTTTTTACGCCACTGCAACATGCGGCTAACCATAGAAACAAGAGAGGAAAAGAAATGATTTTATACGTAGTCAGAGAAAATGGTGTTACTCATTGTCAGTAAAGATGAAAGCTACTTAAGAATTTAATGATTTGCTTGAGAGACACGAATTCAAGAAAGTGTTTCTTTCTGCGCTTGAAAAAGATTGTCGTCGGACGCTTCTTTCCTTTCTTTTTAGGCTACTGACAATCGAGTGTAGTTATTAATCGAATCGTGCAAACAAACTATGTAAGCAAGCAAGTAGCGAAAATAACTCGGCGCAGTGAGATCTTTAAAGGGATACTCTCGAGCGGCATTTTCTGATTTCGCGGATATTTAAACACCCGCCGAGGATAGACCCTTTAAACATGTTACTGTATAAGAACAGGGTGCTCGACTACAATGCACCTGCAGTTTACCGTATACACTGCTGGCACAAAAATCCAGTCTGTATTCTATCCGCTTATACCAGTTAATCACCGTGAAATATAAGTCTAACGATGCTTTAGAGATCCAACAATCTAAATACATACACTGTTTGCAACAGAGTATGATTACTGAGTCGAACAAGGAATTTAAAATTGAAGATATATATCCATTCCCGTAATATTAATTATGACTAGCACGAATCTTTTCACAGCTGATATTGTATTAATATTTTCATAATTTTTTTACCAAATATACATAAATACTGTTATATTTGATCAAAATAAAATAAAATGAAATAAAATAAAATTTGTTGTGTTCATACCAGCAGAAATAAATAACAATGATTCATACAGTCACTTCAACAACTGGGGTACATTTTTACCGTCGCAAAGTGGCGCGAGTCGTGGCAAAGAGTCTCGCGACTAAAACGCTTTACTAAACTTTAAAACGGCAATCGCACAGAGAGGAAGAATAACTAGTCAGGCGAGTGAGTCTTGGAGGAAGCAGTACGGCGCAGCGTAGCGAGATGGTAGTACTTCGGGCCCTAAAAGGCTGTCTCGATTTATCGGCTCCGCAAGGGTGGAATCTCGGGTGCAGGGGCGCACGGGAGCGAGCGTCTAGAAGGGCGACGCGCTTGCATAAAGTGGTGGAAAATTCGGGTTGAAACCAGTGTGAAAGCGGGGAAAGAAGATCAATAAAGTGGTATGCCATACTGTCGGTACTTGTGTGTGTGTGTATGTGTGGAGGTTTACTACATGTGCTTATACACACGTATGCAAGTGTGTGTGTGAGTGTCGTTGTAGTAGCGGGTGGCTGGCTGGTGTGTATTATTAAGCGGAGGTGTGGAGGAAGCAGCGGAGCAGAGAGGCGGAAGTAGGAACGAGAGGAAGACAGAAAAGGATGCATCCGAAGAGTGACTATGCCAGAGGACCAAAGGAAAGCTCGGAAGGAAAGAGACAGTGAAGAGTGTGAGAGAACGAATCATGAAACACAGAGAAAAAAGAGGGGGTAAAAAAAAGGAGGAAGAGTTAGCTAACGAAACGAGAGGTTGCAACTGGGAAAAGAGGCGAGCAGATAATGTGGAACAAGCAAATGGAAGAGGAACATCTCGAGAAAATAATTTGGTGATATTAACGAAACATCTTGGAAGAGGATCTTTCGGAGTAAACGGAACTGAGGTTTATGTTTCGATACTGATAGTCCTTGGGGTTAATTCAGTCTCTGGATACTGGAAATTTAAGGGAGTGATTTGGAATCGAGTTCGAGCGAAATCCTCGGAAAAAGAAGGCGGAAGGTGGACAGTGGAGTTGCGTTCGTGTCGACCGTGGCACGGTCTAGTTAGCAATGCAGTTTTCTGCATGGTTTACACATGGAATGAGCGATGCGAGTGCAGTTAAATTAGAAATTTGCTCCACTTGACTATATCTCTGTGAAGAGTGCATTTCGAGAGAGCGAACTTCTGATTTTGGGTAATCCTCCACTCATCGATCTTAATCCATTTTGCATGGAGGTATAAACAATTAAACTACAGGGTTACTGCAGGAATAATGCAAGTGAATGCTGTTGAGATCCATTGACTCTTTAACAAGTCGTTCGTTTATTTTCAAGAAAAATTACTTCCTCACTGTGTTAAAAAATTCTTCAATTCATCGATTGACTTCTTCTCGTACCCCAATTTCCTACGAGCAATACATCAGGGAAAACGGGGGAAATTTTAGATAAAATTGAGTTAGAATTTCGGTACATCTTCGCAAGTATTCTTTTTGCTGAATTTACATTTATAAAATTCCTGTTTATGTTATCATTCCCTTCTTGGTAGCTTAAATCTTGTGGAGGATCGACAAACGTCGTTCCTCGTCTTCGCAATGCTGATACGATTCATCTTTTTTTCTTGGAATTCAGCTCCTCATTTTCACCCACAATCTGCCACAACAGTTCACGTCAACGAGGTGACATTATTAAGCAGTATTTTGGCCCGCGAGAAGTTTATACCGAATAAAGTTCAGTTAAAAGAACTCCCATGAAAAGCAGAAAGAATCACGGTACACTGTTCTAACACTTTGACTCCTACGTCTTCCATACCTGGTTTTAGTGAAAGAATTTTTCAAATTTTCTAAATAATTTTCCAATCATTTTATCCATTTTATTTATAGCTCAGACTATATGTATATCTATAATTCATAGTTTTAGTAAAGACAGTTGTAACGGTTTCTTCCTAATCTTTTTCGATTTTATCAGAAATTCTGTAATTCCAATAGAAGTTTTATATTCTGGTGAAATAATCCCAATCACACGATTCCATGGAAAAGCGTTGCTATTCGATTTATTTGACAAGCGAGTGGCATTTGTTTTTGTACACGCGGTTCAAAATTTCGCCGTGAACATCTCCCGCCTTGATTTCCCCAGTGATTTGCATGCTCCAAGTACATTTCCAAATACATAAAAAGTTGGGGAAAAACGGCCATGCTGTTTTTCCAAATGTTCCAATGCCTTGCGTTGCAGCACGAACATTCGATGGCCTCTGCCATTTTTTGCGGGATCAACGACCGCTAAATCAAAATTGTATACGAACAGTAACTGACCCCGTGATACCTTCCAGATAATTAGATTGAAAAAATAGAACAGATTTTATTAAATTATTTGTGTTTTCTTTCATGTACTTTGAGGCTACTTAAAACAAACTATCAACAATTAAAATGATAAACTTTATTATTCTCTACTATCTTAGAAAAATACTAAATCCATTCGATCATTTTGGTATCAACAGTTTAGTGTCAAATTTGTACTTTATCCATTTGACACGAGAATGACCGATGTAGGTCGGGACTGTTTCTTTCACTGCTTAGAGATCCCCTTCTGATGCTGTCGATTCGAGAGAGTAACAAGTCTATAAAACAATCCGCAAGGTTTCATCCCATTCGCCGTAGTAAATCATTGGTTGCGGTACCAAAATATCCTGGCACATTTTTCCACGCGCAAAAACCCCATAAAAGGGGATTCTTCAGCCGTAAACTCGCCTAATTCCCGTGGAAAAGCTGACAGCTCCTGTCGCGGATCTAACTTTCATGTCCGCGGCTGCTGCAAATTGGAATAAGACTGCAAGCTGATTGCATCGTAAATTATCCATAGGAACTCGGCAAATTTAATGACGAGTCGGTAGTAACGATTATTACTTTCTTTCCTACTTTCCTCGCCGCGAGCGGCTATCGATATTTTCGTTTCCACTAATGCACCGTTCTTTTCACTTCCTGACACTCCGATCTGTCAATGTATGCTCTTTCTCGCATTATTTAAGTTGCACAATAATATTGATGAAATAAAAATGTCACTTTAGTATCTCCACCGTTAAATAATTTCTGTTTGTCTGTAAAAAGAAACCCCTTTTACAACATCTTAAATTTGACAAAATCCCGATCCATATAAACCTTGAAGCACGATTACGGTAGAAGCTCTGCTCTCAAAGTTCTAATACAATTTCATGTAAATCAACGTACGTCCAATAGGAATAGGTACAAATTATAATATACCCTTCGTACCAGTCAGATACACGCGGTACTGTGCCCTTAACAGGAAACCAGTAGCAAGCGTGTTAAAACAGTCAACGGAACAATGTGCCCTGTCGAAGTCAGAAAGCGACACAGTTCGGCGGAAGGCGAGTGTATTGTTAAGGGGAATGGTAAATGCAGCGTACAGGTGAATGGAATGACGTTAGAGTGGGAGTATGTCTATGCAAGGGAGAGTGCATCGAGGTAAAGCATTGCGAGTTAATCGGAATAGCGCTACGCAAAGGGCTACTGTGAGAGAGTGCGAGTGATGTCAGCCGGTGCCGGAGGTCGACATCCTTCTTGGGTGGGTGGTTGATGCCTTTGGGTTGGTGCCTTTGGCTCGTACTTCACCGCCGCGTAAGGTAGAACCGTAGAAGGTAGTCGTCGGTGGTAGACGATGCTGCCAAGCCGAAGTGCGGGTGAAGGCAGAGTAGGTGCCTCCATGTTATGCAGCCCCACCACCAGTTCTATCCTGACCAACCGGCTGTTTACTGTTTGGCCTCCCGGGATATCGATCCCAGTGGCGCAAGAACCGCGAACCTCGGGCCACCGAGAGACACTCGTCGCATATACACATATACACAATCTGAACACCTCTGCCCGTGGGCGGTTGCCAACCGACCTTGTTGATACGGCATGAATCCGGCTGCGACGCTACTTCGAACCCTTCCTTTCGAACCTTTCCTACCTGCCACTCAGATAAATTGACTTTAACCGAGTGGCACCCGCTTCTAATTGGGACTATGGCTACTCTTCGCGCGTGCGACTCCTCGTGCTCCTTCTCATCTTCCCACTGCTGCTTCTTTCGACTCATCTACATTTTCACTCTATACTTTCCAAGGAAATATTTTTCTTTCGGAGAATTTTTCATTGTTTCGATATTCTATAGACCTCGAAATTTAATGGAACGTTAATAGATTGAAGTTGGTGATTCGTCGAGTCTCCATATACAATATTATCAGACTGTTAATCGAAGTGCAGGGACTTCAGCTCCAAGAACCTGGAATTTGTCGAGGAAGCCCTACAACGTGCTGGATGATGTTCAAAACGGAGTCTCGAGGAACCATTGTTGTGCAGAGAGGGTCGGAAAATGAATCTCACCGTGGATGGATTTCGGCTGGGATTAAACCGTCCTACATTCGATTTCGCTCGATGCCACGATTTATTCCTTACGTACAATACGCATTTCTTATGTGACTCTATAAAATTACTCGGATCTCGAGATTCTTTTTGCTCTAACACTGAAAATCCACCTTAAAGTTTACTTCATTAATATTAATTCTCTTCATGTGGAAGTAAACAATATTCTCGACGATTGACGAATGTCAATATCGTAATAAAAAAGAGGATGAAAAATAATTGGAAATAAAATATAATTCATGTAGCAAAAGTGATCAGGCTTTCAATTATTCTCGGATGAATAAACCACGAGGCGAAGAACAGAAGGATGACAAAAGTAAGGAATGCATTATGCACACATGCAATTCAATGATTTAGATGCACATACGTAGAGTGTTGGTTGCACAAGTACAAATTATCACGTGATATTTTAGTGGGTACATACATTCATTATTCGTATAGATATTTCCGTTCCTATTCTGACTCAGCATCTTCCTCCGATTGACTCTAGGATCGTCTAACGACATAGCAGTCTTTTTCCCAGCTTAGGGTTCGCTCTGGGTAAATGGTGAAAGACGAGGACCGGAAGAACCAAAACAACGCAGAATGTACACCGAAGAAAGGAAGACGAAATGGATTAAAAAGGAGGAGCACTGAGATGAGCTCGCACGCTAGTTTTCAGGTGCTTTAGAAGCTGTTGCTTATGAAGTATAACACAGGAAGAATATAGACTTGTTGCCGACCTAGCTCGTTATCCTAAACAAGATACATTTTGTTAGAGAGATAAAAGGCAACTCATTTTCTCTTGGCGGAAATATTAAAAGTCAGTGTGAGTCGAAAAGGTTAATTAAGTATAATTACGGAAATACATATTTCCAATGTATGAACGTAGCATAGTTTTACAAGTATCCAGCAAAGTCCACAAAATATTTTATAATCTTTCTGAAAGTAGTAAAAAGGGATGTTGGTAAGTTGATATAAAAATGCACGACCCATTTTATATATGTAGGTCAGCGACCAAACGACTTATTGTTTACACAAAAGTAGAAAAGCGTCGTATTGAAAGCTGATAGACTCCTGGTGAATTTAGCAAATCCGAAGTTGAGATAGAGAGGTAGCTTTCAGAAGGAAAGTGTGGGTTGCTCCAGTTGCAGGAAAATGAAGTAGTTGATGACATCGACGGTAGGAAGGAGTGGCTCGAATAAGGAAAAGGCAAAGACCGGAGGAAACCATGCTGGGTTAGGAAAAGAAGCCTCCATTACGTGGCTCTCAGGGATGAGGAGGCAATCTGTCGGCTAAGCCGCCTCTTATTACCTCGCCACCGTCGTCGTCGCGCCGGCGACTACTAACGGAGGCAACGGAATCCGCGTGAAAATGTATACCCTCCTACAGTGTCTATACGCGCGCACTCGTAACGTGTCCCAACTGCGCCGCCGCCGCCGTCGCCGCCACCGACGCCAACCTGTTTCCACCGTGTCACGGAATCTCCGAGCGGTGAGTACACTTTATGCAACGTATATTAGTGTAGCAGCTAGCCTACCAACTCGTGGACCCCATAGCCCCCCTTGGCCCATGCCACCCACGAGCGCAATGCACATGCTGTATCCTCTTCCCATCGTGACTTTCCTCTTCCGAACAATGCGCCAACTAAGCTTTATGCGCCTTCCGCATGATACAGGTGCGATTCTAAGAACACTGCAACTCTGTTTCTATGAAACTCAGATAAACTTCATTTTCATGGAAGAAATTGTGTTAGAAACTCATCGTGATACGCGTTGATTACATAATGAAATATTTCCGATAATTAAATAAGATGAAACAGTTTTTAGTAGTGGAATCAAAGATTTTCTTTGATATTTCTGCATGTTTATCCTACTACGTCTGTCCACGGTAACCACGGGAAAGTTACTCATAAAGTAAGAATCTGGAACACCTTGCGATATGCTGACGTCGGACTAAGCAACGTTCTACTAAACAGGTACACCGCACGAACGTTTCCAAGTAAGGAGTCAGTTGGAAACAATCGACGAGCCAGCACGCGATGGGATTGACTTTCTTTGAGAATTTCAAGCCGCGAAGTATTTCCAATCAGCGATGAATCGCTTATACCAGTGATGCAACGATATCCAATTGGGGATTAATAGGGACAGATATATAATAGGAGTAGAACGCAAACAGTACAAGAGACATGGATTTTCGATCGGCTAGTCATTTCCTTCGAGTCTCCCGCGATCGTCACGGTCAACCAAGCTGCCGCTAGATGTCTAACAAACAAGAAATTCCACGCTGAGATTACTGATAGCGATGCCAAGTCACACAACCGATCTCTGCAACCGGTTTCCGGGTGCATCGTGCGAAGCTGTCCTAATATATCCTGCGTAACTACTTGTCAAACTACTTTTTGCAATGTACAGCTTCGTTTGATTGACTTCTCCAGCTCGATTTCATTGACTTCAGAGAAACGTTATCAGGCTATTTAAGCTTCTATAGATTCTAAAGTAGTTTATAACGCTAAACATATTTTTTATAGAATATAAACATCCTCTTTTAGAAAGTGTATAACTACTAATCTGTTATTTATATACTCCAGTATTTTACAGGTATCCAAATTATTCAATTGCTTTCCTCTGATATTATTAAAAACAATATTAATTATTAGATATTAAACTGAGACACGAATCGGTATAATTTTCTTATTTTTTTTTTTCTCTCTGAGTAACTTCGAGGAATTAGTGGAGATAAATTTATTCCAACTATCGAGTCGCTTGTTCTTACCAATGATCAAGAGAGTATTGCACCAGGTTGCAAAGTGGCTTCAGGTGGATTCGTACCCGGGTTAACTGCATCAGAGCAATTTTCCCATTCGGATTACTCGCGTTTGTTTGTAACGCTGGGTAGACGCCCTATCCGAAGATTTAAGATAGGGAAGTCGTAGAATGTCGCAACTTGTTGCCGGATAATGTTAGTTCAGTAGAAACTTTATTAAGGCGGCAGGGACAACCCATACGCCAGTCGCGCCGATCTAATTCCAAACTTTCTGTATTATAGTATAGAAATTTTAGGAACATTGCTCCCAAACTTTACGGGTAATTTGACAATTTGATGTATTGCGTGGACAATGAATCTCATAGAGTGAACAAAAGATAAAGCTTAATACTTCGAATAATCTATCCAACTATAATTTAACTCTTTATATTTCTTCATAGTAATCCGTAATGATGATTGAAAAATTTGAGGAATTCCAAAGCGAATTCTTCGATATATTAAATCCTATATTTAAAGACATTGATTGCAAACACTAAATATTTGACTTTGCTTTTAGAATGTAAAGTTAATATCGAATCTTTCTTAACGGATTAATTCGTCAACAGCTCAAAATGTTAAGGGTATTTCCTCTCGAGCTGGCAGTTATATGAAAACAAGAGAAAGATTTATGAAAAGAGTCATTTGAATAATCCACCGGTGGATCGATGAGAGGTCGATGCACTTA
The DNA here is from genome assembly GCA_963989405.1 of Trypoxylon attenuatum. Classification (NCBI taxonomy): domain Eukaryota; kingdom Metazoa; phylum Arthropoda; class Insecta; order Hymenoptera; family Crabronidae; genus Trypoxylon; species Trypoxylon attenuatum. The sequence goes on along the minus strand of OZ022490.1, from coordinate 13,359,227 downwards.
AACCTATTGGCGGCATATTCGTCTGTCTGCGAATCTGGAACTGCGCCGGCGGCCGGACCGGACCTCTGTTCATGCTCCTGTCGATAAATCATGGGTGTCGTTATTAAAGGACTCGGGAGCGACTGATGGACAGAGACTCGAGCGTTGACCGAGAGGAATAGAAAGCCATGACAAAAGCAGGGTAGAGCCTACACCAGAGAGATTCGACGGTCTCGCGCGCGCTCGCCAAAATAGTTCTCTCTTATCCTCCTAAAAATAGAATTCTACGAGCTGTCGAGCAGCGAATGCTTTTATCCGACGAGGCAACTACCTTTTGCATTGTAAAATTCTAAAATTCTGCAAAAACCCTCTACGATGGTTTTGGCCACTAGTAGCAGTTCATCGGTTCGCGATTCGCGAAGTGCGATTAAGTAATTTAGCATATCAAAGAAAATTTCAATATGAAAATTTCTATTTATTATTGATCAATAACTTAACTTCGAAATATCGAGAATCTTGAACGTCATAGCTACAGTTGAAAGTATGAAGTTCAAGCAAACCGTCAAGAGGAAGTCTCTTGGTGAAACTAAGGATAAGGTTGTGCGTTGTGCAAAGGAGCAAAGGGTTTGTACTAGAAGCTTCATGTTATCGATTACCAAGAGTAGAGTCGAGGCTTTGTTAGGTTCGTGTTGCTGATGAGAGATCGTATCACACTGGCGAGCAATCGTAGCTTTTCTCTTTCTCTTTCTCTTTCTCTTTCTCTTTCTCTTTCCCATCCTCGTTTCCCTGATTACTCCAAGTGACAAAGACGACGCGGGTTGCAGGAGAGTGTTGCTGCCCTACGAATCCTTCGACTTCCTTACTCTGACACGCATCGTGACACTATTGCGAAAACAATCCCACTTGACTCAACAAACTACTCTACACATTTCCAACTTGAGTTAGATTCTAAGCTAATTCATAATATTGTTTTATCGACGCACCAAATAAATGGGAATTTAAATTGACAGTTATCAAGAATCAGCTTTTTTTTTAGTACCTTTGCATCACTGTACTTCGGTTGATTTATAATGAGAGAGAAATTTCTGTTTGCACTTTCACCATTCTGGGGTAAATTTGTTCCCCACCTTTTACGTTTCAGAGTCAGAAACCTACAGTTCAGTCTACGAAGACTCTGTTATGTATTTGGCAATGGAATCTTGAGTCGTTTGCTTTACCCCCAACATTTTAGCGTCACACAGGGCATAATCTTGTGTCATTCGATAGTTATGTGACTCTGAGTCAATCAACTATCGTTCACACTCAATTTGTATATCTTTGAATATTTTTTTTCTCCTTAAGAGACCACCCTCAGTCTAGGTCCCAGTCGTAAACAAGCTAAAGGATAAAATAGCAGAAGACTATCTGACGTTGACCCCCTTTTAAATCAAATGGTCGTTCACATACCAATCTCTTATTCTTAACGTTCCTTTCGAAGAAATCGCGGTTAATTTCGGTGCACGAGCTAGTCATTAAGTCGAAAAAGAAAGAAAGAGGTCGATCTCGAATAGCGCGAACGAAACAGAAGGGATGATTCATTCGGAACGGTTCCAATGTCGAGTTTGTCATCGAATTCGGCACTCGCGTTGAACCGAGTGCGAAGCAAATGAGACTCGTGCCAGGAATACGAAAGTCGTTTTGCATCGGATTGTCCCTGAGAAAGACGATTGGAAAGATGATTCAGTGTGGACCAGAAGAATTGTGATTGAGGAAAAGTTTTCTTGGAAAATGATTTTCTTCCCTTTATACGCGCATCTCGATGAAAATGCTTTTAAAAGATCAGAAAAGCGGAAAGAAAGAGGAAATGACAATTAGCGTGATAACTGTGAATTAAGATATTCGGTAAACATCGTTAATGTGGATCAGAGAAGCACAATCGGCCGAAAATAACACGACTTTCCCTTTCGCAACGGGCTTCGCATGCAAAGTGGCGACAGCCGGCAGCCAATAACCGTTTTCCGACAGAACTGCTTTGCAGAGGAGTTCATGAAACTTTCGGTACCTCCTCCTAGCTTAGACACAATTAGCTATGCGTGTCGCGTTACCCCAGTGTAATTACGTTCACAATATGTGAACAGCTAAAACTGAAACCCTGCACATAATAGTATACTTTGGTTTATAAGACAAATTAGGTCATTTGTTTACGATAAACAGTTTGTTGTTAATGCTAAACCTATCGAAGTGTTAGTTAGCACCCTGTTGTTATAAAATATATTTCATAAATTTTACTCGTCAAACTTTTAAAATTGAAAAAATGTATTTTACTTAAGTGGATTTAAATGAATTATTGTTAAAGTAAAACTGATCATTCAAATAGCATTATTATCGAATTAATTTACACGAGATTCGACAAACAAATATTTCACAAACATTTTAATATATCGTTATTCCTATATATCCTCTTTAATCGAAGTAAAATAATTACCCAGTACGATGACCATGCGAAAACCACGTAATCATGCCTATAGTTACGCATAATTAAGCTTAAGACGATCGCGATACGCCGTGGGTAGCCCAATTATTAAATACCCTCGCGAATTAATATGGTAGTTTGTCGAACAATGGAAACGATTTCTCGCGTGGGCGATTGGAACGAAGATACACACGTAAGTACTTACTACATACATCTTTCTATCGATCAACCATAATACTTGTCTTCGGCATGTTAGCGTGGGTGGCAATACTACGTATGCGATCCCTTAGTCGTTTCAGATCAGCGTAAATGTCGACATATTACTTGTACTATTTATCAATGATACTTATTTTCTGATCTCCGACCGTCAATCGATTTGACAATAACTCAAAGAATTTTTTCCCTTAAAATCTAAAAATTCTGTTTTGGTTAATTTAATTATCGATAGTAACTTTTCTCGAATTTAATTTTACCAGAGATTACCAAAAGCAATAATTATTATTTCTCTCGTTCGTAATCCGTCAGAATGCAAAATTCTGCAAGAATTGTTTTTCCTCGAAACTAACTATAATGTGAGAATTAAAGATTCACAAACTTCTCTGAAAAGCCAGCTTGTTCGGACCATATGGTTCGCGCATCCATCAACCACAAGAGGTCCGCACACCAGTGCTCGAGAAAGAAATAATTAACGCGACTATTTTTAAAAAACAAAAATACTTGAATAATCACAGCTGAATATTCGCCGAATGCACTGCTTTTATTTTCCCCCAAAAACCCCAATATTTACGATTTTATTTACTGTTTCATATTTCGGACTGAATCATAATACAAAAGCAACAGCAACATTTTTCGTGAGTCGAGCAGTTCATAACGGTTCGAACGAAACCGAAAGAGAACGCAGAATATTGAAGAGACTGATATATCTCGTTCTCACGCAAGTCAAACAGGCGTGTAGGATGCGTCAGTAGTGGTTTCGCTCGTCTAAAGAAGAGAAGACGACCGTGGGTGGCGATTTAATAATCCAGTAATTATGGATCCTTATCCGACGAGAGCCCTAATCACCGGCTCACGATCACATCGACTTTTTAACGAGCGTACACCTAAACACACTAAGGAAGCTACCAATAACGCTTATGAGTCTAACGACATTATATAAATTAGCGGACTCGCCTGCTAGCAAGAACTGTCAGACTCGAGTTCAATTGAGAAATTTAGACCATGTACGAGCGTATCACGATACTCAAAGACCAATACCCTGGAAATTTATAAAGAATTTTTTTCCCACAGACGCCGGCGCCTATCTCAAGTAGTCGCGAAATGTATAACCGATGCTACCGTTGATCTAGATACTCGCGCGTCTCACGATGCATTCAGTAGCGTTATACAACATTGTTATCCTGTGTTTAATCAGGCTTGGAAATTAACGAGTCTCATACTAGCAAATTTCACAATTAATATTATTCTATGTAACACTTGTGCTGTCACTAAACTGTTTCATAACACTCTGTTTATAAAAGTAGTGTACAATATAATTGTTAAAGAATTTATGTGTCAATTTCTATTATTTTTTGATTTTGTACTTTATACAAATTTTCTACAAAAATCCAACTAAACTGAAACTAATAAGGTGAGATTTAGATTTGGTTTTAGACAAGTGGTTTAAATAGATTTTAATACATCACACCGATAAGGTATAAGTTACAGCTTTCAAAATCTATCCTTGGAATTCTTCTACGAATCGGAATTCTCTTTTGGTTCGAAGTGTATGGGACTCCGAATCGTAACAGGACAAAATTTACCGAATTCCGCAACGGTTAGTCTAAATAGAATCGAGATGGACGACCGATGCATAAGCCTAGAAGCGTTCTCATGAATGACGATAAGATTCATGATTTACGGAGACTACTACTTACGATAGTTCGCAAGCGTCGAGTAACCTGATTGACCTGCTTGAAACCTGCAGCCGGTTTTCTTACCGATTGACATTGCGCAAACATCATGCTGGATCATGGACACGCTTCACTATTGCTCTTGAGCTATTAAAATATGAATTGTCTCCAGTGTAGTCAGGTACATGTATCTTATATTGTTAAGGACCGACGCATGAGATTTACCTTGTTCAATTTTAACTTTATTTCCTTCCTGATAAGTCAATTATTTTAGTTATGAGAATACGTAAATATGTAAATAGTTCTTTAACTACGAATGAGTAATGGACTTCAGTTGAATCATTGAAGGAAATTGAGGTACATTGCCCTAATTATATCCGAGTATCTTTGTGATTCATTACATGCCACCTCTGAATTCGAAATGCAAAATACTTAATAACGCAGCAAACCAACCCCTCAGTGTTGTCGTTATGAAAGAAGCTAGTGGTTGATCGTGAGATTTGCCTTTAATCACTTCGGGTTCTATTCAATTAAGAGCCGCCTGGTTTAAGTGGCATTCGTACTAACTTCATGTAGATATATTAAGAAATATGCATATAGTTATTGATATTTATTAAGATTATAACATCGAATACATGTCAGACAGGAAAGAATCCGAAACCGATGTTACGATTTTGAAGGTACGACATTGGTTCATACGCTATTGTAGTGCCTACTTGCAATGGACATCATCGGTATCCTTTGTGCGTTTATTTTGTCTCATGATTAAGGTGGCATTTCACTTTCTCCGAGTCAACCGAACGAATTCCAAACGAAATTCCAGGCAAAAGGGTGCGGACCAATCGGCCGTGAACGCTTTAAGTCGTGTACGAATATTTAAGTAGTTGAAACAACTGATTGCGGGAGTAATGATCCAACCTTTCCGAGTTGTTCTTCTCTAAGTACTTTATACTTTGTTTGATTAGCAAGTAGATTACTCCAAAAATGACTTCCGATTGTGATGTCACTTTTGTAGAATCTTATAGAATATTAAATGAAAAGTTCAATTTAACAATTTTCTGATTTAATCACCTATTAATCGAGGTTCGTCATACATAGTTATATTTAGTCATTCTGTTTTTAATCTTGAAAAGAAAATTCTTTTAGAGTATTATATTTATTTAAGAGAATACAAGAGATTATTTAGATTTATTTAAGAGATATAATGGACACTACAGTTTTTTTAAGGATACATACCACCAGAATTGTGAGAAAAAAGCAGAAGCTGAGAGAAGAATAAGAAGCGAGTGTTTTACAATCAAAATTTCTTCCTTTCGACAGGCCCAGTTTCACTTTCGAGCTGCGGACGTAGTGTTTGTTCGAAGAGCATTTTGCAAGAGAACTCGTTGGCGATACCTCACTTTCTTTCACCGTGTCCGGAAGTGAAAGATCGCAAGAGGCACGCCACCACGAGGCGGTGTCGACGTCGACGTCGGCGTCATGCTTTAAAGAGACGCAGAAACCTATTCTCTTTTCACGGTGGCACGTCTCTCTTTCCCAATCGCCAATGGCGAAAGTGAGCCTTTACCACCGAGAAACAGTCATCTATAGCGCACGATTTTCTTATTCAATTATCATAAACGAAACATTCTTCTAAGAATCCCTGAAATTCTCCTCAATCTTCACCACATCTTTCTTTGACTTTCGAGATTCAACTTCTGCTTCTGATTTGACTCACGCTAATATCAAGCTACTCAGAATACTATGTAGCTGAAATCCCTTTAACGAGCGTTCATTGTACATTGTAGAAGTCAACAGATTTTCAAGTGAATCCTTCAAAACTGTATACATACTTGGCAAGCATAACGACTGGGATAACAATTCTTCAAGATACCACTCGATTGGCCATAAACTCGAAAAGAAATCCCTGAATGGATTTGACGTCGGGAAAGTATTTGAAACTTTTACATTCTGTATATTAAAAGTAGTATGTATTCCTTGTAAGTAAAAGTAGTAAAATTCCACGATCTTCGTGTGTCTTTTTCTTTGATTTGATTTCAAAAACTTCGAGTATTACGACGATCAAACTATATTACGAATCCGGAAGAAGGCGTCAGGTATCCGATAGACTCTGCCTGTAAGCTTCAGGGTGAAAGTGTCATAAACGTAGAATGAAACCCGAGCAACTATAGCTCGCCTTCGAACACCCAGAGAATCTTGCAAATTATTGCTCGAGAGCAGCAGGAGAGCAGTGAGAGGATAATAATAGTAGAGATTCGTAAGAAACCGACTTTTCTCCCGCTGATACTTCGAACATCAAGAGTCGAACCGAGTGCTCTTATGAAAATTTCCACGAAGAGTTCCCTGCAAAATTCAGCAATCTGCCAATTCGCCAATTGTCGGTGGCCTAGTTCTCGACTGCAACTCGCATTTCCAAATTCAATGAGTTGGGATAATGACGACAGGTAAGAGAGTCGAGTGCGATTCGCTTTTACTCGGTAAAGTCATCCCTCTTTCTGTAAGGCGCGCCGAGCGTCGTGACGCTGAGCGTCGCTACCGCACCACATCTCGGAGCAGTGTGCGGATCGAGCAGGTTTCACAATAGTGAGAGGCGTGTGCCGTTGCACGCACCTTTTTCTGTCTCTCTCTTTCTCTTGGTTTTCTTCTTTTTTTGTAGCTCTTTTTCTCTTACTCTTGGTGTGCCACTGCGACTCTCGCTTCGTGTCACCATTGCGTAGCTGCTTTTCGAGGTCTAACCACGCCACCAATACAATCTCTGTCGCTTCTCCACCTTGAGCATACATACATACATGCATACATACATACACACATATAGGGTGAGTTTTCTAATGTGACGACATCGAGAATTTAATAAATTATTTCTTGTACATATCCCATTGTATCAAAAAGAACACACAATACTGATAATAATTTTCCTCAGCTCTAATTACTTATGTCTTCTTTTAATAACATATTTCTTTAAGAATTAGCCACTCCAATTATTAATAAAAATATATATATTATATTATAGAAATACGTCAATCATCAGTAGTTCTATTGTTGAAACGACATCGATGTCAGTTGAAGAAGAAAATAAAGAATCACTTCGTTTTGTACTATCGTGTTGCGCGTCAAAAAAAAAAAAAAAAATTCAAATGCATGCAAAAGGATAAATTCGTTCGGTAGAAATCTCTTTCGCTCGTGGAATATGCATAGAGAAGTAACGGTAAGCAAAACCCAAAAAGAACGATCTCGATTTTGGGTCGGCCGGTTACGATCGAAACAGTATTGTAGCACGATGTGGCGTCAGGCACAGACGCTATTGTTTGCTCGCAAAGTAGGTAGGTTTCTCATTTCCATGAGTTTCGTCAGCTTCCTCGTTCGCCTCTACCTACTTACTTAGCATCGATTAAACGATTACATTACTAAACCGGCATAAATAGCCGACTGATATCTCCTTTCGCGTTTCCAAACGGCAGAGTTGGTCTCCGTGCCGCCACGACGAAACACTGACGCGAACGGTCAAGCTGGGCTCGCGAGGATCGATTACGCTAAGACGATAAGTCGATTAGAGAACACAGTCTTGAGGGTAACACTCGCGGATTACACTGTTGTTCCCATAAAAAAAAGATAAAAAAAGGACATTTTTGGGAGTTTCTGCAAATGGAATGTAAAGAAAAATATTTGACATACAAAATGAAGCTACTGTGTAAACTTCGAGTAAAATATAACTTGAAAAAAAGATCGAGAACATATTTAAGAATTAGACAGTCGATTTATCTTGTTTCTTTTTTCACATCTTCAATATCAGAACTAACGATCAATATGAAAATCGATTTTTCTCAAAGTAAGAGTAATTAGACTTGGGCAAAAAGTGTAATTTAAAAAATTTTCTAAATTGTTAATATTTCAGTTTAAATTCTTCTTATGAAAATTCAGAATGCCAAATTCGAATTTCTCATTCGAGAGACGCTTTATGATACAGCAGTCTTCCAGAAAAAGCACGATTCAAGAAATCCTGATTGGAAGCTTTACACATTTGTCCATTAACAAAGTCGGCGAGAGACAAAAGTGTCAAAAGAGTTTGCACTCTAGTAAAGGGCCAAATCGAAAGCAGGAAGTTCTCCGGGTTTTCCAGCAGACTGGTCGAAATTCTGATGCTGGAACAGCTCTCATGGCAACGCAAAGAGAACGCGTATATGTGTATGTGTAGATGTGCATGTGCATGAGTACAGAGGCAATTCCAGAGCTGACCCTGGAAGTATGGAGGCCGTTCTCGCTAGCCGGCTGCGTTTCTAGCGTCTATCGATCCTATCGGCAAAGCTTCGGCGACGAGCACGCCGCGACTACATTTTCGCGAACGCCACTATCGAACATCCCTATATAGGTGTGAACACACCTATATACGAGCCTGGCTGCCAAGCGAAAAACCAACAGCAGTCTCTTCCTCTCGGACCTAGCCTCTACTTCGCTCGCTCTGTTCCACTCCTCTCTCGTTACCGATTCGTCCTCCTTTTCTCCCTATTCGCCACTCACCTACCACTTTCTCTCTTGCCCATGGATTTCGAAGTGTCTGCACTGTTTTGTCTGTTGGGTTCGATATCCTCAGAGCGGCCATCCGATGGATACACACCAATATTCCAAGCTATTTTAACATTCTTCTTGATATAATACTAATATCTACGAACTATCCTCCAGTTTTTAATCCTTTAACGTTCTTCACCGTACAGTAGAGTTATTGCAAGGAAATTTGTCGTTTTCAGGATAATCCCGTGTTTGGTTAGTCATTGAATAACAAAAGTACCTTGTGGTAAAAAATTCAAGCTTAAGTAAATATTCGAAAATTGTCTCTTATTGGAACATTCAGTAGAATTTCTATTCCTATGAAACAATTTTTACTTTAACATTTACTCTATTAATGTGTTTTAAAGGATTGAATTACTGATTCTTTTTTAAATAAATTAATTCGAACTCTTTCCCATTTCATTGTATTTTAGTTGAAAATGAACGAGTGGATTTATATTGCATTTGACGAGGATACTCATGATGGTTGAATTTTAATTACGCACGCGGATAAACATTTCCAAAGCAAAATTCTACTATTACAGGGCTAAATAAAAACTAAAAGTTCTCTGCAGACAGTTGTATACAATATATGAATATTAAAACTATGATAACGAGCCTGCAATTCGGGTTTAAACCTTGCGTTTGTTCTCTCTCTCTCTCTCTATCTCTCCAAGATCGAAGGACTAACGCGAAATTTATAGAGACACTTTCGACTTGAGGAGTTTGATACCAGTTGGTCGAAGTTGCTGAAGCACCATCGAATATTGTCATACGACTAGTATTGTGTGTTCATCATGATCGAAGGTGAAACAGAAAAATGTTAGTAGCTCGATACATAATCTGGAGTAACACAGAATCCATTGTACAGTGTTTCGCAGAGAATGTTAGCAAGAGGTATCATGGGTCATGATCCAGAATGCGGAAGTGCTAAATTACAAGTTACCAAGCAATTAATTAACGGGGAAGACATCAATCGAAATTCTCTGCCCAATCATGCCTGTTAGAATTCCCTTACCGATTATGTTCGTATTGAACAGTCGCATGTTACCTACAACTACCCTATTTACAATGATTACAGCAACGATCGCAAGATGCAAGTCTTGCACTCTTGTTACGTTTAACACTCGTGCATTCACCATCCCCAAGAAATCGATCAATTATCATGTAATGTAAGTATTATGTAAAATATAGGTTCATGTTAATCTACGAAATTCAAACGAATTACATTAGAATGTTAAACAGTATTGATACGTTCTTATTTGTTTAATACATATGTTTATCAAATAATTCAGATCATTTTGACTTAACCAGAAATAAAAGTGAAGAGGATCAAAGATACATTTTTATAAACACGAAAGAAGGAAGAAAACGTTATTGGCAGATGTTTTAGAATTAAATCTCTGAAAAGCTGCTTTTCGAAAAATACACGAATACACGTGAGGCGAACCGATTATTCGGTCAGACGGGAATAAAAATTGGCCAATGCACCCGGCGAAATATCTTGCAGCGTGGCGCGACGGCGTCTTCCACGGCTGATGCCGGTGGCATATTATTTTGTGCGCGCGCGGAAAATTACCATGACAAAGCCGAAATTGCGTGCACTCGAGCGAGTAACGCTAAGCAACGCTGTACCAGCGAAACACAGGTTGCCCGTTCGCTCGTCTGACCAACCGGCTAGCCAATCGGTCGATCCGCTCTGCATGTATCTCACAACAGTGTGTACACGAGTGTGTGTCGATGGTCCACCTAATTGCGGATGACGGCCTCTTTCAAATCCGGCTTTTCTACCAAAATATATCTTTATCCTGCTTACTTTAGCCCTAGCCTCTTCCCACACACTTCTTCGCGATCAGACCTCATTTATCGGCAATAAAAAAAAAAATGTCTCATCATAAAAAAATTTTCTGAAATGTTTCAAATTGGATAAACTTTAAATAGATTAGATCAAGATAAAACGAATGAAATCCTAATCGCATAATAATTATTATGTTTCATTATACTAATTATTTCTGTTATGTTCTTGTTATGGTACGTTATCTTTTATAAATATCAGGAGTTAATTCTATTCTTTTTATGTTGTAACTGCTCTGTAAGTCGTCAAAATGAAAAGTTGATCGAATTGTTATAAGGTTGAATTGTGAAATATGTAAATCTGTGGGTTACAGGTGTTGGATCTTGATAGGTGCTTTTGGATGGTTGGTACGCTGAACCGAAATTAGGGTTGTTTGGATCCACGACGGTATAGTAATTTCGAGTTCCAAGGGACGCATCCTACAATTACGCTATCGTGGATCCATGATTTTCAGGAAGAGGTAATCACGAATGCCGCTCTGCAATGTTAATCACCAAGCATTCTTCTCGTGCTTTTCCAACTATGTATATCGTACAAATTTGAGAATTGTTACTTTCCGCGTGCACCCTAATTAAGTGATTGAGTCTCGAATCCGTCAATATCGGCAAACTACGCTCTTACATTTTGTTCCTCGTGAATTTAGTACTTTGGTTATTTTTCCAATTACCGTGTTGACTGTTGGACGAATCTTTTTAACCCTTTATACTATTGCTCGTTACAATAAAGACCATATCAAATAGAAATATCCGAAAATGCAATTTTATATTCCAGCTTCAACAAACAGAACATTATAAAAATTAAAAATATCTATTGAAAATTGTGTAAATATTTTTATCGAACATATAAAAAATTTTGGAAAATACACAAACGACGATTACCAATCATCGCTGACTGTCACGATAATTTTAGAATTAGTTATATTTATATTAACGCTAATCTTCAACAGTGATAAGCCGTGGCTTTTGAATCTGCCTTGCACATTATATCCTTTCTCTCTCTTTTTTTTTCACACTCTCTCTCCTTATTCCACTCGTCTACTCGAATAATTTCCACTCTATAGCGGCGACCTCGCCAAGTCCTCGCCGAATGTGCTCTTACACGTGTGTGTGTGTGTGTGTGTGTGTGTGCGCGCGCGCGCGTAGCTATGCAACTATGTACATATATGTGCAGAGACTGCGAGATAAATATACATGTATGTGCTAATTATATGGCATCCATGATCGTGTATGGAGGTATCTATATCCGTATAGGCATGTACATGCGAGTGCATTAGTGCATATATGTACTTCGTACCTATGTAACCATTCTCTAGTTGGCGGCACGCCTCGAACCACGCCAGCTATGTAATATGTACTTACCTACGATCTCTATGTAGAGGGATCTCGCTCGATCTAGCATACAGAGAACTCTCCACTGTTCCACATTGAAAATTCAGGATTCTCTGGAAAATTCGATCGCTTTTTGTCTCAGTATTACTCGCGAGAGCAGTAATACTTCCAACGAGTACCACGAACTTGACACGATTCAGATGGCATTACGAAAGATCCGCTGTTATTCGAAGTAATGTAGAGACAAAAAGGATTCGCGTAAGTGAAGTTTTGCATAATGGAATGAAATTTTCGATTTGCCTGTTCTTGGTTAAAGTGAAATAAGAACAGTACTTATTTTTATACATATACATATTGATGAGAAAATATGTTAAAATAGAAGTGATTGTTTCTACCGATTTTTTAGCTAACTATAATTTAGATGATGAGTGATTTTATTGTAGTTTGAAGTAGTCAGAGAACCAGACGACACTTCGATCGCCATCTCTCCCGCAGGATAGTTTAATAGGATCACGACTATGGAGGCTGATGTTTCTAATTCGGTGCGAGGTTTTGCTCGAGCGTAATTTCCTCTCAACTTTCACGGAGATCGGCGAAGAAAGTGCACCGAAGAAATGGGAGCGCAAAAGACGTCACCGGGCAGGATCTAAGTGCTAAGTTTCTCGAATAATCGGAAATCCTTCGAAGGCATTCTCCCGTTGTTAATTTAGCTTGGCAGGTGGGCTATAGCGGAAGCCCAGGTCACCGGGTGCATCGTTACAGTAAACCGGATATTAGCCGATAACCAGAAATGTACCCTCTAGCTTTCGTCTACAATCTTTTCAGCTAATCGTAAAAATAACAATTGGCAATATCGCAAAATAATTGCAAAAGTATTATTCATCATCATAACAATTATTTTCCATAATTCTGATTTTATAATTATACTTCGATTCATATAAAGCATTATATTGAAACAATTATAAAAAGTCTATGGCAACAGCGAAAGTGTTAAATCTCCATTTATACTTTATTAAGAATTTCACCTTGATAGTTATTCCGAAAGTCAATTAAATTATTATGAATAATGTATAAAACTCTATCAATTAGAAGAGTAAAACCATCCGGCCAAGTTACCGTATTAAAGTCCAATCGTAGTAAAACATCAAAAGCAACTGGATGAAAAGAAACAGAAGAACCAAAGATTCTTTCACCAATGTGTCGGTTCCATTCTTCAGAGCATACTGAACTTTGCATATACGAAAGGTGTCTCTGTCTGACCCGGTCTGTTCGCGGTCATCGCTTCGTTACATCCACTTTTTCCGAGAGTTGGTCGATGTCCTTTTTCCCCTCGGAACTAACGAAGTGAGCCTGCGCACGCAGATTTTTCCTGGTGCTCGACGGTACACTCGGATAGTCGAGGCTCAGGAACGTTGCCCGAAATGTTGCTGCCAGAAAAAGCTGCTCCCTGCTCGCTAAAGCGCAACTTATTAGCCCAAAAAATTCATGCGGTCGCAGGAGTGTCACTCACAGCGGACTGTTTCGCGTAACAGCCGACCACGAGGACGCTTTTTTTGTTAGGGCATAAGAAATATCCTGGTAAGAATATTTTTTAATAAATATGTTTTACGATAGAATCTTCGATCATTATTATTCTTATTTTTCTTTAAGATAAAAAGTTGCGAATAACTCACGATGTTCTATGAATTTTATATTTTTCATGATTTTATAACCGACAGGTAATAATAAAATTGCAAGAAAATTGATAAATATAGAAAAATCGATATACAATCTGTGGCAGATGGTTATCGATAACTCAACCAAATCTGCTAAAACTTAGAAAGCAATTCCAATTGCTACATGAAACAATGGGAATGAGACTTGACCTGACTACTCGACGTTAACGAGAGGCATTAAAAACATTTCGGTGAAGCTTGTCACAGGGTATCTGTCACTGGGCTCGGATTATCAATGACGCTTGATCCAAATCTTGACAAAAGTGTGTTACCGTTAATTTATTAAGTTCTTTGAAGACGAACTTGCTTATTTCTGCGGTTTTGCACCAGTGCACATCGCCGAATCACCCGAAATACTGCTTTCCCCGCGAAACTGTGGCAGTGCAAACCTTGCCAACCGTCGAAACGATCGACCCTGCAGACGGCTGGTCACTGCTAACGAGAGCTTCTAATGATGCAATTAAACTACACCGGCAGGTGCAACCATCCCAGGTATCATAGTATCTGGTTGACCCTTCAGCCAAATATCGATAGCCTCTGCAGGTCAATTTCTTTCTGCCGTTCAAAGATAACATTTAACTTCCTCTGGCATCGAAACAGTAGAATTGCATACGCGTATTTTTAAAAAATAATTAAATAGTGTATTTTGTGGTCTTCTTCAGACTAATTTGCGTAGTAATTCTAAAAACGTTATTAAATGAAAATAATACCGGATTCCGCAAAGATTCGGTAAAACTAACAGTTCGAATATCAGACCCTTGTTATATCCTGTTGCCAATTGTAAAACTGGCTCGAATTTAATGCTACGTCCTCTTAATGGAATTTGACAAAAACGCGAATGTAATTGAACGTATCGCTCGCGAATTACATTGAACTGTGTCCAACGTTACGCGAGTATTATTAAATCTCACATTACCCGATCGTTGATCGGGTGCAAATAGTCCATGCGAAATTCCAGCATTCCAATTGAAAATCACGGGTATCCTAAGTACGTCGGACTTTACTTTAAAACGGAAATTTCCAAAATATATCGCAAACGAGGATTCGCAATGCGGAATTATTGGAATCGCATTGGAAGCAGCAGTGATTTGCGGTGCGTTGTCTTTTTAAGCAGGAACGTAATTTCCAGGGAGTGGGGAGGGAGGGAGGGGGGGGGGGGGCAATTGTTCGTTCGAACTACGTTTCAGCGTCGAGCCCAAACAATTATCGGACGATAGCGCGGCCGAACGAACAAATACGGAGTAATGGATCTCGGAATCCGTACGTGCGAGCAGAGCACGCAATAATTCCTGTATATTAATATCGTCACTGACAACGTCGGCTCGTTGCACCTGCATTATCAGATTACGCGCGTGCAGCTGCCCCAGAGCGGCATGCCACTGCACGACGATGCGATGCGATGCGATGCGATGCGATCCAGCTACACTTTACGAGCAGTTTATGCACGGTACACCATCGAGTTGTGCGATGCACCTCACCCTATTCATGCGACTAAATTTTCCACCAAGCCTTGGTTACTTCTTTTTCACGTATTCGAGCGATCATCGAGCGACCATCTTCGATAAAAATCGACGAGTAATTCCATCAGAGGCTTAAACTCACTTAGAGAAGATTGTGTCGAGGCGCGGTTAATTCAATCTTGATTGGCGTAGTGCTTCCCCCTATTGCCTTCCGTAACCTATTGGCGTCATCGTTCAGAACAGAGTTTCTTTCGACTCAAAAATTCATCTTTTCTACAATATTGTCATTTCCATGAAACTTTCACCGCAACCGTTATATTTCTAATAATGTATGATTAATTAATGATAATTCTTAGAGTATCGTGTATCCTGGAGAAAAATAAATCGAAAAGGAGAAATAAGAAATTTTCTCGAGCCAATAGAGAAAAGTGAATTTTTTACATCGCGAATCGTGTGTCTGGTCGTTAGTTTGAAAATCGAATCGCGATAAAGGCGTCGGTTTTTTTTCAGAACTACCGAGTATAGAGTAGCCTAGGAAGAAATTTGCACTTGCAAAATGTGTTGGCTGGCTGAAAAAGCGTAGGGGCTCCATAAAATATCTATCCTGCGTCACGTCGCGTCGCAGCCGCTGGCGTCGCCCCATCACCAGAGGAGACCGCATTATGAAAATGCATCCGTCAAGTCTGATATTTCATGGATGATGTCCTGGCTTGGAAATGGCTGGACTTACGATCCGCCATAAACCAAACGCCAGAATATCAGCCCTCAGGTGTGCTCTACGTGCGTTAAGATGCTACCGAGTTCTGTAGGAATACGTACTGATTCCAAACGAGCTTCGATCTACTACGCGAATTTCTTAAGAACATAATGCAAAAGTTTAAAATTTAATTTTCGTTTATGTTTTTTATAAATTTAGTTCATCGGTACAGTAGACTTATTGTAGACAATCGAAATACAATTTATTATTAGTAAAAAATGTGTAATTTTGTTCAAACACTCTCAACACTTGGATAGATAAATTTAAAAATACTGTGATTCACTGTAAAAATGGAAAAAGACTTTTGAAAGAAGATAAATTAAGAATTGATTCTGTCAAAAATTCTTCTTTAACGAACTTTTTTCGAAAGCACCCTAGTATCAACTGTGATAGTACTGTAAATCGTAAAATCCGATCTTTTTCCATATCGCGATTACAGAGCATACAAAAACGAAATTCGCAGACAGTAGGCGAGACTAATGCTCGGCATAATTCTGCAAGCTAAAGGCGTAGGACTGTCGCGGTAGCACGGATCTAGATCAACCACTCGAAAATGCATTGAAATGCATCCGTCGAGTCGCGTCATATTCCTCGATAAATATCCGCTGGAAAATATTTCGGTTAGTCAGGGTGGATCAGTTCGAAATGAGTTTATGAAATGTGAATTGAGGAGGGCAAAGTACATTTTGCAAGAAAAACGTGTATAAGTGTATATCGACGTATAAATGAAACAGCTTAATTGAATAATAAACCGGATCAGTGTCTTAATTCCAATATTCGAAAAAGTATTTAACCTGTGAATTGCGACTTCAAAACTGTGTATGGAAAAATTCCAAGCGTCTAGTGAACTAGATATACTTCCAGGAGGTTTTTATCCGTGAATCTCTCCGGTGTGACCCGCTCGAGTATCGATGCAAGGGTGCCTGGAATGATCGTGCATACCTATAGATATACAGATGAATTTCGTGACCCAAATAATCTGTCGGGAAAGATGCTGCAAGCTTTCGGCAACCCGCTGGCTATGCTCTCGTTCAACGAACGTTGTGTCCCGCCACAAATACATATATCGCATCGTCGTTGAATGAATTCGATGCATATTGATGTCCCTTTGTTTCGCTTCTCTGGATGAATTTCAGAGAAAGCGAACATAAAAATATGACCCACAAAACGTATGACACCTCGTACGTTGACAGTGTCCGGGCTTTCGCGACTGACACGCAAATTCAAGCGGTTTTTATATAATGAGAAAATTCTCAAATATTTATCGCAAATATTGTTTCATATCAAAAGTCTAATAATTTATGATTTTATATCGTAATGCTCTGATTTATGAATTTCTCTCTCAAATCGTTTGCGATCTTTACCAGAATGCATTACTAGTATCATTTTACTTTCTGCTATTTAGAACTGTAAAAGTACATTTTTTAATAATATCTACATTGGAAGAATTTTACTTTAATTAACCCTTAAAATATGCAGCGTTTTTAATAGACTCTAATTCGAATGTTCTCTCCGAAACCCTTAAAAAATGCGAAAGTTACAAAAATTATAATTTTATTTTGTAAAATATATATGAACAAAATCACGTTTCCATAGATATCAAGAATTTACGAAGCAATTACTTTCTTCTTTATGCATTCCGCAGAACTGGACAATATCGTTTCATCAGCATACAAAGAATATTCGACCCGCACAATGAGTTTCACTCGTAGCCTCCCCCAAATCCTAAGAGACAAAGAATCGCTTCAGTGACAGAGAAAGACGAGGAAAAGAAAAGAGAAATGAAAAAAAAAAATAGAGTACAGCAATGGTAGCATATTCTACCCTAGTAACCGTGCTCGGTGCATTAACGCAATTTCTCCGGAACGCGAAGCAAATAATCCGATCTCACCCGTGAATTTTAACTCCAACATTATCCTCGCGAAATTAACTCAATTTTGTCGCACATACCACGGCACGTACCGACGATTATCCACCGTAAGTAAGTTTGATCGCTTATAAAGCTGCGTAGCAAGCCGCTCAATATAGCACATTGTTGCACAAATGGCCAGGATATTGGGACAAAGTAGCCATGTCGCTGCTTTAACCCTACGAATTTCCCCCCCTCGTATCTTTACAATATACCTATCCGATCAAAATTCACAAGAGAAACTTTCTCATCGATCAATGTCAAGAAATAATGTTGAAGAAAATAATAATAAATCGAAGGGACTGTAATATATTCTAAAATATTTTCACAATCTCCCTCTGCGTCTAATTACAATAATTAACTACAATGGAATATAAATTTCACGTAAGTCTGAATTCATTTTAAAAATGTTATAATATAAACCTTTTAAATAAAAAGGGTTTCTCTCAGTTTTTATATTGTTAATAGCGGAAAATCAGACGTAATTCATTTGAAATATTTTTTACACGGCCAATAGATAACAAAGTTAATCAGATAAGAGTTCTTATCCTCTCAGCTTGTACATGTGGTAAGAAATGAGAAAAATAGTAGCCGTAGTACTCAAGAATTGTGGGGTTTTATCGAAACAGAACTATGGTTTCCTTTAAACACGAATAGACAAAGCTGTGTGGTGCCAACGCAGCTGTTGCGTCAAGTAGAAAACTCGACGATTATTCCGGCCTCGCAGCGGCTGGTACCAGCACAGTGTCCGAGAGCATGCATTTGCTCACGCTTACGCGATCAATCCGAGATCCTCAGCGTTCGGCGAAAAAATAGCATCCGAAAATCCTCCAATCCCACAGGTATTTGCGAATTCCATCGAACTTTGTCGTGAAAAGTCTCGTAGTCTCGTCGTGCAGTAGTGAAAAAAAAAATAGAATAAAATAAAATAATTGCAACTCTCGCGAACAGTTTCGCCAAAAGGTTTGGTGGAAAGGTAGGTGGTGGATATATTCGCAACCTATTCCCTGGGCTTTTTCGTTCCTCTCCTTTTGCGCTTGGTTTTTAGTCCCTCGCGTACCCGATGGAGAACAGTAACTGTTGCGGCGAAAACCCACAACATCGGTAGCAACCGCCAATAGAGCTGGATCCGAAAAATGAATATCAGTATGGATTATTATTTGGGGTAGAACTATGAGCGTTAATTAAGGATTGAAATTTTCAGGATTAATTCTCGTACAAAGTCGAACATTTTCACGTTTTAATTTAGCATTGGAATCACTAAGATTTCTGAGATTAAACTTCGGAATATTAAATTAATATTCGAATATAATTTTTCATCCTAATAGATTTTCTAGTAATCAGTTTTGTGTACTATCCTGTCATTAAGGATCAAACGTAACTTCACACACACACACGCAAAAAAAAATACAAAAACTATTGAAAAATATTTCCGGTTTTATCCGAACCTTTGGGAGTATTTCGTCACAGTTCCAATTGAAAAACTGTATTAATCCTAAGGACTTTCTAGCTGCAATGAAGATCACTCGGAAAGCTAGCTGACGTTTGAGATATCTATTTCACTCAGTTTTGATAAAAGGCACCGCGAGTCACGAGGAACACAAGAGATCTTTACTCTCTTTTTCTTTTCCGTTGACGAGTGGTGGCTATTTCTAATATGTCTGGACGTGGCTAACCGTCACCACTGTGCCAGTATCAGGATGGAAGCGTAGTCGTTACCAACGCTGGAGCCTGCCACCAGTGCGAGAGAAGCAACGAGTAACCCGATCTCGAATCCTTTGCATGCCAGAGAGATAAAGAGAACAAGAGAGTGTACATGCATGCTGGAATCAGCAGATAGAAACGGACGTGGAAAGAGTAATGAACGCGCTTTTCGCGGCTTTTATTTTCACCTGGATGGGCTTTGGCACTGTCCACGCACCACACACCGCGCTATTCCCCCCCTCCTACACGTCCAATGACGCTTCAATCGCACAAAAGGTTCGATTACACAAAGCGCCGACAATGCCCCCTACAGTATTCTTAATGCTCCCCGCTTGTGTTTTATTTCTTCGTAATCGTCCCAATGCTTACCAGTGCAGACGCAATTACAATTTTCCGCAACACCTCCATCGGGTGTCAGCTTGCACGATTATTAAATTATTCAGATTTATTGGAATAACGTCAAGTGACACGTTTCTTTGTATAGTCGGTTGTAATGATTGTATCGCAACAAGTAGCATAGTAGTAGTATCTTTTATAACACTTGAAAGAGATTTGAATTTATACAAACCTGTGGAAAGTGATACTGTTTAATCTGACAGAAAATAATTGATATTTCATACAGAGAATTTGTATAATTTACTGATTGACCGATCGGTACAGTAAATTAACTTCGAACACGTTAAAAACAATTTTATTTATTCCACTAACGAAATTCTGTACTACGAATCTTTCACGAATTCTAGACCAAAAATAGAAACTTGATATCTCGACAGCAAGGTACTAAAGCTGAAGAATTATTAATTGATCGATCCCCGAATAGTAAAATCGGTTATCAGGTGCAGGTGCAGATGGTATATATATCGGCTGGAATGCTGCGTGAAAGTGGCACTTTGTAAAATAGGTAAAGCATAAATATTCGGCACTGGCCCTATTGCGACGAAACAACGTTATTGGGCACGCTCCCAATATCCGGTCTACGATGCAATAATTAAGCTCTATTCTTGGTGAAAATTAACTGCTGCTGGTATGCATCGTCACGTAGAAGTTTTCGCGTGTACAGTACCGATGAGCAAGTGTCACAAAGCGTTTAACCGAATAAAAGAGAGAAAGAGAGAGAGAAACTTGCACAATTTCGTTTCACGTATCACTACGGTCGTCGCACGTTACAAATGAGAATATTGTAAAATGTAGCCTATTATTTGACTATAATTGTGTGACACTGTGCGAACACCATCGCGGAAATTCATTTCACCACTGCTTTTAAAGTGATAATTTCATATTAAAGAGATATACATATGTTGCATGTGATATTCTTTTTCAGCAGTGCTTCTGTACTGTATATGTCTCATGTATATGTATAATGGAAATATGTCACAGCCCGTGCCAAGATACTCCCGTTTTTTCCATTACGGAGAACGCAAGCCCTGCCTGTAGTGATTAAGACAACCGTGAGTATGTTTTGCTTACACGAAGGGTTGCAAAGGGTCAGTCTGCATTATATGTCCTCTACTCTTCACCCAAATGGATATATCGCTCGGCTGCTATATTAACATGTTAACCGTGGACATTGTCGTCCATCCTTTGAAATTCACATTGCAATTAACTATGTTCCATAGCTAGGAATAATTTAGAAAATACAGAATAAGCATATGAGATTGTTACAGTAGCAAATAAAGAAGATTTGCATATTACTTGCGAAGTGTGCAGCTACATCCACTCAAATTTTTAATAAAGTAAAAGATAAAATTCTCGTATTATTTATGAAATTTAATATATCAATAAAAAACATTATTTTTAATATCCATTAATAAATCTAATCGGTGTCACTGGTAAGGTACCTAGTATTCGTTAAACAAATATAGTCAATCCAGCGCTCCAGACTAAATCTCCAAGTTGCTAAAGGTTAAGTAACAGTTAAGAAGATAAAAAAGATCATAGCGACTAATCCAGCCTTACTGTAATTGTCGAGGATGATTGCGCTGAAGCGCAGCCAGTTGCGGCATGCACGGCGCACCAAAAATATCAATATGCACGGAACGCCTCGACCGATGATACAGGAAGCTGACTCATACACGAGGCATATACGCACGCGTACATATACTAGTCAACCAGTAAGCACACACGTTTACGAGTCCATGTGCATCGCAGTATTGCACACGCATTTGCACGTTTTCTGACTCCCTTACTCCTATCCCCTCCCTCTTCCTGTCCTATCGGCCGAAGCGCACCCCTCATCATCCCTACTTCCCTCGAGCAAATCCCCTCCCAAAGTAGCAGCAACCCCTCCAGCTATACGCCGTGCTTTTCACCCATCTCGCGACCCCACTTTATCTCCCTCCCTCTTGCGCCATTCTTGGCAATGCTTCTCTCTTTCTCTCTCTCTCTCTCGCTCTCTTTCTCTTGCAGAGCCCTCAATCCACGCTCTCTTACCGCCCTGCCCTCTCTTTCTCCCTTTCGGCGCTCTCACCTGCGGTGAACAACACCGGTCTCTTGTCTATGAACTCGTGCATTCCGCTCGAGAGAGATCGAAGAGAGTAGCGGTGCGCAGGATGGAAAGAGAAAGGCCCAGGGAGAAGGGGAAGGGTGGAAGCAAAGTTGAGTGAGACGCGCGGTAGAGAGAGAGAGAGAGAGTGGGAGTGGTGGAATCAGAGAGCGAGGAGCAACGAGTAAGAGAGAAGCAGACTATGCAGAGATCCCGTGGTTAGACTGGGCTACTACTACTACTACTACTACTACTATTACTACTACTATTACTACTACTACCACTACTACTACTACAACTACTACACTATCTTTCCGCATATCCTTTCTCCCCGTAGAACGGACACAGTCCATGCCGATTTACCGGGGGAAGAAATCTAGCCGATCTATGTATCTCGTGAAGTGAGTTCTTTCGAGCGCTGCACTTATCGCGTTGTTAGCTTGGTGAGACTGCCGTTGCTGCTGTTGGGTAGGAGAGAACGCGCGCGCGGTAGGTACTGTCCTAAGCAAAAGCCTCCAGGCATTCCTTGCTGTGCGCACGCGGCTGCGATCGTTGCCATGGACCACGCTACCAACACCAACTAACTTCTCCGCGAACTTTCGAGCTTCTCCCAAGATCGTTAAGCTTTTATCCGCTACGCTGTGCTGTTGCTCTTGCTCTCGCTCCCGCTTTCCGAAAGATGTGAAGCTTCATTTTCATGATCACACGGAATTCCGCATACGGTTGGCTCGCGAAATTTCTTCCAGAATAAGACGAATAGATCTCTCCTGGGATTTTCATAAATTTGTAACTTGCTCTTATTAAAACCTAGCTACGGTTTAAAAAAAGCGAATTTTTTCGTATTCAAAAAATGGGGAATTAACGTGCCCCGCGAATGTGAAAAGATGGAAAAGATTTTTAGACTCAGTTTCGAATTCATAGAGGATTTCTGTTATTATTATTTGTAAGTCTTCTGCAACCGATGATCATTGGAAAGACAATCTTGCCTGAATGGTATCATACTGAAATTGTCCTTGATCGAATAAGCGAATATGTATATCGTTGAGCTGTCTGGCTCCGTCAGCTCGACGGATGTTCCGAGACTTCTGAGTAAGCAAAGCAATGGGACGTAATACCGCGATCGTCGCGACGAATTATACGCTCGAGGAGAAACGTTTTAGCTTTCTAGAATGTAGATACCTACTTAGCGGGAGTGTTGCGAGGTGGAAGGTAAGAGAGAAGGTGGGTGGTTACAGTCTGCAAGAGAAGGTCGATTCGTTATTATTACGTGACACAGTTACGCAACGGCTCGCCACTGCCGTCCACAAGAACCGAATGTGTGTATGTATGTGTATATATAGCACCAATGTGCTTCATGTACACCGATCGATATTGTTCAATTTTGCATGTCAGGATAGTAACGGACAGTCGCTTTGTCCTCCCAAACGAGGTTTCTCAAAATCGGCCGAGCGAGACGCAACAATACTTGGTAATACTCTCGAATCATTTACAGGACTGTCGGACCTGTCGCTATTCCTGTAGAGTGTAGCATCTAGTACAACTGCATCATATTCCATGTCAATCGAATATTCGATCCGCCACTAATTCTTTGTTTCTTCCTTGATTCGGTACGTAGTACTGTCAGTTTAGCTGTAACTCGTTAGAATTCTATTTTTGCAACTATCGACGGGATATATTCTAAGAATCCTAAGAATTACGTTCTAAGGCTCAATTGAATTTTAATACATTCAAAGTCAGAATGAAAAATCGCAAAAAACTATGAAATATTAAAGAACTATTAAAACGGTTACAGTTAAATTGGCATGTACTGTATTATGAAACGTCTGGATTTTTGAGCCTGTATCCCTTGTTTTCTCAATGTGCACGTAATATAAAGTCAAACAGTGGCACGTGCGCCATGAGATATTCGCGTCATGTCTAATCATTGGTGTTGGAGGGTGTCGCGTACTGTGAAATGAGCCGACTCTTAACATCCCGCCAAGCAAACAAGGCTCAGCCGCCAACTCTACCAAGCAGGAATCGATCTGGTCAAAGCCCCACGGGGCCAAAGCCGCGCAAAGGTGTGCCCAGTGGAAGTGGAAGACGCAAGGCTGCGCAGGAAATCGGCACGGAGTACGGAACGGAGCACGAAGAGTCGAGCAAAGCACACGCGAAGAAAAGAAGGAGGCTACTCGCTGCACGATGAGGAAGCCAAGCAACTTACGGCTAACCGGGAGAAAACTATCGTTAGACAGAGACGGAAGAAAAGAAGAGGATCAGGGAAACGAAGCCAGGGAGAGAGAAAATAAAAGATACAAAATCTTTTGTATATCTTGCAGAACTTAGTATCTTCGTTGTTATTGCTGATCGTAAAAAATGTATCAAGATAGATTTCTTTGCTTCAAAGCTAAAAATATTTATAATTTTTTATGCAACACTATACTGTAGATGAAAAAGAGTTCAATGATCTATGACTATAATAAACTGTTTATATTATCTTTGTTAACTTTGAATTATTTTTGAATGAAGTGAGACTAGAATTGGAATAACTTGACTTGAAATTATTTTTAATCCTGCTACTGCGAAGCAAACTGTGCAAGATACATTAAACACCCTGTATATGTATACATATAGAAGTAGCGAGGGAAAGACAGAGAGAGAGAGAGAAAGAGAGAGACGGTGGAAATAATAGAAGGAGGGCGCGGCGCGACGCGGCGGTCGGTCACTTGTTGCGATCCTGTTAGTTCACCTCTTCGCGGCTGGCTCGTTGTCTTCTTTGCGTTCTCTATCCACCTCTTTTCTACTCCTTACAGGACAACTATGCCGAGGAAGAGAGCTCACGGTGAGAAATGAGACGGAGCCAGCGTCTTCTTCACGGGGCATGTACTCTCGCACGATTGTACAGAAGATCGTCATCGAAAAACGAGACGACAATGAAAAGCAAAGAAGAAAAGCGCATTTTCCATTTAACTATGGTGGGATACAATTTATATGTGAATTTTGTAAATAGAAAAAAAACTGTTCGCACTCGGCTTTAAGCATGCGATTATCTTGGAAAAGTCTACTGGGTTAGAAAACCGAATCGATCTATTTTGTGTCTACGTTTTGAGATCCCAGTAACGTTTCTTGAGCCCTCTATTCGCGATGCGACTAATATAAGCTTCTTTTGGAAATACCTGATGATGATTTAGTTACTTCAGTTTACTTTGGTGTTAGAAGACAGTACATAGTAAAGCACCGTTAGGATCACTTACCTGAAACAAAAATTATAAAAGTTAATTAGACACAGCTAAATAATTTCGACTGCGTACTATTTTATTTAAATTAACGTACTGTTGACTATTTTTATAAGAAACATAACAGAGGTATTGATTTAAAAAAAACCTCCAAGTTTAAAAGGTTAATTATAGCTTATACTATGCTAAAACATAAATTCTGCAGTTGGAAAGTGATTGATGGAAGTAATTGAGTACTCGCGTTTCGAGGGCCATATTGCACCTGACGGAACGATGCAAAGATTCTGGCACACATGACGCATATTACATACCGCATGACGCAGTGTTTTACGCACACGTACTCCCGATAACTGACGCGCGATTATCGCCGAGCTAAATGAAGAGACGCGCGAAATTTCCACTCACCATATCGCCACCGCACTCGCTCGCTCACAGCGAATAACAACCCACACACGCGCGAAGCACCTACCGAGGAAAATTCCGAGAAAAGTCGACAAATACGCATACAAATCGGTTCTACAGTGATGTACAAAGAACAAGTCGTAACCCGGCTACCAACTTACTTGTTAGTTTTACTCTCACGTTTTACTTTTCAGAAATTTACGATATATACTATATTTCACAATAATAAAACAAATTGAATCAAATCGGTAATTAAAATGTGGTCTGAACGTTACTGAACAATAATATTATTGCGTGTAAGTATATAGTCGGCAATTTTATCGTAACTGAATGTAAAATAAAAATGTCTAAGTAATTCCGCGGTGATCGTCAGTAACTCGAACTCATTATTGTCGCTCATTGTGACATCTTTTGCAATTTTAATGAAACAATATTAAAGCAACTGAAGGTATGTATCGTATCGTTACAATATTATAAATCTAGCAGATTTTTTATATAAACTCCACCATAGACAGCAAAGCATTCGTACTATAATTTTTGAAAATCGTTGATATCTAAATTCATATGAAAATTGATTATCTTCTATACACATCCCCGATGACAATACATACTGCATATGTATGTACATATATTTTCCCGCTCGAGTATACCAATTATACTACACAAGAGGCATACTATAATTAATAGATATTAGATAGTATATCAATTTTCATTATCTTTTACGTGACATATTGGCCGCGAGGGTGTGCCTTCCATATAAATCGCTATAGCCAAACTATTAACAGCATGTCAAGCCAAAGTGCAGTGTACCTCGTGACAAGATTCGGTGGGCAGAGCCACTCAGAGAGTGGTCGATTGCATCGAGCACCATGAAGATCGGCATCCCCGTTCCTCCCTTTGCCACTCTCTCTCTCCTTCTCTCTCTTGCTCTCTAACGCGCAACCCCCGTTGCTGGCAGAGTATACATATATACATATATACATGTGCATATACATAGAGAGAGAGAGAGAGAGACTGCGAGCGCACTATTCCGTGCCGAGAAACTATAGGCCCACCGGATGCGCGACCTCCTCACACGAGTACCACTGCACCCAGGTCAATTAATTCGCGGTTCGATGTGACTATAAACTATGGACACACCTAACCCGAACTACTATTGGCCGGTTCTACTGTCTACCAGTGAGCGACTCTGACGACAATAGCTTCTCGGGACCAACAGCTGTGCTACGGTGCTGCGGGGATCTAATGTAGACCGTATAATTATTGCGTAATTAGCAAATTTGAGCACCACGGCTCGATCGATAATCGTAAATTATTGGGATTGGTCAGCCGAACCTGATGCATTGCTCACGGCGATGCAAGCTCGTCGTCAGCCGCGATATTATTCCCCGAGAGCCAATGCGAGTCGCACATGTGTACCTTATCCTTTGCCTATTCGTGTTGGGAAATTCTAAAATTATTATGAATTTTTCGTGTTCGTCTTTTACGAAGCAATATCACTGGATCGAATTATTCTGTGTATAATGCAATTTTGTAACGTAAGTCTTGAAATAAGCTAAATAAGCTAAATATCGCTTGCGGTTTGATATAAGGTATATTTTAATTTTATAGAATAAGATTAATAGATAAATTGATAAAATAAAATCTCGATTATACTCGTAACTGGACTTATTCGTTTTACATCTTCATATGTGCAATGTAACAGTGACGTTCCGAGGCAAATCGAAAGATACATAATTATAATCGATGCAAGTGTTTAATAGAGCGGAAACTTTTGCAAACATTGCAAAAGCTAAATTCGAATTTTACCAACTATGCAACTGCACTAGGGGATGCAATGATTCGCGGGCCGATGATTCCACGGTGAGCTAATATTCACAATCGAAGGTAACAGGCATCGAGATTCATGCGGATGCACCACACCTATAAATGCGAAGAGCAGATATCCAATGCTATGCGAATAATAATTATTTTCGTCATTTCCTGGGATTCCGTGGGCGAACGCATCAATCCGAAAATCGTATAAACCAACTGTCACATTCACGCCCAAATTCAAAACAAGGGGAGAGGGAGGGTCCGGTTGCGCATCCGCGTGGCTCGTGAAATACCATTTAATCCCCCGTGAAATCCGGTTTAATTTCGCTGAGCACAATACCCCGCAACTCCGCAGCCATCGAGCTTCTCTCCTCTCGCGCACGCGACCAATCGAAATTTTACTTTCCGGCGCCGCGTCGTTCGGTTCCTTTCCGTTAAATATCACCCCCCTCCCACTGTCCATCAATCCTCCACTATCCGCCAATATTGATCCGCAGTCTATTGATCCGGAATCTTTTTTTCTTACGGAATTCATCGGACTGACAAATGTGATTTCGGTATCGGAACCCCGGCGACCAGCAGACCTGGACGATCTTGAATTGGTCTGGATGATGCTTGAATTAAGTATCATCGAATATCCCAATAATTGTCTATTTATTTTGCAGACTTAAACAACCGCTATCTCGACCTACTGGACACTTTGCGTTTGGCCAATTGATTATCCTAATGCAAATCATAATTAACGTTTGGATCGTGTCCCTTAGTGTGTTTCTAAGTCTATTCGATTTAGAACACCACTGACATATCTGTTTATACCAACGTCCTGCGAGCGATATTATCAGGGCAAGGGGAGGGCTCTCTGCGAATAGACTGATGAGCTATATGACGATAGGGTAGGCCCGCTATTGCGCAATGTTCGGCTCGATATTGGGAATTCGCCACCAGGACGCACTCCGGAAACAGCGCACCAATGTGTCGATTGCGCATTCATAGGCTCACAAGGAATCCTATTATACTACGCGAATCTGCTACGTGGTCAGATCGAGTGTTTTGGACTATATATTGTAAAATTCGCGTATATGTAAATATTTTAGTAAACGTACCCTAAATTTAGTGGCACAGTTATCGGTAGAATATGTATAAACCCTGGAAATTTTCCCCTACGTATGATTATACATATAGTATAATAATTATAGTACACACGGTAAACATTACTTTTGGTATTGCTGGTACGATGGAGCTTTACCAAATACCTATGTATGTAGTTCGATCGATGCTAAATTAACAAAGAGATTGTTTTCCGAGGAAATAAATTGCACATGATGCAAAGTGAGCAATGATCTTTGATTCGTGAAACGATTGGAAAGAGCAATTGGTAGGGTGACTGACACATCAAATACTCTTCAAAGCCCCTTGTTTTGTCTTCAAACACTTTGAGTCGTCGAATAAATCCCGCATGAAACACGCTGCACTACTGCAATGTCCCTGACAGGATTCCCCGTTCGCCAAGTTAATGATGATTATTGTTATGTGCGTAAACTTGGAATCTTTGTACCCGAGCGGGACATAAATTCAAGGAGAGAAAGTGGCATCTCATTGCGGAGATCTTACACAAAGTGTCATTATACTGGCAAGCGCGCTTTGCAAGTATTATTGCACAACAGATTTTCACCACGACAACTTACTAAATGCCAGATCGGGTAACATAAAAAGACTGCGAAATAAAGCGAAATATGGAGAGAATTCCAAAAAGAAATTTACGTTGTACGAAGAAAACCACTGATACTGTGACATAGTAGCAATAACAAATTTTGTTCAAATGTAAATATATTTTCTCTTAACGGTAAAATATAGAAGCCGTCATAGTATTAAACTACCAATTCCTTGGCTACTTTAGAAATAGAAGGAGTAATTTATCGGTAGTTCTACTGGTAAATGAAATCAGAAATAAGATCATACTATTTGATTAAGTTCCAAAGCTTCGATGCCTCTAGATACGTATCAACTGAAACGATTCATTTGAAAATTCCTTAGATACCATTTGCGAGAAACATGTACCTAAATGAACGGCCGCTACTTCATTCGGCTGTTGGTGCGTGACATCGGAGGAGAGCTCGCGGTGAACGAGGCGAGAGTACAGAGCGCAGCGCGCATTTGCAACGGCACGGTGCGGCACGGTGCGACGCGACAGTATTGCACGGAGCGACGCTGACTAACAGCAGTTATCGCTGAACGGAGACGGAAAGAATAAGCGTGAGCAAGAGGGAGCAAGAGGGAGCGTGGTAACAACAGCCGGTGAGGATGGCAAGGGGGTAAGCGAGGGGGGTAGGCGCGGATTTGCGACGTTGCCGGCATGCGCAGAATGGCGTGGTGTGGTCTGGCGTGGCGGCGGGACGCGGACGCATCGCGTAATCGCAGCTCCGCTCATAGTCGTAGCTGTAGGCTGTAGCTGTGACGTAGTCGTATTCCTAGAGCAAACACGCGGCCACAAGATCTCCACTGAACTATAAGTACTTTGATTGAGGAGGGAGGGAGATCCGCGGAAGGGATAGCACTCGGTGGTAGGGATCGATGCGTCACTGGAAGGGAGGGACCAGTAAGCGGAGGCACCAAGGGGAAAGCTAGAACGGGGAAAAGTGATGATCGGTGGTTAAGGGTGAGAGGGCAGAGGGTGTTACGTTACAACGCGGTACGTTACACCTGCATGAACTATATTGGATCGTGTGGGCGCGGTGGTGTCATCTCTCGGCGATCTTCCGAGTGACCTCCCTTCCCTCCAGGCCAGTTCCGTTCTTCTTCGGAGGCACGTCTAACTTTAGCCAACCTAGCTTCACCAGACACCGTCCCCTTTGCCTCCTTTACCCGTCTTTGACATACCCACTGCCGATCTACCGCGAACTTCCCCTCACCGGCAGCTCTCCCCACTGTCATAGATTCGTTGAGTGTCCACTTCGCTTTGGTGGGGAATACAGCCTCTTGTGGTAGGAATGGGTACGAGTGAAACACTCTGGCCCATGGGGGAAGAAGCAGAGGGCGAGGACAGAGATACTGCTCCACAACGCTGTCTTGCTTTCCTGCCTCTTCGTTCACGGTCACACCCGCAGAGGCTCCCAACCGCAAACGCGTGCCACTTACTAATTTCTGTGTTTTTCTATTGTCAATCGGCTGATAACTATTCAAACGAGATACAATCGACTTTGCGTCACCAGAATTAAGAGAATACCCGTATCCTCCTAATTTCAACCCTCTCTTACAAAATTCGCATTTGAATTCAAAACTTGATAACCGGACTTCGCAAGACCGTATAATTTTTTGTCGGAAAAGAAAATGAAAATTTTGAAGAAAATTCGTCAGTTTCGATGAATGCAATCTATGAATAACACATTCTGGATAAATTAATAACAATTCATGAATAAATATCGTATAAAGATTCCGAAACTTATGCATCAAGCAAAAGATCTTGACAACAGCTGCGCCGCAGATTGAGAGCCACTGCGGGTACAGTATCAGACCGGCTCCACCTAGCATAGGGTGAACGGGTCGGAGGCCGCTGGTTCCTCATAGAGTTGCTCTCTTCTTATTATTATTACACGATCGCACGCGCGCGCGAGCGCTCACTGGCTTCTACCGCACGCACACATCGTTCGCACGCATGCGCGCTCAGAATCACAGAGGAGGGGTACCGCGTGTCTCAAGGGAGGGAAAGCAGAATAACGATGGAAGGGGTGCTCGAAGGGTGGGGAAGAAAAACAGGTTGAGCCGCGCGCGAGGCATCATGCTGGCGGAGGGGAGAGAAATGATGCCGCTGGTCCGTAGTAGGAGAAAATCACAACGCACTGGCAAAGTGGTGGTGAACCTTTCAGCAGGAGAAGCACCGTGCGAGGGGTGGCAACGGGGTTGCCGCACTTACCACTTCTTTTACCGCGGATTACCATTATCATTATTCCTATTTGTCGGGCGCCAGTGACAACTACGTGTCGGAACAACCGTTATGATCGAATAATATGTATTTTTTATCTTGGTTATTCTATCGAATTGCTATATCGCTGATTCGTCGTATTAATTACATCTCTTCCGTAGTTTTCCTCCTTCTTCGAAACGTTTTATTCAAAGAGTATAGTTTATCATTGTGAACTCCAAACACCAAGCCTTGTTATATCACATTTCTGCTCGCAATCATAAACACGTTTAATGATTGCACGTATGCAAATATTAAATTACATCTGAGATTAGTGCTTTTTTCTTCAACTTATTTTAATATGTATAGTCTGAGTAATTTCATTAAAGAACTGAAAATACTTTCTTTTAGGTGGAATATAAAACAAGTATGTAATTTAATTCCCAACAATGAAACGCGCATGGTCTCATTTTAAGATACTGCGGCAGTATGTTGCTTGCCGCTCGTAAACTTCCAGATGACCACACTTCCTTCTCCGTGATTACGCGCTGTAACTTTCCTTTGTCTCCCGAACATTATCGTGTCGTGTCACATTCGTGAGCATCATACATCATGCAACACGCACATTAGTTATTCATCGGAGGACCGATACCAGGTCCAAAGATGTGCGACTGTCTTGCGATGTCTAAAATATTCCTTTTAAATTCAATATGAAAAATTTGACTTAATTCCGGTTTGCGTGTGGGAATTGTACTCAAAATAGTCTAACTAAATCACAGAGAATAATTCATAATTGAAGAGCCAGTATCAAATATGTACACAACGTGCAGAATACTGCATAATACAATACTGTTGCAACTATGAGAACTCCTTCATTTGACAACAATCATTGAGGAGAAAAATCTTTCTCTGTACTTAATTCGAGCCATTCGTCCCAATTTCAAAACAAACGCAGTGACTTTCAATAATAAAATCCAGAAAGAAGAAATGCGAAGCAGGTCATTCTGGTCCCTTTGGTAATTCTAGTATTAAATAAGCTCAAACAGCTCGACCTTAACCCAACCCAATTGCAAGTAAACAGGGGAGAAAAGTGAATTTATACAATCAGAGTGTGTATTTCATCGAGTGATCCTCAATCTCCGCTCCATATTATTACTATTTCACTAGAACCGATTACTCTGATAGCGACTAGAATGAGCGGGATTCTCCCTTGGGAAGCGACACTACCACTCTTATCGCGCGATCGAGGATGAGAATGCTCGCCCCAGCGTATTTTCGCTAAATCATTCGGGATCGCTCATACAGAACGACGAGCGAGTGCAAGCACGCAATTACCGTCCATTCTGAACCCGAGGAGCTCCCTTTGACTCCCTCTCCCGTTTCTCTTTCTTCGGACCTTCTCCTCTAGTACCACACACCTTCGAGTCTCGACCTTCGAAGAATTCGACCTTGAGTCCTCGGCCGATCAACGCACCTTTGGGTGCTGCTGATCCCGACAGGATGATTCCTGGAGAACTCTGAACCAAGCTGCATTAACAATTTCCGTACCATCAACCCCAATTGCTTCTACTTTACTATGGAGATCGATTGCAAATCGCGGCAAGACTAAATTGATTTTCTTTAACATATTCAAGGTAAGAATATGTTTCGTTGTAGAAAGAAAGCAGAATGGTTTAACAAATATATATTTTCCGATGGGAATCAAATTTTACGTAATGCAGTATGGTAGCAGGGTAATGAGATTGACGTAAGGCAGGCCAAGCCTCACAAAGCGGAAAGATTAATAAAGTTAATTGGAGCAGATCGGAGAGAAGTCCCAGCGTCAAACGGCACTCGTGCTGCTCTCGTAACGCTTAGATTACCCCTTGTATACGAACTGCGACCTGTCGTGTCGAAGTGCATCCGGTGTTCGCCTTAATGGACACACATGTATGTGCAATTTACAATGTGATATCATAATGCAACTTGATTTTCCAGCAGGACACAAGGGTGCTGTATCCTACCTGAGAAAGGATTACATTAAATATAAAGTTCGGTAGTCAACAGTTTCACTTGTCATTGGCTGTTAGACTTTGCATTAAGGGAGTGTTCACCTCTCGCGATTCAGAAATCATTTGTCCCCAAATTTTTAGTTCAGTTACCATGTCACGATTCACTTAGTTAATTTTAAAACGCAATCGAATAATTACATTCGTACATTTATCAATGTACGAATCTCAAAACCCGAGGCTGCTACAACGAATAGCGACAGCAGCACAAACTGTTAATATTGAAAGAAACTATGTAGTCAATTGAATGTTACTAAGGATGAGTGGCAGAAGAACGTAAATAGAAGCGAGAGATGCGAACGTTCGCGGGTTCGCGATAACGCGATTACCGCAGCGCAATCGTGCTGCCCGTCACGAATGGCATCCGCCGCGTGATAATGATCGCGCATAGGGAAGTAATAGCGCTCCAAGTGCATTGGGAGTACCCGAGAGAGTTCACTCGGCCGATACTTTTCACGTTCACGAGAAATTAATCCTTTAACGATGTTTGACGAACATACTCGTCCGGAAGAAATTAACACCCCTTGGAATAATAATGAACACACTTGTTTACGAATTAAAGTATTAGTAAAAATTGATACATCTAGTAGGATAAAAAATTATTGTGACTTGATGGAAATATGGTTTGCGATTTGTTAATAAATTATTTAAATTAAGTTAATAATATTTATTATAATAATAGTAATACTAGTATTTCTTAGTATTAATATTCTGTAAGAATAAAGTAAGTGATAGTACGTGCTATTTGTTTCAAAGTATTTTAAATGAAAGTATTCTCGGAGCAAAATTCCAGCGTCGAAGGGTTAAGCAGCATTACGGTACGGTGCGCCAGTGCGATTACCTGGAAATCACAGCGGCAGCAGTGAGCTGCGTTACCAACGAGCCAGGTACGCCCAGGAGTTATTCCGACTGGTGCCCGCCGAGCGAGAATACACAAGGAATTGCCACTTTGCCGTTCGGTGGACACGATAAAAACAGCCGTTTAATAACGTCACCAGCCGCCGAATACACTGAGTCACTCGCTCGTTTTCTTTTCCAACAATTTCACGATCATTGATTTTTTAATCGCACCAATTATGAATACAATTCCGACAAATACTTATACTTGTTACTCTTTGCCAGTAGTGAAACACGAATATTCCAAAATATTATTTATTATCCAAGTCAAATAAACCGATTTACTACTGACAGCGTGAATATTAAAATAAATAATCGATTTAAGAAAAAATTCTAGAAATGATCTTCACAAAAGTTCGATATGAAAAATCGAATTTTTAATAAATTAACCCGCGTCATTGTCCACCGACTTGCGTGACC
Source organism: Trypoxylon attenuatum (assembly GCA_963989405.1). NCBI lineage: Eukaryota > Metazoa > Arthropoda > Insecta > Hymenoptera > Crabronidae > Trypoxylon > Trypoxylon attenuatum. The sequence continues at coordinate 13,324,460 of OZ022490.1, read as the reverse complement.
CGCGAAGTAAGTTCATCTTACATCGCGATCCCGCATGGAGAATCGCAGAATCACCCCACCTACGGCATGCACTCGGAGGATCGTGTGCCTTTTACCTGTCATCCGTGAGTAATAATCTTGTAAAGGTACGCTGCGCTGCGGATGGGTTTTTGGAGCAGGGAGGAGGACTGCATGGGAAAGCGAAAAGAGAAAGGGAAAGAGAATCGGAAGAGGTAAGTAAAGAACAGAGAAGAAAAAAGTGCAGCAGTGTCCGAGAAAGAAGAAGAAGAAGAAGAAGAAGAAGAAGGAAAAGGAGAAGAAGAAGCAGAAGAAGAAGAAGAAGAAGAAGAAGAAGAAGAAGAAGAAGAAGAAGAAGAAGAAGAAGAAGAAGCAGAAGAAATTGAAGAAGAACAAGATGAAGCAACACCAGCAGCAGCAGAAGAAGAAGAAGAAGAAGAAGAAGAAGAAGAAGAAGAAGAAGAAGAGGAGAAAGGATCAACAACCTGCAGGCACTCCTCTCCGTCGAAGGTGGAATCCTCTCCTCTGGCGAGACCAATGAGCTATGCTGACAACGCCAGATCTATCCTCGCGTAGCTCGAGCCTGCCACACTACCTATAGCGCACGTATCTTTCCGCCAGCCTGCCATACCTAACGGTCGCAAGAAACTTCAGCCATTATTGCGGTGATTGCTGGGTACCTGTTAACGCGTATCCAAGCAGATATTCACTGGACGCGGACGCTCCGAGGATTACTAGAGCCCAAGGTTAATGCCACCGCTCGAGAATCGAAGGAACTCGAATCCTAGTTATCTTGGCCGCACCCAACTCCTCTACTGGAGTAATAAACTTTGGAAGAAATCTACAGGATTGTTACTTCACTCATTCGCGACTTCTTTATGAAGTTTTAACGGTAACGTTCGAAAAAATCCTTGTATCGTTATTGTACTGATTTAGTTACTGCTGCAAAATTGCGAGAGATCGTTTGTGTTATTGCGAAAAAGGTTGTAGTTTAGGTTTGGCATCTGTGGAAATTTCTTTTGTGAAGGTAATAAATGACTGACTGAACTTTGAAGGAATGACTGAAATGACGAAGAATTCAATATCAGGTTAATTATAGTCGAATTAATGGAAGAGTTGTAAATAAAATAAATATTAGGTCATTTGCAAAAAATAGTACAGGGTTAAAAGTAGAATTAAAGTGATTCTCGAGCGTGATTCCTTTGTAGGAGAACGCACTTGAAAATATCTAGAAACGCAAATTTCCTACCGGAGAAATCATCGCACCGCATTGGTTTTCGGTTTTGTTTTACAGTGTTAGCCGCACAGCCAGCGAAACCAAGCTATTATTCACCGCCTAATATTAGAACCGCAATGTTACCGTGAAAGTCGGTCCTGCGGAGAGAGAACCTTCGGAGAAACAGGACAGCATAATTTCAGGTAAACGTTATACTTTCTAGCTTCAAGAGTAATGCGGGGAAAAAATTGCGATGTCTATAGTTCTATGTAAACCATGTTATCTGCGATAAAGATAGAATTACGAACTAGATACACTTGCTAGGTACATAGTACATGTACCTACGTAACTTGTATAGCTTATTCGATCCTACCTACGAATTCCATTGCTGGCAAACATTATGCGATTTATTATGCATCTACGTCATTTAAACTATTACGCACAAAAATCTTGCATATCATGCGTTACCAGCAAAACAATCTCTCGGATCACTCTATATAGATAATTGTAAATTGTTTACCATGTGAAGCGCTACGAAGGTCGTTGGTGAGTGGCATACATAGCGGATACGTTCTGTTAATTCCCATGTAATAATATTTTTAGAGAAGTTACTGCGTAGATTACATTATTAGGCGTTATAACTGATATGGAATTAGAAACAATATCTCGAATCGTTTCTTTCTCACTATACGTGTCCTGTATATTATACTTATATGTTTTTAAGATTGCAAAATAATTTATGCTTGGAACAATACCCGAGGAATAGTGCATTTTCGGATCCCTATATAATATTTACCATCGAATATTCGTGTGAATTTGGGAGTCAAAAAAAATTAATATAACAGTCGACGCGTTAAAGTGATAGTCAAGAAAGTGGATTCTGACAGGGAAAAGCGAAAGCACGGCCAAATTGTCAAAGACGCCGCTGTCAGAGTTGAGAACCGTCAAGCACGAAGGGTGCATAACTCCAGCACGGTATTACACAGCCTGCCGGTATAGGTCGGTACACCCAGCAGACTTGTCTCCACAGAACCAGCACAGCTGTTTCGTATCTTTCTCTCTCTCTCTCGCTCACTCTGTCTCTCTTACGTTCCCTTTGCGTTCATCCCTCTCACATCGGTTTCCTTCCCTCTCATACAGCATCACAGGGTCTACGATCGACCCTTCCTCCAGCAAATCCAGCACACCGCAACGCATCCCATCGTTCCCCTTCTTAAGCAGGAAAACCTCGAAAATTCTCGGTTTCGAGTCCGCCAAGATGAATAAACATAGTTGCGGTCCGCGATTTATGAGATTTATGCATTACTTTATTGCGCTTCTTTGGATAAAATGAAATAATCTTGACTTCGCGAGATGGTACCTGCATTGAAATTCAACTATTACCGGATTTCCTTGCAAGATAGCATTACTTATATTAACACTGGAAGAGTTAAATAAAATTCTGTTACTTTTTTTAAATTTCAATTTTCAACTTCAATTTTTTATTATTCTACTTTGTCTTAATCGTTACAATTTTAAGCTGAGAAACCTTTTGACACCTATCGATCTACTGCCATTAATAAAGCAATAATCTTATATAACAGAAATTAAAAACCAACGTAGCACGTATTTTAGAATTGTGTCAAATTTCATCCCTTGCATCTACAAATAGAGATGGGATTTTTTTACCAATATAACGTGTCACTGAATTCTAATTGTCGGTTCATCTTCGTGTGGAGAGTATACTCAACAAAATGCATAACTCAAAAGTCACGTAAACAAATCCGAGATATTAATAAAAAAACAAAAAAAAACAGGAATATAAAAATGGAGAAGTTGGCGCGATGTAACTCATCAAGGTAGCATTAGCATAAAAATTCCATATAACTCGTAAGCGGTCCACGCGGCGAAACACTGCCCGAAATGAAATATTCATCCCTAAGTAATTATACCGTGTCACGGTGAAAATTACGTGCGAGACACTGTACACAGCCGCCGATGCGTGTGCAATGTGCATGTACCATAGGAAAAAAATTCGTCAAGGCATCGCTAAAATTATAATTCAACTACTATAAAAAAGTTGAAGCAACACGCTTGAACCTATTCCTTCATAATATTTCTGACCTCTATTCACAAAGTTTTTTATTCAATCTCGCTATGAAAAAAAATTGAACATTTAGAATTCATTAAAAAATATCTAGTCATAAAATTTGTTATTTATAAACATTAAACTTTATATTATACGCGAGTAAAGTGAACTGAATATAGAGTACGTATATCTCTCCTTCAACTGAATATTTCTCAACGAATTAGTCATTTTAATCGTTGGCAAAAGTGGCTAAGACCTCCATCCATAATAGTTTTTGCGTCGAACAATAAGTCGTTTGGCATGAAACGGTCGACAAAAGGCTAGTTTTACCTTGTCTTTCTCAAATCACTAGCTTGCCAAGTTAGTAAACCCTTCGTAGACGTCTTAAACACGAAGCAAGTCCCTTTTTAAGCCGCAATAGTTCTACTTTTATGCTACTCGCACGTATGCAACCATCGAGACGCGCATATCTGCTTACCGTAGGAAGTGATGTTCCTACAAACATGTAATTCACTTAATAGTCTCCCTTCTCTCGTCCCTCTCTTTCTTTCCCTCTGCCTCTTTCCTCCTCCCCACCCTTTTCCCGTTTGCAAGAGTACCGCGCAAAAGCTAATTACCTGTTACACACTCCGCAGAGTAGAAAATCTTAGTTTCTAATCTGTGCGTTCGCGAATAGAAGATTCGCGCTGGAAGAAATTCGCGCAGCATGTCGCCAGAGAGAGAGAGAGAGAGATGTCCACATCACGCGGACCTGGGTACATGACCCACATCCTGATACATACACTCCTCTTTCCTCGAAATCCTCCATAAAATATGCACAACTATCGAGCATCCAGCCGAACCTTTAAGAAAACTTCGACGGAAACCATCTGAAAGGAATGATTGGAGGAAAGTGCAATTTCTAAAAATAAACATTGGAGAAGCTTATAAATGAATTTAGCGAAACTGTGTGAATGTCAAGTAAGAATAAGTATGTAATAAAAAAAAAATAGCTCAAGAATCCGATTAAGCTAAATGTAAAAGATATTGAAAAAAATATTGTTTATGAAACAAACGAAACCAAATGTTAAATCCACATTAAGGAATCGAAAACACGAGACACAGTATTTATTCGCATCGCGATAGCCGAGCAAAAAAGTTTGATGTTGGTTGGCTGGAATCGAGGCCCACAAGGCGATTAGTACCGTGAGGCGTGCGAGTACATACTACTACCTCGTACGCGCACATTCGCCGTTTACTCTGTTGAACGTCGCGCCGGAGGAAGAGGGTCCAGAACGTAGAGGAGCAAACCAAGCAAGTAACCAACCAACCCAACCAACCAGCCAGCCAACTAGCGACCTTGCCGAGCAGTTGTCTTCGCTCGATGCGATTAATTAATGCGCTGATGTGTCGCTCTTGCGGTACGTCACGCCAGTCGCGACTGCGGCTTCGGATAACCCGAAATGCGACTATCAGCTCTAATCGCTTCTTATCGCTCCTATCAACGATAGTCGCACTTCGTCAGTGTACATCCGACTTGTCGACAGCCTCAACTGCAGCTTTTCGAGACGCCTTTCTTCTCTTCGCTTCACAGAATCTCAATTACTACTCGGATTCGCTTAATCCACTACGCCTAATTTAATCGATGTAATATAAGCTAATTATGGTTGATCGCTTCGGTGCTGGAAATCAATTTTGTCATGATGTCTGTGATAGCGGAGAGTATTAGTATTCGTGAACAAGTCGAAATAAAGGGTTAAGTTAAGTAGTGAATTGACCACTCAAATAGATATCTTTTCAAGATCCAATTGTTTTACGATTTTTGGAAAAACTACGTAAATAATTTACAGTTAGTTATTGGATTGGATACTTATTCAAAGTCCAATTATTTCTATGATTAAGAAAGTAATGATCGGTGGCTTTAACGTTAAAAATACGGAAACTTTGCTTAGCCTTGATAGAGATCAAGATCGGCACGGACGGAAATGATTTATTTACGGTGCGAATCTCGCTAACAGTGTACCCGTTGGATGGATCCACGGCTTCATGGCTTTAGAATTTCCGATGCTCGAAATACGCTCGATTGGTTTTTGGCATTGGCGTCAATGGTGATTTCAGGATAGTGTGAAAGATGGAGGACTGGGTTCGGAGTTATTGATGAAACTGACCGTGGCAGGCTGCTCGGTCGAAGCAATTTAACCGATACCATGTACGATAAAAGGCCGCATTTTTTACTCAAAGTCCTCCAGCGCGCTACGCGCTCTACCACTGCCCTAGTATTCCAGAAGCTTTATAACAATTTTCACGGTTTCTGTGATCCACGTAGACATGGCAATTCTGTTTTTCGTTTGATTATAATTAAGCAGTTTTGCACATCTATACAAGAAAAGAAGCAGCATTACGCTAGTAGAAACAAAGTTACGACCAACCGTCAATAGAGTTTCAATCCTCGCGAAAGCTCGCTTCTAGTGTTCCTTAATTAAAAGCCCTCGTACATTCTCCCGGTTCATTATAATGATAGTCAATTCGCTATAATAATTAAAAACTCAAATTACTATTTCCCTATTAATTATTTCTCTCGCATTTTTGCGTTGGTACAATAAATTTATATTTGCAGTTTCCCAACAGATATTTAATTATACAGCCAGTTTATTGAACATTTTTACGTGCTGGCTAATTACTGCGAATGCCACTTTATAGGACGACTAAAATAAGGGATAAAATCACTGATTCCCTTTATCGGTACAGATCAAAATTCCGAGATCAACTTTACGAACTGATTCAGCAAATCGTGGTGAAGTACACAAACCTCACATTGAGCTTTCTGGTAACCAGCCAGCGAGGTAACTCACTGCTATGCGATTTTGTGATAATTCTGCCACAAGTATACCCGAAACTTTTACAATTATTTGACTTTAACCGTTAAATTACTAGTTCTAGTAAAATCCATTCGGCAAGGGCAACTTGCCCTAATCCACGACAATCCATTACTACAAACCACTGTGAATTTAGTGACCGGCTTATCTGTGCTCCTAACGCGGACTATCTCTCTGTAACTTCTACCTATCGCTTGTACCATTAGCAAAGGAGCAAGTAGGTACTCATCCTACTCTCTTTGAACTCAGCCCACTGTAAAGCGAATATTATTTATAAATAATATATAATAGGAAACTAATAAACTTTTAATACTCAAAAACTCATATACTATTTGTTGCATATACGTATTAGTTTCTACATATACTATTTTGAAAAAAGTAGAATTCATGCAGTTATCTATATGAAAATTAGATAGTATTATGGAGGGTCATCAACGAGTGCAATGTAAAATAGAAGATCTTTGAAATGGGCTGCACCAATCCACTCGATCCAACGATCGCAAGCAAAAACATCTTGTGGAGCGGTAAGTGCAGAAGAGAGATATCGACAGGCAGACACTTAATTTCAGTCCACTTCAAGGATACACCGGTGTCTTCATTGACTGTCCGTCACCTTGAATTAGCCGTCGCGACGGGCCTCTCCCTCTCGATTTATTCACGCGAATGAAAGAGCAACCTCTCTTCAAGAGGGAAAGAGAGAGAGCTCACCAGAAAGCAAGCACAAACAAGAGGCATGCCGTAGAGTATCGGTTACACGCCTGGTAATTCGTAACGAACCATCCATGGTACACAACTTGAAAGAAATCTGTGTGAGGTATAAGTAGCCCGATGATGATCAAGAATTTCGGAATTTGCAAACCGTAAGAAGCAAATTTCACCTTGGGCGATCTTAAGTCAAAATCTATGCAAGATCGTCATTCTAATTAATCCTATATGTACTTAATTTCTTTTAAATTACTTTACAATATCTATTAAATTAAAATAAGAACAGCTTACATAATTAGGTACGATTAATATTGAAGATTAAGCAATAACACCTTGGATTGCAAACAGAAGAAATGGAAGATCAAATAAATCTCAGATGTTGCAATTAAAAATTCCGAATTGTACGATTTCCAAATATCTAAAAAAAAATTAATAATCAGTTCTGGCGAAGTGAAAGCCGACAGATGAAACTAGACTGGCTTTATTTTGACTGTCGCGTAACCGACTGGTCTTGCAGACACAAGGCAACGGCAGGTATCTCGTCTGTTATGTAACAGCACGAAAGATGCATCGAATACTAATAATAATCGACTACCTTGTGAATAAGTCTCTACTGAAATGAGAATTAGCGAGAGGATCGTGACAATATCGACAAGCGAAAAAAGAAAAACAGTGATAGATAAGGTAGAACGAAAAGGGAGAAAAAGTCTTGAATTGGCGGAGAAAGCAGGGCGCACGAGTTGATCCTCGTGATAATACCTGGGGACGAAAGTGACCTGGGTCGCTCACGATCCCCCGGAGAAATTGACGCTTCCTGTCCTCCCTTTATGGACAGTTAACAACACTTTCACCTTAAAAGAAGAAATAGTTCTACGAATGTTACTACTGGGTGGGAGAAACGATAACACGATCATCGGATTTAAGTCGAAGCAACCGATGAACTCTCACCTATAAACGCATCTACTATATACAATTTAATTGAAATTAATAAAATCAATATTACTAAAATTCTATTTAACCTTATTAGATTCCAATATGCTGCAAATTTTTATGTTAAAATTTAATACAAATGCGCACCGCGAAAGAACACTTATTTACGTTATATAAATCGAGATTGTCGCGGAATAAAAAAGTTCCGACAGCCATGAGCTAGCACATTGATTTCGGTTTGCATAGTAATATTAAAATGCAAAAGTAATATTAAGCAAATTTTTACTCATCTCGAAAATCAGTGCATATTAAATACGAGAACTGAAATTACATTATTCGTGAGTTACTCTTGTTACTTTCTACCTGATCAACAAGCGGTACTTTTATGTTCTCTGGCAACTGACTCGTCCAGATATGTATTTACAAGGTTACGAAGTCTTCTGGCGACACTGCGTCAGACGAGACATCGCTAAACAACTTCGTCGACGATAACGTCAACAGCAATTATTCCACCTGCGGCTCCGGCTCAACAACCAAGCGTATACATACTTCACGATCCTAAGCTCCACCTTCGTGAAAACGCTCAAACATCAAATCAAATTGCATTGACTTAACGCGATTTTACTCTTAAGAACCTTGAGGTATGTCGACGTAATTCCACTCGTTTCCTCGCAATTGGATGTATGTATAGATGTATTAATCGATGTAGTAATTCCCTTCTAACGCGGCAATAGCTCGACAGTCCTTTGCACCGAACTGCTACACAAAATTGGCGACATGAGCGATTAACACCTTATTCACCAGTTATTTTAAGCTAAAAAACTATTATTTCGCGATTCATCAAATGGAAATTTTAAAATAACGCTAACGGGATCCAATGTGTTAAATCGTTAATATTTAGTAATAATCGAGGTTTTTGAAATGATTATATTGGCGATATTGATTATTGAATTTGCATGTAAACCTCAAGTGCAAAAGAATCTGGTTGATAGGATTTATTCGGTTTTAATTATTCTCATCTTTTAATTCGTTATTTCGAATTAAAACCTATCGCATCGAGATTTTTTAAATCCGCATTTATAACTCTAATGCAAATATGGATGACATAGCAATAATGATCTTCGATCACAAAGACTTATATTACTTTTACGAAACATCGACATCGCATAAATTAACCGAAGTGCAAATATCAAGTAGTTAACTCAGGATCGGTCAGCAAAGTGTTAAGAAAGAGGACGTTATGCGGTTGATGCGATTACGGTAGCGGGTTTACTTAAAGATTTAATACTCGTCTAGCGAATATCTCACTAACGGAGTGTACGTAAGCTGTACCGTTTCAAATGACATGTATTACAGGCTAAAGGATCCGGATTTCAAAATGCTGTAGAATCTATATTCTACTACGATAATAAATCAACAAGTCATACTATCCAAGATAAATTAGTACCGAACAATTCAATTCAATCATTGCGCAATATTAATCAGTTGGTTATAATTTTATGAATCTTAATGGACTTTGGGGAATTGTTAAAGATTCGTTGATAACTAAAAATGAATTAGTGTTATCTTGAAAGGATCTACAGTATCAGTCTTTAATCTTCGAACAATCGTTCATACGCATATATACATATATGTATACACGTCGATCAAAGATTGTCGACAATCAGAATTTCACAATGCGAAAGTAGATTGATGAAAGTTAACAGTTTTGTGTGAAATATTCTTTTCAATTTATATTGATACCTTAACAATGCACGATATTTTAAAAATATTTCGTATCCAGTTAATTTACGCAAAGAAATTATTATCTATAGGAAAATGAAATACGGTTCAATGAAAGTGGCCGATTTCAGAGTGAAAATATTAAATAGAAGTTAATTAATGAACTTCGAGAGCCGAGTGAAAAACCAGGGTAGTTAGAGTGAATCTTGATGAAATTACTCAACGACTGATTGGGAAAAGGTTTCATTGTCGAGTGACAGGAAGTGTAGGTGCAGGTAGCTTATAGGTTTGGATGCAAGGGAACGCGGTGAGCGTGTAAACGAGTAACGAAGAGACTAGAGGAAAGAAGAGAGGGAAGGAAAGGAAAGGAGAGGAGAGAAGAGGCGCGGCGGCGTGCCGCCGTTCGAGTCTGCACTGTCGTCCTGCAATAACCGTTCGCTCTTTGTCCGCTCAGCTGCCTGCTGCTCGCCAGTGGTTCTCCGTCAAACTTAATATTTTACTCACTGATCACGATTCAACTATCTATTATTACAATCTAAATTATCTATGTTTATACTAATTAATATAACTTTTAATTCTGATCCTAATATCGACTTTAATAAACGAATATCATAAGATTATACTTAAGAACTAATAACAATTAACCCCTTGCACTCGATAGAGCCGCCCCAGTGACACAGATGCTGTATTTTTCATCTTTGATTCCGAAACCAGGTTAAATAATTAAAATCGCAAAAATGTAATACAGTTTATCAAAGGTGCTTTAATAAACCTGTGAAATTTTTTATAAGTCGTATAAAGAAATTAGCTGGCGTGGAAAGAGTTAACTGTAAAAATATCAGTGAGATATGAAAAGGTCAGTATGTTTACCATACTTTGAAAATAGTCATTGAATAATCATGGAATCGCCAGTCAGTAAAGTGTTAACTGAACCTGCTTCGCGAATCTAATCCCGCTTTGCCCGCGAGAGAGCTTACAGTAGCACGATCTCGCTATAGTCAATTAACAGGAATTTCGATTCGCATGCGTAACTACCAGGATAATACCAAACCACTTAGATAAGTAATTCTGTGAAGCTCAACAAACTTCCAAAACTTCTTTGACACTGTTTCTCATTGTACGTGAACTTTGGAAAGTTTCAATGAGCGACGAAAAATTTGCATATTCTACTAATTACTAATATAATAATATAGTGTTAGTAATATGCAACAGGGTGTGGTGGTGTTAACTAATAATAAGAACCAACCTTTACGTCAATGAAAGAGTAGAAAAACGATTGGGATACCAAAGAAGGAGTATAATAGTAAGAATGAGCAAAAACTTCGCTAGGGACAGAAAGTGGAAGCGAAAACAGACAGGCTCGTAGGCGTGAGGTGGTCAGTATCGAGCGACCTGCTCTGATATACCACCCCCTGACTCTTTCCCTCGCTCCACAGCCCTTCTCCAGCTCCTTCTCCTTCTCCTCCATCTCTTTATGCTACGTTCTACCTTCTTCGGCTTCCACCTACCACTTTGTAATCATTCCCAACCATCAGTGTTCTTTGTCGCAATCTCCAACTTTCCAGATACAATGACAGAAACAAATTGCTACATTTGCTACACTAATAGCCACCAGTGCAACATTATACTTCGGATAGAATTGAAATCTAACAATAAGAACAACTTTTCGAACTCTAACATTCTGAATTAAAATTCAAAGATAAGATCATTTGAAGTCTAATATTTAGTGTATTAAATTGTTGATTCATTAGTTTTTAATCTTATAACTCAAAGTTTCTTACTATCTTAAAAAATACGTAGAACAAGATTGAACGTCTCACGATTGCACGTATAAACTACCATCATACACAAGTTTCTAGAATCCATGAAATCGAGTTTGGAATGGGTACACTCCAATTACAGATAAGCACTAATTGATAATTCAGTAGCTGTTTATCGGGCGCTGAACGGCAGCTTATTACGCTACTAGTACGATCCCTCCCGTTTCGGTGGATATCGAGAACCCAAACGCATCCGATACAGAAGATTGAGATTGTAATTAGCTTTCAACGACGCGTTTCCCCTTCAAACTGCTTCCTTCATCCTTCCAATAATATTAGACCGAGGTTCATCTGTGAATTCAATACAATTCTATCTGTGGAATGGTTCTACCTTATTAGAACGGTTCCTTTGCTTCACGACTCATCAACTTAATGCAGGGTCTCGACAAAATTCGCCAAGGAGATAATAATAATAAGTACCTTATTGTGAAAAATGCTACCCGTAGAGTAGTAGTGAGACGTGAAAGGGCGAATATAACTTGTACGTAAGAAGGCTTTTTTCGTGATATCCGGTATTCGAATGTGGAGTACAGTAGCTACACGGAGAGAGTGCTTTTTACCCGGAGCAATTTTGGAAAAGGGGTCAATGTGAGTGTATTGGAGAAGAGCGAGCCAACTGTTTCGTTGTTCCTATATTGTTGCGATAATCATTCGAAGCATCTTTAACCCTATCGTCTCTATCGGCTTCTCCAGTGCCAACAGCCGAGCCATCCAACCCTCTGGCGCGCTCTCTTAGGGTTACATCATGCTAACTAACTATAGGCGCGCTCCAACCATTCAATCAATAAACACCTACCTACCTACCTGGTTATGAGGAGGACACTTGCTGGTTATGTACTTACTATAGCCTATTCGAAAACACGATATCTTTGGTTTGTCAATATTTCCCTTACAAAAAGAACATCTTTTAGCACTAGCATCATTAGACCGGTCAAAACAACTAATTACTACTTTCGTAATTATTGAATCTATGTTTCAAAAAACATTTCAAGATATTTTGAATTATTGACAAATATGATCTTTGATAGATCTAGTGTAAAGACACAACGACAATATAATTATTGATTAATTTGCAAAAAATAAAATTTATAATTTTGATCTCAGGCGAGATTCGTGATTAGCGGTACATATGTACACTGATATTGTTCGACTGTACGAAGATTCGAAAACTCCGTGCAACGGAGGGCGGGGGTGATTGAATAAACTATTGGCACTTGAGAATGGCAATACGTAATTCAGACAGGAATAGCTAGCTCTGCATAATTTACAGAGGGTTAAATGAAAGAATTGCCATTGCGTATTATTGCATCAGGCAAATGCAATAATGTGCAACGCGTCATCGACAAAACTATTCATGAAGGTAATGAAATAATGTTCGAGCAACTGCGAGAGAGCAGAGAGAGGAACATCAGAAGCAACGGGTATCGGAAGAAGAAGTGTATCGAAGCTCTTTTTGAAGAGAACATTTGAGGATCGCTGCAGGGTTTCGAATCCTCCTCGCGCGCATCCAGGGCCCGCTTTCAATCTCTAACCATCCATCCCCCTATGTGTATATGGTACCTTTTCCATAGACAGGATGCTATGGGACCGAACCAATGTGTATATGTATGTATGTATTCACTGGCATGTGGACCATACGCGTCGCGTCGCCAGCTCAACCCTACCTGAGCGTGAAACATCGCAGCAGACACCATATGGTTATAAATGTAGCTTTCTATAGTTGCTTAACCCCGTTTTAACTGCGACCCGAGCGATGCACTGCGACTCGACTTTTCGCCGAGTGGCAATTAAAGGAGCAATAAGGGACCAATAGCCATAATTGAATCGGAAAGGTGTCAAACATTTTGGCGGTTGGCATGAATCAACTCCTACGATCATCGAGGGTAAGGATAATTTCGTAAAAATGAAGGAGACCTTATCGGATGATGGTATTTTAGAAGAATTTTATACATTTTCAGGATAACAATCCGATTGGTTTTAAGAGATTTTCAACTTCAATTCCCCGAGTTACCTATATCCTTCAATTGCACTGATTACATCTCTACAATCTTTTGCGTCTAGCTTGTATATTCAAATTGAGTTACAGAAAACTAAGTGACTAATGCAAACCAATAAGTTGAAGCAGGTCACAACTGACACTCTCACGATAATAAAAGCAGAATAAACACTGCACTCGGCATAAAGAGTAATGGAAGAACTCGAAGGCAAATATAGGAGGATGTTAAAAGGCGTGAAAAAAACACTTGTACAAAATAGCCATCCTAAGAGAATCTTATCCCATGAAACAGATCCCACGGAGGAACCTTTATGAAGCTGCAGCGCGCCGGTCGAAATTTCAGGAATGCCCAGGTTACGAATCCTAAATTAGACGCATTAATTCATGCCGAATCTCAGTACAGCGTGGCGGGGACCGCATCAGTCCCGTAGTGGTGTAGCGTAACGTGGCGCGAGAAACCGGCTGCAGCAACGTGACTCTCTATCACTCACTTACAAAGTTTGAAACCCTCGAAGAAAGTTGAGAATCCCTGGGGAATGCTCAGCTGGAGCTCCAGTGCTCCGTAGTGCAAAGGCCGAGAGGAGCACCGAGGAACACCGAGGAGGAGACGAGGAACACGATGAGGTGGCAACGCCGCCCGATGGACGGGTGGCAGAGTGTAGTGGCAGAGTGTGGTGGCAGTGTGGTGGCACTGGTTCGCTCGCGCATGGGCGCAAGCGCACACCACCTTCCAAGAGAAACGAAGATAAGTAGCTTGAACCACGCATTGCGGCGGGAGGAGGAAGGCCAAGAGGCCAGAAGCCGCGTGAAATAGAAGGACGTAAGGGGAGGGGAAAAGATAGAGAAGGACAAACACAGCGCGAGAGAAGGAGAGTGAAAAAGATACGCACCGTACGATCACCAAACGCATGCGTGCAAGCGTGCGTATGCAAGAGACGAAAAGACTCACTGAAATCGCGCGAATACCTCTCCTCTCTGACTGATTGTGCGTAGAAGAGACTCGAATGGTTTCCCTATGGCGACGCCAATGGATTTACGCACACTCGACCACTCTGTACCAATTGGTAAACCATCCGACAACACCTACGAGTCGCATCTGCCTAAGGAGCTAAGGATTGGCCTCTTGGGATCTCCCAATGCTAGGATCTTGCATCTTGGCGCCACATAGACGACGCACACTCTTCGCGGCTAGTCTCGATACTAGGGGATAGTCACCAATTACCTTAATACCTCTGTTATTATTAAACTGTTGTACCGGTTCTCCGACTGTTTGTCGGATCGCTTGATGGTTCTAAAAGGTTCTTGGTTCGATTCGCCATATATAATGTTAAATAAATGACCCGTTGTTGACGTTTACTTTTATTAACTGATCGATCCTCACGATCTCTAGGTGATGACAGCTTTTTTCTGCAACTAGCACGCGAAATAATTACGAGATCATTTTCCAAAGTTTATAAATGCCGTGAGAATAGTTTCTATTAATATTAATTAATAAGGATTTAAATGCAGCATAATTATAGTTATAGGAATCTGACAGTTTAAATTGTAATTGGTGTATTACATAGTTTAGTGTCTACTTAATGGTCAACGTGCTAAAGCGCCAGGATTGTTATTGATCCCCCTGACGGAGAAGCGATTCGCGTGAGGTTTGTAAGCTGCTTGGCTATTCGGTGACTGTCGGCTCTCTGTCGATGAGGACCGCAGCAACAGCAACAGCAGTAACAACACACTCGAAATGCGCCGAACAGAGAAAGTTTCTCAAGCATGTCCTATAGAAACTGTACATAGTGGGAATCGTTAAAGACAACGATTGTATAAGCTGCGTGCCGCGCAATATCCGTTTTGTTCGTGCCTTCTTTCTTAACCCTTTAATATGTGAATAACGTAAATCACAATATATATTTTCAGAAATATTATTCTTCATATCTGAATTTAATAATTTAGAAACAATGTTGAAATGATATAGCTTATACCAGGTGTTATAGGTAATATTCGGCAAAAGTCACAAGGCATTCGACAAAGGGCTATAAATGTCGATCACCAATACCCTCCATAGCAGTAGACACGTTAAGGAAATGGTAATCGAGGGAATGGATTTCGCGGATATCACCAGCGAATAGCCAACTCCTGCCTGTGTCGTGAAAATTCGATCTTGGCTCCGAAAAATTGGAATTGGAGTACACTGTCAATAAGTCGGATATTGCCCGATATAACTTCATTTTGCGCGGCCTACTTTCGAAGATTCATAATCAACTGTCCATCCTCCAATTTTCTATTGGACTTTGACAACGATGTTAACACTTTTACTGGTCAACTATTTCATGCATCCACAAATTACAAATTTTTCTTCTAATTGAATATGAAATGAAATTGTCACAAATTTTGCTAAATTTACGAATAGCGAGTCGTTATAGAAATGTTGGTGGCATAACTACGTTAATCTTTCCTAATATAGATGTAAACATAAACTAACCGGTGACCTACCAGCAGGGTATTAATAGACTTTACACGCTATAGAAAAGTATTCTCGGCTATAACAGCAATCCAATTTCACCGAACAGTACTCTGTGATGTAATAATGGTAATCGATGCTTATAAAATTGTAGCGTCAGGGGACGAAAATGCCAAATGCAACATAATTTACTCTGTACTGTTGGACTTTGCCAAAGCTACTGTTGCTTCAAGCGCAATCGGAATTAGCTCCCAAATCATTAGATTTAAAGTAACTTGACACTACGACTCTACCGTTTGATCCGCGCGCTCATTTAATTACGATTTTACACATGTTCCAGTTGCACAGCTGCGCGCGGATAGATAATTCATTTAGTAGAGTCGATTAACTCGCGGCCGAAACAATGCGGATCGGACCTGTGAATTATTTGTAGGCGCAAGTGTCCCACGTATACCAATAAGCAAAATGGAAGGCCTTATTTATTATTCAGTCTCTGTCTCTGTCTCTCTTTGCGTGGCAACGCACACGGAAAATTATTAACATCTCTGATAAATGCACATTACAAACGTGAATTTTAGCTACCTCGGTACTAATTTGAACGTGATCGTGACAATTGGCTAGTCTAAATAAGATCGATTTACTGTTTTGTCTTATCAATCGTTTTATATAAATTTATGTATGATTGAATTTTATAGGATACAGAGAAGAATCGTGCGTGTAAACGTGATAATAACGCGACGTAAGAATTCAGAATGGATTTTACATTCAGGAGAACAGTTGCATTATTATTCCGACAGTTGCTTCAACAATGACGATACTCTTCCTTCACTCGATTCTGGGATAATTTTACCAGGGCCACGCATTTATCAATACTCGAATAAGAGAAGTCATGTGATCGCTCGCATTTATTAATGCAGCTTTTCTCAAGTTGAATGGAAATCGATGTTAGTCAATCGTAACCTTGGCCAATGCTCTTGATTAGCTGTTCTTCGATTTCTTTGACACTATTGATCTGTGATCTTGAACAGTGAAACTATCAACGATTCACGTGTTACCAATAATAATTAAGATAGTTAATTTGAAAAATATGAAATGTTCGATGAATAAATTCTAGTTTCAAATTCTATCAAATAATTCTCGGTGCAATAAACATTACTTTTCTTGTTCGGTTAGACGAATACTTTTAAGATCCGTTTATTTTTTCCAACACAACGATAATACATAATTCCATTATGAAATATTTATAATTTCAAAATACTTTCATTCATAATGTATGGTTGTATGGTCAACATTTTACATTTCAAGTTAAACCATTCACATTGACTTTTGACTTACGCCGGCGTACAAAAGAGATTTTAAAAATGTTATTAGCATATATGTGTAATCGTTGATAGTTTGAATACGAATCATTTCATATAAAATACAAATTTTTAATTCCAAAATACGTAGAGATTATATAAATAAAAATCGATGTTTGCTAGTCACATATTTTATGTTTACTGAAGTTATTCGTGTTAAATTAAATTACTTAAATTAAATAGAAAGAATTATTTATGACTTTTCATTTTAATAATTTGAATTATATATGAGTAATTAGGAATTTTAATTTGCTCATAAATACTTCACAACGAGACTATTGCCGATCTGTTAGCTTTTGCAAGAGAAAATAAAGAATAATCAAAAGTAGCTAGATCGACCGATTTACTGTGGCAGGTGTGTTACGTTGTGTCGCGCGACTTTCATCACCGCGTAAGTGATACAGGCTTTAATGGAAAACGTAATACCGGAGGGAGGAATAAAATACTGCACCATCGCGTCGCGTCGCTCTGAAGTTACGACACTGTTACGCTACGAAATTTCGGTCTGATGAATTCGCGGCTCGATTGCAGCGGGAGCATGTGCACCCTTTGCCCGGATGAAGCTGACGAATTGCATTCAACAGAAAAAACTTTTCTTTTAAGCCAATTTTAGCTTTATTGAATATCGCAATAGGTTTAATACATCACTGAATTAATACAACAAGTTTTATGGACGTCTCAATGACTCACTTAAAGTTATTCACATTTTTTTGTCTTTAGTGTTTAAATTGTATTAAAAATGGAATACAAGAATATCGCCACAAACTACATTTTTCTTGGGAAAGTTGCGATATACGTATCGATTTTTAACGCATTCGACTGTTTAATGATTTTTGGGTAAGTAAAAACGAAAGCGGCAGGAACACAAGGGAGAAGTCAAAAGAGGAGCAATGTTTGGTATGTTTAAAGCAATAAGCAGGCGAGCAAGTTTTCCAGAGTATAGCGTATTCAGCAGCGTGCCAGCCATCCAACTGAAACGTGACCAGTGACTAAAGTGTCGTTCATTACCTGCGGCTCCGAAACCGAGTCATACGTGTCCATGAGCGCGGTAGACGCAAACATGATGTGATCTGCTTCTGACTCCCTCCCTCAGTCTTCCTCACACGCGCGGAGGAGATACCCGCTTACCACTTCGGAGAAGTGAAGCAGAGGAAGAAACCAACGAGATCGTAATCACGGAAGCTTTCACGAGCACAATCCTTTTGATTTAACTACATTAAAAACGGGAACTGTTTGTCGTTTGTGTCGCGTCAACGACTCCGATCCACTGTAGGACTGTCACGTAGAACCAGGTCAACATTTTCGGTACCACGTATCTTAAAGGACCATATTTTTAATCGCAATTTTTTACAACATTGCACAAACATTTTTTTATTCACAACTATTGAAGAAAGGTCAGGAAATATTTGGAAATTTATAATAGTTTATAAATCTATCCATTTATAATCCTATTTAAGTGTGCAATTCCTATGATATTCCGATTCAATTTTTCCACGTCTTCTTTGGTGTCTGGAATATGCAAAATTATCCCTAAAGACTTCTGGAATGGGATTTTTGAAGAGGAAACCCAGGCTGAACGAGTTACCTACCCCTAATGTACAAGAGTTCTTGAAGAAAATCTAATCTTGAAGGACATCTCCGCTAGATGGAGGAAAGGGAATAGTCCGGAAGGATGCAAACGAATTATGCCTCCTTGCGGAGCCGTCAATATCCGTAGAAGTCGACAAACTGGAGAGAGTCAGAGATCGTATTCGTAGTGAACATTCGTAGCATGCGTCATACGTCCGGAATGTATCACCCTCCGTCTCGTTGGAGTGCAACCGCTAAGGGGACAACGTCTGGAACGCTTTGAAATGGGCCTCAAGCGTGCCACGGAACGAAACGAGCTGGGCATACGTGAACCCGTGGAATGGATTTCGCCTCGTAGGATTTTGTGCTCCAAAGACTATTATCTATTTTAAATCACCCTACCTCTTGACTCGATTACCGTAAAACCCCTAAATACTCAATTGACGTTAGAATTACCAGTGCTTAACACACACACACACACATTAGAGAAAGGATCAATTTCAAACGAAGTGATTTCCATCTCTTGTTATACGTCAAACAACTTTTAGGGGTTCGCGTTATTATCACGTAAATGGTTACGATAGAAAATGAGCGTGAACCTTTCCTAATTATCAACACAAATATAGAGTTCTAAGTTCGAAAAGCCGTGACGTACGAATGAACATAAGGTGAAGACATTGAGATAGGTACAAATTTAATTTTACTGTTCTTGGAATATCTCCTAGGATCGATCGTCGATCTAGCAATAAGGAGATTTCCAATTTCGACCGCGTTTATAACGTGTGGACGAGAGCCCACCCAGTCGAAGGTCGCTCGCCTTCACTCTGCTGCGTTCCTATACTACACATACTATGTATGTATGGATAATACACTGAGCGGATCCTTGCCGAGAGAAAGAGTGTCGTGCGTATACAAAAATATTCCAACAGTAGGAGGATACACGTAACTTGGATGTTTTAGCGCATGTAAATTTAGTAATACTTATTTCTTCTTCTACTTTACACATTTTGCTGCACGATACAAAAGCTGATAAGTTATGTTTATGTTTTTACGAAATATAGTAATTACTTCATTAATTTTTTAAAAAAGTCTCACTTGAGCATCACACATAAGTATAGAAGTGCAAATTGAATTTTTCGTAGTATGACCTTTCGCTTTCAATTTATTATACCACGACAATCGTATAGCTTTTCTGTGCATACCAATTATGATGTAGTCTTTATAAATTAGCTGACGAAATGTTGCATATTTTACAACTGTATTAAATGACATATAAATAAAACACGGAAAAAGCATTCATTTATTTAACGTTTAAATGTCACATGCACCGTTTAAATTACTTAATTTTAATTTAATTGATATTAAAAATTGATATTTGTTAGTGTGTAATTAAATTTGAATTCTGTTGCCACATCGATTATTGATGGTATTTTATTGTAATTTATGATTCAAGAATTTCTACGATAAATTTAATTTGTAATATTTACTTATATGAGCTATCTGCGTTCGGAGCAGAAGGTACGCAACCTATGGCGCGGCAGGACCAAATTCATTTGGATCTCGAAACGACTACGACGGCAACGGAGACGGACAATTCTTGGAATGGCGGATGCATTTCGAGGCTTTTGTTGCGCGGCTCCTGGCTTCGGGACTCGCTGAGGGCCAGAAACCATCGAGAGGGAGGCAGAAAGACGTTCTGGCCACTTTTCAGGACTCTATAGGTCCTGCCGCCTTCCTTCGGTACTAAAGAGGCCAGTCCACGAGCAGTCCCTACGTTTGTTTTTTCTTTCAGACACCACATTCGAACCTTTCATTTTCGCGTCGAGGATTTCGAGAGTCGCGAGGCACTGGAACTATTTATCAACTGACACAGACTTTCTGATTATACGCTTATCTCCGATGCGAGAATAATTTATCTCCGAGTTTTAAGACTAGATCTATCCAAAGAGGTCAAACTCACTTATTTGGACGTTTTCAGTTACGGAATTTATTGTTTGAGAATGATACATTTCTTTGAAATTAAAATATTTATTCGATAAAATTGATCTACTCAATCCCAAGTTATACAAAAAAAACAAAATATTTTATCTTGTATCAATCCCCCAGATTTTTAGAGAAATTATTCATTATGATCAATGATAAAAATGGACTACCAATAATTCTGCAATAGTTCTAATACTAAAAGAATCTTATAGCTGCCACTACCTTGACGAGTAAACGACCGAGAAGCATTCTGTACCTGACGCTACAGACGTATACTTGTTAGAAAGTTTCTCACGAATAATTATATTCGACTTATTTCCGTCCGCGCTTGCCAGTATACTTCATTCTCGTGAATTCTTCTCAGTTGAGGCTCGCGAATAATTTGCACACCCGATACGACTTGGACCCTACAACGACACATATTTCAGTGGGCGTCGTTATAAGCACGGCCGTGAAGCGATCGTAAACATAATCGAGTCGGAGAGGCATGCAACAATTTAAAGCGAGCAACCCGCTGCTCACGAGACTCACTTTCTTCCTGTACCCGGTGGTAAAACTCCTTGGGTGGCCGTGGGGACGCGACTAGCGAATTCCAACCCTTGGAATTCGACCAAGGACCCCATACATTTATCGTCACATAATACCCTGACCGATACCCTTATGCAGTATAGTACGTGTATACCGTACATATAGTGTATATATTTAAAATGAACGAGCGATCGTGTCATCCAATATTCCGCGAACACCCGCACACGTAAATGATTATCGCTATTATCGTGCTTGAGATTGCAAGACTCACAATCGGAACAACAAGCTCGCGAGAGCTCGAATTCTCTTGGTGCCCCTGGAAGTTGACTCGCTCTCCATTGTTCTTACTTCTGTTTTCGTTGTCATTCGGATCGGTTCATGGTCGCGGAGATTGGCAGAATACCAGATTGCCGAGTAGCGAACTACAGAAATACACTTGATGATGAATTTTGAGTATTTGATAATCAACAACGGAATAAGAGTTTAGTCACGTACTCGGTAAAAGTTAAGAGTAATAAAATTAATTGCTTTAGGTTACTACAATATTTATAATATAATATTTTTATCATTTACAATATTTTGTATTATAGTAGTTCGTGAAGAATTGTTAAAATTCTACTTAACGACTTGTACATTTGTTTAAATGACTTTCTGCCAACCTGGGGATTATTATATAAGTTTTCGCGTATTTTGCATTGACATCTATAATCTGTTAATAAGAATCGATACAGGTCGAGCACGGAGGGCACGGATACTGGGTACATACCCCGATACAACCTTGGGATTCTGCGAATCGAATACAAGGCGATCTGCATTTCACAAAGATAACGCCTTAAGTAGGCTCGGATGGCGTTGAGATTTAAAATTGTTGCAAGGTGGTCTATGCGTATGCTGTCGCACTCTGTTGACTACTGTTGCAAAAGTATGCGAGTCAGAGTGGTGTCGAATACGGTGTCGAGAACGTCAGGCAACTCTATTGCAATCAATGTTGAAATCTCACAGGTACAGTCATCACATGATATCTGTAGAAATCACTATCTACATGAATAACTTCGAATGCCCCTATCTTAACAAAGCAATGACAAAATTAATCTTCGTGAAATCTATATCCTTTAGAAAAGAAGACAAATTTTAAAACGTCCCTTATTTTGAATTCCGACAAGTTGCAATTAGAATTAACAAAGTTGGACCATTTTCGAGTTGTAGTTCTTGAATTCCCTGTCACTTCAATATTTCGGAAAAATTAGCATATTTCAAGCATTTATGTTATTCGAATACAGAAAAATATCGAACCAACCAGAAAGATGCTACCCAGTCAGATTGAACTGAAAATCAAAACAGATCGAAGAATTGGATTCGCGTAAAACAGCACACACGAGAATATACACAAGTGTGTATTTACCAAAGAAATTGGTTCAATCTTTCTGACGTGAGAACCTCTGATACATCTAACCAATCGGCAATCCTCATCCGCAACACGTGATGCAAATCGTACAGAGAGAAAAAGACACGTCCAACCCCTCACACCCGCGACCCGATGTCCTTCTCTTGGACGGATCTCTCTGCTCCTTTCTTCTCTTCTCCTCTTGGTGTCCTGTCAACTTGACCAAGGTGAGCAGACCTATTTGGCAGAGTGGCGCTTCAGGCCCCTCTCGTAGGTGAAACAGACCCAGTCTCTGATCTCCATTTCCCCCGTCCCACCCTCGTCTGTGTTCGTACTTCCTCGGTTGCATCTTTATTGTTCCTGGCCCCCTTTGAACACGCGATATTTGCTTTCCTCGTACGAGCAATATCGATTTTTAGACCGCGTGGGAGGTAATTAAAGCAACCCGTACAAAGGTCAAAGAGTAAGTCCATCGAGCGGTACGTAGATACGTCGTTTTTGCCTGTACATATGTATGTCTCTAGAGTTCGGTTGATCGAGCAACTTCTAATTGAATCTTTTTAATGGAAATTACTGGCGAAAAAGAAGAACCTGTATGAATGAGCAGTCAGAGAAGACTATTCGTATATAGTTTATGTTTTTGTTCTAAAAATTGTAGGTTTGGCGGCTAATTCATTTAAAGGACTGGGCCAACGTGTGGCGTGCACGAAGCAGGAGTCAAACAGAAGATATCCTTGAGACTATCTCGAGTGTGAAAGGTCAGGCCCGCCGATCTTCGAGGCTACCGGCGTCACAAATAAGTGAACTATCGACCTTCCAGTAGGAGTTCGACGTTGATTTAATTGGATGCAATCCTATCGGCTATACGAATATTTTTTATCTTATCCTATATCTTCATCTTCTTCTGGCAGATTCAAGCTACCTAATTTTTTAAGAAATCACCAAATCCGAAACTAGAAAAGGTGACTTAAACTAGATATGTATAGAGCATGCTCTTCCAAGTACATATATTATGTACACTTATTTCAGCGGTAGCACTGAATAAATTGAGATTGGAAGAACCGATCAGCACAAGCGTTAATATCGAAACTTTACAAAACGATGAACTTAAAAAGAGCATTACTGTAGAAATCTTGTTTGGAAAGTAAGCAAATCTTTCGCATTGTTATCGGGAGTAGCGATGCCAGCCGATTCTTTCATCGTAGCGTTCGGTACACTCGGCAAGTGAGTCACTTCTGACAGAGAGCACGTCGGATAAGAATGAACGAACGAACGCAGCGGCGACGGCGAACAAATAACCTCGAATCCCTCTCCCCATTACCAACCGTGACGACTACACATTCCCTCCTCCAACTCCTCTTTCCTGGCATGCGACTTTGCCACTGACTGCCACGGTTGAGCACCACTGGCAACAATCCAGCTAAACTCATTTCTCGTGTCGCGGGATATACGTCCCGACACGTGTCATCCGCGTCACTAGATCGCTTTGAATAAGGATGAACGCAGACAAATAACGACAAAGTGATAGGTTCGCGAGAAACCTATGTGTATATCGGGAGAGGGGAGGGGGCACAAAGAGAAATGGTGTACCAGTAGGAATACGCGGTAAAAGCGAGCCTACTCAATGATCCAGTTCAATGAAAGTAACACTCGTCAGGCTCGTATAGTGTCTTCAAATGAATTCTATCGGTGTATCACTGGAATCACGATTCCACTGAAAGTATCTATTACTCTCCTGTAGATCACAGAAACAATACAGTGGTTGAAGTAAAAACCAATGCGAATTGCATGATACATCGTGACAAGAATCGAGATATACGATTCCGGTAACGGTAAAATCAATGAATATAGAACAGTCAATGTAGATATTTGAATTGATCTTTGACCTCCTAACAAACAATTTTAATTAGCCTCTTGTATTCGAAGGTTTTTGCCAAATCGGTAACTCTGATATGTTTACTTCTAATATAGTGTGTAATATGGAAACTTTGAACAAGTTTAATTACTCTATTTAAATAATTACCATAATGATTGATGTTTGACAAAGTCATTTCAGATCCGACAGACACTCCCAGAAACAGGTAATAAATAAAATCGCAGAGTTAGTAGAGGAAAAATTTCTAATAAGAAACAGTGATCAGTAGGAAAAGATACCGATTTAATAGGGAAAGCGTGGATAAATTGATAGCAAAATTCGTAGGAGATAACGTAACGCAGTAATAATGAGTGTTGGAGCGAAAAAGAACGGCAAACGTAAGAAGAATCTGGATCGGCACAATCAACAACAACATCCCAACGGAAATCGCGATTCCCAGAGCTTTCGCCGCGGTGAGTCGCGTTGTGCAGTACGCAAGCGAGGATGGGCCTCATTGTTCCACTACGACGTTGTCATGATTATGAATGAGTCGAATAGTATACAGATAGCTCCACTGTAATACATACTATTGATAACCGCACACCCAGATTTAATCCTTTGACTACGGCACACTTTAATGCACGATTTATTCACATATGCACAGTGAGTAACGAAAATATTCGGACCTTAGGGAGCATCGTATTTGCGTGATCATTGCGCAATGAAAACATTTATTAGAAGGATGACAAACTGGTGGTAAAGCACTGAGTACAGACGGATGCGGAACGCATTATTGGTGGGCTTGCTACATCCGACCTATATTTCTCTCTGACTCATCTAATTCGTTCTTACGTATTTAAATAGAACTCTGCAAATTAAAATAAGAGAACTCACGAGATAAAGCTCCGTTCGCCAATTCGAAATTCTATTGAAGACTGAAGGAGAACGACAGAATTTTAAACTAACAACAACAATTCTAAAGTAACATTATTAGTAAAAGTGTTGGAATAATTTTCTTAGGTTTATCTATTTTTATGTACACGGTAGAAATAGATCTAGGCAATCGTTGGTATGTAGTTCTAGTGTTAATCACGCTAGTACAATGCTCGATTTAGTGGCCTATACTATACAATTTCTTAGCAAAGTTTTCTAACACTATGCGTGGAGTTCAAAAAAGGTTGAAATAAACACATCGCATAAAAGTACGCGAGAGTGACGTTACGTGTACAGCGTGCTCGTAGGAACGCCTCTGCATTGACGTAAATCCAAGGTTAATACGAGACGTCTGGAATCGAACGCCCACAGGTACTCAAGGTGGGTTCGACGTAAGTATGACCTACGGCCTGACGATACTTCCTCTTCGCAACCCTCCCCATAGTAAGTGCACCTGTTCACTAACATTTTCGCAATTTTACGAAATAGATTTGATGAAAAGATAATCAGACTTTTTACCGAAAACCCTGTAATATTGAATTCATAATGCAAAATGCTTAACGGTAAACGAATAAATGAATGAGACTCTTCCTATTTAGGGAGTAGTAACTATATTGTAGTACGAACCATCTTCTCGAAATTTTAATTGGCAAAAAAATTTGCCACATTTATAAGTTTGATTTGGAAAATTATCTTGACACGAATATCAATTATATCTTTGTTTGTCTTATAAGTCGAAATAATGGAGTTTGACTAATGAGCATTTAACCATATTATAAATCGAGATTAACTGATCTACTAAATAGGTGCAAAACTTTCCAGAATTATTTGGGTGAATCGATTATATTTGCACTCGTAAGGCTTCGACATCTTAGGGAAGGTAATATCAGCATGCTGATAGAATGGAGAATCGATGTTTGTTTATAAATAGCGCACTATGATAGGCGACCCGAAACGCTTCGAAGAAAGGAGAATAATTGAGAAGAACAGTGTACACGTCGAAGAAAACTTCATCGACATTACGCGAGATTGTAAAGCACGTCAATGTAGGATGAAATTAAAACTTTTGGAAACTTTCGGAAAAAATTTCCAATTCAAAGTCCGTGCTTCAAAGTTCATCTTCTATCGTGTTGTTTTTAGTTTATTGCCGGATCCGACTTTCCGAAACAGGATATTTAATTTCATTGAAAAGTTTTGTACCGCAAAGTAAAATTCTAACCGGTGAGTAAAAATATTTATTTTTCCTCAAAATTATTTGATCGTTAAATTAAACCAACTTTTTCGCAATCACCGATGAAAACATAATGATTCGGTATATGTTTCTGCAAAAATCGAGGAGTTAAAAGGAGGAGGTAGAATCTTTTCTTCTGGCATCACGTGCATATCGGCAGTAGTACTCATCCGTCTATATATAGAAGATGTTATCGAATAAAATGAAGTCGTGGCAGTACACTCGTGGCGCTGAGTACTGCTGTACGAAGCAGCAGTAAATAACGATTTCAATTAAAATCCTCAAATTATACGGTAGAAACAATAATAAATTGCGAGTAGTAAGTTTCCAAGTTTAAGCCGCGATAAAAGCCGATTGCAACAATGACTTTCAAGATTCGTCGTTTTGAGTCGATAGGTAACAGGAAAGCAGGCATTGTAAATTCGATTGGAGTAGGTGTAAAGAGCACAGTATTCCATTACGGCCTCGCTTTGGTTCCGCCAAACCTGTGCAGAGAGCCGGCAAGTTGCCGAGTGCCGCTTATTCGGTACGTGCTACGCTTAGATGTTCTCAATCGCGCGCGGACCCTAGCAATTTCAATCCCCGGTTGCGTTAAGCGACTGCCGCCGCCGTTCCAGAGTTACGGTTCGCAAAGGAAAGTTCACGTGCCTTCGATGGAAAGGTAGGCAGTGGTGAGGTAGGCAGTGAGGTAGGCAGTGAGGCAGGCACGTAACCCGGGCACCGCTGCGCGGGCGACCAAAGCAACCCATTCCGCGACTCTACAGTTCTAGACGATGAAACTTCCCAGCGATCCAAGATTTGTCGCAGCGGTTTATTTAAGCGACTTTCTACCTGCACTGGTTTACCAGAGAGCGAGCAGACAGAGTTAGCGGTGTCCCAGCGTGGCAAACACCCACGTCGATGGAACGTGCTCGCGCGCGAGCGCACGCGAGAGGACTAAACCTATCAAAGGGAGCTAGTCAACAGCAAGTGACTCACCACATGAACGTTGGAGAGTCCGACTGGTTCACTCTGCTTCTTGTCTGTCTTCTTGGGCTGTCGCTTCGCCTTGCTTTCGAGGAATCGTTGCTTCAACACCAGAGTGTCCTGAATGTTCTGTTCGCAGAGTCCGTTGAAACTTTGATCGAATCTCGGTATGCAATCCGTCTGTCTACGCCGGTAGCTTTCGATCCTCCTCCTGAGGCGATCGACGACCGCCTGCCTCTTGGGGGTGAGTACCTCACCCATACCAGGTGCCTGACCCATTTGTTGCTGCAGCTGCAGCTGCTGGCCGGTTAGATTCAAATGGCCAGTCGCGTTGAGATCGTGAATGCCGGCCGATTGGCCGATAATGCTGTTATGGTTATTGCCGGTGTTGCTGTTCGGTGCCTGGCCCACGCAGACGGATATTGGGCCGGGCGCGGTGCCGGGGGGGCCTTGCGGGGGCTGGCGGGGCAGGAGCCCCCCGGCCTCCATACAGCCCCCTAAATCCACCGCAGGGTAAGCCAGCTCAGTGAGAACCCCTGCTACTGAAGCGTCTGACGCACGTTGCTGCTACTGCTGCGACGACCTCGTCTCCCGCCGGTACCCTCTTCCCGAGCATTCTCTGCCACCCTGCCAATACGACGATCCTCAACTTCCGGTCAAGACGCATTTGGAATCTATCCTGACTTCGGCTTCCCCACACTCTCACTTGCCTCGATCTTCTTCGACTTCTTTCAATCACTCGATCACTCTTGAGTCACTCATACTTTCTTCTTTGACATCGAAACTATCCACCGACGCGGCTCAGTTTGTAAGCCCTGAGTCGTGTTGATTCACGAGACGCTTGTCACTCTCGCAGCACTGGGTACACGCGTGTTCTTGTCACGCTTTCGCCACTCTGTTCTACCGTTAACAATCACTTTGCTAATTTCCGCATTTTGCGGCGAATGCCACGTGACCGCGCGACGCGGATCATCAAGTTCGTATTGGCCGTTCGGAATGTCTCGTAGCACGAGGCAGTTTTCTATTTGGTATGCGTGCAAAAACATGCAATTCTCTTCGATTGTATGTGTATGGATAACGGAGACGATTCGCTGAGTGCCCCCGGGGGATTTTGCTCGGCGACGCCACCGACGACGAGACGAGACGGGACGAGACGAGCCGAGTACGCCTGACTCTCCTCTTCCGGCTGCGGCGACCGAGTGTCCAAGTGTCAGAGAGCGGCGAGACCCGGGGCACGCGGCACAACCCGTGAAGATTCGAGGATATCGGTCGGAGCGTTCACCACGCGCGCGAGCGAGCGAGTTCTCAATAAGCGAGCCCGTTCGACTGTTGTCTCTCTCTCTGTTGCCGGTGGCAGAGAGTCGCGACGGAACGAGACCGCCCGGAGATGGTGGGAGGCAGCGACAAGCCTTTCGCGGCTTAATATCAAGCCTGACTGCCGGATCGAGCGCACGTTTCCACAACGGAAGGCTTTCTTGCGCGTCGAGACAGGGTGAGCCGTCCTGTTGCTGCTGCTCGTGAAGGACGATGCATAACGGCTGCCTCACTGCGAAAGCACAACAGAGCCAAAGCCACAGTCAGGGGGACGCAGCAATCCGAGGAACAGCGGGCACACGCGATGTGCACTGGATCTACCGATTGTCCCAGTGCGTCGAGTGCGCTGGACGTCACAACAGGTAGTTGAGAGCGAGGGCAGCGTGCTCCGCTCGTCCGCAGAACGCGAGGGAAAGAGAGAGAGGGAAGGAGTGAGAGGTCGACAAACGGCGGCCGGCCGCCAGACGGAGAAAGGTAGAGAGACGCGTAAGTAAGAGAGAGAGAATCGTGCGCTGAGGTAGGGAGCCGGAAAGAGAGACGCAAAGTCGTAGGAGGAGGATATAAGCTAGTTGTGAGACAGAAGAGGAAGACAGGACTGGCACGGTAGTGGATAAAGAAGAGACGCGAGAGCTGTTTCACTGTTTGGCCGAATCCCTCCGCACAACTGGTCGTACTGCAGCTCTAACTCTATAACACGCACGACGCTGCACGGGGCTACTCGAGCCTTCTTTCCTTCTCTTTCACGCTTGACTCCTCTTTCTTTGCCTCAGCGCCTAGATTTTTACCAAGATTGACCTTTCGATCCTCGAGTCGATCTACAGTAGCAGTTTGGATTCAATGTAGAAACACATATTCTTTCACTCGTTTCTTCTCTCCTGTCTCTGTATCTTTCTTTCGCTTTTTTCCTCTCGCGACAAGTCACTCGTATCACGATACAACGCGGCACTAGCACTCGACGAAATATTAGTTGGTCAACTTACTTTCGACGCGGTAACAGAAATGTCTTCGAGTTCTAGCAGCATCGTTCACAGCGCGCAGGTTCACTCCGCGGCACACGCGCTCTTATTTATTCGGCGGCCGACACGTTACTGGCGATCACATGTCATCGAACATTGGCATCGAACGCCGCGCGAACGATCTACCAAACAATTACATAACCTCACTTTCTTCCTGTCACGACGTTCACGAGACCGCGTGACGTAGTCACAAGATCGGGACAGACGCGCGGTCGCACTAACGAGCTAACCAACGTGAACGACCGTTTGGATAGCTCCTCACAAACGCGCGGTGCCATTAACAGAACTGCGCGTGGGTACAGCAGCATGTATCGTTCAAACAGCGAACCATAATTACGGAGACTGACGCGACCGCATCCTGGTAGATACATGACAAACTACAAGAAGTGTCGCGTGCCGACCGAACGAGTTCTGACTGCTGCCATCTCGTGCTCCTTTAGATATACATAATATGTATACCATCCATTGTAGTTAATTATAGTCGATAGCACAGTTAACTGTGCCGCCTTGTCATATGGTACGAATTTTGTAAACACTGTGCGTACTCAGGTGTTCCTTTACTATTTGTTTTTATATGCATCTTTGAAGCAATAGATTACACCTGTATACTTTGTTGATCTGATCTGAATTCTCTTTTCTTTTCTCTCTGTATGTGTAGTACACACGAAACAAATATAACCTTAGAAAAGTATAACCCTGTCTAGAATGCGTGTTTTATTTTATCCGCAACGAATACTCTTGGATTAATTGCAATAATTTTCAAGAATTAAGAATTATGATTGTAATTCAAGTTTCTGACATCCCATAATCTTCCCATTGTATTTCTCTCTTGTTTTATGATTAATAGATTTTGGAATAATCATAGCACGAAATAGGAAGAAAGAGCCATGGCTTTAAATACGACAAAAGGCAATACTAGAATACCGTTCATACCAGGTACAAGGCCGTCAATTAAAAATGCTCAGCTACTTGCCTCTACAGGAGTTCCATCATTGGATCACACGATAGGTAAGCAATTCTATAAATGATTTGTCTATCGCGAGAGCCTATAGAAATAATATATTTTATTATAGATTTTTTGTTCCTTAGGTGGCGGTCTGCCAATTGGCTCTATGTTTATCGTAGGTACGTATATAAAAAACTGCAAACGTGACACAAGAGGTACAGAGATAATTAATTTCAATGATTGTTTTTAGAGGAAGACATTTATGAGACTTACTCCAAAGTTCTGTTAAAATATTTTATGGCAGAAGGAGTAGTCACCGAACAACCATTGTTCGTCGCCTCGCAGGATATTAAACCCTCGCAACTCGTTAAAGATTTGCCCAAATGCGTGTCAGAAGAGAATGTGCCACGTTCGCAAGATATGGACGAACAGATGAAGATTGCGTGGAGATATCAAAATATGAAGATCGTAGATTCGTCTCCGAGCGGAAGTCAATCTAGAGGTCATTTCTATGACCTCACAAAACCAATGGAAAAAAAGATGATCGAAAAAGCAAATATAACTGAGTGGCATATGGAAGACTGGCACGAGACAGGGTCTGTCTTTCGAAATTCTTATTACGAAAATTTATTAAAAAGGATTCATGAATTGTTAAAAACAGAACAGTATTCCATTTTTGAAACGCCAACAAAAAGAAAGCTTCTGCGTATCGCAATTCACTCGTTAGGGTCGAAATTGTGGCTCAGCGATTGCGACGATGACAGTCAGGCTGATTTAATCAAATTTCTCTATTATCTCAAAACGTTTCTGCGCAATTCCTATGCGATAGCAACCATAACAATTCCTTCGCACAATTTTGAACATCTGGTAATTGATTTCTTTGTGGTAAGACAAATCGTAAAGTTATCTACTTTCGAATTAACGTTTGCATACATTTATTTTAGGATGGAGTCACTGAACGGATAGAACATATATCGGATATAACAATCAAACTGGATTCATTCGCAGGATCTAATATGGAAACTAATCCACTATTTAAGGATTATCATGGTCAGCTATATATTAAAAAATTAGGTGCTTTGAACACATTAGTACCGCATGTGCCCGACTCGAGAGATCTCGTGTTTAAGCTGCGCCGAAAGAAATTTATGATTGAAGTGGGTTAAGTACATACGCTACTAATGGTAGATTCATGTTAATCTCGTATAATTTGCAACGTGATATTTTTAGGTACTTCATTTACCGCCCGAGTTAGGTGATACAACTCAGCGAGAGCAAGATGATATCGCGCCAAGCGGTGCTGGATGCATGAATGGTTCGCGGAAAAATCTCTTGGACTTTTAAATCCCATGTTCAATAATGAATTTCTAGAAAATAATGTCTGTAAATAAATTGTTCTGGTTCTATCTTGTTTTTTTTTGCATATCTCCTCTTATTATACAATCAATGTTTCATTGTATTTGTATTTGGAATGACTTCGAAAGTTAATTAGAAAGAATGTTTACTATTGGAAATTTTTATAGCGCGTAATGCATCAGTGGTACGGGTAAAAGCGTACCTGCGCGCTCGTCGCACTTGCCCTCTTTTTACGGGAAATGTACAACTCGGGAGAATTAATATACACGAGAGGAGATAGGCTTCATGAACATTCACAATGATATAGAAAAAATCATTTTATCTTGTGGCAAAATATTCGAATTTTGACTTTTTGAGAAATTCCACGAAAAATCAATGATCTTACTTTATCAAATACAATACTTCGGAAATAATGTTTATTAATTGTAATTAAGGATTTCGGTATTAAAGATATATAGCGGAATGTTTTACTATTATAGATAACTATTATTTCCGGAAATTCGGTATACTAATCGTTTTTGAGGGGAACGCAAGTTCATCAAGGGCCGTTGCTCGGTCACCCATGAAAAGTACTCCTGCAGAAGTTTTGCCGGTCACGCCGGTTGAAATTTGACAAACGCAAAGTCCGCATGTGGCAGACGCATAAATGCATGCGTATCAACATTTCATCCCCTCCTGTTCTCTTCCGTGGCTTTCTATTTCCTTCCGGTTCCGTCCCGCTGGTCGCGCATGAGGGCACGCAACGCAAGCGCACCTACAGATGCCAGTATTCATACGGCACTGTGAAACCGTCTATAACGCATGAGGTTTTTAGTCCTCTACTATACGTGAACAAGTACACTTCGAATTGGGAAAAAGTGCCTAATAACTCTAAAAAGTTCAATCGTGATATTCTTTCGCGAGTCAGAGTTCCATCCTCCTGCTACCACTTATGGATTGGCATCGCGAAGGATTAACGCGATGATCCGTCACTTATCGGTTTTTTATTAAACGATACAACTGTATCAATCAGACCAATGTCGCGCAAAATGGAAAATCGAAAATTAACTATGTCTATCGCGTTTGTGTGCTTCTCCAATGTTATTTTTCTGGTGAGTAGCTTTAGGGGTCAAAGAATTTGCAAGTACTGCAAATAACCGCGAACTCATTTCATAGATTGCAGTTAATCAAGTATAATGTGTAACAGTGGAAATATGTGTTTTGAAAAGTGATCATTCCGTTCACAGATATCAGGTTTCGTCCTGATGTCGTTAGGAGCATTGTTACTCGCTGACGATGAGCGGATACTCTTATCACGATTATTGGGACCAGGGGATATTCAACCAGACCAACCCCTTTTCTATTATTTAGCCTTCGCGCTTGTGGGACTTGGATTTCTCATCACCCTCACCGGTCTTTTAGGGTGCTGGGCAGCTTGTCTTTACAATCGCTGTATCACATTTTCCGTAAGAATTATTTTATCCATAATCATAACTATATATTTTCTTATTCATTTTACTTTATTCTGAATATCTTTAAGACGATAGTTAATTTTTCAAGTTTCTTTAACAATATTGAAATAACGATTCCGAGTGATCAGTATTTCAATTCAATAGCATGTCAAAGAACAGTACTTGTCATAAGTAGTAACTTGGGGGGTTCTGTAAATGCACACCTGCTGGCAGAACTGTTGTGTTATTCTCTCGATGTACCGCGCTGTAGCTCAAGCGTTTCTAAGTGCGTGCACGCGCGAGTTAATCACTATAAGTCAAGGTCTGGACGATCTGCATATATTTCTTCCTGAGGCCTTACCACCGGGTTTGCCCACTGGCGAGTTAAACTCAAACCAGATTTCCCACTTCGGCGGATGGCGCGGTCACGCGTCGCTACCCGGAAACGGATCTACACGCATCCAGACACGCGCGCTTATAAAACGAGGGCGAGTTCTAGTAACTTCGCTAAGTAAATAATTAGTAGCTGGATCAATTAAACCGTACTATCACTCGGCATCAAATCCCACGGTTTTCGGTTCACCGTTTCTTTAACTAAAGCTATTTGAATTTCTTTAATAATCTACCCCTACTTCGCAGTATCTGGCGATGATAATACTATTGCTACTCGGAGAATCTACCGTTTGCGTTCTTGCTGTATTTTGGCCTCACATTTTGGGAATTGATGTAAGGCCAGCGAGATTAGTACGAGCTTTACAGCGAAGTTATGCTGTTCCAGGAAGAGAACAATTTACAGCTGCTCTCGATCTTGCACAAACAACAGTGAGTTTTCGCGTATGTTCTCAAAAATATGTATGCTATTTGTTCGCATCCGATTTCACTAGAACTAGGAATGCATTTTATTACGAGTCAGAATGTGAAAGTAGGTTGATAGTATGGTATTGTCGGAGATTGTGAACGCAAGATTGGTAGTACACACCCTTTGGTTAACAAACAGACGAATCGTATCGTATTGACCTTTTCAGTTTGCCTGTTGTGGCATAAACGGAAGTAGCAATTACGGGACATCGTGGTGGCGGTTACAGGAAGTCGGACGAAGAGAGTTAGTGGTACCTCTCAGTTGCTGCACCCTGGCTAATACCAATGAGACAGACTCCTTCCTCAACCCTAAACCTGCCAATCTCACTCTTTGCCAAGCTTTGAACCCCGCCGAACATCAATACGCCCGCCACATTACCGTACGTATCTTAATGAGGATGTCATTAAACGATCCGAAACTCTGAATTCGCTTTTGGACATTGTCAGTGATGACAGTTCACTGGGTAATGAACTTTGACTTGACACTTTAATCTCTAAACATGATCGACATATAAATTTTCTAAATATAATTAATGTGTCACAAAAATCTATAAAAATGATATACTTATTCTCGATTGTAACTGATTCGAATAAATTAGATACAAAGGTCTGTTGTCGGTGTTGGTAAATGTATACATATATTATACAATATTTGTAGATTGTCTATTGTCTATCAGTTTTTTACAATCCTACTGTTAACACACGTTTTGATGACAACGGCTAGTCGACATTGTGCGTTACACGCGAATACGGGAAAAGTTTGTCACAGTGGCGTTTATTGCATATCGCGTGCAGGGAATCGTGGCTTTGACCAATACATTTTCTGACGGCTATCCTCAATACTCAACTGCGTGCAATTGTTACGGCTAATGGAAACTCGCTGAAATGCGGGTGGTACGAATAGCGAACACCAGGGCATATCAGTTTATCTGTATTGTAAACACCAGCCATGCAAAGGGGGGCCGTCAGTTACGTTCTAAAAAACTTGTAGCATTCACGGGCATCGTACATTGTGTATAAGAAATAAAATTGAAATTATTTTTTCCAAAGTTTTTATCGAATTTGATTTCGAAAATTGCAATGTGGTTTTACGAATAGTCATGCTTCGTCTAATCTTGAATTTATTTATTACTTATTAATTTTAATATATTTTTAGGGTTGTTTAGAGATGATAGAAAAATGGACACAAGATCAAGCATTTATTCTACTCACAGTGGGATTGGCAATTATGTTCGTTGAAGTCAGTGCACTTCTCAGTACAATTCTTGCTTGCTCGAAGCCAAATAAGCGGGTCAAGTCACAAGCCTCAACGTTTACGTCCACCCAAACTTTAAGCCCTTTCAACGAAAGCGATAATGATTTTGGTAATAAAATTGAATTTCGAGTTATACTTAACGCAACATCGTAGAATTTTTAAACCACAATTGAATTTTTCTTACGATTAGGCATCGAGAATAGGATGCACGTCGCCGTGTCAACTTTTGGTGCCAAATCGTGAAGGTGGCTAGAGGGCAGCGAGGGTAAAATTCCAAGCGAGACCAACAATGTGGACGAGAACGTAGCACCAGATACAGGTAGACATACAGAAACGCATCAACATGGAAAGAGTCTAATCGAAGACTGGCGAAATCCATCGAAATTCACCGAAGGAGTACTGCGAAATGACGAATTTTACGAAGAACGAGCTGTGGACGTGGTAATCGATCATCAACCATCACGAAATGTATTGAGAAACAGCGAGACCATGGGTATTAACGATAATAAGGAACCATCGCAATCGGAAAACAACAATACAATCAGAAGTATTCCTATAAAAAATTACCGGGCATCCATTGCGCATAATATTGGCACATTGCGGAAATCGGATGCTCCGCAACTACAATTCGAATCTTCAATGTCTGAGCCAGATAAAAATTTCTATATTTCAGCTAATCGTAATGCTACTTTGCTAAATGATGAACCTTCTGGAGTAAAAAAGGAATTGAAACACGTAACGCAATTCGATATTAAGTACACAAACAATATGGACGGTTATAGACGACATTGTTATCCTTGTGACTGCAAAGGACACAAATCTAGCTCGCATAACCGCCCCTGCACATTAAAAACCGCGGATAGAAGATTGATGAAAAGTGAACGAAATCTTTCCGAATGTGACGATGCTCGAGAAAATGATAACATGGATCAATATTTCCATAGATCCTTTTCTCAAGGATCTGATCCCAATCACCACGTATCAAGAGGTTCGAAACAAAAAAGCAAATTAGATAATACTAAAAGAAGGAATCAACGAGCTAAGCATTCGAAAGACGACTCCTTGCATAATTCCAAACGAAAAAGGATAAATGACTTGGAACGTAGTAACGTTGAGCAAAAAATCTCGGTGTACGAAGAAAATGCTCGTCGCAGTGGTTGTAATTTAGAATCAAAGTACCAATTAAGTGGAGAAACGAAGAAGCATTGTAGTATTGGTGTTCCATTAGTTGGAATGCACAATGCTTGTGGTTTACCTGTTGTAGCTTCTTGGCATGAACATGAGTTGGTCGAACCTATTCGAATCGGAAGGAAAGTGATAGGAACCTTAGGACCGGTTATCAGAACATCGCGAATCTATACCAACAGTCGGCATCGCACTCAATCCAAAAGACGAACACTGCCAATAAATCAAAATTCTTCTATCAAGTATCGTCCGGGACATGTAAAGAGAAATGACTCACGACGCCGTAGAACACCATCAAACACGTTTTCTTCTTTAGAGAGAATTACTGGTAAAAGCTTGAAAAGGAAAACTCGACGTCCGTCATTTAAAGTAACAAAAGTGGGAAGCTATTCTTCGAGATGTTCGGCTAGACGAGGTTGTAAGATGGAAACACCGTTAACTGATGATAATTTATCAGTTGGCAGTATTAGTAAAAGGTCATTGAGGTTCGGAACTGCGAGACGCAGAACTGTTTACGGTAGGGATGATGGAGAAGACGCGGTGCAGGCGTTGAAAAGTTTATGTTTAAATCCACTGGCAAGAACAAAAACAGGAAATGATATGATTTGGTAAAGAAATATTGCGGAAGGTTCTCTGTTAAAAGAATAATATCATCTTTTTCGAAAGTTTATGCAGTAGGCTTTGTATATAAAACAATAATTTCTGTTGTGTTTCAACGTGAGATTAAAAAAACCCTTGCTACCCTCGTTTTATACATTTTAGTTTAAACACGCCATTAATTAATGAATCATCATGCGTAAATTAAATAACTGCGAATTATTATCTATTCGATAATAAGGAATGTCTACGCTTTTCTATTCTATAGCTATCTACTTTTATTATGTTCGTAATTTATCGATTAATGTTGTTACCAGTACGAAGAATAATGGACTATTAGGTTTCTCGTAGCGTGATTCGTAATAATACTATTTTATACTTAAAATACCTGTTATTTGTAATAAAGAACTTTTGTCAGAAGCTATTTTTAAAATCTAATAAACTATTATTATGAGTGGTACGATAGTATCATTTAATTATAATTCCCACTACGGAAGCGCTGCAATGTAATGCTAGACTGATTGTGAGTCGGCAAAGTTGGATCGTGGCTCAAAAATGCATTGACTGAGACGTCTTTACTATACCCTGTCGGTGAAGGGAATCCTGCAGGATGTTTTACCCTCAACGGTAGAATGGTTACCTGAGGGGTAGCACCCTCTACTTTTGAGAATAATACCATCAAGCCACCGCTAGATCGCGTATCTGTTATATAAGGGTGGTTTTCACCCCATGTGTTGCATTTGTTAAAAGAAACTACATAGTAGTTATGTTGAAAAGTTTGTGTTTCTAAAATACTAGATCCTATTCCTAACACAGTTCTTAGCATTTTATAAACATTTAACTTGACACAGTATTTTTACCATTACTTGCGAAAAGCTTTAGGTAAAATAAATGAGTTATAGTTTATATTGCAAATTTGTTTCATTTGTTAGAAATAAACCTTCGCCAAATTAACAACAGGATTTTTTAGGGTTCTTAATATTTTGGTGAATTCCACTGATATGACATTAGACTACATCAATGAAGTTTGGATTGTACGTAAAAAGGTATAGTAAGTATAAGCCACCTTTACCATTTAACGTTATAACGTGATTTTTTACATTTTGTCATATGTGTATCTATACAAACTAGAATGTCAGGAATCAAGTTTATTGGTGTGGGAAATATGAAAGTGCTTTTTTCGCACTTGAGAACATATTCACGTTCCATTCTGCCCTTCGTCGTTTTCTCTCGTTGCGAGACGCTTGAACGTAGGATTCAAAAATCTTGTCCCTTGCGTGAGTGGTTGTCGAGGGCAGTCGATACATTCTTATTTCTCTACAAAGCCTTTCAATTTCCCTACTGAGCCTTTAGTATTTTGCTGGACGAGGGTCTTTTGCCCTATCCCTCGTTCTCGTCCTGTCTGCTTTCGTACGATTTCGCGTATTCACCTTGCCTTCGCGCTTATTGCCGATTCCTTCGCCTTCGTTCGTTCAAGAAAATTACGCAAATCGCTAAAGTCTCGTTCGATCAAAATTTTGAAGCTCTTCATCGCGAATGGTAAAAGTCAAATCTCTTATGACAAAAACATGGTACATAGCGAAACCCATAGCAGAGATAGTATCGCTGGTAAAAACAATCCATACAACTGTCTAACACATATTTTTTAACAATAAATTTAAAACATTGATTCGAGAAGGTTCGTTAACTTTCCAGTAAAATTAGTTAATAGGCAGTTTTATGTTGGTTCACCGTTGACTCGAAGAAAAAATCGAACGTTGGAACTGTGAGTTCGACAAAGCAATAAATAAGGTCAAGTTCCAGACTGCAGAGGTCCAAGTGAAACTGTTAGAATTGTTACGAGACCGTCTTGAACCGGACCCATACGGTCACCTCTTTCTCCCAGGGTGCAAACGGAAACGATAAATCGTCAGTGGACATCCTCCCGTAACTGTCCGTAGAAGTTCCCACCAAAAAATTCTGACACAGTGGTACAATGCTTAGAACCAAGGGTTTCCGGATAATTCGAGAAGATCACGAGATGCTCGAGAACCAAGGGAATCCGGAACGCTTGAAATTTGACTCGATAAGAATTCTCTCGGTCGTGAAATTTTCAGCGCGAGACATCTCTTTCGGCAAAGGCTTGCGACTACAAATGTAAAAGAATTTTGAGAGACGCGTAGAAAGGCCGCCGGCATCGTTTAGTCGCGGGTACTTTGCAATGATGTATCGGCTGCTTCATGAAGAGGTAACACTGAATACAGTATTGTACAGCTGCTGTAGAGTCATCAGGAGCGAGATCAGTAGACGTTAGTTACGCGTTAAACAATTCGTTCCATGAAGACCAGCGGCAATCGTCCCGACAGTGAGGCGCAACCCTTTCAGTTCAATGCTGCCGATACAAATGAAGATAGTTCTCGACCTGCCAAGTTCACTGGCGGGAATCTATGGAATGTCGAGCTGCCTGTTCGAGCTTAAAAGAGGGCTAAGTCCGAAACCCTACCGTTGTACGGCTTAGGTAACTGATTAGGAATCTAGATCTGTCGAACTCGACCAGGTACGGAATTCACAGTCTTATGGAAACGCACTGACTTTTGAAACCTAAGACACCAATATTCATACCATTAGTAACTCAATACGTTCAAATCCCTGAGCTTTTATACATACATGTATGTATTTAATAAATCCCCGTCATACGATTAAGCCGAATCTGTTTTACTTCATCTCAATTTTTAATTTTTAAACTATAAGTAAATGCGAAATATTAATTACTAGTTACAATTGTTGTTCAAAGTGTACACCATCCTTTTAACAATTTTTACAAGTACAATATGTGGAACGTGTTAAGGCAATGGAATGGCAAAAGATCTTTGGATTCGCACGATTCATTGCTATTGCGAACTCGGCTGATGCTTCGAGACACCGCATCCTAATAGTCGAGATGGAGTAGTTCCCTTCAGGGATACAAATGATACAAACTAGTACGAAGATAAATCGAGAGGAATGCAAATGACGAGAGGGTGTATTCCGCCTCTTGAATAAAGCTCCATTACGGCGATTTTGGAGAATACCCTTCGACGTGAACGCGCTCACACTGGTGTTAGTGTGAACGGGAGAAAAGGAGAGCGTTGGAGGAAAGAACGGAGTGACATTGTACCGGTGAAAGTTGGGTGAAGTGACACTCGAGATAAATGTCCCGCCACTGTTAGAGACCAAGAGACCGTCCGTCTGCGCTCGCCGCTTCTCTTTCCTTCCCTCGAATTGTCCACCATAAATTTTATGTGGCTCGCGCGTTCGTCAGCTGCCCGAGACCGTTGAACACGTTTTCACGCAAATTTTCTACGTGTCTCTCGAGTGACGTTCTAGTCCACGTCTCTGTCACCGCGGTCTTCGCATATACATGCAATATACAGTAGAAAGACGCTTGGATCTTGCGCGATGCTTCCAAATACTCAAACACTTATCGCAGTACATACATACATACATTCTTTTGTACATACGATTCAGGATAAACTTAAGATCAGATTTCGATACCTGTTGCATGCAATATGACGAAATTTTACAATCTTACTCTTATACCCATCTAACGTTACATATCATTATAAATAATTAAATATAGGAATGCAATCACTGAATTCAGAATTCCAGTGAGCAGCATTTCAATTATTTTCCAAAAATCGCGTTGTGTTTAATGTATCGTATAAAGTTCGAAATGTTCATAACAGAAACGAATTTGTCTAGGATCGAAATATAGTGTATTATGCGTTATACAAAAATCAGAGGGTTAAATTTACTATGGGAAGTAATAGGAGAGTGGTAATTTTTTAGTGACGGTCTACGGTGCTTGCGATTTTTGGAAGCGTCTCGCAAGCGGCGGTCCTAACGCACCGAGAAATCGGGGATGATTAGGTGAACGGTCGGTTCAACTCTAAAAGACGACGCTTTCTCGCAACTGTCCGGTTGACCCAAATCTAAGAAAACCGAAAAACTGGCGGACCGAACGGAATTCCTCGCAGATGGCGTCGTTGCACTATGGTACATACATAAATTTCCCTTTTCCACCCATAGTCCTTTTGTTACCGAACGGTTTCCCTTTTTTCCCTAACTGGCCAAGAAGCATGCTTTAGACAAAGAGCCCAGTGAATCATATTGGAACCTACCCAACAACCAAGTACGTATAGATAATGCATCTTAAGTTATGCTTGTACAATATTTTACAATTCTTTAAAAACAATTTCTTATCCCACTATTTTGATTTCATTCATAATGCAGTTTGTTAATTGTGTCTAAATATAGCTTGGTTTATCCGACAGAGCCATTATGTTTTACATTACTATAATTAATTATTCGTAATAAAAAATATTTGAATTAAACTTGGGAAGATGTGAAACTCTTTGATACTTTTCCAAATTTATGATTTTTATTCTATATGAGAGTGATAATTTCATAGTAAAATATAATTTAATTATTATTATTTTACTTCACAATATTGATATACTTTTTATGAATTCTATAATTAATAATGGGGCAGAATAGGATTGTTGGAACAGCGATGTAAACGAAAATGGCAACTGCGAATAAACCATTCTGTGTGCATTAACCTCTTGATAGCTGAAATACTGATGGATGGGCATTCCAATTGAGTTGTTTTAGAGTCGCGTGCCGCTAATAAAGACGCGGTTGGTAGCAGTACGTTTCTTTGCGAACGGGCCAGCAAGCTTGACGGTGAGTTACAATGTCGCTTTCAAACTTTTATTACCCTTTCCTCGGTCCACCACTGACACTTTCAGTTCTTTAACAACCCACGGTAGCCACAGCCAATGATGGGTTTATGAGGGGTTGTTTTTTAACTTCGGATCACGGGTTTACGGTATTTTGACGTGGTCACAGAAAAGTTCAAGGAAAGAGCGGATCTTCCGGGGAATAAAGCTGAGATTAGTTTTATTAAGCTATTTGAAAAATTGGTAAGATCTCTCGACGACAGCTTCAAGAATAAAAGTATTGTTATTAAGATATTTCAACCGTGACTTAACTTTTCCATTATTCTACATAATTGTACTAATGATTTATCAAATCTATCAGAATAAATTCCAATCTCATACCTTTTACATATTGATAATAATTTTGTTTCTACAATTAGCAAAATTTGATAAATATTTGCGATAATGTCAACTTCCAATGTCATGCATGCAATATTCATAAACAAAGTTGAATAATAATGAGAGTATAAATTGTGTGTCTAGAATCTAAAATGCAACGAACCACCCCTTTCTATGCTTTTTGAATTCACTGTTCAAATAGAGGGGAAAAAAAAAGAAATAAATAACTTTTAGCCAAT
Source organism: Trypoxylon attenuatum (assembly GCA_963989405.1). Taxonomy (NCBI): domain Eukaryota; kingdom Metazoa; phylum Arthropoda; class Insecta; order Hymenoptera; family Crabronidae; genus Trypoxylon; species Trypoxylon attenuatum. The sequence goes on along the minus strand of OZ022490.1, from coordinate 13,281,618 downwards.
AGCCGGTTAGTTCACCCAATCGATCTCGAATAAAAGCAATGGAATTTAACAGATTGTGTCGAACGAGTGTTTGTATCACTGGCGAACGGGCCAGTTGAATAATCTCAATGAAAGTCGAATATGCCTTTCAGACATGCTGCCGGTGCGTTGAGTAAATTGAATTGGAGTAAGACGAGCTTGCAAATATCCACCGCAAAATCCCATTGATGTCGCCGGTACAGCACAACACGGTACGGTGCAGCACGCTGTACACGGATCACCTCGTAATTTCATTGGATCTCGCGAGCCTCAACCGCCATCCACCGAGTGCCACGTTTACCGAGGGATGCGAAAGGATAGTCGCAAGGAGTCGCAGGATTTGCGCGGCGACGGCTCGAGTGATCTTCCAAGCAAATGGAAAGGTAACCGTGAATCAAATCAGCTTACGCTTCACTGACTCTTCTTCTTCCGGCTGCCTATAATACCGATGTTTGGACACACCGGGTAGAAGGCTTGGACTTTTCTTACTCCCGCACAAATAAACAGTCGTTTATCTCATTCGGTCTTCGAATGCGCCTAGTCAACCGATTGGGCTTTGCCTTGTCCGTCGCGATCGTATGGACTATAGACGCCGGCTCGTGATCGTTCGTTTGCGTTAATCCAATACACAAAGCGGACCCGTGCAAATACTTCTCTCTACGAAAATACTTCTTTTTATTTTCACTATCTTGTTATGGAGTATTGAATTTTCAACTGGAGAAATACACTTTTTACTGTGGTTATATGGTGGAGTGCATCAGGTTCGTTACTTGCTTATCGATTTAATATCTATTTATTACGCGGAAGTTTAGATGAATATGTATCAGTGAAACAACATCATTCTTCTTAATTATCAAATATACATATGTATGTATACACAATCAGTTTCTACAGATGGGAGTTTTAAAGTGTCACACGAGACGCGATATTTTAATCATAGTTATAGGAACGGATGCGACCATCGAACTTCTATCGTTCACGGTTGAAGAAGCATTTTGAAGTTTCTTGCGCATTGTGGCACACGCTGCCAATCGTCGACACGCTTCCGAGGCACGCGCGCCATATGCCCACCGACGACGGCGTGCCGACGATAATTTGCGAAACCACTCTCGGTAATGACTTTCCTGTTATCCCTCAGGACCAGTTTGGTCGAACCTTCGGAGTCGCAGCCTCAACAGAAGTATCGGCGACTTTTCGAAGAAGCTCAACGCACCTGCATGATCCCATAAATTGGAGCCATTGTGATATATTGTGAATATGCAAATGGAAAGATCGATGGGACTTGAACGGATATAACCAGACTTTACTGGACAATCGAACCAACAGGTTCAAATGATAAATTTGACTTTGTATTAACTTCATTTTAATTCTATCTTGATTGGCACATTGTTCTTAATTGGGTGATAATTTTATCGATGCAAGTAACGGAACGTTATAAATAATGTTCTAAATAATTATTTGATAGACATCACGGTGCAAACTATGCGCCATGTGTCCCATTCGAATTCGAGTGCACCATACTCTACACGGTTCAGAATCCGCTCGACGGTCATTGCGTTAAAAAAAGTTGAGTTTCACAAGTGGTTCCGAGTGTGTCCTCTGCACAAAAAAAAAGGAATACGCGGAGAGACGTATGCGGAAGCTGTCAAACGTAATCAGCGTCAAGAGTGGGTCCCGATATTAGATTCCTTCTGGCCGATAAAAAGTGGGCTTTTCGAGGAAAACGGCGAAAAAACGCAAGGGACCTAGCATAGCAATTCGATTGAAATTGGTCGCGGCGCGTTTCTGCTTTTCCTTTCGTTGTGGTTCGCACGCGGTAACGTGACGCGCTCTTCGACGCGAATATCGTATTACCGAGGAATTGTAGGTAGGGTTGCGTAAGACTAGAAAACTTTTTCCAAGTTCAATATCGGTGTTTTTAACGTTGAAACGAGTTCAGCTCCTTCGGTCGGGCGCATTGTGTAAGGTTTTCGTTCGAGTTCCTCAAAGACGCACCACGATGGACGTGGATCGCGATTCCTTTCGGTCCAGGTGGTTACTACACTTCCAGAACACTAGAAGAAATACCTGAGAAAAGTTCGTGGACCCTTCTCGTCTTACTTTGAAAATCAGCACCGATCGATCGCCATTCGGCATCGTCCGAGTTCGCGGAAATTCGAATCTGTGACGCAACAATGGCGATTGCTCCTTTTCGGGTAAGTCGACTAAACTCCTTCCGCCCACAATGAGCTTCAGGCCTTTCATCCCGATTAGATATCTTCCATCTTTCCTTTTTTCCCTTGCCCTTTTCTCGTCTCCTTCCGAACGCCTATGTAAAATTGCACTGCTAGAGAAATGGGAGTACTCTCACCAGCAACAGTATCACCAGCAGCACAAAGATTTATTTCGTACCTTCCAACTCTCAAAGACGATGCAATATAACGTACAATACTCTCTTCATCTCTATGTCCCATGTACGTACTTATGCAAAGTCAGATGAGATCGTACTTGACAAAGGGTATCCCTATAAATAGCCCTTTGTATCTGTCTCACTTAAAATGCAATTCCCCTTTTACCTGATTTCCACCTGTGCTCCTTCCTACATACTGTGTCAATAGCGAATTTAACGGTGCCTCTAAGATCATACGCTAGCTACGCTATCCTGCACTTCGAAATCCGTCGTGTCGTCGATGAGAAAAAAAAAATCTTCTGGAAGAAGAAGGAGAGAGCTAGCTCGCACGAAAGCACTCGACAGAAGCCGGATGATTCAAAGAGAGAAGGCTCCAAATGGTCGGTTCTCTCGCAGCAGGACTTTTGCATCCGTTGCGAGAAAGTGGACAATGACGGTTTTACGATCTGTTTGCTACAAACAGCTCCATTTCCTCGCAGATTAAAGGATTAGGTGTAAGGAGTATACGCCTGGGTTGCTGGCAATAATGGAAGAACAATGAGCACGCCCGGTAGTAAGGGGCAGATCGAGCTTCTAAAGATCGGCATGTTTCCCAAACAGGGATATCTCGAGAGGAAAAGTCCGGTTTGGAGGGTCTTCCACGCTTCCTTCGGCCTACACCTTACTAGATCCTTCTCCAGTGGCCTTTACTATGCCCGTGTCCAGTGTGTCCACGCTCCAGTAGTCAAAAGAGAAGGGATTCTCGCAATCCCTAATGCTTCTTACTGTCAGTGTAATACCCGACTAATGGCGAAACTTCGCTACCGACACGAGCTACTATTCTGCTTCGCGTAATTTTGCACCCGAAAACCCTTTGTCATGCCGATACTGGAGTGTAAAATAAGATTTCGCGATGAGCCTCAACGCTCTCCCTTGTGGTTTCCTCTTCCACTTTTCTCAAGCTCACGCTCTCTTGGTTGTTGGCCCTCGTATACGTTCCCAGCTACGCAATTATTGTCTTACCGAGGCTGCATCATTGCGTGTCTTGTAATTTGGTTGACAGTAGCTGATGCTCGGGGCGTGTTTCTCTTCTGCGTTTAAGGGAGTTCCAAAGTTGCCGCATAGAGTTAGAGATAAATATGAAGGTCCAGGTGGTGACTGAAAATTACGTCCGTTTTGGGGAAGCATGCGTCTGTAATGGGCTATTTTCGTGGGGCAGGTAGTTGCGTGGGAGGAACAGAATCACGTGTTGGATGTGTGGTATATGGACCGCAAGTGCGACTTGGGCGAACCCTTCGATCGTCAATCATTCTTCGAAGACTATTTACTTTCCCGGGCAATAGGAAGTCGACGTAGCTCAAAAAATTATTATATATATGACAGGCAAATACGAAACCATCGTTTCATATTTTTCCATTAGTAATACAATTTTGATATAATATTATTTCGGATATTTTTTATAAAGCACCAATAAAGAAGATATAATTTGACGTGTCTATAATTAGAATTGGAAAAATTGTAAGATGGCTGATAATAAACCGCGAAAAAAAGAATCCTTATTGGGAAAAGGGGGACGATCCTTGAAATTCGACTCCAACCGGTTTCGACTAAAAATGTTCCCTCTACTCCCTGTAGAAATCACTGTGACGCAGCGTAGGCGGATGTCCGGTACCTAAGGGATCAAGTGGTCAATGTCGAAGGCGAACCCTGGTCTAAGATCAACATATTTGAAAATCACGCACAACTGCGCAACCAAGAATACTTTCCCACAGTTTTCACCTTACTCAGCTACACGTTTCCCCTTTATACGTGTGGAAAACGAATAAAGAAACAGAAATACTACACTCTCGATTTCTACTATCTTCGGGAAGCGTGTATCACATTAATGAGGGTGATTCAACGATCGCGTAATACACGGTACGAATGATAGTGGTTTATATTCTCTAAGCTTCTATCTCCAGGGCACGTGTGAGAGTGATGCCAGCGAACGTTTGCGTGAGAATTGGTGCAAGGATCGATTATTGTTTGCGCGTGATCGTTTTCAACGCGTTTGCGTGACAGTCAGCAATCGTAGTTTGAGAGCTGTCAGTTATCAATTCCGAATTCACACTACCGAGCGGCGGATACTACTTCTGTATAGCACGTTTTTGCGTAAAGGATCTTTTTCCATGCCATTGGGATACCTTTACAAAGGATATTCACGGGAATAACCAATATTTTTTTTTTCAAAATAATAAGTGCATTGGAAAAATTTACGAAGCAAAAACTTTGTCCTTTTTTTATTCCTAATCCTACTCGACTTAAAAATTATAATGCAGTATGACGTATCACGTAGCTCCTTCTTTTTTCCCAAATGTTATTTGTATAATAATAAGAAATAATGAAACTTTTTGCTTATGCATTGCTTGGTATAATCAGAATTTCAAAGAAACATCCCTTATATTATATTGTACGCTTCGCCCACGCTACGTAAAAACCTCGTACATTCATGAAAGCCAGTTAAGAATATGTAGAAAAACCGCGCAATATAAACGAAAACGGAAACCGAGAGCGAGAGGCTCGGTGATTTTTGTCAGCTCGACGTCACATGGACGCCATGAGGGAAACAATTGGTGCTACTGCACAGTCGCTCATGATGTTTTCATCGCGCTCGGGAAGGGTGGCGTTTTTTTTACTTCAGCTACGTCAAAGTGCGAACGAAAACAAAACCCCGAGTTTCGATAAACCGCGAAGTTGCAAATCGTTGTTATTACTAATTGTCACGTAATAAAGTGACAGGAATCTATTTCACCCATTTGCTTTACGTTTTGGCTGGTCTATTATTTTGGAATAATCAACAGGTATTAAAACAAACTGTTAAACGTGCAATTATTGTTAAATATTATTATATCTTTTCTGATTAAGTAGTTAGAATATGCCAGATTATATTAACATGAAAATAATTATTAAAATACCAATGCGATTCTTGACTAAATTTCAATAATTTAAACAAGGTGCCTACGATAAAGTATCTACAAGCACCGTTAGAAAAATACAGCAAACGATGTAAAGTCTAGTGCGAAACAGTTAGAATGGCGTTGTTCCGCCATTGCAGGTACAATAACCCCGACCGTACGCGAGTTACCCCTCACGTAACTCACCCCCATCTGTATGTGTTGCGTGTAGGGGCTGCTTCGTAGCCTCTCCCCGCGGTAGGCACTGGCCGGTCATCGCGCGCGCTAAACCTCTACCATCCTGCAGCTGTTAAACCCTTGACCTTTGCAGTCGAACCCTCCCGAATAGCACAATGCGACGGGTCCATCCAATGGAAAATTCGATGACCGGCGTGGCACCCGATGGAAAAAAGATTCGTTGCCTACTGACCGAGTTGACTACCGTTGCCGAGTGACCGATTCGGGATCAGCCACAGAACCACTGCTCCACACGATCATTGAGCAGATGTACAGAATGCACTCAGAGATCCATGGACTTTACTTCATCAGGTAATACGATCAATATGTTTCTAATCAACGGGCTCGAAATTCTTAGGTAAATATATTTTCTGTATTTTATACAATATTATTGAATTTCATCGATAAAATTGGTAATATGGGTAACGTATTAGTAATTAAAAATCGAAAGGAAAATCGCGTTTATATCGAATTGAATTTTTCTTATTTCTCAATGTTGGTTCGATCTCTGGCATTGATCTCAAGTATTAAATCCCCTTCTATACTTTACATAATCTACATCCCTTCCCTATTCGTTTAACTACCGAAGACTGTCTTTCGATAAGGCGAACGAATTTAAAACTTAATGGAAGAGGGTTGTCTCACTTTCGATCTAATTTCGACCCTTAAGAAATGGATATAGGCTCGAAAATATTGACGAGGTAATGATCTCGCGCGAGTTTCGCGGTGATATCGCAGGTGCTCGAATAATGTTATCAAGTTTGAGTGGTGGATTATAATCATAGGGGGGAGGGGGCTTCGAGTGTTTACCTGGAAAGAAACAGGCAAGAGAGAAAGACCGAAAAAGAAAGGTGATGCGTAATTATCTTTGTTATTTTTTTATTAAAGTTCTATCAAGTTCTCCTCCCTCTTAACGAAAGTGGTTCAACTTCGAGAAGGGAGAGAAACAACCGTTCGTCTCTCCCTAGTCTTCTCCCAAGGGAACTTTTAATTTATCTTTAATTTATACCGCGTTATCTTAATGAAGAATTTTAATTGATTTACCCCCAAAAACTGATACTGCCATAGCCGGAGGTTGGAAAAGTGGCTCGAGTGTTCGCGGGGAAACTCCATGAAAATTATGGTAATTTCAGATACACTTTGCGTTAAATCGAGTCATGAAATCGACTTAAGCAACTTGACCCAACGCTATTACAGAGAATTTGAAGTTGTTACGAGTATTTTTACCTTCGGCTATTTTATTTGAATGAATTTTCGTTCATTGAGAATATCCTCCTGTTTTTGCAACATGACATCCTTAGTAAGTGTAACACGATCTATCCTCGTAGTAATTCATGGAATAAAATGGCCGGCATATTCTCGTCAAGGCCGTTTGTTTGTCTTATGTTTCCTATTTCAACTCACTTAGCTTCACATTGTTTACGAACAACTATGAACTAATTGATAAACAATGATGAACATATTCCAATAACTTAATAAAAAGCTCTTTAAGATTCATTGGAAAATATAAAATACGTTTTCTTTCGTATTCAGTATGTAACGATACTCTATTGCAAGAAATGAGGAGAATGTGGGAAACGCGAAATATTTGACGGTAGGACAATAATACCGCAAGTTTCATATTCGGCAGGAAGTAAACGGGTAAGTAAACGACGGAAGAGAATTCGAGTCCGTATCCAGGGCAACCGGACCCTATCTCATCCTCCAAAGTCCTGAGAGCGTTTCTAGATGTCTTCTTAAGTTGCTGGAACAAACTTTGACTCGGTAGAACAACGTGTAATGCCCAGAGGGAAGCGGGAGCACCGACGAAAGAAAAAACAGGCAAAAGAGGAATTTACTTAGAGTACAGGGTGGAGAAGGATTACTGGTTCGCTTTAAGCCATTCGTAGCACTTGGCAACTTAATGCCACTCCTTTTACCTCGAATCGCGGCTTATAACTATCTCTACCGTTGTTTAATCAATTCCATAATTACATAATTCCATATTCCATAATATTTCATTTCAATCACGCACAAACCTGTTGCAGGAAAAATCGACAGACTGCTATTTAATTTATCGGATGTAACTGTAGAATTCAAGATAGAAGAATCGATGATATACTTTAACGGTTCCTTAAAATCTGGTTAAAGTCTTTCGAGATTCCTTCTCGAGGAACGATCGGGCTGAGCGTTAACGCTCGAATCGCGTAATATTCCCGCAATTTTCTTGTGAGAGAGATTCAAAAGGAGCTCCGGTAGGACCGCAACCCTGGATCACAATGAGCGATCGTTATGCGTATTCAAAGTGGCCTTACCTGGCTGGGTGTAGCCGGACGCTATTGTTGACCCTCCACTTTCCAGGAAAACGCAGCCGATTGTGCAAACCAAGCTCACGTGCAACTGCGGGAGGATGCGGATGAAACCACCTCTTCTCGACCCTTCGTCTTCCGGGCTACGCAAAAAAAAAAGAAGAGCGTTTAAACCACCTTGTGAACCGTAGGTCAGGATATACCAAGAAATCTTATAGTTCTATCGACCCACATATAGATTTGGTCATTACTTTCGAAAATACTTGTCACCTGTAAATATTATCTAAAATGATCAGAATCATTTAAACTTGAAAAGAAATATATCAATCGTAAACAAATAGTTGTCGGGAATTTCTTCAAATTTGGTGAGTGAACAACATAAGTAAGTAAGAAATTCAGAAGGCTCTCTGATAAAAACGTTATGTACTTGGGTAAAGAGGAAAAAGAAAAGTTTCGGTCACATCGCGCGTCTCCCTTATCCCAGGATTCGTACGGCATAAACAGATCTCGCGTGGTACCCTCTTCGGTGGCTTCGACCAGGCCACGATTCGAAGGATGTAGTGTACTATATACTGTCGGCATCAGAAGCATACATGACAAAACCGATGACTGATGATGTCAGCCACCCTCTTCCAACCGAGAACTTTTGTTTATTCGCATCTCCGTCACCATCGATCAATGACTGCGAGCTTTTCCTAAAGACGTAAGGAACGATAAAAAGAACACTGCTATGCTTCCACCGGGCTGAATGTTTTCCCTCATACTCACACCTCCCAGGTTCACATCTTCCTCCAACACATCTTCATTAATAAAATTCCATCTCGAGAGCTTTCCTCAGGTAACTTATTTTCCTATTGCTATACGATTGTCTTGATAACAGTGAAATTCTATTCCTTGAGCGGAAGAAAATGCAGGAAGGTTAAAAAAAGGATAAACAATTGTTTTCCGCTTGTTCAACAATGATTTTAGTAGCTATAAAACAAGTAACGTGAGGAGACACTTCTGTGACTGCTGCAGAAGACAATTGACGAAGGGGACAATTATGAAAGAAACTCTCGTGTATCGATTTGTTTATAAGATTACTCGAGGAAGAGAAAGAAATGTCAAGGAAAAATGGAGACATTTATGCAAAAGAAAGGTTTTTGGAGGGGGAATACGAGAGAAAATAGAATGGCGAGTATAGACCATCCCCCGTTGGCGATAATGGTGAACCGGAAAGGCACTTTAAGAGCGAAGGGTGTCTAAACGCGCGTTGGCTTGGTCGCTGCAAAGAACGATTTATTGATTAGTACGGCCAGCCAATAGCGCATTGGTCAGTTGCAGGAAAGCTTCCCGGCGGATACAACCCCGCCGCAAAGAACTAAGGGGGTTGCGTTAGAGAGAGGGTTGCACCCCCGTGCCATCGTCCGAGGGTTCAGGGAGATGTAGCTTATCTCATTCTCGGGAATTATGGTGGAACGATGAAGGGTGAGCCAAGGGTTTCCCGCTCTATGTGCCACTGTCGGCCATTGCTCTTGCCCTTTGAGCTTCTACTAAAATCTAATATTCCTTTTGATCATACGCTAGGAACGAAGAGACCTGGAAATTAGTTCTCACGACAGTTCCACCTTCGGTCCACTTTCTCTACCTAGGATCTTCGATGTAGATGATGAGTGACGAAAATATTCCTACATCAAGATATACATATATGCGAATTTATTTCTATATACCGCGATCAGTTCTTTTTCCGTGTCATACGTCACTTATTAAAGTTATTACACATGTAGAATTTACAAGAATAACAAATAACTTATCCCGACAACTGAAATTAGTCAATACGAAATGTTAAATCATAAATAAGTTAATTAAAACAATGTTCGTCATTTACTGTATGTTGTCAACGTGACTGTTTAATATTGGACGCTATTTCGGTATTAATTATTTCCATATTATCGAATAAACGATGAATTTCACGGATAACTTGTTAGCAACGATACAAATATTGAAGTAATGTATTTTGTATATGATAAAGTTTGTTATTCACGAAAAGAGTGTTTTGTTACAGCTGGAGCAAAAATTAGATACTTCCGTGCTTTTAAGACTAAAACCATGCGCAAAGCAGTTATTAATTATTCACGAGTGAAAAGCGCCAACCTTTTTAGGTTCCCTCCTAAAGTGTAAGAATCAACGTGCTTTCCAGTTCCCCTTCTTTTCAATTTCGCTTGTGCGCAGTTTCTGATTCATTCGCCATAGTTACCTGCGTCTTAACTCAACAACCGCGGCGTAATTAGGCTCGCTTGGCATCAAGTATTTATTTTTTCATTAGACTGCTCTTGAGATCAACACTAGGGTGACTGTGGGGGACACCACCATCTCCTACGAGAAATTTGATATTTCTTAGAAGTTCGCTCAGGAGTCGGAACACTAATCGATAAATGACTAGGGTGCAAACAACGCAATTTTCTCAAATTCGCCAAATTATATTTTTAGTCGTGAAAGCCATCTTACTATCGTTTCAATATTCATGGTTTAGTTACATATTAGTTTGACGTCGAGTGCATATAAGAAAGTTTAAAATAATAATGAAACGAGATATTTGAATTTCTATTTTCTTTGTATTCGTACGAACAAATTTTACTAAACTGAGAAACAGGATTTTTGAAGGGTGGCTATACCTATGGCTTTTTTTGAGGCATAAGACGGACACAAAAAATTAATCCAAAACAGCACGTGTCCACTGTGAATAGCATAAGATGCTCGTTGAAGCGTGCCGTGAATCACATCTGGTGGGGCTTTGCAAAAAAAGAAATCTCAGTTAAATCGATTGAAATTATATTCCAACTATTTCAGGCTGTTCGGCTGCTTAGTTTCTTGTCCTGAAGCACGTGCCCATCCAGTTTCATGGTGATTTTCAACCACGTGCTTTTTCGCCAGCTGTTTTTTTTTTCCTCAACATGCAAGATTATCCCTAAGTAGCGTGTCTTCAATGTTCTTTTCTATTATTTATTCGACTATTCGAAATGTATTGAACATTAGTCCTCATTTGATGGAGACTCATTTGTCGCCGTTTTATACATGGAATTTCTGCATACATTAATCATATCAACTGCAGATGTAACGAGCTCCTTCGTCTGACAATTATTCAAAAGAATGAATTTCTGACCAGATGCTCTTTTTCCCATAAAAATCTAGGTGTGCGTCCGGTTGAGTTATGCTTCATCGGCGTGGGTGGGCTCGCAGTACTTTTCGGTAGTAGAGAAAAGGACTATTTAGTAGTTTCACGCGTGCTAAGTTCGTTACTGGTGTCTGGTAGAACTGAAAACGCCGATTTCCCAGGGAGAAACTTAAATGATGGTTCTTGAAATCATTATATAGAATTTCATGCTACCGGATATCCTACATAATTCGAGTCCTTCTGACACAGATTCAAATTATAAATGAAAATGGAACATTACCAAAAATCTAACGATCGCTTAACATTTATTAATTTCCACTGAAGAACGACCATTGAAATTCCAATCATGTGTATAATTTTAAAAATGTTATTATCATGTAGCATTTTATAATAAACTATATTTTTGAAGTAGATTTCAGCTCTTAGAGACATCTTTCACTCTACGACTCGAATCTCCATCACTCTCGTCTGGTCGTTTTCATTGTACTACGAGCTAGCAGCAACAGGCAGCACGTTTTTTTTACCCTCCTCCGCGATCGCGATTCTCACATTCGCACGTTCATGCTCGCGTGCCCATGCTTGGAATACTGATCTCTACTACTTAAAGATCCAAGTTAAATAAACGCCGCGTCACTATCTGTATCACTGAACATTAGAATACTTAGTAGAGAATAACTAATTACGTTCCACCGTCGAAAAATATCAATTTATCATTTAAAACCTGTTCAGCTTAATTGAACTTCCCTTTCGGCTAATGGCAGAGAACTGAGTCGTTGGTATGCTATTGATTGATGATGCCTCGATACGACCACTGGCAACAGATGTTCTAATTGTACGATATATACTCTACCAAGTATACAATATAAAAATTTCGCTAATTATATACTTCGGAAAAACTCATATTTCAGCGATAACAACTCTTCTACTTCTAAATTAAATTATTTTTAATTCAACTGTATTTGCGAACTTTTCAATTCCCATTGAAACGGAAAGGTTTCGGATCGCAGTAAATAGATAAACTGGAATTTTCCTTGCGGTTGAAGTAGGTCCCGATAAAAAATCGTGCACACAAAGTTACCGAATGCATCAATGATTTGACTGTTCGGCAAGATCCATTGAAAGTTTCGAGTTGTATTGGGTAAACGAGTATCGAGCCAGTGGCATATGTGGGGAGCCCCTTTTCCCATTCGTACTCGTCAAATCTTGGTCCTCCGTTCACTCTACCGTATTATGCAGAAAACCTCATTGTTGGATCTCAATGGTACAGTGAAGGTGGGGTTCGATCCCCGGACGTTTTCGTTTTACATAATTCTTCCAGAACTGCCGAAGGAGAGAATCAAATTCGGACAACATTTTCGCACGTTATTAATATCAATCTTGAGATATATACATGAGATGTATATCTCAAATGATAAAATCCGTATTATTACTGTATTTTTACTAGGAATCTGTCAATAGTAAAAATCTGATGGTAACAGTTACAGTCTTCTGTTCCGGAAAGCTTTTTTCGTCATTTCGAAGGAAAACAAGGGGTAAAATTGGCGAAAGAGAGTAAGGTAAACATAGGGAGAGAATTGCGTATTATCGAGTGTTCATCAAGCAACACCAGACGGTGCGTAGTGTGTTATGCCTTTATTATTTGCTCCGGATATCAAGGTTGACTTCTCATCTATCGTCCAGGTTGAGCGAGTCTCTCGCTCTTTCTCTCTTCCATTTCCTGTTTTCGAGGGCCTACCGAAAGAATTTTCGTCATACATTCCAGCAAGATTTTCCTAACGGATGATCGAAAGGCTCGAGTTGCCGGGTAAGACAGATACGATGAGGTTCGCGTTTAGCCACCTTCGAAACTCCACCTTCATCCTCGCGATCTTCGGTTTCCCTTATTTGTCCTTTCTACCCACTGTCTAATATGAGAAACCCGTAATGTGTTTGCGGATGGTAGCGATAATAAAAATATGACATCGGAATATGATGGAGCGCAGTTCTGATGGCTAACGTGTACACGGCCAAGTAATTGATTCCCATATACTATAACAGCTAACTTCTTAGTTATGATATCAAAAATACTACTTTTCCAAAAGAAAAAAACAAACTAAATAATATGCTAAACAATTTTTCTAGTTTACAGTATAGTATGTATGTCAATAATTGTCTTGACAATTCAAGGCGTTAAATAAAGTAAAATATTCTAAAAAGTGTCAAGAATTTAGTGGAGTAGTAGCTACTGAATTACTCCGTTCGTCTTTCAGTTAGACTAACGAGAAAGGTACGAGCTTATTATGAAGCAAACCCTTTTCGCTGTGAATGTAATAAACGGGCCTTTGAGAATCTCCCAATCCTTTCAGAAGATCTAATCGATCTTGGTTACGGCTATTAGAAAGTTTCCCGATAAAAGAAGGCGACAAATGAAAGGAATTCTACAAACGGAGTAACATTTCACGATTTAAGGAAGGAGTGCGTTTAGGTACTGCTAGAGGCTAAATCGTTCAGGGCGGTGACCATTCGGTCACTCTTTGGCCGGACACGTCCTCCTCGTAGGTATAGAATTGTGAATTGATCGGTGGCGAAATACTGGCTCAAAACCAAGTTGCCACCGAAAAACGGAGAAGAACCAGATCCTTGGGAGAAAAGGAATGCACGTCCGACCGGAAGAGTGGAACAATCGTAGCCGCCAGTTGGTTTTTGTTACAGAGAAACGGGATCTGGAGGCGTTAACATCATTCGGCCACGAGGAAGGACATCGGCGCGAACGTCGTCTCAGCGTGCCCTTTGCTAAATACCCGCCACGCCCTTGGTGCCATCCACTTTCCTTGTCGGTACATACCGTGTTCTGCAGAATGTTAGAAAATTCTGCCTCTTTTTCCCTATCTCTACCATCGCTCTTAAACATTCGCTAAAACTCGCCCAAGACTAGAGAAAACTTGTTAACTTTGAAAATCTTCTCTATCCGAAGTTATGTTGAAGGTTGAATGAATATAATTTGTAGGTGGATCTTAATCCTCGTGTGACGCTTAGTTAGTGCCCGCATACTTAAACCGTTTTATCTAAACCTTCGACTACTCTGTCGTAATTGGCATGAGGGTAACTTGTTCAAGAACGCTACTGAGAATGGTGAAAATCAAAGGTGAGCGAATAGCAAAACTCCAATTACAAAGAAAACTTCCATAGTATCGTAGATTTAACTGTGAGAATGAAGTATCTCTATCGAATATTGTGTATTGTTTCTTTTTTAGAAAAGAACGATAAACAAAATCGCAAAAACGGAGTTTTATCTTAAACTCATGGATAATTGCTATTAATATTTAATTAAGTTACTCTACTGTCGAAAGAAGTATACCTCTTTAGTATGTAATTTTTAGTGGTACTATTTAAAACTGTGCTATATTACTAATTGTATGAGAAGGATTTATGCAACTGCTTATGAGAATTTCGTGATTTCCCACACTCCGAGTGCAACAATAGCACTAGAAAATCAATTTGGTGAAACGATCCGCTTCGGATATCTTTGCATGTCTCACACTTTTCCCAGTTGAGTCTCTCACTTTAGCTAGTGTTCCGCCTCAACATCCCTTTCGTGACATATGGTAGGGGCTGCTACGGTTTACTTAATTCACCCAGAGCCTTTCGGAATATTCAAAAATCGCAACACTTGCCTAACCTGTGAGCGGCAGGCCCGATTCGCCGAGGCGGTCCAGAGAACCCTCGTCCTCGTCCTCGTCCTCGTCCCTGTTCTTCAAAGGCTCGCCCGGTGAAATCGTAGGGCTTTGTATGGAAATAAGAATGCTCCCGGCGCCAAAGCGCACACCCACACAGATGCATTGGTTCGCGTCACAGGGCTAACCGCGATATAAATTCGTCCGCGAACTTCAAAAGGGAACCCATGAAAAAAGGAGGCTTCCATGCATGGATAGAGAAAAACCGTGAAAGCACACAGGTACGATTCGATTCGAGTGCTGCGAAAATATTTTTTTTTCTTTTTTCGAAAACTACTCTTCGACTCCCTTTCTTTACGCTCCCGATGAGAACTTCGTGACTAGCTGCACGAGAAATATTAACTCTCTCGAGTAGAATATTATACTAATTTCGTTTTGAATATCCTTGGAGCAATAATGAATTTGCGAATCTCAATTAGGAATTTCGTTGAAAGTGCGACTCTGCTTGAATTTCCTGGATAGCTTTCACTTAGTGTGCTAATGCATGAAACGTCCATTACGGCAACGGCCATGTTAGTGATAATAAAAAAAGCTTGGGGAAAAGGGACGCTCGTCACGGGGCTCGTCCAATCTTATTAACCCTTCACTGTTCAGAATTCAGGAAGGGACAGGAATTCTAACCCTTCCTCGTAGCCATAGCTACCAACCCTCTTTTCATTCCGCCGCGCCAGTGTCCAATAGCAACAGCATTACCTGCCACGTTACATTTCACTGTAAGCTACAATATTATTCTCAACTCCAAGAAATAGATTTTCATCTAAGAATCACAAAAATGAAACCTATCGACGAAACTTAATCAACTAAACAATTGAAGCAAAAACGAACTCTTCAGAAAACTTTTCCGTTGATTATTGCGAAGTCGCAAAAGTGGCGAACTGAATCAGAAATTTAATCCTCTTTCGCGCGAAGAATCTGCTTAATCGAGTTAATCAATTTCGAGAATTTATGCAGGGACAACATCTACGCGCACACACCCGCGCGAACTTTAGAATCAAGAGGGTTGCGACTCAATATACATAAGTACATAAGTTAATAAGAAAAGAAGCTCAAATCAGAAACAGTCCAAAAGACATTTTGCATTCGGTAGGACTTTAATAAAAGGTGACATTACTTTGGGTGAGACCCTCGTTCTTTTCCACCCCTTGAAGCTCCTTCTTTTTCGCCATCGTCTTTCTCCTGACACGACACGACGCGACGCTTTCCTTAGTCGCCTTGCGGCGATAAAACATCATAGCCTAGCTACGCGTTTCGCGTGCAGTGGTTTCGGCACCAAGAGAAAGCTGACAATAGCGAGACACTTCTTCGTCCTTTGCGAATCTATCTTAAGAACACGGCAAATTGCTCTTGCAGCCATGTTACACTTGTCTTCGTGCTTCAGAAATCTTGAATTATTTTATCGAAATATCAGGTTAAAGGCATGATTCCATAGAAATGGAAATGCTCGTGATAACGATTTTTCCATTTTATTTTCTTCCTCGGAAACTTAAGAGTGTTCTTTTAAAATGTCAATCGTAGATTAAAATGTTATACAGAGTAGAATGCAAAGATACCAAAGGTACAATAGGGAAGTTCGTAGATCAGTATGATTTAAATAAATAGTGGACGATCTGATAGACGAAACGACAGAGGTGACCTGTCACAACAAGGTCCAGTGATGAAACCGTTCGAAAGGATTCAGATCCATTGGACCATTCACGTTTTGGAAATATTTAAGTGGATCTTCGATGTTTTCAAAGATAGCAGGTCAGGCTCCAAAGAGCCGAACAGATTTGTACGATGATGTTCTTCCACAAGCAAGAAGGGTTCTCTCGTTAATCTGCACGAAAAAGGGTATGGATAGGAATACCACTTATAGGTGTCCCGCTAAAGCCATGCTTATAAAGGAAACTCGCGTAGACAATGTTCCTTCTCAAAAGAATCATCTTACACATGTCAGACTGTACGCGTGAGAAAGTTCTCGAAAATCTGGTAGAAATATGTACATCACTGGATTTTGCTTACGAATATATACGATATAGATATTAAACACAATCCTCGAATCTAAATAGGCTACCTATCCATCAAACTATTCGCCGTAGATCAGCCTGATAAAGTTAGAGACTCAACCACCCTTGAATCCGGGATTCGAATTTAATTTGCATGGTAAGAGTGACGGCAAACCCAAAGAGACAATTATGCAAATTTCACGCTCCGCAAATTCTAATTATTGTTTGCACTGCCAGTCGACTTGGATTGAAGAATTATCAGGACCTTAGCTTGTCGAAACTAATTCACTTTTGGATCTCGTTATATTTTTAATCCGTTATTCAGCCCGTTTAGCATAAGTAAATCATCCTTCATTTCGGAAAAGAGACTGCTCATACTTGCCTTACACAGCAAAGCTCTTGCGGGAAAAGGAGTAATTACCGGATGCCAATTTTAGTTAGCGCGCTCGAAGCGAGCGCAAAGTGAGAAGAACCTGGGGGGAAGGGGGAATGGTTTTGATCCGGGCGCGAAAAAAGAGAGAAAGGCTCATTGGCATTCGACGGAAGAGGGTATAAAAAATAACCTCATCCCCCCTCCGAAAGGTAAGTTGGATTTCTCTAGCGATGGACGCGAGAGAAGGGGGTGACGGCGCGACAAGAAGGAAGGAAGCCGCAGGGTGGCGAGAGAAAAAGGGAGGAAGTCCGACCACCCGTGGAAGACAGGGCCGGTACTCTCGGGGCGGTAGAGGGATGATGAATATAAAGGCAGGGCAAGCAGTTAGGGTGGATTCAACCCTCTCGGCTCGTGGGGCTCACAGGCCAAGAAGGAGCTCAGATCAATACTTTTTATGCGAGGAGCACGGGCAAGGAGGTTGGAATCGGGGTAGGAGGCCGGTTGGATCGGATGAGCACGGGGTTGGCACGGTAAGGTGGAGCAGTCTCAGTCTCAGCCTCAGTCTCAGTCTCAGTCTCAGTCTCACTCTCTATCTTTGCACTTCCTCTCTACCACTACTACCATCAACCACCCACAACCACCTTCTCTACCTTCTCCACCTGATCCACCCTTCTTTTTCTCTCTCCACGTGCCGTCGTAATCAGGAATATCATTAAACTCTCGGCTTCTCCCTTCGCGAGAATCTTTCTCTTCTTCTCTTCTACCTTCTCCAACTCCACTCGCTCCCTATCGCTCTGGCTCTCGTTCGCGTTCTCCTTCTGACAAGCCCCTCGTTACTCTGCCGCGTGCATAAAAATAAAAGGCCCAGGAGAACGTCGAGAACGCAATCTTAACGATTCGTCGAAAGCTCCTATTGCGTGTCTTTGCTTCTGGAGTACGTCTGCTGGCAAAAAGCGTTGGAAGGGAAGCAAATCTTCAGGCATACCCTTACGGGACATTTTCTTTCCATTCTCCTCAGTCTTCTTCTCCTTCTTCTTTTTCTTCTTCTTCTCGTTCTCCTTTGGCTTGATTTTGACAGGAACCTTTGCGCGGCAAGGAGAAAGTTACCAAACGGAACTAATGTTTGTAGGAAAAGCAAAACTTTTTTTTTTTTGCTTCACAATCCATGTAGTTTCGTTTCGGTGGCTAGGCTTGGCACATGGACGCAGAATGCGGGCGTAACTAATTTTGCGATCGAAACTGGAGCAATGCCGTAAATTTCCGGAA
Source organism: Trypoxylon attenuatum (assembly GCA_963989405.1). Taxonomy (NCBI): domain Eukaryota; kingdom Metazoa; phylum Arthropoda; class Insecta; order Hymenoptera; family Crabronidae; genus Trypoxylon; species Trypoxylon attenuatum. Next base: position 13,263,283 of record OZ022490.1, on the reverse strand, counting down.
CGTGATTTACAAGAGTACCGCGGTGTTGTTTGAATACAGGGCTCGACGTGCAATTTCGTGCAAGGACCTTTCCCATCCGGGTGAAGACCAAACCCGAGACAAGCCCAACACATCGGAGTCGTAAATCTACAGGTTGGCTAAAACTGGAGCAAAATTTTCAATAGCTTTATGGAATACCGACGCGGCAACTGGGACGTCTACGATAAACACCTCCGCTGTCCGTACGTCCCTGACCATTACGAGGCCGCATAATTTGTAAACTGCTCAGCTTGTTCCGAAAGGACCCGATGCTTTAGGGTCAACTAACCGATTCTCGCGCATAATTTGAGAGAACCTTTACTCACTCGCCTCTCTATTCCACGCTTCACCCTCCAGCTGTTGTTTTTCTCAGTCTCCGTTGTTTATTCTAGTAAACTACTAACAATACTACTGGAATCTTGAAATTTGCTTTCCCATTCCAATGATCTTTTTAAGCCTCACAGCTTAAGAAAGGGGCGACAATTTGGTTAATTGCTATTAGAATAGATTTTGAGGTAGGATAGGATAGACATTAAGTCACCCCCACTGGTTACCTTTATCCCCTGAGGGTCTAACAGCACAGTACTATATGTCTATACTCTGCTATTCGTGTGAGGAACTCACGTGGCTATATACTTTCGGATTTCTGCAATATGTTATTGTTCAGCTTGAGTGAGTATCTTAGAGAGCTTGCCTATCCCTCAGCTATTGTCCTGCCCCTTACAGATATTGACAACCCGCAGGTGAAATTGGCGGGATATCTCAAATCTCGAATCTTTCCGAGACACGCATCTGCTCTCGAGAGTCGTCCTTTCCTACATGGGGAGATTAAATTTGTTTCTCGTTCGAGAAAACTCCAAATTTCATGCATGATCGAAAGCAGTGACTTCGACACTTCCTAAAAGGGTTGTTTTTCCAACCTTTCCATTCGTCTTGTCAATCACGGTAAAAAATTGAAATAGTCAGAAATTGTCCGTTCTTAATCGAATCGCACTGTATCGCTGTATTTGTAAATTTGATCAACGCTAATAATCTCTTCGTAAGGAGATATCGCGACGTAAAAATGACTGAACTCTAAAAATATTGTATTGACAGTAGTCGTATGTAAAATAGTTGGAAAACTTGGGTCAGTGTTGAACGACAGGAGGAATCATATAACGGGAAGGTTTCTGCGAAGCGGGTTCTCAGTAGGTTCGTGCATTATATTCGCCTGAGTTAGCCCCCGACCCAACAAATGGTTTCTAAAAGATGTGGCAACCCAAAGGGAGATTCAAAGACGAGAGAAATTGAAAAAATGAGGGTTGAACAGGTAGAAGTTGCGTAAGTGTTAGTCCAAGGAACGGAAATAGGAGTACTAGAACGGGTATTCTAAAAATTCTTCTTTACAAGTAACGTTCGTTTCATCCTCTCCACTAGATAACACATCCAATCAGTATCACGAATAGTTTCGGAGACATTGGGTCAACGGAGTTATTCATGGAAAGAAAATATGCAAATAAGAGCCAAGTATCCATAAAAATTGGCACGAATTTATTCAAGCCCCAATATTTCATTGGGATAAATTCAACAGAATTACTTGTTAGAGAACGTTTGCATCGCGAAAGTGTAATCCCCCTGAGAAGACTTGGGAAAAGGAGTGCGCTTCCACATTGTTTACTGTCGGCTGCATTTAGTTCCTTTGTTCCTTTCAACTCGCACTACCGGCAACAGCATCTCTCAAGACATTCCAGTGGCTGTCTTGTCTCTAACTCCTTCCATGCGAAAACAGGAGATGGAATAACGTGGCTTGCTTCCCCGCGCCGCGTTCTCTGCTAATCCTTAGATTGGCTTCTACGGGTATTTGCTACCTGACTGACTGAACGACTGACTAGCTTGGCCGAAGTCATCACAGAAGGATAAAAATCAGTTATTATCCGACGTGGAATGCGCCACGAGTGTATCCAGCTTTCCACCCTCTGGGCAGATGATATAATTGCAGGGTTGCGATCCTTTTTGGACTCGCTAACCCGAGCTTCTTCATAATCTTCTCTTTCTTCGGTCCTTTTAACCCCGGCGGCGCGGAGTATGCCTTATTAACGTGTTTTGGTTCCCGAAGCTTTTTCCTTTCAGAGTCGAGTGGCCACCGTAAGGATGCCGAAGCTAATTCACAGATTTCTTTAACAAAGTTATAATGGTTTTTGCCTTCCATGGATTTCAATGTTCTATGAGTCTACTGTAGCTGCCCGTTGCTAGTCTCGACTCTGTAGTAAGGATATACTATGACTTGAGCAATACATTTTTAAGAATTCTTTAAGAATTCTGCTTTTTAATTACCGGAACTTATCCCTGTATCATATATTCCTAAGGCATATTTTCCTGGTGTGAAGATCTTGGAGTGTATAAGAAGGGTGTGGAACGTAACCACGGAAGAAAGAGGGAAAAGGAAATTTTCGTGGGGTTGTTGAAAGGACTCCAGTGGACTGAGGATATGTGAATACCGCCACGGGCCACAATGTGTCTCCGGCAAGCAATCGAGAATCTTGAGACACGCGCTCTTATTTATTCCATCCCGCTACATACGTCAGTCACTCCAATCTGCACGCACCCGCACGATCTTCCGAGGCAGCTGCACTTCGTATTGTTAAACCTCTCGAAATCCTTATGCGCGACGATCCCTTCTTCCCGATTCACGAAAAGATGAACGCGGATCTATGCCTGTTGGTGACGAATCAGTCGATACTCTCGGGACCTCAAGGACTGACTTGCAATTCGCTTCAGACTAGCTAACAATATACCATTAATCGATTTCGAAAACATTCAACAGAATGCGAACAGACCTGAGAACCGATACTACCACACAAACTGTTTAAATAATTTTATATCAATATTTATTACTATTGTGTTATAGTGTAAATTGAGTAAATAAAAAATCGTTTCTGTTCTTCGGGAAAAACACAATTGGCAGATGGGTTTCTCTGATTAGCGAATAGCCGATTCTCAACAAGAGTCGATGCTCGTTATAACCAAAGCCATTTTCGCCATTACGTTAGAAACCGCAAGCGCCATATGCCGACCGTAAAATTCCAAGGTGGGTTATAAACCACAAGCTTTGCGAATGACTTCACGCTTTTTTACTGCATCGCGAAACCTCGTCAGAGTAACGATTAGAGGATCGCCACCGTAACAACATCCATCATTTGCGCTGAAATATTAAGCCAACCGTCCGAACATGTGGGTGAGCACTATCCAGAATTCTGTCGAAAAGGGAAGTGAGTCGCGAGCCACCCTGCTCCTATATTCTATTCTCCCGCTTAACGATGCGTTTTATGTTGGCGCTAAAGCGGTTTTCGCGAAAGCGTCATTCTCTCTACTTTCGTTTCTTTCAGCCACGCGAACATCGCACGCAATAGAAAGAAGGAAAGCAAGAAAGAAAGAAAGAAAGAAAAAAAGAAAAGAGGAAACAGAAGGTAATGATGTTCGAAATGATTTACAGTCTCTGCCTGTCGGCTCGTTTCTTTTTTCTCAAGGTGAGACTTTGGCTAGTCATGTGGCATCATTTTTGCCTATTGTCTCTATTTTTACCGCTACCCGAGTACGCGTCAAATGCGAAAGACACGTATTGTGAAGTGATAGAACCTCTGCGGGGGTGAGTTTTCACTCTCAGTAAAAACTACTGCGCTGAGCCATTAAATTATTTTTTACCATGCCTCCGAATGTTCGGCTTCCATCAGCAGCACAAAACTTCATTATTTCTAATGATCTGCCAAAGATTCCGCCTAGGAAATTATTCGCTCAGTCGGACGGTAACCAAGATGAAAGAAATATCGAATTCTATCAATTCTATTAATTTTTAGTTATTAAATAGTTTTCTAAGGTGTATTCAATTTTTAAAGTAAGCGATCCAAATGATACGTTGTTTGGACTAATAGTACTAAGAAAAAGCACTGTCAATGATATATCGATAAAATTGATTCGATTGAATATATTTTCGATATTTTAAAGAATATGAAAAATTCAATTGATCGTACTTTTAGGTGTCGATGCTGAGTTTCGACCTCGCTAGCAACAAGTTCTTCGGAAAAGCGACATAGGCAGGTGAGTCATCCCCCAATCGCGCTGGCCTCGGATCTCCGAAGCGTGTATAAAAGGATGTGCCGGCTGTTGCGTAAAGCTCTGTTCGTAGAAGGTACAAAACTTCCAATATATCAAGTGCAGTTCTTTCGCTTTCTCGAAGAAACGAAGACTTCGCGTAAGGGTGCTTTGAGGGGGTGGCTCACAACAATGACAACCCCTCCTGACGCACATCAATATCCTCGCGACGGATGCCACATATTTTGACCGATACAAATGACGCCACCATCGGGACCAATGCCTCTTCTACGATTGTTCGATCACCCACGAGCCGATCACCTTTCAAGTCGAAAGATTTTTTTTCAAAATTCGAAATAATACTCTTTCTTTACTACGCATTCTGTGTAAATTTGGATAATTGTAGCTTATATTATTTGTGTTAAAAAAAATAAACAAATTATTAAATTTCACTATGGAAAACCGAAATATCTTTCGCTATACGAACCTAATAGTATATTGTATATAAATTTGAAGGAGTAAAGAACCAACGCACCTCGGAAGAACCATAGTAGGTGTTACGAGTATGACTGTCACCGTCGCAATAATTGAAGATTAATCGTGAGAGTGGGTGTCAGGGCTGATCGCCAAAGTAAAAAAAATGCACTGAAAGGAAAAGGCACGTCGGCAGGTCGGGCAGGTCCCCATGGTTCGCTCAGTTACTCTTTTGTGCCAGGACAATTACTCACAGATTAGAGGAAGAATTTGCGAGGTCGAGGCAAAAGGGGACAATCTCACACACTTGATCTTTACATTTACGATGGGAGTTTCCTCTATTCAGTAGCCCAGTGAAATATCATCGTCTTAGCGCGAAAAAATCGTAAACCAAGCTCCTTACACCGAAGACGGTCAGCTCCAAATACTCTAAAAAGATGTGACAATTTCCACTCGAAACCGTCGGAAACCATCCAATAACAAAGCAGAGGCGAGCTACTCGAGACTGGCTACTGAGAATTCGCTAGGATCATTAAAATCTCTATAACCCATGCAATGCTGTCAGCTGGAAGAATTCTTGATTAGCGAAGCTTGATCATTTGATAAAAATACCCACTCATATAAGAACCTGCGACTTAGCAGAAATGGGTGACCTTCTGTCAAGTGCTTTTTTATGGAGTTTTTCATTCAGAAAACCAATGCGAAGAGGGAAGGCGTAACTCTTCGAAGGGACCGGATGTTCGGTTGGTCGAAATACGAGGCAGGTCTAATTTCTCTGACGACAGTCTTGGAGAAAGACAAAAAAAGGAATAGGGAAAAGTTCACGGAAGCTTAAGTAAACTCATACCGAAACCTGCAGAAAACGAGAAACATACGCATGAATGTGTACTATGTATATATCCTTCGATGTTGCTTACGACTTTTGCCACGTTAATAAAAGAGTAATTATTCTTCATCGAAATTTTCATGTCCGAATTTTAATACGATATTGATTATTAACATATTAGCGAATTTAGAGTATTTTCCGACTAGCGATAAAAGTCTTCATTTCCCATCAACAACCTTGTTTTCCCATAATTGACGAAGAGTGTCTCCAGACTAAAGAACATGTGGGTGACACCTACCCAGCCGTTCAAAACTATCATTACTATCGACGTTCGTCCGGCAAGCTAAATGCTTTCGGTAGTGCAAGCGACGACGTGACAGTTGCGCAAATGCGTGGTCGGCCTGTCAGTCTGTTAGTGGTCGTTGGCAGATGTGGCACTGGCGGCTAGATGCAGTATGCCAAGCAGTGCAACGCTTTCAGCTTGTATTTCACATCCGTGTGTCCGTTAGATTCGTCTAGTTCGAGATGCGGATGGGGTCAGAAACTGAAAATTCGAAGGTCACCGGAAAGGAACGCACCCCCTAACACTTTTCCACATCCCTTTGCACCGTGCTGTGCCTTTCCACGTTGGACGTGCTCACTTCTGTTGTTGTATATATCCAAATGATGGTGCATGTTTCTGTCCTTCTCACGTGCTAAAACTGTGCTACTCATCTTTCTGTGATGAGTATGTATCACGGAGTTTCCTTTCATCTTTATCAACTACCAGAGAAATAGAACCACCTTCGAGATATGAATTTTTAAACTAAAGAAGAGAGCTTTTAAAAACCTTTGCATCGGAGTTTTTGCTAGAATAAATACAGTATCCTTGAAAACTGCAGAAAAACAAGGGCATGCTCCAACTCTGTGCAATTCTGTACCACGTGCATACTGTGAAGAAAAGCGTGTGGAAGGTTAAGATTCTGTCTCTCACGCTGCGTTGAAAATGATGGTTTCCGTTCGTGAAACTGGAGCTACAGGAACTCGTTACTGTTCAAACCTTCTGGACAACAATGGACATCCCAAATGGTTCTCGTTATTGCTTGCGGTGGTTTTGGACTATACGCCAGGAGCCTGGATGACCAGACCCAGAGTCTTCGGGTTAGGTAAGAGTTACGCAGACGGCTCGCAACGATTCCAGACTCTGCCAATAAATCAAGCTTCTCTTAGAATGGAATCTGGTGCTACTGGAGACTCTGTCGTTGCCTCTCGTCGCCTATTGCAGACGCCAAGCCTTTTGGCCACTCTTTCCTCGAAGAATATACGCCTTCGACTCAACGTCGCGTCAGTCTCTTCGACAATAAAATCTGTTTTCTCATGAGCTTCGAGTCCCAATAAGTCTCCATACCCAGAAGTTTAGTTTCGATCAGTAGAGTCGCGCTGCGGAAACGATACATCAAGTTCATGCGAAGCTGTAGCCAAATGATGAGGGAAGATCCCGCGTGCTATGAGCATACATATGTATACAGGCGATAGAGCTTACGATGGTGTCACGATCCTTCCTTCGGTGACACGTAATTCAGATGTGTAGATTCCCCGAAGAAATGTCCTTTCCGACTGGCCGAATGTCTTTGCAGCACGTGCGCGCTGAGGAAACATTGAATCATTGACGATGGCACGATTCATCGAGTAAACGTTGCAGGCACCATCCTGATTCTGAATAAGCAGACTCATTAACTTTCCCAGAAGAATGAGAAAGCACTATCGATCGTGCTTGTTCGCGTATTGTTGGCTCTAATTATGAAATATAATATCGTATTGAGCATATGTGATAAGCGAGTAAATTGATAGCTTCCATTAAAAATCATTTCAAAGGAAAATAACCTTCGCAACATTGAGTAAGATTTCTTGACTATGCTATACCAATGTACTGTCCACTCAACACAGGGGGATTAGTGGCGGGAGCTGGGAGCAGGGAGGTTGCGGATGGTTAAATCCTGATCGCGTTTCACGAGCTGCCACCTTCGAATGTTGCGCCAAGTTCCATTAGCGCTACCTACGATACTCTTTCAAAGGAAAGTTTCTGCACCGGCACTGATCGCGCCCCGCCAAAACATACTTCTTTTTCATCCAACACCGCCAAGGGCTACCCATCCAAAGGGGTATTGCCTAGCCTGTTTTTCCAATGCGATTACGTCATAAAAGACTCGCGGCTCGATTTATAGGTCTACGTAGGATTTCTGACCACATTTCACGAAGCAGGCAATCCCCTCCTGGTAACCCGAAGAAAGGATTCTTTCCTCCGTGAAAGGGTTTTTCTTGAGCCGCACGTATCACAAAACAGGAAGGCAGTGACAATGCCAAGAGGGGATTACAAAGACTCGTAGGTGTTTTATTCCTACGCAGCTATGTGCCTTTCAAAAATACGCCGTGTTTGTTTGCACACACTGGGGGATATTTCGAAGATATCTGACACTGACTTTTGCTCGATTAGTTTTAATCCTACCTTGTCGATGGAATTATTCTGACTGTAACTAAAACCATGAGAATAATCTTTGGAAGAAATACTCGGTATTCCGACTACGTATTACAACGTTCTTAGGTGGAAAATGATCGACTAGAAAGGTTTCCTCAGGAAATCGGTGACAAAGAAAAGAAGATTATCGGTGAAACCGAGGCGCGCGTCAGTCGCGTTGGAAACCATGAAGCACCATGTAGCCGAAGATCAGCTGCAACCCATAAATATCTTAGCCCTTTCAGCCTGGACCGTACTGACCATGGACTGGCCTGAATTATTGCATCCAACCAGTTGAACTCTTTACAGACAGTGGACCGTTAGTTCACGGCTGCTGGCCGTTTCAGCTCTTTAGATTGTTGGGAAAGTCGAGGCTTCTATAAGTTATAGGACCTGGTGTCGTCTTTACCGCGAGCCAGACTTCGAATAAAAGCTCTCTTCTTTTCTTGTGGTTTTAAGAGAACTCGAGCGATCAGTAACACTTTTCTACTACCACCCAGTTTCCTTTTTAGTTTCCGAAACTCTTCCAACACAACAATAACGAAAAAATAGGTTTCATTCCCAAATTATCCATCTCCTTTTTCTTGAAAAATTATTGCGATCTGATCATGAATTCGGTTTGAACAAAAGATAAGAACGTTCATAAAAGTTATTGTAAAGTATTATAGCAAGATAAATTTGCACCACCCGAGATTGTCACCTTACATGAAGTCTATTTATCGATTAAGCAAGGTTGCAGGCTAGCAGAATTTCTTGAGAATCGAATACTGAAAATATTCTCACCTGACAAAACATAATCAAGAGAGTTCCAACCAACGTAAGAATTTTTGCGATACAGAATCTAATCTAACCTTGCGAACTAGGCTACGAGATTTATCGACAGACGAATCCTAAAGTAAAGCACGACTAGTAGAAATCTGATGTAAACGATGCAATACAATATTTTGCACTCCGTACTTCGCAAATCCCTCTACACAGTAGAGTCGACGACGATCTTTCTCTTGGGATTACATTGCTATCGGCTTCAGGAATCATCAAACGTAGGAACCTTTACTCGAAGAAAGACAAACTACCCTTGCGAGATTTATCGCACATATTGCATGAGCAGCCGTTACTAAAAATTTATAGTACAGATACGAAAATGCATTTTCTCAATAGTTATGCACAAGATGGAAGAAACATAAAGGTTCCCAGTCGTAATCCACTTCCCACGGTGTGTGCGCAAATCCTCCAAAGGGATCATGTATCCCAATTTATTGCTTAATCCCGCGGATTCGATCCGTTGTAATTGATTCGCGCAAACCGTGTAATTATCTGTCCTCTTTCGATGGAGTTTCGAATAGAGAGGCATTAAAACGGCTGGGCCGTGGATGAAGTGTAACCCTTAGGGTCTGGATCGCACGATCGAACGATCACTACCAAAGGATGGGTCTGATCGAAAAGGATAGAGAGGAAGCGAATCCTCTTGTGTGCTCTCCGAGTCGAAAGCAAAGGATTGAAGAGTGCGAACAGCCAGTGAAGCATGTCACAACTCGTTATAGTCAAGAGAGATTGGAATCTTTACTGGCCTGTCGATCGCTTACTCTTCGCTTCGCCTCGTGTTAACCGTGTAATTTGCCATAGGAGTAGTAGTATCACGTTGCGATAATGATCGCCACGTCGAAAGGTACAAAAGCGACATAAAGGATACGCAGAAGCCTTTGATGCGTCGCGTGATTAAGAGGATATCGTAGATCGTATACTTTCCTCTACTCTAATATCTTTCCATACAAAGAGAATTTCATTGGCAATCCTATATCTAGAAGTTTCGAATCGCACATTTTCAACGATAAGTTCTCAAGACAGTTGTTCCATCTAAATTTTCAAACTTATTTACGACCTCATAAAATAGGGGTGTATGTATACGTATTAAAGGCTCGATCCTGTGTCTACATTGTGCGGTGCCGCTTGATAATTTACGTTTTACTTTAATTAGCCGATAACAGAGGGTGCAACTTAATGAAATGGTTTCGTCGCGTCGCCCTCTTTCTTCGACGAATGCGTAGCTGCGCTATGCACCTCTTCTTTCGACAGCTGCATCCAGTCATATCTATTGTTTTAGTTTCGCAGATGTGCAGCGCCGACTAAAACGCAGTCACGTGTCACTGTTAGGATAACCGAGCTAATTGGATGGCGGATCAGTACCGTATGTCACGTTAATAAAATCTAGAATGAAAATCGAAAGTGGCATCTGAAGCCTTTCAAGCAACGGAACTACTACCGATCGTAAGGAAATTTACGCTGCTTCTACGTTGAAAACGAACTACGAAACTGTGAGATATTGTTACATTATCAACGAAGTACCTAGGTCTCTATGATAAAGCAGCACAAACAGTAACCTGAGAAAATTATCTCTTCGGTAAGTATTTCTGTGCTCTTAGCATATCCTTTAGGAACAGGCTCCAAGGTATTGGTTCTTTCGATATCGGTGGAAGGACCCGGAATGTCCTTTTTAGACGTCTTAGAGTAAAGGCAAAGAGCCAGGTGATTGTCAACACAGCTGCTGTTGCATAATTCTATTTAAACCCTCGTTATTATCACACTGTTTGTAATTTAGCTTTTCTAGAAATTCTTAACGTTACATCCTATAACTATACGCACAGATCAAAGTTGTGTGATTTTAATCAAATATCGTGAAAAATTTGTGCAGATTTATAAGCTTTTCTTCCAAGATATGTAATATTACGTTATATTATAGAAAATTGCGACTCCTAAAATCTTGAATTATTCCTCTGTTTCAAATGCATTGATACCCAGTACACTTTTGCTATTGATTTTAAATGCTACTTTCGGTGGTCGTAAACATAACGCAATTAGACAAATGGGTCATTTAAATCACCTTTCGTGTCTCTATGTTTGAACCTCTCAGTTATCTGTTCACTCTGGATGCATTACGGATAACAGCGAGGTTACTCACATACAGGAGAAATACTGTCATACTCTAGGGTATGTATATTCGATAAGCTGTATTCTTACTCATTCGATACCCTCTTTGAAACGCTGAAATCACCGAAAAAAAGTGTCGAAAATGTAAGTGTGATCGTAAAGTAGAAGGGTAAGTTTTTAACACGAATTCTTGTGCTTTAGGTAAATAGAACATTGCGTTGATTACAGACTGTGATTTGTTAATCAAGAAGGATTAAGGTGTAATACAAATTTATTTTAAATAAATTATTATATATTGTTTATGAGAATGGAAAATGACGTGACTTAATTAAGCACACACTGGCATGAGCCTCATTATACGATTTAACCCTTTTCTCGGGGATCAAATCGAATTAGTTCCACCTTCCTCAACTTCCAAATTACCATACCACTCCCGACAAAATGTGACATATCTATCTTCCACGTTAGAAATAGAATCCTAAAGACTAAACAAAATTGATCACTGTGAAGAATATAATTTATACAAGTACATGCTAATTATGGATTCTCTCGTAACTAATGGACTGTGATCATATTATTTAAGTTAAAATGAATTAAACAATTTAATTGACTGACAAATTCCACAAGAATCTAAAGCGAAGGTAACGCGGGATCGCATCTCCGAAAACGTTGTTTAACCTCAGCCACCCTTAATAAGGGTCTAAAAAAGCATTATGACAAAATTGATTAGAGGAAAAGGAGTATCAATAAAACTGTCTTCTTACACAAACCACAGTTAATTATGATAAACGACAACTGATGGACACCTCAAAATGAATTAAATTGGGGGGAAAAATTACATTATTCTCAGAAAATATTTTTAGATAATGAAGGTAATCTGCAAAAGCTAAATCAGTTTTAATGTTACGTATGCAAACTATCTAATATCTAGTTGGTGGTATTCACGATTTTAGGTAGCACTAGTTCGGAGGAGAGGATGTGCACCATACTATCCTGAGAAAATACCATGTTGGACACGTCCGGAGCTCGAAAACGGTGGAATGACCGGATGAACGTGGGAGGGTGGAAGCAGGTCCAGCGCCACATGACACCCCGTGTGAAACTTCCGACTGCTGCAAACGGGTGGTCAGGTCATCTTCTATTTTTGAAATCGAAAGTACGACTTTAGCATCTACTGTTTATGGATCCTCCCGTCGAGGATCATTTGCTGTTCCTGCCTCTAACTAACAAGCGGAGAAAAGTGTCAAGTTAACCAAAACACTTCCTAATCGTTGTGGGAAGCACAATATTCCTAGCTGTGAGCGATATGCGGTCGGAAGTAAACACGAAGACGAATATTTTTCTTTAGGGTATCTGGTCAATTTGCTACCACTTTTCTTCAAATGGAAGGCTAACTCTAACTAGATATATCTATTTCTATTTTCGCTCTAAGAAAAATCTCAATTTGTCAAGGTATCTAATTGAACCTCTTAATAAACATTGTATAATACATATATGAAAAATATATACGTTTCATTTGAAATAAAAGTGCATTTATCTTTGTATAATTTTTATCGGTTCGGTAGTTCCAGTAATAAAATTTACGTTTCATTTAACCAATGAACGCCGTTATATGATTAAAGTTGATAGTAGAGAAGAGAATGTGACCGTAAGTATTCTTTCGCGAAACAGAGAAAACAGTAGAGTCAATTCAGCTTGGTCAGTTAAGTAGTTGTTTTTCGTACACTGGACATATTTACGCAGTTACGATATTCGACGTAAAAGGGAATCACGATCCATTCAAACCTTCGGAATTCCCACACTTTTAGGATAATGTATCTGGCACGTCATCTCGACGTTACCTGGCGACGCAGGTGATCGACAATGCGCTTGCGAAAATTTGGGGAGGACATTACGAAGTTTGAAAACGATAACCCGTACCAGACTCCCACGGTTGATTCCTATTCAAATAAAGTTGAAGCATACATACGTGTATCCTGGGTATGCAAGACTGACGCGAACCCGAAAAGGAGTGAGCGTGAATCTATCCCACGGTAGACACATACAACGAAAACTCGGTCCTATCCTTTCCCTAAAAATTGCATTTTTTGAAAGGACGTTCCGTCAGTTCCCAAGCGATGCAGGTATGCATTGGGATACGATATTTGAATAGCCGTTTACATAAGAGGTCGCGCATCTCTTTTTCGTGTTCGAGATCAGCTTGGAACTTTACCTGAAAAGGGTTGCGACCAACTTTTATTGCCTGTCTCTATAGAAAGTTAGATGAGAGAGATCGATCGATATTCCGTAGAAACTTAACCACTATTTATTTGAATCAAAAATTCTAGTTTACTGTTTAAATAATACGATCGGTTTCCTACGTAATATACAACGACTGATTTAGTTCAACGTATGATATTTCTACAGAGGCGCTCTTCCACGTGTTCATATGTATCTGGTTAATAGAATGCTCGATGACCGGATATGAGTGGTCATCGTTCACAACAGTTACCTCGAAAATAACATGTTCGAAATAGATCACTCATGGTTCGCCGATGTTTTGCAACCCGAAGCGTGGGAAACGGCTACCGGCGTGCTTCACCCCCCCCATTTTTACCTGTTCCGGGGATTTGTCGAAGATGAAATACTATCTAGACACCGGGGGATGAAATTAGGAAGCTTAGCGTTTAGAATGGACAGGGTCCTTTCGGCCACTTTCCGATAATTTTCAAAACGTAATTCCTTTCCGCCGTTTTGGGCCTGATATTCAGCTACAGAGGAAAGGGTATTCCCGTGATGTTATACCCGTAATCCTCTCACTGATGCGTATACGTATACTTAATAGGACTTTTCACCACCGAAAAATTCTTCCTACCGATTCGCGATCGATATCTGCGATTAATTCTCCGAACTCTTCGATCCATTCAATACCAAAATAGATACCATCTATTCTCATTCATACTTCGAACTAGATTCCGGATACATTGGATAAAAAAAAAATGCTCAACTCAGGTTGGAGTCGAATGAAGCTGTACAATCCCTAAATACGAGCATATTCCTTAAAATATCCGCGACATCTCCATTCTAATCTTCTTCGTGTCAGATTCTTTTTAACCATTAGTGAGTCTTCTATTCTGGAATAGTTAAAAAAAAATCGATGGTCCATTGTAAATGGTCGTGTCGCTCTAGTTCTTTAAAATGTCGTGGGCGAGTACGCATTAAATTATTCCCTCGGTGACTCGATATGACAGTATCTGCGATCTTGACGGTCGGAAAGGAATGGCTAAAATCCTTGATGCTGCTGATCCTTTCCGTAAGGCCCAAGGTTCGACTTCCCACGCCGCGCTGCACTGCATCGCGCAGGTAGGATCCGGCTGGACCACAGGATTGTATTTCACAATTAACAAATATAATATTACCCAACCCATGTCTGGGTAGCTTGACCATTTCCCGATGAACGAACGAATCGGACCACAATGTGTGGACATCGTGACCGAGGTTTTCCTCTTCCGGGGATTTCTCGTTCGAGGCGGAGCGCATCGATTACGTAAATGTATGGAAACTCACCGTCTTTTTACAATAGATCCCATATCGTGTTACTCTGGTTCTAAGGATTTTCGAGAGAATGGTATATACTACTCTCAATCGCATGAATATGCTGCCTTGCTTTCGACGTAGTGATGTAACGCATAATCCTTTCACTGTTGGTGCCGCTCGTACAGTTGTAGACATAATGTACGAATGCATCGCGAATATTGGAGTTCCAGACGCACGATCTTATACTCGAAAAAGCGACGGTATATCTTCCGCTTTATTCTAAAGGGAGGCGTCTTCCCGAAAAAGAAACACAATTTACCAAGTTTACAACTTAACAGAAAAACCGAAAGGGTCAAAATCACTCGTGCAGAACTATTTCTATTTATACAGTTTTAATTTTAATTGTGAATGAAAAAGAAGGCACTTAATTAATAGAAGTACTGTAAAATTCGTTTTAATTGGACTATACAAAAATCGCCTTTTCCAAACTACCCCGAAAAGTCAATATCTTTAGTCTGTTGGAAATACGGTGAAAAAGACAATGGGACGAAAATTTCTTTAATTGCACCTATTGTTCGGACATAGCAGACTGTCCTTTTTGCTTTGAGTTTGTAAAAGATCGAGCTGTGACCAAGAAACGGGTGGATGCAGGTATACTGTGAAGCCACAGGTAAAGGGTTACTGAAGTGATCATATCACATAACGAGCGGTGTAGTGTCGCGAGCCCTTAAAAGCGAGGGACACTTTCCATACCTACAGGACCGTTTTACCCGTTGCCTGAGTGGGTCCCAAATGGCCTTGTAGACCCAAAGACCGACCCTAAAAACTTGGCCAGTAATTAAGCAAACCGTTTTGCGCAGGACGGTCCGAGGTTTATTAGCTAGAATTATAAAACGAAGTGACCCTTCGAAAGAGGCCGGTTCGCGTGTTCCAATTTACCCTCCATTAATTTATTTATTTATTGCCACCCCTTGAAAGTGACCCGTGACTGGCCCGAAACGCGTTCACGGACCGTTTCCTTCTGCCCTCTTTCTCCTTCAATTAGCCCGCTTGACGTACCTGTTTATGCAGCCCTCATCCAATTTTCGACGTGCGCGACTTTCAAATTGGATTTTCTAACGTTTGACGTTACCCGAAATAACTTCGAACCAAGTTTTATTGGAACGCGTAAATCATTCGCGATCTACTCAAAAAGCAACTCCTGCATGATGGTACTCCGTTCGGTTCAAGAATTTCGAGTATATTACGTTTTACGTCTACCTGTAAAATTTCAGGTAATTCTACGGTATATTTTGAAAGTTTTCAGGCCGAATCCTGAAGGCGGTACCAAGTGTAAAATATTGGCAATTTTTCGCTCGAAAGGATACGTCAGAATTTCTGTCATAACATTTTGGAATTTGGTACAAGTTTCAGAACGTTCGAACTATTCAGCGAGTAACGACAATCAGTTAGCGATCTCTCTTTGCCGCACAGTCACGCCGGCATATTCTTCTTCACGAATTTCGAATGGTCGGTAATCCTTTAAGATTCCCCGAGTCATGTCCCGATTTTGTTCGCCGTCCCTTGGGACCTGACATTGTCCCGTGAGAGAGGCTTAAAGAGTTGCAGCTTCGTGTATTGCTCAGCAGACTAAAGTCACTCATGTTCTCAAATCTTTACTCCAAAAGATATGTATTAAAATCCCCAGAGTCCAAGTTTCCAAATCCTTTTATAGAATTCTGCGATTCGCATCAGTTCCAATGTATTAAAATCCATTTTCCCACTTAACCGACCGTATCATTCGCGAGAAATCTTTCGAGTAAAATCACAAAGCCGAATAAGCAACATGAACGGATACACGGTAGATGTAAAATTTTTGGAATCTTTAGTAACTTTCTGACAAAACTTTACACGAATTCTTTTAACGCCCTAGAAAAGGCAATACAGCGAATCAGTAAGTACAAAGGGGGTAAGTAAGGGAGTTTTATGAGGGATGACTTTTACGAACATTCACCTAGAATGTCGTACCGGGCCAATTCTAGTTTTATTCGTTTAGGGCGTCTTTTCATACTCGGAATAACCCTTACGCTTCCGGGAAGGCGAAATTCACTACCTTGGATAAAGATTGAATCTATTGTACGAAGAACATAGTAGGTCGGAAACAGTGAAATCCCTGCAAAAAGTTAAGCGCGAAGTTTGAAAGTTTTGTCTAATAAAACAAAAATTTGCAAACAATAGCACGTTAAATAGGATTAAAACTAGTGCATCTGGTTTTAGAATTAGGATAACCTATTAGGATTTAACTGCTCTATTAGGTCAAGTCAAGCGGTTGACATTAGTTTTAGCGGAATTTTACCTGTCTATAAAAATATGAGACTTCCTATCCACCCTTCCAACTACCCTCAAAGGTAGCAATATCGTCGAAACGTGACCAAGACGTGTCACTTGGCCTATAAATTTTTTCCTTCGCTTTATGATCCAGCTACCAATAAAAAAACTACCTACTAGGTCCCAGCTATTGAATCTAATAGCATTAAGGCGGATTGGAGTAAAAACCGCTCCATTTTTAATTTTCCAGGATTGACTTTGACCGTGGCAAGGACCGCGTCGTAAAAATCTAGCACAGGATTGCCATGGCTTTACGATTCCATTGTACCCTTCGAAAAGGCACAGAGCATTGCTTTCCTGGTATTCGGCAATGTGCATGGACAATGCTGAGTTTTCATAAAAGCAGATCGAAGATCACCTTTGCTCGTTGGCAATTACCCCTAGCCCTTGCTGTTCCCCGAAGCATTCGTCTCCATAAATTTTTGCGAGTATTTTTGCAACTGCTTTAATGAGATCACCAATAAAATTGGAAGTTTAACAGTTACTTCTGTATTGCTACCTCAAGTGCAATTCATTCTACCTCGGCCCGGTTTTTCCGAGTTTCGTAGAACTTGCTTGTCGCGCGTACCTCGAACATCGGGGACAAAGAAGAATACAAAGAAGAAGAAGAAGAAGAAAAAGGGTCCAGTGACAAGGGCAAACACGCAAATATTGTGCAGCGTTGCCGAAATATTATCATTTCAAAAGACGCACGCACGCACCAGCTAGCCGAACCAACGCGTTATGTGTTGGGGGCTGGTCGTCGGCTCACAAACAGATAACGCAACCCGAGTGGTTTATCGACTAGTCTTGTTTGGTTTAAGGCTTACGGAGATATCCTGTAGCTTGGCGAACGCGCGCTGCTTATATAGGATCATGAGGAAAACTCGTGAAAAAGCGGAGCTAGCGATTGTGCTTGTTATGCCCATCACGCGGCTCACCATTTCCGAGATTCGCGCGCACAAATCAGGAAACACGAGCCTACCCTGCTCTGCTTTAATGCCACTGAGCTCATCGTTCTCTTTCTCTCTCTCTCTGTGTAAAACACGTAGGAAAAAATCACGCGACAAGTCGTTCCACGCAAAATATCTCGGCAAGGTCTCTTGTCCCTCGTGGCCTAGAAAGCGTTAAACCATGCAACAATTTGCTAGACACGTACATCGCTTCGAGTTGATCCATCGAGAACCTTTTTGTGTTTTCTCTAACAGCCGTGAAAATCTGGAGCGGTACATTTCTTCTTTCCTGCATTTTCTTCTTCTTCCTGACCGCTGCTTTACGCTCGCACCGTGACGAGCACCAGTGATTTGTGGGCTTTTGCAAAATCGGACAGTTGACCACCAAAATGGAGCAGTAAGACATGGAATACCACCCAACAACGTTATGCTTGTTTGCATATTCTCAGAGGAAAATGAGGGGAATTCTCTCAAGGACTTGAGATGATTATCGTTCATGGAAACTAGTAGGAATCTTCTATTTACCGTATTCTTTCTTCTCAAAGACAATAGATCACTCTTCTCTAACGAACACAGGATAGATTTCGGTAGGTAGAATATATCGCAAGAATAAGATCATCTTTGTCAATGTTAAATGTGAGAATAGACTCGTTCATGAAGTTGGTGCTTTACAGTTGTACAAAACTATATAAATAGTGCAATAGTGTTTGGGATATATGTAGAGGTATATAAATTTTAAGTGTAACAATAAGACACACCCTGCGCGTACTCAGGTTAAAAATTGCCTTGACGAAATACAAGAGCATCGGCTATGGTGAAAGCAGAGCTTTGGGAGACAGTTAGGTCAGCCCTGAGCTTATTGTTCCAGATATTGCTAAAATACGAGAGCATAGAGTCATAAACCGCATTTTAACGATTTTGCCAGTCCTTCGGCCCTCACGGTTGCCCCGACCCAGGGAAAGCATGCAAATCCAGTGAATCGTTGAAGGGACAGCCACCGAAAAATATACATTCAAACTGTAAATGGACTTCGGACTGGCAAAACGATGAACTTTTAGTTTCAATGCTTAGGTAGAAACCTCGTCGCAGTCTAAGAGCGAAAGGTATGACTTTTAGGTAAAGAAAGAACTGCCATACTTTGCTCTGTACTGAACCAACATAGAAGAACATAAATAGAAAGATCTAACTGGAACATTGAGTTAACCATTAATTCGAATAAAGAAAGTATTTAATGCATTTGGATTTTGAATGGAATTCCACAGTTCAAGTTGTAGATACTTTGTACTTTATAAGTTCGTATTTATCGTGCTATGAATCTATGTGATAAGTAAATAAGATAAAATCGTGTAATTCTCGTTACTCTTTCAAATAATAATGGCTGAGTTATATTTCGAGAACTCGAAGATCCCATTTGGGCTAACCTACCCCACCCTCTATATTACAAATGTTTTATGTGACGATAGTGACGACGGCGCGAGGAGCCCCAGGGTAAAGGGAAACAACACGCGGTCTCCACTTTTCTACGGTAACATTATGCGGTTTATGATCACACAGTATCGCGAATGACACTCTGCAACGAGGGGTATGATCCTCGTTACGACCTCGTAAAGAAACCTTTTAACGTGTCCACTCTGCACTTTTATTTGAAACGTGGATGATCCGCGATTCAGAGTAAACGGCGAAAACGAATTAATCTTATACGAACAACTTCTAACATCTCACTATTTAATTGTGTATTTTCCACGAAGTTTCTACAATTCGATTCTTTCAGGAAAAATCCACTAGAGAAAGACATATATTTTATCCTTTATCAACGTATTTAATAAAAGTGAAAAGAAAGAAATATAATATTTATGAGTGGTACACTCTGTATTGAATTGATGAGAAATCGGACGAATACTGAGCCGATAAGCTGCCAATCTTAATTCCTCAATAATTTCGTAATAATCCGCAATCCGAGGGGTACGATGGGATTTCTCTAGCGTACACTTGTCAAAATAATATTTGTCTAGCTGGCAGGCTTCTTCAAGGAGGAAAAGCTTTGTCGCCTCGACGATCGGGTGAATCCCTCCACCCGCGTCAGTTATGAGACTTATGCCTGTTATGATTGTCATGTTTTGTCAACTCCTTTGTGAAGCACAAAAGGCCTGCCACGGGAAGGATCATGAGATTCTCCAGCATCGTTCTCGCTGCATTTGCGGCTGGAACGCGGCAAGCAACCCCGTCGAAATAGCCGAAACACCGTGAACTTGGTACAAAAGTATAACCGGAAGTTTTGTTAGCTTAAAATTCGATACGTTACTCAAGCAACCGACTCATGTCCTTACTCTTCACTAAAACCGCCTTCCAAAAGAAACGCGACTTCGCATCCAAATGTCAGTCACCGAATCATTGTTGTATGGAATGTATTATTATAAAAAACATTTTAGGTTTGTAACAGTGGATCTCGAAAGCAAAAGCTATACCGAGGAATAAATGCCGCGGAGTGTAATATATAGCGAGCATATTTGCCTGGTTTTTCGAATGTTTAATCTTATGCTCCGTTTCTCTGGAATAGGGTGAATCACACGAAAATAAAGACAGTGGTCTGCCAGGCTCGGGGAAACTTTGGGAATTGATTGCAGAGGGGTGTAACCCACGAGACTATAGCGTGAACAGCTAGGACCCTTCTCGCTACACGAGAAACACTCGGAAAGATGTACGATTCACGAATTATTTTCCCGGAACTATTAACCTAGTGACTTAATTTATTGTAGAACAAACTTTTAGAGAAGAAAACTATGGACCATTTTCTCAACTGCAAAAGCGGATGTCGAATGACGGATTAGAGTACAAATTTCGAGGGGATAGCGAAAGGCTAAATATGACTGACTGAGAAAAGTGCAGTCGAGAAGAATTGGTCAGGTCGATTTTTTTTCATTCACACCCTTCACACGTTTGATCCAAGGAGGCAGGTGCGACGATAGTGGCCGTGCGTGCGACCACAAAAGAATAACTCCTGACAGAAAATAACGCGCGAGCTACCGTAAATCGAGGTTCTTGCGAGAAAGGTCTTCACCATCATCCCCCTCCCCATTCACGCCCTCGATGCATTGAAAAATGTCCCGAATCATTATTTTTCTCACCCTAGTGGCATTTCGCCCTCGAGATCTCCTGGATTCCCCACTTTTTCGTGCCTCGGACGTATGGCCAGACGAAAACCGCCATCGCCACAATCCGGCAATTATCTGCGCCCGCCGCCGCGACTGGCTGACTATGATAAATCTATGATAGCTTCTCGGAATTTATTGCGCGGCTGGCGCGAATCCGATTCCGTTCTCGCAGTCAGTCGCATAAACTCGCGGCGCGTGCGATGAAGGGTGCAACTGCAGAGGGTAGTTTTCCTGCTGGACGCGATGGTTTGCCTACTCTTCTGACCAATCAAAACGAAGCTACGGTAATAAAAATGTATCGGGGAAAAAGTACAGAATGGCCGCTATACCGTCGCTTTATGGTTCGCATATGTGAACTGGCTATATACTCCAGAACAAAACGTACGAATCCTCTCGAAATGGTCTGTTAATTACAAGAACTATTGCAAGACCAATTTCACGGATGTTCACATTTAATCATATCCGTAACAATACGGTGACTGTAAGATTAATCCATAGCGGAGTGTGATCGGTAAGATTGCTTGATCCTAAAAATCGTTCTGCATGGTTTGGACGGGAAAGAAAATGATAGGGTGAGGATAACTCTATGGGCCAAACTGTAACTTCGTAGGGCTGACCACTACTAAATTTGTCCAGGGTAAGTGTCCTTTGGGCGTCAAAGGAGGAAGAGAAAATGCGCAAAAAATGACTACTAACCCCTGCGAGAAAACCAGGCAAGCATATATTACCAACAGGAGTTTTTTTCGTCAAGTTCGGCAGCTCGTCACCCTCGTGTACCAAGGTGCGGCGCCTGAGAGACCCCGATAATCGTCATCATCTTGTCTCCTCGACACCATCAACGCGTGCTGAACACGAGCTACGAACTTGCTTTTTTTATCGGGTTTCCCCCCGTATTCCCCTTGCGTAGAGATCCCAGGACAAGAAGACCGCCCCTCGTTTCATCTAAATTCTCCGATGCTCTTCCTCGCGTGGCTCGCCTCTCGGACCTCTTGATCTGTTTGGCAATACCTTGAGGGTCCGCACGAGCTGGCGAGCGGCAAGCAGTAGATTATAACGAAAGGAAAAAAAAGCAGACCGCGATGAGGCCCCTTTATTACACTAGTACCACGGCAGCATTCAGGTAGCTACGTTCCTGACTAAGCTTCACCGGAAGATAAAAGCTTGTACTGGAGGCAAACGATCGGACCTTAAAGGATCGTCCATTAAGGTAACCCTAGCCCTTTCGAGTGCCCCTTCCACTCTTCTTGGCCCATCAGACAACTCTCTCGACGATAATTGGCGAACTTCTTCTTGCTAAGGAGAATAATTTCGAGCGAACAAGACCTCGCTCCTCGATAATTATAAAATACAGCAAATTTGCTGGGGTAGTCTGATCTACTGGAGAATCGAGGAACACTCGATGCACTCTGGATTCTTCAACAATCTCTCGGAAAAACCCGGCCCCATTGCATTTTAAGCAGCTTGTGCGTTGCTCGTCGAATTTCTTCTCGATATTCGGCGACTCTTTTCCGCGGTATATAATAGACTGAACTATTAGTGGATTCCCGAAAGAAAAAGAAACCACTCCCGAGCATTCGACAAATTAACGAACGACAAGGGATCGCTATTTTTTGCCACGGATACTAGAGGGCTGAAAAATGGCGAGGGGCCACAGAGCGGGCGTTGCGTTGTTCCGTCGTTAGAAGGCACGCTTTTCTGAATGAGTAACTTAATCCTATTTTCCAGTGGAGACAATAAACCACCACGCACACCAAAGTGCGTACCACTACGTCGAGAAGCTGAACCGGTGGAGAAAGAGAGTTCCGATACCTCGATGGATGCACCGCGTGTGCGCGCTCGCGCACGCGACCGGGGAGAGACATTAACTAACGGCAGATGCTTCGAGCGGCGTTAAAAAACCGGAGAGAACGCGTGCCGGCATCAAACAACTAAAAATACTCGAACGCCCCGACGAGAAACGGCCACGCCCGCTATAAACTCTCGCTCTTCTACAGAAAGGAGCACGCATACAAACACATACAGATACACATACATACACGAGTACAAGCGCACCTTTGGACCCTCTCGAGAATTCTAAAAGCCCCTAATCCTCATCCTCGTTTGTTTCACGTAACAAATACGGCCCGCTGATTCCGATAATTAGTTGCGACGTCTGGCCCGCGACAACTCCTAATCGCTTGCGTCGCGCCCGTTCGGTTTACTGGAGATTAGTCGCCGCTATCGGAACGATTGTTTGGATTGTTTGGTTCACGGTCACGTAGTCAAATGTCCCCGTCAAGCAAAAAGGATTAGACTAGTAAAATGTACGCAGCGAGAAGTGCGATTTCACGCTAACAAGGAAAGTAACAGTGGTAGAGGGTACTTATGACTGGCTACAACTGTGAAAATAAAATGTTATTGATAGAAAGACGTATCCGGAGGTATCTCGAACCGCGACTGTTTACACGTCGGGAGGACCTAGCTCCGCTGTTTATCCAGCTCGTGCAGAAAACAAGTATCACCTTCGAGTCATTGCCGGATTGCTCGGAGTTTGGGGTAGCTGTGCGCTCGATCCCGACCCATAAAAAGCATCCCAGGATCGCGGAAGGCAGACGATCCAAGTGAGAAGAGGAAGAAATTGGGAGAGAAAAGAGACGCGCGTGCTGATGACACTCTGTCTCCCTATTTTCCGTTTCCACGTGTTACTTATCCCGTGCCCGTCAGTTTACATATTTTTAACCATTTTTTCAAATCCGGCGCTCTGGCCTTTCTTGTACCGTTGGCTCCTAGCTTTTCATTGCGGTTTGTCTTTCTCCCTCACTCTCTCTCTCTCTTTCTTTCTCTCGCCCTCTGTTTCCCTTCCGCAGAGGTCTTTTTCCTGCCTCTTTCAAATCCTGCCGTGCACGCGTACGCATAGCGCCCCAAAAACAGGATATTTTCGGCAGGAAAAAAAGGGCGAAAAAAGCGCGGATTCGTTACACACATACACTCGCGAGGGTTGTTCCGCGACGCATGGAAATGGAAAAGCGCGGGGATAGATTCACAGAGGGAGAGAGAGAGGGAAAGAGCGAATTGCGAGCGCAAGACCGTGAGTTCCGAAAGGAAAATAAAAACCACGCATCTGCGTACGTGCCAGTAAAGAGAAAGAGAGAGAGAGAGAGAATGAGGGGAAGAGAAAACTAGCGATAAAGGGGAAAGCAGAGCGATGTCCCTTAAAAAGCGGAAATTTAATAGGAACCAAGTACAGGAAACCGAGAGGGATACTGCTACGCGCGACTGCTATGTGCTTCGGCACGAGTCCGAATAAAAACTATCTCGAATGTTTCGGATGACGTATTGTAGAAAAACTATGATATATACCTTCACGCCACGGACTAAATCTATCTATCTATCTATCTGTCGATTGTATTCGTGGTTACCCCATTGGTTAAGCAGAGTCGCTGACAAAGTGCGCATTATTCGATGTAACCCTTAACACACCGAAACTTGATTTTGATCAGTAACTTCACTGCGCTTATCCTCTGGATAACAAATAATTTACCGTCTTAAATAAAATAACAAAGATACATCTACTATATTAATTATCCGATATTAAGCGAAAGAATCTCTCTGTGTTCTCTTCGAAGAAATATTCGTGTAGGGGATGTTAATCAGAAGGGTTAATAAGAATTAATCCATTTTTATAAAACTATTTAAACGATTGACAATTGCATTTTATGAACATTTAGGGTAAAAACATTTAGAAACGGTGGACCATTTGGGAAGTAAAGCTGAGGTATTAACGTGGAACACTGTTAATCCGAGCGCTATTATCGGAAGGCACATGACGTTATTCGGGTAGCCAATCAAGCATCCGTAAGCAAGCCTCGATCGACTTTATGCGCCATAAAAGCGGAATTGCTGCCGCGTAGTAAGGGACAATAGCCCTCTCGTACATAGAAGTATAGGAGATATATGTACATACGCAACCTCTGTATATGTATGTATAGGTCGTGATGTGGTAGATCGGTTGCCCGTGGACCGGCAGCAGTATCATAACACGCCGCGAGGATGTGTTCGACGCTGGTGTCGCTCGCATACTGACAACATTCAACTGCTCGCTCGAGTGTAAATAATAATCGCTCGAGCTCCTTTTGCCAAGCTTTAATAATTGCGTACCAAATTCTGAACGTACACGAACTTTGCCGATGTAAACAATCAAAGGAGACATTCCAATGTATCTGCCTGGAGAGTTTAATATGCTTTGATGGCTGAATTCAATGATGTTAAAATTATCAAGTTTCGTCCACCGGGTTAACGCCTCCAATTGTTACTTTTATTGAACAAGGAATTTTATAAAACAAGATATTCTCGGATTTAAGGTGATTCTTCGAAATAATATTCTCGATATTTATGTAATTCTATTTATTCTGATTTAGAATAGAATCAAGTATAGTTATATAGTTTAAATCATTTTCATCTTTCCGCGAAATCCCGGATTAATCCACAGCTATCAGATTTCTGGTACGACATTAACCTTGTCATCTGCATAATTGTCAACTACCTTTTTTCGATCCTACTTGTGTATCTTGTCGCGATGCGTTATCTTAACGATGATAAATAACGAAAAAAAAAATTCCTAGTAGAGATACATAAGATCTTAAGATGTTTTTCCGCCTCAAAGCTCTAACGTAACTTGTCGGCTGTCAAGATATTAATGCGCGAGTGGATAGGTAGAAAAGGAAAGGTGTGCACACGAATTTTCAGGTGGAACCATGTAAACCGGACTACGAGGCGATCGAGAATTAATTTGTAAGCAAACGTAGGAGATGTTATATGCACCGACATGTGCTTCCGGGAAACCAATGTGTATTGAAATCCCGAAGCAGCTTTTTCTCTCGTAAAACCGTCACGCTGCGTGGAATCTAAATTAGGACAAGATGTTATGATTAAGAATCATATAGAAGAAGATCTCTAATGAAATTCGATAGGAAAAATATTCTCATATCTTCATAAAATTTTCTGGTTTATACTGAGTACGCAGTAAAAGTCCTCAGATGCAGCTGTTTATCGTAGTTAGCTACGTTGAGAGTTTCAACTAACCATAGGAAAACTGATCCTAATTGCGACCACTGAAGCCATGGATTGATGCACGAATGGCCGTGTTGTGACAGGATCACGTCCCTATACCCTTTCACTGGCGGATCGGGTAAGCATACTCGATTGAACGTGGAGGGATAGGGTTGTGCAAGGGTTGATCTCAGTAATGGCGGTGTACATTACAAAATGGCGCCGCATGTTTGAATCCCAGATTTGTGTCTCTCCGATTCGAAATAACAATGTTACAAATTTAAAATCAGATTATTTCGTATTCGATGCTTCTTCTTGATATTCTGACACAGTTCTCGCGCTTCCTGTTCCAACAGTGAATAGTTTCCTCAGCAATTCTAATCTATGAATATTCCTGCAGAATCCGTAACTTATTTCCTGTCACTTTGGGATCTCTGCCCGTTGGTGGGCTAACGCATAAATTTGAAGAAACAAAAAAAAATAAAGACCGTAAGTCACCGGAAACGTCATCTTCCAGTGGAAAAGGTGCGAACCTGGCTACCTAATGAGGCGCTCGACTATTTAAAATGCTTTTCGCAACCCCCACAGTCTTAATGTCTCACGCACTTCCGTTATAACGGTTCTCCAAGAACGAGATATTAGTCTCGAGACAACAGTACCCTAACATTGAAGATATGCAAAATGGTTTTCACCGAGGGATACGAGAACGCAGCAGGTCCAGTACACACCCCAAAAGTAAATTCAACAGTTCTCAGCATGATCCAATCAAGTACGGAACTGTCGTAATCGCACGTGTCGCTGAAAAATTACTGTGCAGCCAATAACCGCGATATCAGTAATCTAACGAAGACACATCAGAAGCTTATGGTCTCACATAAATCATGATTAGCGTGGGTGCGTGGATTCGATACAACCCGTATGAATAGTGCACCAGTGAATTAGGTGGTAGAGCGCGTGATAGGTTTATCTCGAATTTGCACCGTTACCGTACATACACGTAGCATATATATACTATACCCGTACGTGCATAAGATGCTCGTCCCACGGACCTCTCCGATATCGTTACCGACAATGGCGCTGGACAGACAGCCATTGAGTTCGGACAATGAGGAATGTTAGCAGTACCGCCACGCCATCGTCAGCCAACCCCCGATCACGAACGCTGCTAGTCTCTGTTCTGCAAGCCCTTGCTCCCTTACGTCTCCCTCTTTCTCGATTCCAACGGAGAAAAGAGGGGTGCCCCTGCAGATTGCACAATCGTCCAACGACAGCTGGCCAACCCCTTGACCCCGACAGGCTGGACCTCTCGCTCGTAACCTGGTCCGATCTGACCAAAGGGGGTTGAGAAAGAAAAGGTGTCCAGCCGGCCGTTACCTCTACCTTACTACTGACCGACTAGACGGGTATTAAATCGGCTTGGAACGCGACTCAAAACTCTAGAAACGCGCTACTGCTCGATGAATGACTTCCGAAGGTTCAGAGCCTTCCACGAGTCCCGGTTAAGATCTGCGTTACAATCAGAAGCTGAATAGCCTGAGCGAAATTTGACGTTGATTTATTCCTGGGTAACGTTGTACTGAATAAACTGATCTTACTCATACAGGAAGAAGTTTGATGGTCGACTTTCTTCGTATGCGTCGTCCAAGGTAAAACGACGCGATTCATAGGAACCTCACGTTTTCGGTCATATAAAAAGAACTCTTGAACAAGCAAACAGATAAAACAAGCCACAGAGGGCGACAATGCCAAGTGGTCGGTTGCAGGGTTGGCGGAAACCGAACAGCTGTACACTCCTTCATACTGTACACTATTCCAAAGTTTTAACATTAGATATTTCCACTTCTATATTCTACGTCCCTCTTTTACCTACGTTTCAACGAACTCTTTTTTCTTTATCTACCTCTGGCGGAAACAACTTTTCCTCCAGGAGATACGGCTGTTTTGCTTCCTTATGCTCCTTGAATACGAGCTTGTAATATAATATCCCCCGATACTTTATTCTAGCTACTGCTAACTTTATTCTCTTCGTCCTTATCGTTCCTTTAACTTTCGTAAAATCTTTTACCAGTTTCGATTGACAAAACTATCACCGAAGTCAGAGTGTCAGTTGAAGAAAAAACGACGAAATTATTCTGGGAGCTTTATTTTTCTAATTGACGTCTCTCACAGTCAGAGCACATTCTATTAAGCAGATAGTGCATCACTAATTTGAAGGGCAACCAGTTTGTTCTACGTTCGTGGCGGCACGAGCGCCTTTAAAAACAGTCTTTCTACCGCAGGTACTTTACGATCGTTCCTTTCCACTCCCGGGCGAACTTTTTTATGGGTTCTCGTGTCAGACCCCTTTTCTGGACTACCTGAGCGCGTGCGTGGCGCGCTTCTCCTCTTCGCCAGCATTCCTTTTTTAGGAAACGCCTCGCTACCTGGATCGCAGGGAGAGCGGCAAATTAATATATCGTGTAATGGATTAACCCAGGACCTACCCCACGGTACAACCCTCTCTTTACACTGACGATCTCGATGCGTTTCCGCCGGGTTAGCACCGCGGGTAGCACGCACTTATGGTCGGCGCGCACCATGTGAAAATGAACGGGTTTGGGCCCAGACCCATCGCCACACTATTGTTGCACTGATAGTGCTATATATATACCCCTTCGATCCCTTTTTTCCCACTGCTCACACCCCTGAAGGGGTAATTGAAAAGCGATATATCCTTCCACTCGATGGAAGCAGGTATTTTATGACGTAGTTGTCGAGCGTATAAGTGCACTCCCGAAACAAATATTACTCATGTACACTTGACAGGAACACTAGCAGCGAATGTGACCAGGATCAACTGTCTAACCAATTATATATACAGCAAAGTAAGTATTACTTTGCAAATTGATAGGGGGGGTCAAAGGTACATTGGTATAAACTATTGTAAGGGATATCCTTCTTCCGCACTGGATATATGTCTAATTATAGTACTGGCTTGCTAAATGATAACCTCATGTGCAAAAATGATAGAATATGATTGTGGGAGGATGAGTAACGCGGCTGGTTTTATGAGGACGTGATGGGTCAGGTTCACCTGTTAAAAGGGGTCGTAATCCTTCTGTCGCTTTTTGTAACCCTCTCTTTCCTTAGACACGCATAGTATATACCTATATATGTGCGTGGCACCTGTTACGGGCATGGTTACGCACATTACGGTGATCGGGGGTCGGGCGTTTCGAGGGTTCGAAAGGGTGAGAGTGATCGGACCTCGGCGAAGCAACCCTTCTACCAAGGTTCCTGTCGCGCCAAACGCGCAGGTATAACGTACACACTGGCACCTTGTGCACGAGATCACAATACCTCGGAAAACAACCCTTTTACGGGTGCAGCATTATGTCGCTAAACGTTATCCCACCGAAAGGGGAAAAACGAAGCTTCGAATAACAGGTTGGGATCCTTTGTAACCCCCTTCACAGAGCTAAGCACACACCAGAAAATTTCCTTTTTATACCACCCATTCACGTCTTTATCGTCATTAAATTTCGTATTTACTCGATATTAGGCCCTGCGGACATTTCTCACTCCTCCAAATTGTTCATACTTATCCGCGCTAAACGATTTGCATTCAAACAGTTTTCGACTTGGATATTAAACAAAACATGACAATCATTCAAGTAGTAATTTTTGTCATTTCTTTGCAATTGTAGAATTCTTGAAACAATAGCTCGAATAACCGTGAAGTAAGAACGATCTCGGCATTGCGGGCGGTCGGTTTGGATAATGAGGCTGCGATTATCGAAATTTCGCTACCTGTGGTTTCCGAAAATTCGAGTACAGCTAAAAGCCAATAATTATTGGAACGCGCGACGATCGTGGTCGTTGCGGCCGGAAGTAGATGGCATTTGTGAAGGACCCGCAGCGAAGGGGATGAAAGGTAAGAGCCGTCAGAGTGGTGTGCATCTGAGGTGGGTTACGTGGACTAGTGAATTAGTCGGTACCGATAATGATAGGTCGCTCTTCGCCTATCGACGAGGACGGATATTACGGTCAAACGGCAGAAAACTCGGCTGCAGTGAAAAAAGGGGAAGCAGAGGATGAAAGGAACCGTAAATCTTCTCGAAGGAGAGACTGGGAAAACTGGCTGCGGGTGAATAAGGTTCCTGAAAAGCGGTCTTTGAAAACTTGACATCACGGTGGTCCCAAATCGATGCCCTGCTAAATCCGGCATTCCGCGTGAATGCATTTGTTTAGTGTGGCTCGCTATCGCAAAATGTACCTGATCCGGTTACTTTGCGGAGTATATCGCGACGTACTTAGTTCATTTTTTTAGAGACACGATCGAATCTGAAAGAATAGAATCATCGTTGTCACTTGAAGCGACACGAATAATGCTTCTCTAATCTGACCTTTTCTCCTATCAAAATATCAACAACGTCACGGTTATTTCCAAACTAATTAGTAAAGGTCACTCGAGGTTGGTGAACTTTACTCCGCATGAGTATACATAGATTCGCGGAGATTCTATTAGAAAGCAGAGTGAAATAAGAAAGGTAGAATCGTGGCGATCACGCGGAAACATTGAGTCAGAGGACTCATAAAGGATTGGTGGAGTTTGTGTAAGAAAGGAATGGAACGTGAAAGCGGGGAAATGGAAAAAACCACACAAGTGTCGAAAAGCTCCTTCCGGCACACGTAATCTCGTTCAGGAAGCTTTCTAACTTCAAAGTCTTATACGTAAGCTTTGCTCGACAAGCAAAACCTACCTCCTGCAAATAAAACTACCCTGAAAGGACTGACCACTACACATTGCTCCAGCAGTAACTTCGTTCTTCCCTTGACTTTCGAATTGAATTAGGTACAAAGACTTCTTCCATTTACAGTCGAATTATTTTGTCCAGTACGATTTGTATAAGTATTCTCAAAGAAAGCTCGGAGAAAGTTTTTCGAGTAGGCAACCCAGAAGCCGCAAATGAAAATTCGATAACCGTAAGGTAACTTAGGCTTCGCGGTAGCACTGAAGTAATAGGATTGCGTCCGTAGCTCAAACTAATTAATCTTTTCCACCGAGTTCCCTGCACGCACGAACGGTTTGAGCAGTTTTCTTTAGAGCAACGCACCGACCGAAAACCAATTAATCTTTCGCCTTCTCGGAATCACGAAACACCGGCGTAAAATTAGCTAACACCAACGTCGAATTCCATGATCCTTTCGGAGGGATAACATGATGTTGCAACTATATAGTATACCATCGAACACCTCGAAAGACAGAGTGGAAGCGTTAGTTTCCCAGTAGGTTGCCAAGTTTCACGAGTATTCACCCGTTGTTCAAAAGCCAAACTGCACATTCATCTTTTTCGTTTACGGTTTTCGCACCCACTTCGACCATTACGACTATTAGTCGCCCTGAAACACAGGTATCCCAAAGATCCGCCTAATTACATCGAAGTAACCTACGAAGAAAGAAAGGGAGTTGGAGGAATACACGAAGCATAGAATGAAGCAGCGAATAAAAATAAACACGAACGCGAAGAAGGAAGGAAAATAAAAATTTCGAGGGGGCACAGGGTTAATGGGAGGATTAATTTTCGAAGATCTACAAGAGGGCGAAACATTGATGGGTTCGAACAAGGAGAAGGGATGCTGGGGATAGGAGTGAACAGCGAGATAGGACTCAGCGAGTAGCATTATTCCCTTGGTGCTTTATCTGCTTCCCCGTGAAACAAAAGTTCTCGCATAGCGGTCGATGCCAGGGCTATCGATCTTTCCGGTCTTTCGCGGTGAGTCCCTCGCGGGGAATAATGCGCCACAGAGATATACCTTGATCCGTAGATATCCACCGGTCACGATCCTCAGGCGAACTTTTATATCAAGGGTCAGAGAAGTTTTTCGGCGGGAACTTCGAAGGAAGTTCCGCTTGGTACTGGCAAACCGCCGACAAGTCCATCGTCGGGGTGGCACGGCCATCAAATATTCTATGAATTCAGAGGCGGCTTTGTCTTGCGGAGTAGAGTTGCCTCAGGAAAAGAGCAAAATTTCTTTCTTCAATTTTTACCGGAAACTTTTACATGCTCGATAAATATCCTATATCACCCTCCCTTCCCTAGTACTGTTTTGCTTGGTTACCATGGATTTTTCTATAGACGCAAACCTACAAACACAACAGCGTTACTGCTCTTAGTGCAATTCAAATGGATGGACAAAAATGATTCGCGAAGATGGTAATCTACTATTTAATTACTCAGCGCTGTCTTTCGATCCAAGGCAGTAAGAGTCACAGAAGCGTGGAGTGAGATTCGAATGAATCATTAAGCTGCGAAAGAGAACGATTCGGTCCGGCTGGAGCCATAATTTCGGAAAATGGGGTAAAGTCCGTTCGTCTCACACTCGAGAACCACAAGCCTGGCTAGAGGTTACAGCCCCCTTCTGCAATCTCCCCATCGCTCGATCCAACCCCCTCGTCATACGGGGTGTGCACAGTGCAACTGACCAATAAGCTACCCTTAGCTTATGCCCACGTACGACTACACGATCGATAGTTACAGTATCCACATACATATCCAGTGTTCTTCACCCTTATGTCCAGCCTTCTGCTCCTCTCTTTCTCATGGCAGCCTCGCGTAGCACGAAAACCACTGGAAATAATACGTTTCCAACTGGAGAAAGTTTACTCGGGTCGGAGGAACTTGCGGTCACGATATCCAGATACTTTTTTTTTTGTAATATTAACGACTACCCCCGTCATCGAGCTGGTACAAGTGGCTTTTAGTCTGAAATGGAAGAGACGCGGCATCGTATTATACATATTCGAAAGGTTTCGTCGTTATGCACCGACTCGAGTCGTTCGTTATTCCTCTTCATTCGCTCGAGAACTACGCGACTTGTAAAAAAAAAAAAGAAAGAAAAGGGAAATATATCCTTGAGTACCCTCTTCGTTCTCCTATCCCGTAATTAACTTCTCTCTTTTTTTTCGCTATCGATACTTCAGAGCACGAAGTCGGCACCGACGAGCAAGTTTTTTAATTAACCCTCGGAAATGGTTTAAAGTTAACAAGGAGCACGTACTTTAAAAGGATATTCATTTTGCATCGTTGCACTTTCAGTCGCCTGCTCAAGATGTCGGGAACTTTTCTATTAAAATTTTCTCCGCTTCGGCCAAGATTGCTGACGATAGTAGATAAGGAGCTCAGAGGTAATTAATATTGAGCAGAAAAAATGAATGGACTCGAAACCGCTGACTGCGGAACTGCGACCTGGTGGATTTACACAGTCTAGTGCGGGCGACCTGATTCTCAAGAAAATAAAATCGCACTAACTGAAATTCAGAAAGAAGAAGAAGAAGAAGAGGAGAAGGGAGAAACAGAAGGAAATGATACTGCGCGAATGAGCACGAGGTGTGTATCTAGCTCTCGTTGTTATTAGAAAAAATACGGTACTTTTGGGTGGTATAATTCAAGCATTTTAGTCGATAGCCATAAATTGTCAAGAATTCTTCAGCGTCCTCAGCATCCCCAATGAAGAATCGTCCAGGGTGGATAGGCCGTTAATCAGAAATAAGGAGGTACTGATTCAGGAATTTTTAATGGCCGATCCCCTCGGCATTCTTCTTGAGGAAGAAGCCGTCGATTAATTTAGCAGTGACGACGTTTTGCAAAAAAGTTCTTTCTCGGAGAGACAATACCCGAAGATCTCGAAAGTTACAAAAGGGAGCGCTGGGACAAAGGGTGCGAGAACGTTGGAACAAAGAACAGATAACAGACCAAGCAAAAACACTGACGATGAGGGGAAGAAAGAAGACCCTTGGCCGTATCCTGCGTTTTCGGGGCAAAAATCTCCTATACCGCGGCTAACGAAAAATTGGCCACGGCAAAGTCAGACACTTTTTTCGCGGTACATACACTCACACTCATTCCGTACATTCTGCTTCATTCTTCGCGTATCCTTACAATATTTGTCCTACGATCCATTGTAGATTAACCAATTAATTCTGAATGATCAGCCGATTCCCAAATCTTTACAGCAGAGTAATCGAATTAAATAATCCACTCGCAGTCAAACAACTGTATCATTTAAAAGCACAATGTAAAAGATTCTGATTATAATAAAAAGAAGAAAGCCATCCAACATTGTTCATGCGGAAGAGTAAACTGAAGTAAGAAAAGTGGAAAGAAGAAAAATAAAAATTCCACGCTGCTTAACCGAGTAGGAGACACAGTTTTACTGTAAGAATCCCTTCCGCGTCCCCGCGGTAAAGTAGAAGCCTATGCCGTAATGAAAACATGAATACTTGAAGCCCACCCACCACCCATAATTATATCTTCGCCCTCGGGTTACGTTCTCGCTGGGATCCTCGGGTGAGAGCGGGGCCAGAGGATCGAAGGTAGGGAAAAGAATCAAGAGGGGGTGGACAGGGGTGCCATTTCTGTCCCCTAAATAATTAATTCCGGCAGTGCCGCCGGCTTAAATGCGCTCGAAGCTAGGGAGGAAAACTTCGATGCCAGGATCGTGTCTAGAGATTCGCCTTCAGACCCCTCGAGGCACCGCGCGAAATCGATTGCTAAGGAACAAAGTCCACTGATACTTGAAAAGCACTGCTCTGCTCCTCCACTGTCTTCTTCCTCTTTGGCTCGTCATTGTAATACCCGATTGCGAGGAAGGCTTGGCGGTCTCAAGATTGTGAAGCACCGTTTGCAGCAGCAGCACGAACGGGTGCGAAATCAATCGCTTTGAGCAGCTTGGAACTTGAAACTTGAGACATCAGGACGCACTGTGTGGGTGTGTGTGACCTCAGTCTCAATTGACGCGGCTTCTTCAATAATTCCAAAGGATTTAACCCCCGTTGAATATTTGGAGGAAGACCCCCGCCATTTCTCGCAGAGTGAATTTCTTTTTCGAACGGAATCGCTAATCTCAGCTTCCTTTTCACGCTGACTGACGGCCGAAGCGTTTGCTTGAGTTTTGCAAGAGTTCCCTACCTCTTCGGAGATAAGATGGAGGATTAATGGGCCCGGCATTAGGGCGTAATTTTATGGGGATTATTTTAAAGGCTTTCTCAGATCCAGTGGCTCAGCCGCGATTATCTAGACATCATTAATCATGCGCCCCGGTTTAAACTTTGTAGCGTACGATACCAAAAACTTTTGAAGCGCCATTTACTCGATCCTCGCGGGTTTCAGTACTTATAACACTCCCCCTCTCTTTCTGGTTAATGCCGGAAAAACGAGTAATAGTTTTTGGCTGGCGTATAATGGTGCCATAAGCGTTTCGCGCGCTAAAATTTCTATGGTAGAAAGAAACAACCGTTTCCAAGCGCAAAGTTTTTTCCCTCCTCTAGTGTAACAGTATAAAAACATTGGGTAGGTAGCGTAGCCTGTATGAAAGGGTGAAGAGAACACGCCCCTTTTCCCTGTTTTTAACCAATCCAGTAGGGAGGGTTTGTCTGGCATATATAATTACATAAAAAGTAAACTGAGCAGATGCTGCAAAGGGTTGGACGCCGGACGGTGAAGATGGGAACCGGCGCCGCAAGAAGGGTTAAATAAATCAAAGCGCGTTCATTGGTCGACGAAGGTAGTAGGGTCAATGGAAGGGTGCCACGGAAAGGGTTTATGTCGACGTAATGGGGTAAATCAGCCATTTTATCCGTGGCTTTTTTATACAGACAATTTGTCGAAAGTTATATAAACTAAATAGTGCGGGTAGAGATTTTCAGATAGTCCCAAACCCCACTCTATCCGTGGCTTCATCTAGGAAAGTTTCACCCTCTTCTAAAAAAAGACTGATGTATAAAAAGAGTCTAAAAATTCTGGCTCGAGCGAGAAAGGTGAAGCACGCGTGTTGCATAAATATTATTGGGTTTGATCATTGAAGCATATCGGCATCTGCCCCGATCAGGGAGAATACGGAGGCGAACGATTTTCGAATCTTCGAATCCGATAAAACCCTGACAGTTTCAGGGATCCTGTTGTATATCATTTCTTTTTTCGGTACGCGCCACAGCTAGTACACGTGCCCTGAAGGACACTCATTGTCCGATTGTCATCCCTCAAGATCTGCTTCCATACTACTGTATTTTTCCATCTTATGAAACTATATTTACCAAGCACACTGACTTGCGAAAAAAGAGAATTTACGATAAACATACCGCAAAAATACAATATAATTAATGGAGAGACGACAGATCGATAAATCTCATTCGGAGGATTTTCCATTGTCGACTCGTTTGCAATCCAATAGTAGCCGAAAGGCGAATTCCGCGGTAAAGGGAGACAAAGTTGTTAAATCCGAATGTCGACAGGCAGCATTCGCGTGGCGAAATACAATGGGTCTCGTGTATAAGAACGGAGGCAGGCACGTTGCGTAAAATTATTCCAAGCCGCCGACAGGATGCGGAAGCACGAAAGATCTCTAGATCGTAGATTGGGAGCGCGTGGGCGATTCTAAATCCAGTATAAAGCCACCCTTGTGCCTTGACACCTGCTTAGGTGTGAATCAAGGAGCAAATATTAACGACTCCATCCAACACCCCATCTAACTACTAAAACTTAACCGTCAATCTTTGTATACGACTTAAAAAAAAATATACTAGCATGATTCCAAGTCAGTTTTATACATAATCTCTGTAGTACTATCAACTTCGTTCATTCCAACAGAATAAGAAAAGTGAGTGTTCACTTATCTAAAGGACCCATAAGAACCTCTCTACAAACCTGGAAAGATCGACTGACGCCGTAGAAGTAATCAAGTAGATTTTTATACGTATGTGTGTATGTACTACGCTTTGCAGTGCTCTCTAACCGGAGAAGCACATGCTACTTCCGACTCACATGTTGGCCACTTTGCGGCACTCGCAGAGCATGAAAGAGTAGCCGGCAGGTCTCTTGTCTCTCGGAAATTCGGGTGCATGCCGACAAGATCCATACGGCCACTCGACTTCTCGGGCTACGCTGCACCCGAGAAAAGTGGATGGAGCGGCCTGAACCGTTTGAAGTCTGTACTGTCGCCAGCCGGTTTCCCTACAGAGAGGGACATTCTATTCGTCTCCGTCGACCATGGAACACGATCCGTTGACTGAACAAGGACGAACGAAAGAGTGTGGTTCTGACGGAGAAATAGTGTTGCAGAAGAAGGAGAGAGAGAGAGAGAGAGAGGGAGGGGGGGACGTCATAACCAGCGGCCACAGCAAGGCATATCCCAGACCCAGTGGGTTTCTGCTTCCGGGAGCACGAACGCAATAAAATGATCCATCGGCACGAGGAACGCTCGTACGCCGTACCGCTAGGATCCCGAAGGACAGGATGACCGTGTAGGAGGAGAAAGAGGGAAAGAAGCGGCAGCCTGTTGCTGGTCGCGTGGATCCTTCGTCGTTCGCATGTGTGAAGCCCGCGTGCGGGAGGCTCCTCGAGAACGATCGGCAAAAGGAGGATGAGTCGGCGAAGGGAATGCCAGGAGAGGATCGACAGCGTTCCTTGAACGCCCCAAGTGCATAGTCCTCTATTATCCTCGAATTTAGATCTTCCCGAACATCCAATGTGCCAAGCCAATTCGTGGAAGGAACAGATTCATTTCTCGGACAATCCTATTATTGTACAATCTACTTCCTCAAATTTTCTTCATCTCAATCGTCACGCATGAATTCTCACTTGGCATTTATTTTATGGAAACTACATTTGGAAAATATTGGTAAAACGAAGAGAATTATTATGTATAAAATGAAGAAAGCGTGTCTTGGGTTTATAAACTAGGAAATGTCGCGTAGGTACCAATATACGACAATGGGGTACAAAAGTAGAATACGAAGGAGTGGAGGTTCGAGAGTCAGCATCCTTCGAGACCATTTGTCAGTGTCCATTAGCAACGTGGCAGGAGGACGTTTAACACGACACAATATTAAAGAGTTGTGTATTTGCGAAGTTAAATGAACCTTGCACCGTGGGCGACGATTGTGCAGCTGCAAGAGTGGCTCCTTCTCGCTGTCGCGAGACGAAGGCCCTCTTGAGGTGTGCCCATGCGAGAAAACTGTAAGGACCAAGGCACAACGTGGAAAGAGCAGGGGACCCGGTGACAAGGCATACTTCTTTCGGTGTATAAATAAAACTAACTTCTGCATTCTACGCGAATAGCATTTTCTTCTTCCCTGCTATGCTATTGTTCCGAAGGCAACGAAATAAAGAATTGGAAATTGCTCTGGCTGTGCGAAGCCACCTACAAGTATGCATTCAGAATTCCTTGCAAATAAATCACTGGAAAAATTTGCCAACGTATAAGAATATTGAACATCATATGATTTCCTTATTACAATTGAATATTACGTCTGTCTCAACGAATTGTTTAAAAACTGATTTATATGAGTGTAAACTATTTTCATACCTTCCACGAGAGGGGATCCTGAAACCACACGAGAGCAGAACGGTCACGTAGACCGGTTTCAAAAATCTAAATCAGCGAGAAATTAAATCGAGCGTGCCAGTTTCGTCTGTGAGTTCGCATCTTTTGCCTGGATCTGCGACAATGTCCGTACTGTTGAAGAAAAGAGTCAAGCAAGCAGAGGTAAGAAGGCCGAAGAAAAGGGCGGGATACGAATACAAGAGGCGACCACACAAGTGAAATCACTATTTTAGAGCAACCGTATCGATCATGTTGCAGCTTCAATCGATAATATTGTTAATTTCATACCGAACCAATTACACCTTGTTAAAGGGATAAAGATACCAAATTGATATGTCAGGAAACGTGTTATTAATACCTAAGGAACGGGCTGGCACTGTGGAATACGCAGCTCTTCTCCGTCGAGACGCACCTGTCTTATGTTAATGGTGCATAAATCCAACGGAACTGCTTCACCAAAGGTACAGCAGACCTTAATTTATAAGATTGTGGGCGTACGCCAGCATAGAAATAAAAACAGGTATGTGATATAGTGATTTCAATTGAGCGTGCACACCCAAGAATCTAACAAACTGATCTATATGCCCGTAAATATGTGCATCAAACGATGAAGAATGATTTCAAGCGAGATTCGCGACTATTATTCGCAATTCAGTGTACGTTGTATAGCAACTACAGTCGAAAATCATTTAAATACAGTTTTATTCATACGTTTACTATAGCAAGTAGTAATTGAATACTTAATGTATCATATGATAAATTAAGAATATAAGAATATAAGAAGATTCAGAGATTGAAAATGCATAGTAACTTGTAATTTAAGAGGTTTATTTTGCAATTGTGAAAAATGCAAACGATAATTGACAAAATTGACGTCTATCAAGCACTTTATCTCATTCGGTATTTTTACCGGAAATCGAACAGCATTTCTGCTGGACAAGCTGTCGCCATCCCCGTAAGTCGTATCCGATTGCGCAATTAGTAACACCGAAAAAAATATTTGAATAAGTGGAACTCCGAATGGACTTGATTCGTGTGACTGGCAAAAGTGGGTTCTCTCCACGACGACATTTATACCTTCCAATGACACTTTACAAAAATACGAAATAAACGTCGCTTATTTTAACGTTTCCAGAGATTGGAAAAAGACCACGTGCCATCGGAACAGATGAATCTCAATCGAAGAAATTTAAAAGCAAGCCAAACCTATAATAGGTATAAATGTAACTGTGAAAAAATATTTCGAATATACTGTAACATTTTTATGTTTATGGAAGCACTGAGCTGAAAGAATCGGGTAAATTTATAGTCTAAAAATAGGGGTGGATAATTCATCTACTGATAG
This sequence comes from Trypoxylon attenuatum, assembly GCA_963989405.1. NCBI lineage: Eukaryota > Metazoa > Arthropoda > Insecta > Hymenoptera > Crabronidae > Trypoxylon > Trypoxylon attenuatum. Next base: position 13,223,775 of record OZ022490.1, on the reverse strand, counting down.
AACCAAATAATTGAGCTAAAGATTAATCTGATTACTTCTGGGTTTAATCACAGTGGACAGCAGGCCTTATCTCGAGTGAACAAAAAAGGTCAAAGATCCTTGACACATTGATTATCCCTCGCATCTTCTTTGAAAACATAATTGAGCGACCCTGCGTTGCTTATCGGCCAGTGACTTTCTTCTAGCCAACAGAGATACTACTACACTCAAAGAAAAATCGATTTTGGGACTGAGAGAAGTAGGTCTCGTGCTATCAGTTCTCTAATTCAATCGATTCTTTTGCGATTCGATCGCCATCGCAGCTGCAGTTTCACGTACGAATTAGCCATCGTGATGTGAACGAAGAGAAAGAGACTTTCCTCCCTTTGGTCTCTTTTTACCTTACCCTTACCGCTCGGAAGTATCGGTCAAACTTACCCCACCAAGCGATCGCTAGAAGGGTGATGGCGCAACGGGGGTGGAGGGCGGATCGGAAAGGGCAAGCCCTGCACACGAGCCTGCACCCCGCCTCGAATTACTCACCAGCCTCCCCTTTACCATCCCGTTTTATCCGAAAATCCAAAAACGAGGGGATTTGTCCGTGTGTGCGGAAAGAGAGGGCCCCGCGCATTGCGTGGGGTCGAGTCTCTACTTCCAACCCCGTCCGTCGCTAGGCCGCGCCGCCCTGCAATCTATAACCCCCTTCGGAACCGAATTTCTCTCTTACAAAGCCTTTTCTCTCCTGCAACTTTGTGCGGGATGCCGCTCTTCTCGGATCCCATCGATGACTGTGGCTTGATGAATAGTCGTACGAATCGCATACATCGATATCAACTATATTTTCCAGTTATCACTCAAATAGAACTCTTGTAATATTTTATCGTCCAACTAACCATTACACGATTCCAAAATACATACGATATCTGTCTGTGTAATTTTGATTCATTGATAAAAAAAAAAAATTTGAAAAATATCAGCTTATGCGTAAATACAATTACTCGTTTACGTGAGTGTAATTAAGCAATAGGAGAGCTTTTGTCGATGTCCGATGAGTGTCCTGCTCGGTTAGATCTGCTCGCGAGGGTCGCCGAATCGCACGTCAAATGCAGAGCTAGAGGTTTTTGTTACGGCGGGAAAAAAAAATCCAACGTGCCTAGGCTTGGTCCGTCAGTAGCGCGTCGCCGGCGATGGGGTGTAAAAGTACGCAGTGCTGGAATGAAAGGGGGTGAAGGGCACCAGAAAATGTAGGGTGGTTTTAGGTCCTCCATTCAATTTATCGACGGATTGACAGCTCTGTTAGGGCCTTGTTACGTAGGAACACATTACTCAGGCACGAGGATAGAGAACATGGGAGGCGCGAGAAAGAGAGAGCAGGTCCGCCCGAACGGTAAAACCTCGTACCTTTCTCTTCTGCATACGTTTTTCGATTGAAATATTCTATCAAGAAGTAAAAAAAACTATTCGCAAAGTATCAGATTTCACCATCTCTCAAAGAGGAAAGAAAAAAACAACTCGAGAAACATATACACTTTACAATTGGTGAGAAGTATTGTCGAAGGAAAATTGAAACGCGATAAGCACAATTTGATACTAATTGTGAATCTCATCTTTCCTGGAGAATTTTAGGCTGATCTGAAGAAAATAATAGTCCAGTTGTAAATTTAATTGAACAAAAATACTATTCGAGTATACGAATTCAGATTCTTTTGCTCAAATTATTATTCTAATTTCACTGAACTACAACTTTTGTAATAATTACTTATAAACTTAAGATTTGTAGAAGAACAGCTTTATCGCATCACTAGCATTATTTGTTAAACCATTGTCATCAAAAGAGAACGTGACAGACCTATTAGCAGCGGACGAAGCACACGCGTAAATACATTGTATTTGATTAGGATTCAAGTCACACAACTGCGTGGCACATCGTTGTACATAATCGGACAGTGACGCATCGGATAATGCACCAACGGCAACTCGTCAGTTCCTCAAGATCAAAGATCTCCTTTGCGTGACACTTTCTCCAAATGGACAAATCGATTCCAAGCGAGAAACTCCTGGCGGTTATGAGCCGGTATTTCGGCCTCGCATCGGTTTTACGTCAGTATTTTATTGAAGGTGATGCCTGACCAGTGGTCGGTGCAAGGCTCACCCCAAATCGATGGATCTCTTAACCGGCCAGGTGTGCTCTGGTCAACTGTTGCTATGGATAGATGTTCACAGACTTTTTTCTCCTTCTTCCCTAGCTTTCCCGCCTACCCACCCTAGCGAAAAGGGACTCTCGTTTAATCGGAAGTCGCGAGTGGACGCGGCGAAAAGTGAAGGGATCCTTGAAGGGATGAAGGAAAAAATTGGGGTGCTTCGATCCGCTTAAAAGCGAACGGTTACGCCGACCAGCACGGAAGTGATTCTTTTGTGCATTTTGGATGCATGGAAATAGCCTTGATCTCAGTTTTGATCAGAGCTCCTGTTTTTTTCTATTTCTCAAACAAGCGAACCTTGAAAAACGCGATCGACGGTTTAATACTGGGATATTTTCTATCTTCGAGCTACATATATGTAGTTTGGAATATTTTGGTAGCTAGTACTCTGTGAGTACTATGAGATAGGAATAAAGAATGTAGGATAAATCGATTTATCTCTTGCGTAGAAAAACCTGGATTTCCTAGCAAAACTTTAGGACGTCGTGTAAGAACGATAGATTCAGTGAAAAAAAAGAAGACAAGAAGGTCTCTCCTAGACCAGCTGGTGTATCCGACCACATCTCGATTCTATTCGCACACCACATGTTCGCCAGTGGGCGAACACCAAATTAATGCAGAAAAGAAGATCCTGAACTGGTATTATTAACCCGGACCATTAGGTGTTATTCGAGGTTGTAATTAGCCGATTTAGTCATAATAAACTGCAGCCGGATTCTGTTTGCTCAATTAGTGACAAGAAAACTCTGGCGCCACTGTGATATGAAGATACAGAACATAAATGGAGAAGACAATGCCGGCGCCAAGCATCGAAGTAAATACGATCCCTGTTATCACATAACTTAAGGTACAAGTAAATACAGAGACGCTTATTGTTCTAGATCCGGTCTATAAGAAAGGAACCGAGTGTCGCTGTAATTTTTTTGATACTATATCGTCACTGTATAACTTTAATACGTATTTTATTACCTGCATTTCTTTTTCCAATTTAATTTCTATGTCAATTTCGAAATATAATGCATCTGTGTTAGAACAAAAGTTGAAAACAGAAAATCAAGAGAATTCGTAAGAGGTACGATTCTCGACGTTTGTCTGGCGGAGCTATTCATATTTTTTGCATTTAGTTTTTCATTTTCTCCGAAAACACTGATGTTGTCAAACCGTCACAAATAATCGTTATGCAACGTGTGGAAAAACCTCGGACGGAAATCTGTTAACGTACGTTTCTCGTGCAGCAGACGCTTAGGTATAGCAACACTTATCGTGCTCGAGATCAAGAGGAAAGCGCAAGGACACCGGAGGTAGAACTTCAATTATTGCGTCAGAAGGAATAAAGTACAAATGGAAATTTTCTATCGAGATTCGTATCAACTACGCAACGGTCACTCCGTTGGGAAAGATTCCACTCGAAAAACCTAAAGAGATTTTCAAACTGCTCGCGCTTTTACGTCGGAAGACCACAGCCAACAGTTACTCGTCAATGGCACATCAAGATATCGATTTAATCTATTCCATTGCTTTTCTCGCATGTGTGGACCTACTTTCTGGCGAACAGATTTTTGGGGTAGATCAGTTTGCATATATTGGAAAACCCCGTATACGTCGGTTAGGTGAGGCATTTTTCCCCCTATAGAACAGGATCAACTAACTTGCAAACGCATGCATAATAGTGCATGTGTGAATAAGATTGTCTAGGTCTGAAAATTCTGTTCTAATAATACATATTCATTTTAGGCTAGTAAACAATTTGTTACTATTCTTTTACACAAATTACGCGAGAAATTTTTTATATTAAAGGTCTAAAAAAATGTTGAAACCAAAAAAAAAATTGCACAATAGTCGAGTTGCAAATAATTGCATAACCGACATACTTCGACAGCGTTAGGGCTATTAAAAATTAATCTGTTTAAGGAGCAATAAAAACTACACCGCCCTTTTTTAACGATGGATTAAAATTAAGCTTCTTGGACCTTTGCAATGGGTGTAAACTCATTCGGGACAATCTGGTGATTATGAATATCCCAAAAAGTGCACAGACCGTGTTGAGCTATTTGCAGAGCGTCAGAAAATCCAATTTCGCGTCAGACAATTTGTACCAATTTTACATAATTAAAGTTCTCTATTGCCCGTCAGCGTAATTAACGCAGAGTAAGGGTACTTATTGTGCGCAGAACGATATTTACCCGTAGCACACAAAACTATGCAATATAAATAGGGTCAAAAGAGAATTACAAGGAATCCAATTTTAGCGAGCACACGGTAAGATGAGGTGAGCCTCTTTTCGAGGGTAGGATGGTGTTAAACGACCCGTCCCTCAGTATTTTGGTACCTGATGATTTGTGCAATAAAATTATAAAAGTGAACGGACCTTTGTAAGGCCTAAAAGTACATAGATGCGCGCCGGGTGCAAGACTGAGACACGGGAAGGCCAAACTTTAGGGCCTTTCCTCCTTTGTGCGAAACTAGAGCAATCCTACGTTTAATTGCCACTACTACTCTTCTTCCTCGTTGCTTTACCTTTACGCTTTCTTCGCTAGAGTTGCCCGTATACAACCTTAATAGAATGTTATGAGAGTAAAACGCTTCACGGTTGGAATCTCCCTGACGGACCTAACAACCACCCTGCGACATTTACTCGACACTCTACGGTTCAACAACCCTACGGTCCGTTTTACTGCAGACGAAATATTGTCTAGCCGTTTTCGGTCACATTTTTAAATAGAATTCACGATATAGTCCAATTTTCTCTACTTCGCCTTTCCTAAATGTAGACGGCTACGATGCGTATACCCCAATAAAATTAAGTCTATTAACGATAAGAATAAAGTTTTAACAGAAAAATATATATATAGGAGTTTGAAAAAGTTAAATATGTCGAAGGTTTAACTAGAAAGTTAAAATATGTTTACATTAAGATTTGCATGTGGGATAGAGAGAAAATTGTACCAGGTTTCGCTAGACAGGTTTCTGCCCTGAATATCGTGTCGCTCACTTGAACAGTGCCACGTATAGCAGGTACCTCAAAGGGTTACAGGCCTCCGGAATACAATGGCTCCACATCAGGTAGAACCCTTCAATCCTACGCTAACGCCCAGGGATCAAGTATCGTAATAATTGGCAATAATCGCGTCATTGTAAGCAATTCTTTGTTCTATGTTCTAGAATTTCTAGATCGATTCTACTAAGTGAGAAAAATTCAATTTTTCAAACGCGAAAAAATTACTCGAACACTCGTTTACTTTTTCACAATACTTTGTTCAGGTTCGTATGTGGAAATTGTATCAACACATCGCATCCAATCTTTTACGACATCACGCCCCATATCCACCGCCCCATCGATAAAAAAGTGAGCGAGAGTCACTCTATTTAGTGCGAAATATTAACTCTGCGAAGCGAATTCAATAGACTGGTAGTCAATAACAGAATTCTTCTCTAGAATATTCGTGCAAATGGTTCTGCTATTATTCAACAGATTTCTATTTTTTTCAACCATTATACACTGTAAAGGAGATAAAAAATTGAAGGTGATGTTCGAAAATTTTAACGGAAAAAAAAATCATCGTAATGAATAAACTATTTAGTGTGTCCATTATCAGAGTAATCTGCGATAATAACAGAGATAATAGTTATACAGAGTATAACTATAACTATAATAGTTATACAAATGTATATACAGAGATAATAGATTTATCCAATGTACTAGAAAGATCGCAACTATTAGTAAATGTACGAACAATTTTACAGAAACCACACGACGGTACGTAAAATCGACAGTCCGAGGGGAGAGGAGTCTATTGAAAACAAAAGAAAAAAACGAAGGACGCTCGAGTATGTTCCAAGTCGACTAATTCGAGCGTGCCGAGAGATCACGCTGTTCAATGTTCCCGAAACAGGATATATTTTTCACCCCTCCTTGCCCTCGTGGCGCTCTTTTGGTCTATCTTTCGAATCTCCGTCTCTATCTCGGCGGTGACGACAAGCTGACAGGGTGGAGTGCGTGCGTGCGTGCGTGCGCGCTCAGGCTCGCGCGCGCGCGCGTGCGGCTTTACCGTACAGCAACAGCAGCACACAAGGCATTCTTCCACTTTTTTATCGGGCTACGGGTGCAGTGGCTGCTCCATGAGTTTTTGGCTGCAGGCACGCGCCCTGCACGCCCGAGCATCGGCAGGTGAGAGAAAGAGGGAGGGAAAGGGACTCGACGAGTGCACGCGTGCACATACCACTATCCTGTGCTTTTCACCCTCGAGAAAAAACGAGCTAGGGACTACGGTATCGTCTGGAGGAGGGGGATATCTCGCCACTCTGCTCTCGTAGAATTCCCCTTAAAAAACAGTGGGATCTATATGTGGGCCATTGTATTGCATACTATTGCAATCAAAAGTCGCGCCCACTAGATTCGCGGAAACGACACACCGATAATAGCACCCTATTCAAATGACAATTAAGTATGAATATATTCGATTCTTTAGTTTATCCGAAGGAAGCGCGAGAGACTTTCGAATGCTATTAAGTTGCTCAAAGTCTCTAACTTCAACTATTTGCACGATACGCACACTGTAACGGCGATAAAGACGTAGTCAACGGATGCATCAGCCCGTGCATATTTAATCTCGTATCGTATGCACCTTTGTAACAAAGTACAAAAGAAAGGAAGAGCCACCGGAACGCCACTCTGCACCGTACACTTCATATCGATCAAGTTTGAAATATTGATAAAAAGACAAGTTGTACGGAGAATGACGAGCGTGTTAGGAAAATGGCAAACCAGCGTCGTACTGAATACGCTACGAGTAGAACTGCAAGCATGCATTGCTCGATAATTTGCAAACTTCGGTGTGTTACGTGTCGGCACCGTGTTTGTCAAATATGTCGAGTGAAGATCAACTCGAATGTAAATCGATGCATAGTAAACACATCGAACCAAGAGTTCTTTTATCATGATCACGATCTCTGTTTTGGACCCGTTCGCTTTGAATCGATGATTCGAAAGGATAAACGATGCATCTTAGGTATATGTATACAATTGCAAATACATATCTGAATTTCCTTCCATCGTATCGGGACGAAACGAACGGCTCGCGTTCCACGCGCACCCCCTATCTCTTCCCTGACAGGTTTCCCCGATTACCCGCCTTCTTTTCTCTTCCTACTCGCACCCTTGCGAGAAGACGAAAGTGTAGTCGCCGTACCCGCCATCCCCCACTCTTGAAGATCACGGTCGCAGGTTCACCTTGTCTGGTCGCCCAGCTTCACTTTCTCACTCACTCTCTTCATCCCACGCTTTTCTGGCATCCCTCCCACTAGCGTTCCTTCCCGTGCACCCTTAATGTCTTCTTATCGTCCGTCTCTCTCAAACTCGGTCGGCCGCTCACTTCAACCCCGATGCGGCACGTTTTTGCGACTCGCGCATCCGGGGTTGCGATTCGAGGGGGTAAAGAAAAGCGTGCGGCGTGGGGATGAACGTCGTATGGTGGGGCAAGCCGTTCGAGGAGTGGGGGATGTTTGACTACAGTGAGCGCGACTCGACTGTCAGTTAGTATTGGGTTAGGTCAGCCCAGAGTAGCATCGTTAGTCGTCGTCGTTCTTCGTGGTCGAACGTCGACGTTTGTTGTTTATAGTAGAGTAGTCATACGTTTTGCATATCATTTTTCGTTGCTCAGTAATTCAAGATCGCCGGTTTCTCTCCGAGGATTGTTAAGGAGTTGTGCATGGTGTGCCACTCCTCACGGAATTTCGTCTTTTACGGTGATATTCCCGCGCAATTCGCATCAGTCCAGAAGGAGAAAGTTCGGGGAAACAGGAAAAATCAGTTTCGTTTCTTTTCGACCACACTGGTTGTGGAGTGCCGCAGATACGAGTATACGCATTTCCTTTATTTTCCTGTTCTTTTTTTAATCCGAAAGTGATCGCATTGTGCAAAGAAGTGGATGGAGTGTCAAAGTGCAAACTCTCAGTACGGATCGTAGAATGGCACTCTCTTATCTACAGGAGGCACAAATTAACGCAGGTACGTCGCAACGTTCCTTCCCAATCTGCGCATCAAATTCCAGGCGAAAAAAGAAACTAACCGTTCAAAAGCTGAATGTCGGTGTCGGCTTGCGGACAGACGTAACTTCAAACGAAATCGAATATGCATTCCGTCGTGTCCGTTGTCTAACGAGCAATCGCGCTATAGATATTTCGGAAAGGCAAGTCAAGTCAAGTCAAGTCAAGCCGAGCGTGCAAAGAACGATAAAACAAAATCCAACTGCGTCGTTCGTCGTCCGTTGTCTGAATCGAGCAAACGAAAGCGTTTCCTTAACACGTTCGATGACCCCTCGCGGAAAACATAAAATTCATAGCGGAACGTACTCTTGATCGGTGGCAAACGCGAACGATGAACATTCTGAAAAAGAAACGTAAGAATTTCGAGTTTCGTAGCTAACAGCGCATACTTCAGCTGGCCAAGCGCCAAAGTCTAAAAGCGCTCGCGGCGATGCGGCCACATTGTGACACATTGTAAACATCGATAAACCAGCGCAATGTGAAATTACTTGACGGCAAGCGAACATGGGAGTATGTATCGCGAAAAATGAGAATAGCAGGATTCATTAGCTTAAAATGCCTTTCCAAAAATATCTCGAGTATGAGGTACACTCGAATGTCTGCTGCATGGTCCAGCAATGTTTCATCGCGTCGTTATAAATTGACACAGCACTAGCAATGTTCCAATAGAGTGACCGTGCTAGATTTTGAAGTAGAATCAACGAAATGTTCCGAAGAAAACTTGACGACCGATTTGCCAAACGTAAAATTTTAAGCGCTACCGTTGAAATTCTTAAGAAAGCATTCGCTTTTGCAAAGAGGCTTTTAAGCCGAAGGAAAAAGATTGAAGGTGGAAGTATCGGGGTCGCGACCAATTAGGGGAAGGATGCAGGCGGAGGCGGTACTTCTGGTTGTGTTGCTGGGAAACGGCGATTGTAGGCTCTAAGAATCCTGGCCGACGTTAAGGGAGATTTGGGGTAGAAAAGGAAAAGAAAGAAGAAAGAGAAGACCCTACGCACCCTTATTGATTCAACCGGGCTCATTACAATCCCCTTCTCAGTGGTCCATTAATTAGTAAATGCCGACCAACTATGGCTGCTTGATTTATTATTTTCTCAATTTAACGAAGACTTTATCGTACGAGAATCTGAACTGTCGGTCTTCATGTATCATAGTTTTTTTTTTTTGCGTGACTATGTTGAACCCACTCTTATAGCAAAGCTTCTCTCAAGTGAACGATCATGTAATCTTCCAAAGCGCGGTCTTGGTGAGTTTCACGGCATGGTCAAATCTGCGTGACGTCAATACACTTGGGCTTGGGCACCCTCGAAAGAGGGCAACCCCAATGCGCAGGCAATTTTCAAAAAAGCCTGTAGCTAATTTGCATTTTTCTGGGTATAACTTTTTACACTTCACGTACACCGGGTCACGAAATTAAGCCCATGCGAGTGCACCCCCTGCGCTAGATCTCCCCAATAATTCGTTATTCATAAAAGGAGTTCTAGGGAAAAGCCTCTCTGAACGTTTCTCGGGCGCAAGAGCCTTGGGTGAAAAATTGCCAACTTTGTCGATAGTTCATAAGAATTTCACATTGGGATAAAACTCGATGGATCGTGAATTTTGGAGAATTTATGAAATCCATAGTGAGAACTAAGAATTTTAAACCACGAGAAATATCGGAACTATATTCGATGAGTCGTAGCGTAGGACGGCTTGCACTTTCGCGGAGTCATTGGCCTTAAGTCGAAGAGGCGGTACGTACATCGCAATGGCGTGGGTGGGAAACCGAGCCTTATGAATGAACTGCCGCGTACGGGAGTGTGAGTGAATGGAGGAGGACCGAGTGAGGCTCACGTGTGAGCGACGTGTGTGGGAGGGCACACAAGAAGGGATGCGCAGAAGAATACAGACACAGGGTAGAGAGACTGCGATGAGAAACCACAGGAAGAAGGACTCCCAAGTGCGGATTCGCACACCATACACGTACATTTATCCTTTCCGTGGCTCGTGCTTGTTTCTTCCTATCCCTTTATCGCTCGCCCACGTTTCCCTTAACAGCGAATAATTACGGCACATGCCTCATAAGAGCCAAGGAATTTGACTGAGCTACAGCTAGCTAGAATATCAATATGTAATCTCAATGGAATTTTATTGATCAAGCTGCTGCAGTATTTTGATTAAATTCTTCTTCTAAGGCAATGTTTACTTTTGTATTACAGGACTCTTAGCAAGCCAACATCTCGACATGAAGCAAGAATCGGAAAAACAACCACTTTCACCGCCGCTAAACAATAACAGCCCTCAGTCGATGTTTCCGGGGATGGGCAGTGCTGCGGCTGGATTGTCCATGCTGACACCACAGCAGCTACTAGCTGCTAGTAGAACTGCCGCCCTCATGGCAGCGGGAATTCCCATGTCGTTACACGCTACTCTGGCAGCAAGTCCATCCTTGTACAGGCACCATCAGAATTTGTTTGGTGCTTGGGCACCACCCGCTGCATCCTCACCACCTTCGCCTCTGCATCACTCATCGGGGCCGGTCTCGCCAGCACTAAGCACCAAGTCTACCTCCCGACGGACCAACAACAACGCTGCCAATAACAATAACAACAACAATAATAACAACGTGGTTAGCAGTAGCGGAGACCGAATCTCGAAGAAAGGCCAGGCACCTAAGAGAAAAGCACCGAAAGCGAAGACTGAAAACACGCAACTTTCGCTTGAGGGCTCAGCGCCGTTAAGCCCACCTACTTCGGTCAGCCCTGAGGCTGGTAAGGATGGACGAGACAAGGTTTTCACCTGCGGAGTTTGCTCGCGATCCTTCGGCTATAAACACGTGCTGCAGAATCATGAACGCACTCATACTGGAGAGAAACCATTCGAATGTCCTGAATGTCATAAGAGGTAAGGGTCGAACGAAACTCTTTTGCAAGCTTGGAATCGAATTGGTCCTAACGGTATTCAGCGTATTTCGTACGAAGAGTATTAATGAATGTTTTTCTTTTTCTGCTTACAGATTTACACGGGACCATCATTTGAAAACTCACATGAGACTGCACACAGGGGAAAAGCCTTATCACTGTAGTCACTGCGACCGGCAATTTGTCCAAGTAGCAAACCTCCGTCGTCACCTACGCGTACACACCGGAGAGCGTCCATACGCCTGTGAGCTCTGTTCAGCAAAGTTCAGCGACTCAAACCAGTTGAAAGCTCACCTGCTTATTCACAAAGGCGAAAAACCGTTTGAGTGTGAACACTGCCAAATGCGCTTCAGAAGGAGGCACCACTTGATGCATCACAAATGCGGTACCCTAAACGGCACTGGCGGTCAATTACCAAGATCGCAAGTGACTTCGCCGTCGCTAGCTAGTGACGATCTCGACGAAGATATCGACATTGACATTGACGTCGAGATGGAGGAAGCCGAGTCAACGTCTCTCGTATCGAGAAAAGTGATTACACCAGTGATGCGACCTGCCCATCGACAACTACCCAGTCCTGTCGTTAGTACTTCGATGCCAATGCCACTGAACCTATCCGGCATCCCTATGGACTTGCCAGAACAAACCGAGCCCGAAGACCTCTCGATGTCAACTGGAATGCACAGGCCACACTCTCACTCTCACAGCAGCGGCGACTCGCCCATGAGCCGTAGTCCAAGCAGTGATACCATCCACGAGGAGGAAGAAGAAGAACTCGACGTCTCGGAGGCCAGCCCAAGTAGCTTGTTCCTTCAACATCACTGCACCAAGTATAGCAACCACCACCTCGCAACTCTTGGAAACCCCGCCGCGACTAATCTCGGTCATGCGTCCTAGTGGATTCCTAGGGGTACGTAGATAGACCTACGTAGAGACTACCCTACACAATCACTCTCGGTTTGGCGTAGCCACTGGTACCGAAGGGGAGACACGTAAGAGACGCGAAAGTTTTTCCTCTGCGGTTAGTGGGCTAACAAGCCATCGCTCATAGTGGATCCTTATTAAACCTGCACACACCGGTTCAGAGTCACTACTGTTAAGATGCTTTTTTTATATATATATATTATATATATTATATAGATTATTATTGTACCTAAAGAAGATACGAGTCGGCGAAAGTGGATGGCGGGTCTATAAGTATCCAGGCAAACGTGTAATTTAAACGGAGACAAACAAATTCAGGGACGCGTTTTTTTTTCTCGAAGATTAATATTATATATATATAAATATTATATATATAATATATATGAGTATAAAAATGTTCCGGGACGATGGAACGACCTTCCCGTGTTTCATTTTTCCGGGGCAGGTTTTTCTCGTGTGTACATAGTCTCGCACCGATGACGGATGTGTATTTAGTTAGTCGTTGTAGTTAGCGTATTTCGTTCGAGAACCGTGATGGTGATCTTAGGTAGATATCGATGGAAGAGAGAAAGAGACGTGTGCTTGGTTGCAACGAACGACTGCGAGAGATGTGTGCGCGGTGCGTGAATGAGATGGGCGGGAATCGAGGTACAAGAAACTATGAAATGAATGTACTGGTATACAAGTTCCTCTGACAGTAAACGTAGCGGGGGAAGTGACGTTGGTTCGCGTCGGTCCTCTGTCGCTCTCGCGCTCTGCCAATCGCAGGCTGTCGATTTGCGTTATTAAGATTAGTTCATTTTCTCTTATTTTTTTTTTTTTTTTTATATATATTTATTTTACACTATCCTATGGCAGTTGCGTGCCGCGTTGTTATTATTGCTCCTTTGTAAAACCACCCAAACAAGATACCTGTTAAATACATGCACAAATTTAATTCAACCGGACGTACGTTCTCTAACACGGAGACTTTCTGACAACCATGACGACCATACCATACCACCACTAAATGCAATACGCCGAGCACGAGGTGTCCAACAAACTTTCCTTTTTATGTTGCGTTATTATCAGTAGAAATGTTTCGCTCTATGCGAACGTTGCCTTTTATTTGACAGATATACAACTCGCGTTGAACACTAGGGTGGTGCAGTGTCCTCAAAAGTTACTGCTGAATTGAATATTATTGTAAAATGGGATACTATGGGATACTGGTAGTAGAGTTCCTCTAGAAATGCTTTCCGGATTTGTTGGTGTGTACGAAACACCACTCTGTTGGGAAGGATCGCGTGTAAAACCGTCATGTGACTCGCATCAATCGGCGAGTGATTACTGCAAGCTTACGGCTTGTCATGGGTTGGTGAGGAGAATCGGGCATAGGATCCTCTTCATCATTCGCATGTATAATCGGCCCAATCTTTGGCTTCTCCAATTTCCGTCTTTTTTCTGGCGAGCAGCCGGTTGGCAGGATCCCTCCGGAATCTTTTGTCCTAGCCAACTCAGCCGGCGGCATCTTTCGCGCGAACCAGTTTTCGCAATGATACCCGCGTGCCGAAAATTCGCAGCCGGTGGTCGGTTCCTCTTCGCTCGGGTTCTATGCTCCGAAGCGGCTTGCTCCTCTTTCTCTATCCGCTCGGCTTCTCCTCCTCAATGGTCCTCTGATTTATGTCTGGTCCTGGCCATGCAAATTTCACGTTGAAGCGGTCGACTCGAGGCCACTTGGAGCTATTGTTCCATAGGTCAGCTCGGGACATTTTTCGAGAGGAAGAAGTACAAGGCTACGTCATCCACTCCCTCTTCCGGGTCGTAGCCCATTTGCCATTGCACACCCCTGACGAAGAAGAGCGGGAGCGCGTCCAAGTATAACTCGATGCGGCAACACTCCTTTGCTGACAAAAGATGCCCAGAGAGCAAGATTTCTCCTGCTCTGCATTTTGTGCGAATACCGCTCGACACGTTAGGGGCCCAAAATTGCCCTCGTTTCTCTTCCATTCTCCATCTGTATAGTATATTTCGCAGAGCCGTTTCGTAAGAAAGACGAAGCAGACAGCGGACCCAGCACCTTGACTTGTGAACGATAAAACCCGAGACACTTCTTTCTCTTGTGTTCTTTTACAATGAGATGCGTACACTCGAATTTCGCGGATTCTTATTTCTCTCAAATAACAGAGACAAAGTAAAAACCCTGTGCGAATGGAAAATTCTTTATCGCGATCCGATTTTTTGGGAGAGTAGTAAATCTGAAGTTTGTCACAGTCACGTCGAATTTAGTAATATTCAAGGAAACGGTATATTGAATTAAATATCGCCTCTCAGCTATCATGCTTTTCAGGTAGACATGACGGAAACTCTGGCTCGCTTGCAGTTTTCGCTCGTTATTCACGTTAAAGTTTTCGAGACCCATTTTCCACTCCGCTTCCTCGCTCCTTTCTCACGACGCATTCTCTCACCCTCCTACACGTGTCACAGGACAACTCGAGCTCGGTTTCACCAAAACGTTACGATTTCCCGTCACGCTTCTTCTCTGCTCAGTACCATCCTTCACCACTTTCAAAAGAAACTTACTGGGGAAATACCAGAGGACGATTTTTTATTTTCTTTCAATTTGTTTCGTGCTAGGTGGAAAATCAAATTTGACGTTAACTATTGCCATCAGCGACAGAGGTCAGCAGGCCTCGACCTCGTACCCCGAAAAAAGCAAAACCCAACCCTATCAGATTTATTGTATATAGAGATTACCCCTAATTCCCGATATAGCGTCGTATAGAAAAATGAACTTGTAAGCGAAAGAACTACTCCGACTTTCACCGAAACGCAAGGATGCACCGTACTGTCAAGATCGTGATGATCTTACCAAAAATTTCAAACGCCTATTTTTCAGTAGTCACGAAAAAGTTATTAAGTTCCTTCAAAGATAAGATTTCAATTGTGCTGTGATTACGACGACAATGAAGCAATCTTGTTTTCACAGATAACAGGTTTTCACTGACCAAGTACAGAGTGTAATATTCACCCGTAATATTTCTATCGTATTAAGTAACACACGGCTTACGTTGCAGATTAAGATTAATCCAAGATTCTTTCGATCATCTTGAAAATCAATATCGCAGATGTTTGCCCGCAGACTTGTATTGTGCGCGTTTGTTTGATAGGTCGGTTGGAAATCTGTTTTCCGAGGGCGATTGTCGGTCGACAAGCCACTCGAATCAAGTGCCATATTGTCTTAAATACTCTTAAGAAACAGGAGCACGGTATCCGATCAATCGATTAGCAGTACGGTGAAGTTTGAATTTTTCTTTGCTCCGCTTGACGAGCAATTAATTAACCAAGTTTTTTGAAACTTGATTAGCACGGTTAAAATACAGAATCCTAGTTTTATACACGCTTCAAAATGATAATTAGCGCCTTGTTCGTACGAGTAGGTGAGCAAGAGTGTATTATGAAAATGACTAGAAGAACAATGTTACGACTCTTACTCTTGCTTGACGATCAAAGGTTTTACTCACTAATTACTTCAACGGTACCTTAAAAGAAGTCGATTCCTAAGTAATGGTTGTTGATTCCGTATAATATTGATAAATTACGTTCCTGTCGGCCCAACACTATGCTTGGGCCAATTGTTTCATATGTTTCGTTGTAAGCAGACCAGATTCACCGACAGAAGCTGCGATAGGGCGAAGATGAAACTTTCGTGTCAAGTACCTACTTGTATTAATAGAATTATCGCTTGTCCTACATACTGTCGTAATCACCATTGTTGTTGTCCTTTTACTCTTAACGTGCAAGAACTATGTATACATATACTACTATATATTTGTGTCGAGTAACTATAACGTTATATGAGTGCGGTATGTGTATATATCGAAGCTGGGATTAAATAGAATACGGTTGAAAGACGGGGGCGGTACCCTCTGTTGGCACGTAAGAAAAATTAATTAAGAAGCCAACTAAAAGTGTGCATTCGTCAGTCCCAGTCGTTCGGTACACTCGATTTCTTATGTACCTACATATGTATACTTCTCTGTATCTACGTAACTATAATCGTGTATAGTTCTACTTTTGTACAGTCAACGCGAACGCTAATTGTATGGACGTATGCGTAAATTGTTCGCCCGTATTCGCATATGTAATGTACATGTATGCAACGATCAGTTTGGCGTGACAACGCATACGTACAAATTCACGCGAACTTATAACGAGATACACGGTACAAATCCAAAATATATGCCTATTACGAAAATATCAGCACTATTCCCGCGGAATGATAGAAGATATTCTCGCTACTAGATATTCTCTACTCTCATAGAAGGTGAAAATAAAAAATAGCCACTTGAACGTTGTTGTCCGATGTACGCTGGTGCTCATTCTCAGAGAATTTATTTGTTGCTTCGAAAATTGGTTCCTCGAGTTAAATGCAACGCGACCTGGTCATGTTTCTCGCGTGTTAGACGCGGCCGCGTACTACTACTTACTCACGTATGCGTAGATACATATATGTATATGTACTACTGTACTTGTTGCGTAATGCCTCACATGTTGCAGAGATGGTAACTTAATGCGCGATGTACATCGCGAAAAGCACATCAAGTGGCACTGAATGTATACTATGAAACTGACACTACCTCACCAGACACGTAATATATCTGAACCACAAGACTGATTTTAAATAGTATTCCTATAGATAAGGGAAAGAAGAGAAGTAATGAAGAGTAATGAAAATGGGGTATTATAAAGAGATATTCGTACAAATACGATATAGATCGTTTTCTAAGTAATTTAAATAACGATAATATTAATTGTAACAACTATTATCATACTACATCGCTGCCAATCTCGAAATTCCTACCATGAATGAAACGATGACGAAGGGAGACTTTTGGTATCATACGTGTTTACTTGTGATTTTACGCCTCCGATCTTTGCAATCATACAGTTACAAACACGTTCACACACACACTCTCTTTCTCTCTCTCAGACACATACACACGGCTCACTGAATAAATGTTCCATGAAGTTGACTGGTCTGTCAAAATATTTTTATTATTAAAACTCACTGTTTAATCGTTCACGTGTCGTTTTACTACTAATTTATCCCAACCCACCTCCTATTAAATGCAAATTCTACACTTGAAACAATTGCGAATAGCTTTCAGAAATGCAAGGAGTCAAAACCTCTGTTTAACGAATAAAGAAAAACGTGATCCGTCCGTTTGGCTTACAATTCTAGTGTTAATTATCAAAAATCAATCTTTACGAGCGGGACAATAAACCGTGGTCTATTATTCTTGAAAATACGCGATGCGCAACTCAAACAGTACCGCGAGCCACAAAGCATCAATATTTTCCCAACTCATCCGAGGTTGCATCTTGCCGCTTGGCAACATTCAGTATTGCAAGAAAAGGAAAAAAAGAGAGTATATCGAAGAGGGCGAGGAAGGGAGGTAGGGACAAGGGTGGATAGTGAAAAACTCCTGCTCCGTTACTATCTCCCTCTCTCTCTCTCAGTACTGTGTCAGAGAGCAGTGCGACCTGCATTCAGCTGCGCCATTCAATCCGCCGAGTTTCCAAAATCAAGGATTCCACACATGCGGCTGAGTGGTTGTGTGCGTGCGACAAGAGAGGCTGCTGGCATTGCTAAATCGTTTAAGAGAGGGGAACCTCGCCCGTGGCACAGTGACACATTATGCCGTAATGTGGGGGCACGTGGCAGATGCGACAGTGAAAATCCGCTCTCTCAGACTGGACGCATCACTCAGATCCGTTGATGAGACTCCTTTAAACTCATACTTCTCTTTCTTTTAATCTTTCTTCATTCAACAAATTCACTGTCACGATGTCCAACGGTTATCATACAATCATCACTTTTTCCCGAAACTTTTCTAATTACGATCTAATTCATTTAATATTCAATTGTTGATTTTTATCCTTTGATGTGTCTCATACTATTGGAGTTTTATCGGAATCTCAAATTAAGGAGAATCTATTAGATAGTTCGCGGTTTTATTACTGATTGTTTATTAAGCGTATCTCTTGTTATCTGAAAGGGTGTATAATCTGGCAAGTGGTCAAGGCAGTGCCGCGGATCTCTGTGCCAGTTCGGCTCATGTAGTTTCACGCGTTTTAATCGAGCGCAGTGAGGTTAATTCTGGCATAACATCAAATTGCTGACAAGATCGTCTGAGAGCACTCAGAGCGATTGCATAAGTGGCAATTGCATAAATCTTTTGGTAAAAAGCGCATAGACACAACAGAAAAGCAAAGTGGTATAACGTGAAAATTGGGAAGTTTCTGTAAAGAATATGGGTCACGTGCATCGGTTTGAGGCAGATTCCAGGAAACTCGGAAACCTTTGGACTGTTATATTACTATCTGGAGTATCGATATAGTACTGTAAATATAGCCACATTAGAGTTCATTTTACACGATACCCTGACAATTAGTCATTTCAGTCAATCAACATCATATTAATAATTCATCATAATTTCAGTTAATCAACGTTTCCTAAAAAAAACTGATATTTCACAAAGTACATATTTGGTTGTTTATTAGAAATCTTTGGCTATTATTAGAAATAGCATACGAATAACGAATCGGATTAAGTTGATAAGGCGAATAAACTCCCGTTCTGTTCAATGACAGTGAGTACTTGTTTCCGAATTATACGAGCAGCGGTCGGAAAAGGAACGACTGCCAACTGATGTACAAATATATCTCGAGAGTAATCTCTGGAGATTCAAGAGCATCGTTAAACACCCATAATGGAAGTTGGGATGGCAACGAATTTTTGGAAATGCACCGCAACTAGCTCGCCATAAATTTTCGATTGCCGCGCTGAAGGCAAAGACGAAAAATAATGACGTCGTGTGCGCGCCACGCGTCTCTAAAAGCAACGGGGACAGCAGCCAGAAGGAGCTACTCCCCCTTTTCCGCTTTTACCTTCACGCTCCTTGTTTTTTTGTCTTTCTGGTAAAAAAAAGCTCCTTTATAGTGGGAAAGCACGCGTGCTGCCATGAAGAAAAAAGGATGAAAGGGATCCTGACTGCCACTCTGGCCTTGGGTGGGCTACTATTGACAATGCACCAATCCGATGCAACGTCCTAAGAAACGCGATACCGTTTACTAGAGAAACCCAGAATTACGTGAAATCCCAGTACGCGCAGACGTATTTCCACTCGTGTGTTACCTATCGGATGTTGAACGGTAAAAGTACAGCTTCACTTAACTTATACACACAATACGAATTCTCAAAAACGACTTACTTTTTCCTGAGTCTATTAAATTAAATAATTCTTTGGATTGGAATTGGTACAATTAATTTTAATTGGTTCAGATAGGATTTATAGAATTTAACAGAAAATTCAGTGAAATATCTTTTAAGAAAACCTATTATAACTGAACAGGGCGAAGCTCGTAAAATACGAAAGCGTAGCGATCTTAAAAAATGGTAATTCATTGACCGGCATCGGTAGTAACGCTTTTTTTTTATTTGACACCATGCCTCTTTTTTATGAAGCTCTTATATTCCGTAAACATCCTAAATTTAAATTACCGCCCGTTTTACGGAAGTCAGTTATTTCGGGCATATGGTGGAAAATGTAAAAAAATCAACCCTCTTTAAGCACTGCCGTAACGAAGGAAAGAAGAATTTTCGTTAGTGTAGAACGATTGCATATCGACCGAAATTTCCATAGAAATAACTCAACAGAGCCGAAATGGAGAGGAATTCGTATACGTACGAGCTAATCACCATTTTTGGTCATTTTAACCGAGGAGTGAGTTTCCGAGCGTGATATATTTTCCTGATGACCAGATATTTCCGGAAGTGCGTTTCGGCTGGACGATGAAGAAGCATCCGAATTCGACCGACCGCACGGGGCACCGCAATATATTTTCGGAACTCGTTTTCCACCGACCGAAAAAAGAGGACAATAAGCTCTTCGGTGAGGCTAGCTCTCGAGTCCTAATTATACAGCACACGCCAAATAAATGGGCTCCGTTCCACGAAACATCGTAGCCTCACGAAGTTCGAATGCTCGATTCTCGTGGCAGATCTAACAAGTAGAAGACCATATGGCGAATACTTTTGCTACCATTTAAAATTGCTAAAGACAAATTTCTAACCGGTCGGGAAGTGTTTCCTGACTGAAAGGAGTACATCGGAAACACTCAAACATAAATGTTCCATCAATATAATTAGATTATTGCTTATGAATTGTTAATTGATTTCAACAAACAATATGGTATCTTTATCGAAGAACTTTCTGAGTAAATTAATCGAATCTTTAATTGAATAAGATGTTAGTCACTGAGATTACAAAACAAAGAAATTCACAGTAAACAACCATCTAGGTTCCATCCACATAGGAAATTCTGCGATAAAATCAGAGAAACGTCTGCACCACTACGATTCTAGGTGTTCACCTGCTTTCCTATCTTTATGGCTACGTGCATTTATCGCCTGTCATCTTATCTCCTTAATGCGCAGGAAAAATCCACCTTCCCAAGTGACAGGTGTTACGTTACAACCAAGACTATTCAAACTACACGAACCGCGCGTTAAAATAAGCAATTGCAGAACGAATAACCAGCGCATCTTTATCTTTGCAGGAAGTGTGTAAACCATAGGGCCAATAGAGATTTTAACCGATATGGTTTCTTATTGAAAGGAACTTGCTCTGTAAATTCTAAGCTGTCGAAGTTTTACGGGGGCGTCACCCCCCCAAAAAAATGACTGTGAAAAAGGGGTATTTTAGAGAAAATGCATGTACTAGAAGAGAGAGTTTTGGAAATCACGTAGCTAGAGGAAATGCTAGAGACTTCCACAGGTTCGACGTAAAAGTAAGCCTGTGCCTCGTAAAAACGAAGATTCGAACATGAAACGATCCAAGGGGTTGGGCGTTTAGGTGACACCGCCGCGCAAAGGGTCGTCAAGCCTCTGGAGACCCACCCCCGCAAAATCGACCCTTGCAGCCTGCAACATCGTATACTTTGCTGCTTCTCCGCCGACTTTTCTTCAGAAAGAGGCTCGCGTCTTAACGACTACCCAAAATAATCCATGTTTTCTTTATACGTTATACATAATATTACATCATGACGTGTTCATTATCGAGAAATTGCTTATTTCTTTTCTTTTGTAATATCTAACAGATGAATCTGCTTGGATGGTGCTTAATTTAAAAATATTTCTTAACATTTTTCACCAAAGTGTTTGTAACAAAAATGGAAATAGTTTATATACTGCAGCAGTTGATTAAGTGTCGTAGAAATAAGTGCAGTTGGCAGTATTCGATGATAAGTATGGGTAAAAATTGTGCTGGGCAAACAAGATTGCAGCGCTACCATCCGAAAACTGGAATCTGCTTTCATCATCGAGATGCCGACGCTGCCGTGAGCATTAATCAGATTCCAGGTTACGAGAGCAGTAAACGGGTGTTATTGGACACAAACTGTTCAAAGGGAATGCAAAAAGACTAGGAATGAAAAAATGAACGATCGGTCGAAGGTACGTTGCGAACAAAGCAAATCATGACTACTAAAATTTTTACACATAATATGCGAATTCAGAACATCATGAAAATTATCTTATAGCTTCGTATTTTCTAAACTAATATGAGAATTATTTCAATTGGCATTACCTCTTCACTTAACCACGGAAATGTATATCTACGTGATATTTAAAAGTAAAGTAAGTAGCCTTGACCCAAAACGCTAGTTATCCACATTGATAATATATACTTATTGAGCTCGAAATACCACACTGCATACATACTAGGCAAAACGTACAAGTCAATGTTCTAATCGACTCTTAACTGTTTTATGATGTACCACCACATATACGAGTGAAAGAGTTCGAGTCAAGAATCAGATTTCTCTAAAGGGCAAAAGCCGGAAGACAGTGACGAGAACAAGACAGCAAAGGAGAAACATGTAGCATTGGATCGGCAAGTTCGAAGAGCAGAGTATATCGTGATTCATTCGAAGATAACAGGGAGTTTCTGCTTCTTACAGGACGATAGTAAGCCAGCAGAGAAGGAGAGTCGAGGTGAGTGGAAGCGGGTTGTAACCCCGAACTCCGAATCAAGGGGGGGATGATTCGGAGCAGCGGACTTCTACGGAGGAACGGACCAGCGAGCGGACTGACGGACGGACGCGGACGTAAGAACGAACGGACGGGGTAGAGAGTTGCTATAGAAACACTAATTCCGTCTCTCTCGTACCAGCGGCGCGCCGAGCCGAGCCGCCGCGGCGATCCCTGCAACCAGGGGAAGAAAAAATAGCGAGGGTGAAAAACCTGGGGGTGACTCAAATAAAAAAACGGATCAATATTAACTCTTTTTTCAGGGGCGGATGGCCCACCGGGTGGGGATGTGCCTCGGCCACCCCTCTCCCTCGTTCTCCTCTTACCACCCGGCTTTCGAAGTATCTTACTCGCTCGAACTCATGCTCTTACGCTACCTCTTTCTCTCACACTCATTCTCTTTTTCGACCCTTTTTTTCACCCTTCTTTCTACACTCTCCCGTTTTCCTTTTCGCCTCTCTCTCTCTCTCTTTCTCTCTCCTCGCCACCCTCGTCCTGCTCCTTATTTCTCTCCTGCGGCCAAGCCTCCGGCTTCTAGGACGAATACGAAATTAGCTTCCGCGTTCGCGAAGCCCACAAAAATTCTTCCCAAAAGCCACCTCCTGGATCTATTCCCGGAGTTTCTTTGTCTTTTATATCGGCTGGACGTGGCATAGTTTAACGAGGACGGATAAGCTATCGTGGTTTCGTTTTACCGGTGGATTAAGAGAAAAAATCCTTCTTTGATTCGGATCCGGTGAAATTTGACACGATGACTTAAAGTTGAAAAAAGAGATTCCCGCGAGTGAGTCTAAATAGAAATCTGAATTCATGTGTCATAACACTAGCTTAAGTCGTGAGGAATCGCGATGTAATAGTGCAGTATGTCAGGAACTGGTCGATAGAGATTGATGTACTACTATCGTGCCACTCTTTTCTCGTACACGTGGAAGCGTGAAACGGAACAAGGGTTTTTATCTTGTCATGGAATAATTCCAATGCTTTCATGCGAATTACAGTTGAGAGACTTTAATAAAGACACGCGTATCGAATTATAAAGTTTAGTGAGAGTAGACGTACTACGTTATAATTATCTAAGAGAAAAATGACTATTATTAGCTTCATCAAACTTATATTCGAATAAAATTGAATTCTACTAAAGTATGTATCAGTCAAAGAATTTCATGCTGAATCTCTGATTTGTAACTACCAGCTATTTATCGATCATAATGTAACCGCACGGTAAAGAGAACGAAGCGACTGGCGTTGGCCGAGTTTCTCGAAGTCAGTGAGTGCGTCCTTGACTTCCGGCCGACCCTTTACAACCCTTCTTTGCATTCAGTGGCCTCGAAACCGTACCCTTTCACCCTGTGCACCCTCGCCTTTATGACCAAAAGAGCCCCAAACAAACAGGCATTTCCATGGTTACGCGCAATTACCAGGGTTGACCAACGACTAACTACCCACCTTTGAATTTCCGCCTTGAAGAACGAGCAATGCGAGCAAATCGGTCAGGGGTTTCGAAATCGAACGAAAATTGACGCGAGAGCGGTAGCTCATCGGATGCTTAGAACAGGAACCAAACCTATATGCAGTAAATTCGCACAGTCACGCATGCCTTAGTTTTGATCTATTTCCTGATCGTATTTTCCGAGTATCCCTTTTATGGGCTATGGTTATGAGGATGCCATGGAACTCTCTATCGATAACCATGTACGTATCTCTCTGCGTTTGGCATACAAATATGTTTTTCCTTCTATTCCATCTACATACATACACTCCAGTATAGTGACATCGCAAAAATATTTCCAAATTCTTGGGATACAGTTAGTAGTTCCGTTACTTCGTCTACTTTTCGTTTATTAAAAATTTCTAGAACAATGTAGGAAAACAGCACATTATAATTTTTTGAATTAACAGAAATTTTGTAAATATTTCAGAACGAATTGATTATTTATCATCTCTTATAAAGGGTATTGTAATTTGATCTCGTGTAATACGTACGAACGATTGTTTATATTATGCCATGCTTGCGGTAGTCAAATTTAATTTAGAGTATGTATTCCTAGCTAAACTAGATTCATGCGGCGCAGCAGTTCATAGTGCTGCTCGCTATGTAGAAAAAAATCAATGACATCGATTCCATTGACACGCACGAATGTGTTCAAGTCCAAGGTCAACAGCCGTTTTGAAATCAATCGGACGGTCTATTTAAAGAGTCTGAATGAACGGAACGAAGTATTTTTAAACTCTGATTCTCGCATAAAAAACTGGAATTTAAGAAAAATAAAAGCTTTACGAATTTAATTATTATAATTACAGCGATCTCTTAAATATTGAAATTCATTAACATTTTTACAGTTTCATGCTAACAGTGAGAAGTTTCAAGTTTCTTAATGTACTCGAGGTTGAGTTTGAAATTTTTTTTTCACCATGTAATTTTTTTATAGCTTCGAATACCTTACGTGACATTATTCGCGAATGATCACCGGTTGGACACACCCTTCCTTAACCTTGCCCTTTGCTGCCGAGCTTAGAGTCCCGGTGTGAATTCCTCACAATAGAAGACTTGTATAGCGGATATTTTATCGCTTATGGGTGGGTACCATGGTGTACCACGTCTGATTTACATAATAGTAGTCGGTACCGAGGCATGCGACTTGCACGTATAGATATATAAAGCCAAGAGACCAGAGGTGATTTATGCAGACTTGTAATATTTCGTAATGTACATGTGTACCGTGTACGAACATCTTCCGTTGTCGTGCTTCCTGAAGAAAAAGACCTTAAGGGGACACACCATCCGCGTGCCATCTCCCTCAGAAAGACGCTTGATTTCCTCGTGGTTATAGAATTGTACTAAACGAAGAAAACGCCCACCTCCAAGGGAATCGATCATTACTCTGGCATAATTAATAGTATGCAAACGACTTAAGCGAATCAGCGACATGATTTATTCGCACTAACACCGGTCGTCGAACAGATGTAACTCAATTTGATGGTTCCGCTCCCGCCCAATGACTCTGAGATTAATTCAATGAACATGAACAGACGAATCAAAGACAACCTCGCTTGAACCCAAACTAAACCTAATGCAGAAATCGATAATCGTCTGGTTTTAAAAATAGTCTAGTTTTCGTGCGTAGTTTCAGAAAAAAAAAGTATGTAGATCGATAACTGTACTTCGCGAAGCGAGTGAAACTTTGTTAGAACGTGAAGTCGATAGGACTAAGGGAAACAATGTAGAATCATCCATGGCTATAGTTGCTACTGGCGAGTTAAATGAAGAAATAAGAAAAGTAGACGAAGGGTGAAGAAAAAAGGAATCTTGTTGAAACGAAGATACGAGCCGGCTCTCTTCAGGCTTCTACCCTGACAAAATGAAGGGCCACGCGAAAGTCGTCGGTGCGTCGACTACTCGGCATATCATTACCCTCACTCTCTAACCGGTAAGGTTTTGCTCGTCCTCCGAACCATGCTTCGCTTCCGTCTTCGTCTACGTCTCGTGCCGCTGCTCTCCTTT
This sequence comes from Trypoxylon attenuatum, assembly GCA_963989405.1. Lineage (NCBI taxonomy): Eukaryota > Metazoa > Arthropoda > Insecta > Hymenoptera > Crabronidae > Trypoxylon > Trypoxylon attenuatum. The sequence goes on along the minus strand of OZ022490.1, from coordinate 13,198,149 downwards.
TCACCCTTCCATCTTCTCTGGTAGCAACCCTCGGTATTTCGATTCGCGCGGGCTCCAACGAATCTACTACCCCTCTTGTCGGCCCACCAGCCCACACCGTACCACGCGCGGTCAATATGGCCGACCTACCCTGGACGCGCACTGGATACATTACTGCCGCGTTGCTTAATTACGCAAGATACTTCTCCTAAGAGGGATCCAGGGAAGCCTGCGCAGGCCTGCAACGGCCCACCCATCCCCATCGCGAGAACGAACCAGCGCGAATCTGAACGTGCGAAAATCATCAAATCTTTCCATGTTCTTCTAGCTTCTCTTTTCTTATTTCTGAGATTTTTCCTTAATCGTACAAAGTATAGAATATAAATCCAAGAATTTTATTTTGATAATTGCACTTCCAGAAGTGCATATTTTATTTGAATATTGATTTAATCGTATCTTAAAATATTTTCTAAGAATAACGTGACCAAAAATTGCACGAATCTCGACGACTGAATTTAGAATTTATTGAGCACGGGCATCCAAACCCTTTTATCAAACGCGTAATCTTCGTGTATACGGTATCCCTAGTGAAAAGGCCCCCTAGGTCTAAAATCCTGTCTAGGAGTAGCATCAATCAAGAGCCCACCGAAAAAACCATATCTTATTAAGTATTTAAGTGCCGCGCCCTCTCTCCCGCATCGTTCTTCCATCTTCGCGCTCTATCGACCCCGTGAAGGTGGGACTGGTGAAAAAATTAAAAATTAAAATCACAATTTCCCTTGTACAGCGTCTCCTCTCGCCTATATACGAAAGGAATAAAGGAAGAAAGAGGAGCAAAAGAGGCAAACGAGGAACGCAAAGGAAAGACCGGTGTGCGGGGGAGGCATGAAAGGAGGCCGGCAGCTGATGGCGACAAGACAGAGTAAAGAGAGTGCTCCTTGTAAGGCATAAAAAATAATGTGCGCGTAAAAAGCCGGCGCTCGCTTTCGACTAAAAAAAAAGGGTATGAAGAACGAAGAAGTTCACGGTTTACTAACGGAGCATGAATAATGAAGTCGACGAGTAATGCGAGGCAAGTAAGATCCAATGAGAACCCATTAGCGGATCTTGCAAAGGTGTCCAAAGAGTCAAAGAACTTGATCTCGATTGTACAAAGACTTGTCTCTTACTCTAGTACCTTTACATAGCTGTCGTAATAGGCTATTAACTGACACGATTTTTTCTACGTACAGCTAAAACCTTTTGGTACCACGAAACGTCTGAATTCCATTAGAATTCCATCAAACAAATAATCATTTGTCATGAAGAAAGTAAACTGATTCACCTCAGAGTGAGACGATGTATTCGGACGCGAGCGAATTCGAAGAAAATGAAATCTATAGATTTTCCAGCGGTGTTGAGTAAATCGATTTCGGCTGAAACAGCGAAGTACAAGGAGCAACGTGAAACGAAAGGATTCATCCCTTCTGACCGCGGACCCACGTGGATCTGTGGCACGGAGGGGTTGAAAAAAAATGGGTTGGGTGATCGTGGGTGAGTCACTACTATCGGCTAGGGTGATAGTGCCTGGGGTGAATGCAGACTTTTTATCTACAGGGATTTGCAGCCAGCCTGGGTCCGGTTGCACCCTTATACCTAACCCTACAGGCCCTACGATCGACCCACAGAGAAGAAACGAAATTATTCATGAGATGCGCGTAACTTCTGCACGCATCTCGATCAGATGCGTGGATCGGGAAGGGTTGACATCGAAATTTGTTTCGGGATAACTCTACAGCACGTGTGCCACTTCTGTTACCAAAGTGGATAACATCTGTGGAAGATGCAACCATCTTATAACACATATCGAAGTGTGTATGTATTTGAATATGGTATCCGTGGAATTAATAAAATGCAAAACTGAATAGCAGCCACGATAAGATAAAAGAAAGAGTCTCGGAAGAAAAGTCCCGCAAGATTAGTACTTTTCGCTGACCCAGCTGATTCTTGCGCGATCTTCCTTAGGCCAATTGCCAGAACGAATAAAATTTGGGTGAATAACGAGTCTAACAATGCCGTTTAACATTTTATAATCAGAAGTATCACAAGAGGGGGATAGGACTCGGAAAAGTCGCCGTCGTATTTTCCTGGGGCTTCTATTCTCAGCATAAAAAGTGCACCCCCACGATATTTCACGAGCCACCTCCAGGGTGGGTGACGGGTGCGCGCCACCCAAGACCGTTAGCATTAGCACTGAACCTGAGCGCGGGCTGTCGGCAGTGCCTTGCCGAAGTAATTTCGCTTAAAAACGTAATTAGTGTGCGTCGAGATGGGGTTGAGAAAAAAAATCGTTAGGGGTAGCGAAGTTTTTTTCATGGGATGGGGTGCGGGTTCGGTGGTTCGCGAGGGTGCCACGCAGAGTAGGACTGGGGTCCTACCCTCGGCCCCGTCCTCCACCTTACCCGCGTATCTTTTTTTCCTGATCAAATCTTTGGGGTGGACTTCTCGAGTGCTCCGGAGCAACTTGCCCGCACGTTATCGAGCTCTACATCTTCGTTGCTCTAAAGAAGTTGAAAGGATAAGAACAAAGAGCGGCGAATGCTCAGATAAAGATGGACCTAAGAAACGATGGATACGTCTGAAAGGCACAACTCCCCCGCTAAGAACTATCTTCGAGCCAAGCTTCGTGCAATCAGGAATGAATCTCTTAATTCGATTTAGATTTTCATCAAGTTTAGTTTAGCTCTTTGAAAAATACACACCTGTATAGGAATGCTATGAATTTTTCCGAAGTCAATGTTCACGTATGAGTATTGGAAATGCGGAACCCCTTTTTGTCTTACTATGCCCTAAAGCACGAAACGCTAACTCTATCTTGCTACTATGAAGTACTGGTGAGATAGAGCTTTTATTCGATAATGGGACCCAGTAGTATGCACCACGCGGGTTAATTCAGTTTCTACAATCGGGAGCAGACGCCCTTTAACATCGTTTTTGAAACACCCCTAGTGTTATGTATTTGAACATTGTCATGACACCCTCGCTCAATCGAGTGCGGATCGATTTGACACAAAAAGCCTGATATCCTATAAGAGCGGATACCTCTCGAAGGCTACCCTGAAATCATTTTTGCGACACTTCATCTCCATAACACGTGTCGAGACGGCTAATCGTATACGCATAACAACGTACTACACCCTACAGAAATATATATGTACTTCGGTTACAACAAACCAAGCGAATATTATACACAACATACAATAGATCATTCTCCAAATTCACCTTGCATTTAATATGTATGCTCTATTATATTTTCAAGGTATCAACGTGTTTTCTTCTTTCCTATTTGCAAAAGCCGTAAAATACATAGGATGATAAATTTAGGTAAAAGCAAAGTGCTAGGGGCTCGAGTATGAACATCTTGTCGAGCACCGAGCACCTGAGTCCAAGAGTTATGCTCGTTCGTCGGAGAACGTTCTATCTCCAACAGTGGATTTAGGTGCTTGCACTCTTGCAAAACGTGGCGCGATAATATATTTTTATTCTTCTATAGCTTTAACACTTTACGCGTGTTCCGTGTAATTATCCAGCTAGATCTCACAATGATACGCATGTATCTGCCTCGCATATGATTCGTAGACAAGCTTGTTCAGAAATGAAACAGAAATAGCTAAGAAATATACATTTGAAATACACTAAGAAGAGGATTGAAATCGCAGCTCAAGAACTCATTACAAATTTATAAAGAAATATCTTACGAAAGAAACATCTGACAACGCGGCGCGTAAGGCTGTTCGCGAGGCGGACCCGCCCTTTAAATTCACCTTCGGCCCCGTTCTCTATCCCCCGCAGGATCCTCGAACGATGAGACGTCGAACGGCTTGCAGTCGTGGAAGCGCGTAGAAGAAGAAAAAAAGAGAGACACGGGGTTTACTTCTGGACCAACGAAGAAATGGAAAAGAGTGAAAGAAGGGATGGGCTGATTGAAGCAGGCATGATGTTTAATTCAAAGAAACTGAAGACACGCCCCGCTAACTACGGAGCAAGCTTCGCCATCAACCCCAAAGAAGACTGGGTGAAAAAAAGAGCGAAACCAGGAGAAGAAGAGTGCAAGAGAAAGAAACTCTAACGGTAGAGAGGAGGTAAAGAAGGTGGAGAAAGAGGAAGGAGAAGCTGAGATGTTGCGATCCTCTTTTCCCTCGTCAAATCCTCGCGGTAATTGCTTCTTTTCAACGGAGCGTGACTTTACACGTTACGTATACCGGATACAATACATTCTATGCCAATTTCCAGTTTTCAAATAATATATGTTTTCATAGCAATGACTCTTTGGAACTGAACGTGTTGCAAAAACTGCAATATTTCGCTGATATCGATAAACATAAAGATTTAGTAGTGATTAATCGTGATTCGTTTGATCTAAAAACCGCCATCGGAATGTCTTCCATTTTGTCTCGGGTGCAGCAATTACAGAGGTTGCATTGCCGGGAGTGCGTTGCGCATGCTCTTGGGGATGAAAGGGTTAAGCCTTCCCCTCTTAATCAGCATAGCAGTAGGTTCGCGTCTTCAGCACCTTCCCACTTGTGTCAGATCGCTACTTCACCATCGTTACCCGTTAGTTCTAATTTTTAAGTTTAACGTCTCTAATCTTTCCAAAATTGTCAAAATTCAGTTAAGAAACGCGCAAACACGTACTCAAGGTTCTAACTCCTATATGACGAATTTTTACCAGTAAAAACTTTTTTAAAATTCATTATAACTATCATTTGAAGAATTCTTAAAGAACTTCAAAAAATCCGGAGCCTAGTTATCTACAACTAATAAATAGTATTCAGTTATTGAAACGTATAACTGGCTAACAGGAAGTAAGAAAAATTGGCTAATCAGATTAAAATTAATCGGATCATGTAGCTAAAGGGATGCACAAAAAATGCGGGGTAGGGGTGCAGCGATTGGCCAGAAGGAAAGCGAGTTATTCCGATTTGCAACCGCGTGCTAACTCTTAGTTCTCATTAATTGTAAGTCCATTCCTCCTTAAACACGACCCACCCTCGGTTCCCGATCTCCCATACGGTAACCCTTTCTTTGGTACCCACGATCGACAAAAACTCACAGGCCATACTTCTCGACACGTGGGTCACCCTAGGCGGGTGCGTTTTGTTTTTCGCGGCGACGACGTTAACAAAACAAGCTTGTGAGCCAGCGGTAAGAAAAAGTTGCTTAAAAACCAACAGGGACAATATAAGTGAACGCAGCTGGTTAAATGCGGAAGGGTTGCCGATTAGCATAAAAGGGTACGATTACATGGCACGAGGCGGAATCGGATTCGGTCTATACGGTCTGAGCATAAGGCATGTTTTGCACTGTTTTTCTAATAGATAAAAAAACCAGTTACCGGGCGGGTCATGCATACACCCATAACGCAACACAATACAGAAATGCTCGGATATTAGCTATGTAACACATAACTAACTGTTTTCTTTCCAACAAGCCTCGTTAGCTGGAATTTTATGTTCAAATTGGCCTGGTATTTTTTTTGATTATTCTTAGACTGTTTTAATTATAGGTCAATCTCAATGTTACGACTTCTTTTTTTAGATCGTTCATATATTGGGTTTTTAAATTTATGCAATACTGCTATTAAAATTAAAAGTATTTCTCTTTTGCAATTCATATAGGAATCGTATGTGACTATTTTAGAAATTCAATTTCTCGGCAAAATACGCGATGATCCCGCAAATAAAGTACACGCACAGTACATATAACCACTATTTGGCGTGATGAACAATCTATCATGAGTTTTTTATTGACTACCGTGGTTCGACATCAACGCAATCCTGTAGTTTCTAACAATAGAGATAATCACTCACCGGAAGAGTTTCGAAAATCACTCTTCTGCCAGAGGAAATAAATCAAAGGAAGGATAGTGCGTTGTGGTAAAGGCTATGGCACAGATCGAATACCCAAAAGGGGGTAACTGCAAATTGTCGATGGAGTTATAAAAGTGGGCTCCGTATCCTCCTGCCTCCCTTCGAGTGGACCCCATGTCGCATACCGGGTACGGGGAGGGACATTTCTGAAATACGTACAATACATTATTTATGTGCCACACGTTCACGTGAATTCCTTGGTCTCCTTTGGACAAACGATTACATATACCTTGCACAATGTATTTGTCAAGTCTACACTTGTACCGATAATTAATCAAATCATTACACGATAAATAATTGATTCGACAGTACTTAACAATAATTTTTCGACATCGTTATATGTTATATGTATAGATTTTACTATGAATATTGTGCTACACAGTTATTACTCGAAAATTTAAAAGAAACTTATATAAAAACACATACATACTCATTATAAAAATTTTCTATCAATTATCCTGTATCCAATTAATATCTAGAATCTCTACATTTCCAAATCTCTGTGTATGAGTAGTTTTTTTAGGAATTCAGAAAAAAATCCGACCGTTGGAAAATACTATTCTAATAAAAGAAACGTTCTCATTCCAATTGCAAAAGCTAGGGTGCTATTCTAATTTTTCGATGATTGCACCTTTCAAATGTTACGTATAAAGTCAGTCTACCGATACATTTCAGCCGTTTCACGTTCCCGAGATTGTGTACCGCGCTTATTCTACAAAAAATTCCACTCACGAGTGGAAGCAGTGGGAAAAGGCAAGATTCATATGCATTTTTAGCCAACGGCAATAGGAGAAAAAGCGTTACTCGTTAAATTACATCAGTTACGATATCTGGTTTGGGAATAATGCTGAGCGCAGTCAATGAAATGGGACTAAAGTCAGGAAGTAGAGATGGAATGGCAACAGGAGAAAGAGAAAAGCAGAGACAGAGAAAGAGGGGGAGGGTTTATATGCATACGAGAGTACATTCAGGTGTCAATCAGGGATCAAAACCGTTCGACTTTAGGGTGCGGAACTCGAACTTTTTTCCGAAAAAATTTATGTATTCATTCACGCCAGGTCAAGCAGTCGTGTGCACCCAGAGAACTAGAGAATGGAAGGGAGAAGGATGGAAAAGTAGATGAAAAGTCTGTTTGCTTTTTTACCTCTCTTGACTTCATATTTGAGAGCAGATTTTTTGCACCAACCGTCACGCATTGTTAACGTCAACGCGTTTTTTTTTACGTACCACTGACGCGTCACGGAGAAACGGCGGATAAAGTTCATCAGAGCAAAGCAACTTGAAATTCGCGGCCACATCGGCAGTTTACAGATTTCAATACGCTTCCAATCGTATACTATACAATTTATGTACATATGTATATGTATGGCAATTAAACAGATCCTAACCGTGCAATCGTATACATATAATTTACATGTACCAAACTATGTGTCTCCGTAATATTGACTAGAGTTCGTTACGAGTAACAAAGTTACTAAAAATTTAAGGGTTATATTATTCGACTTAAATCTGTTCTTTTTGTCTAAAGTGTACCGTATGCTCGACTCATAGAGAAATTTATACTAATTACACTCGTCTGTACATGAGAATTGCTTATTGATGCAGATATAATCGAAATAAAGTTTTTTTCAATCGAGAAACTTCGACGCGCACAGTGTAATACGAAAACAGGTGACCGATTCTACCCACGAATGCTTTGTTGCCAAAAGAGCAAATTATAATCCGTTTAAAATATATCAAATGCTTTAAGAAACAGTAAATCAAATTATATTTACCTTATTTGTCGAAAACGATGCATAATTCCAAATTAAAACCGCACTTTTCACAAAATAAAACCGCCGCGTGACAGAACGAACACAGCTCGGACGCGAACCTGATTGACCGCGTTAGTCAAATCACTTAACATAATATATTAAAAATCTATTAAATAAAGTTTTCTCGAACGCAGGCATTTTACCATATCAAACATTTTAATATAATTTGAATATTTTTAAAAGTAACTTTTATTTCAAAACTGAAATAATTTACATATACATAAGTACAAGTACTCTTATTAGAATTGTTTCGACCTATGATGTCGTTTAACGTACATGTATTCAACAATATAATATTTAAATAGTTGAGACTTAAATGAACGAATAATATTAATTTCGCTATCAATTTAAATTAAAGTAAACCGTTAAATCTCTTGAAATTTGACAATAATCAGAAATGTTTATGATAATTCAATCATTTGTTTGCCGTCTGTTCTGTTTCCTCGAATGTAGTACGAATATCGGTTCCTTTCGCGGCAACTCAAGTACGATATCGCTTTGTATTTATAAAGCTGTCACTGTCGACGCTCGTACCGCCTGAAAGGGATATTGTGCTTTAGTAATGGACAGCATCACGCGTCAAATCCATCCGGTACGATGAGAATTTCCGCCGTTTATTTTGTTCGAAATCCTCAAAATATGGTGCTATTGATTGGATAGCCCAATATTACCATTCTCCACTTAACTAGTTTATATAATCCTCCGTTAACATTAATAAATAACAATATAGACTTTCTCGAATTAAAAAGAAACACGTGTTATATTGGTAAAGTATAAATTTATTTATAGTATACAACACCATACAAAATTGGAATATTGAAAGAATATCAAAGAATTTTGCCAATAAGAATTAATAATTACAATAGTTTTTCATAATACATTTAAAATACACAGTTCTAAATGTGTGTCTAACTTACAATTTTCATTTGTATTAAGTACCTTCAAAGTAATAGACGTTAACAAGCACACATTAGGAGACGACAATGAATAAATAAATAAAAATTGCACTATAAAGTGGATGAAAGATATAAATAATTTCATTGCAGGCTAATTGTATCCTTGGTTGGAATCTCAGTTTAGAAAGACACACTTTCCGTAATTTTCTTATGCTTATACATATACTGAAGATTTGGAGGTAGAATCATCATTGGGCAAAGAATTATTAGGCATCAATCTTCAAAGAAGAAAGATACTCGTTATACTTCTTTTCTTGCGCCTGTTGCAATTTTAATAATTTCTTCATTTGCCCTTTACTAATTTCTTTGCCGTCAACATCATGCGTCGGGATACCCTGAAATATTTTTAGTCTTGTATAAAGTTCCACGTGGCTAAAAGAAAAAAAAAATAGAAAAGCAGGGAAGCGAAAGTTCTTTTATACTCACATTACTATCAAACTCAGAATATTTATCAGTTTCTAGTTTAAACATTTCACTAGGTGGTATTTTCTTTTGAGCCTCCTTTGCAGCAGCAGCTGCTTCTGCCTCAGCCTTTCTTCTTTCTTTTTCTAGTGCTTTTTCCTCTTCAAATTTTTTCTTCGCTTCTTTCTCTTTTAACAGTTCTTCTTTGTTTACCAATTTTAATTTGCAATCTCCATCACCGGAATCTTCTAAACGTACTCCAACGTTAGGAAGAATATCGTCCCGTAATTTATCGCACTCCTCAAGAATAGCATTGGCTTTCAATGACTTGGCATGACTCCTTACATTTTCTCGGAAATTTGCCAAAATCTCCAAATACGGCATGACTATTTCTTCCGTCTAAGGAAAAATAAATTGAAAGTTTAAACGAACACTGAAAACAAAGCATTGATAAAGATATTATAAAATAATTATTACATTTGTATTTGTACTTTCTTCCAATGGAAAGCCAATCGCATCGTGTGCGGGAGTTATAGCGCCAAAGATACTAAACATTTTTGTTATATAAACAGCAATATCGCGAAGCAACAGAATATTTGCTTTCTTACTCTGCTGCATATAAATATTACAATTTGTTACGAGATCTCTAATCGCATCGAGTGTCGTTCTGGTATCAATGTTATCTACAAGAAATAGATGATAATTCAATTTATAATACATTTTATTATAAAATAAATAGAGATCTAGATGTGATAAATCAGTTCACTTACCACACAAAGCATTATGTACAGAGTCCTTAACTTCATCAAACTTTTTATTCAGCTGTGTTTCTGCATCAGTCCATTTAGTAAAAGTACTGATATTAGTTTCTGTACCAAGAGTTCTTATTCTACATTTCACGTTGAGGAAAAATTCCTGCAACACATATTACATGCGATTAATCATTTATTGTTTTAAATAATTATATATATATGTATGTATACGTATGAAACTTACATTAAGGAATTTTTCATATTGTATAGCCATATTCATAGTATTCTCACTATAATCGAGACCATCTTTCCATGAATGCAGCAAGAAAGCTAATCTTAATTGTCTTGCGGAATGCTTTTTTAATGCCTCTTGTATGGTGATAAAATTCTTAAGCGATTTAGACATTTTACATCCGGATATTGTTAAATGACCAGAATGGAGAAAATAGCGAACCCAATGGGAATTGTTAAAATATGCTTCCGATTGTGCAAGCTCATTGTCATGATGCGGAAATTTCAAGTCTACTCCACCGGTATGAATATCTAAACTTTCACCACAAATTGCTGATGCCATAACGGAGCATTCGATATGCCACCCTGGTCTTCCTTTGCCCCATGGGCTTTCCCACCATGGTTCACCGGCCTTGGATGATTTCCACAGAGCAAAGTCATTTAGCGATCTCTTTTCTTGTAACTTATCATCGGTGGTACTCAGGTCACCTATTATTAAATTAATTAAAATGTTCTTTGCTCTGCTTTATTAGTATTATTCCTACTTTTATTCCAAACAAATTGAACGATACCTTCTCCTTCTTCTAAGCTAGACGTATCTCCATACGCTTCTGGCACTAACTTTGCATAATAATGGTTTTCTCTCTTATCGAACAAAGCCACATCGAAATAAACCGATCCATTACTTTCGTATGCTAAACCATTTTCTATAATTTTTTTTATGAACTCTATAATTTCTGGGATGTATTCGCTCACCCTTGTTAAAATATTTGGTCTTAACACCTGGGTAAATAATAGATACGCAAGTATAGCAGATTATATGCGAGTATCACTACCAAATAGATAACGTAACTAATTATCTGCCATTTACATTTAAAGCATCCATATCTTTATGATACTCTGCCTCCCAATGCTGCGATAATTTGTTAAATATCGAATGTTCAGTTATAGTGGCACCATGTTTTTTGTCTAACCATTCTGCTAGGAGATCCTTTGCTTCCTTCAATAGTAACTGGAATTATAAATAATAAAAAATAGAGAACTATGGAATAGAAAAGAATTTTTCAAATTTCTTCAAACACTGAAATAAGTTTGCACCTCCTGAAATTCCTTGATCTTATCTTTATTCTGCACCTTTACAGAATTTTGGAGATTCGCTATAGCTTGTTCTACTTTGCTTAACGTTTTCTCTAACATAGATTTTTTGTCTGTATCCGTTAAAGTTGCCACAATCTTTTCGAAAGCGGTCATTACATGCGTCACGTCTTCCAAGATTTGTTCTAAACTATGATTCTCTTCCAAATACCTTTCGTATAAATAATTCTGCCTTGCTCTTTTAATAATCTTGTCATCTATATCGGTAATATTCATCACGTATAAAACGTCATATCCAAAATAATCGGACAGAATTCTTCGCAGTATATCAAAAGATATGTATGATCTAAAAATTATCCATTCGTACATAAAACTTATTAATAAAAAATAAATATATTCAACAATGATTAATGCATAAACATAGATTTTGTTTCTTACCTAGCATGGCCCATATGTGATGCATCATATACTGTAGGACCGCAACTGTACCATAAGACACGATTGCCGAATTGAGGAACAAATACCTCTTTTTCTCTTGTTAAACTATTGTACAACCGTAAAACAGTTGATTTCTTTTCAGGCGGATTCCAAGGTGGTTGAACTCTTCTTGCCATTTTTGGTCTGAAAAATGTACAATCTTACAAATCTCTCTAATTATAGACGAATTACTCATCGTACATGCTGGAGAAAGAAAATCACTTTGCGGAATCAATTTGTAGGAATTCAAATTACAAGTAATTCTATATGATTTACAAGCCTCTATAGACAATACACAATTAAATAAACAGTCTAACACTCAATATAAAAATGATGATTTTTCTCTAAAGATAACATACAAAAAATACCCGTGTAATTATCTTCTAATTTTCCCGCATATGCCAAATGTGTGCAGACTAAATTGAGGTTAGTTTTGCGACGGTTGTGACCAGTTGCGGCTGTGTCAGACAGGCAGCGTAGTCCAATTTACAGTATTCGTACGCACCGTTCTGAACGTCTGCTGCAAAGTGAGAGACCTCAGTTTACCGCTCGAGTCAAGTAGTTTAAGTTACCAACGAGAGGTATAAAATGAACATTTTACCAGAGATGAGGTACAGTATAGGTTCTGGATTATCGACAGTGTAAAGAAAGGAAATTTTGTGTTACCATCTGCGATTTCGTACGGAGGGTTCAAAAGAAGTTATCTTCAATTTCATTATTCTGTAATCAAACGAATTATACGATAAACTGTATTATAAATTACTCGGTTGGCGAAAATGAAAAATTAATTAAATAATTTATGAATTTTGCAATGTTCAATTGTTGAAAGGTCAAGAAATAATAAATAAATCGTTAGAGAGAGTTATTGACTAATTGTTTGAACAATGTATTTTATTTTACATTGTAAATTATATTAGTCAGTAGAATAGTATATGTGGTAATTATGCACGGGTCGCGTAGATAAATTAATCCAATGTTTCAGGTGGGTATTAAAGCATCGCGCTCTTTTCGCATTTTGATTCAAAAGAAACGCCGCTCAATTATATCAACATCAAAATCTAATGTAAAATTTTACATTTATTCTTACAACATCATTATAACATTCTTCATACAACTGATTTATATTTGTTTTTCTAAAATTTTCTATTCTGTGCTATTATCTGCTGTATAAGCATAACTTCAAGGACCATATTTTGCTATTAAAAAATTATAGATTTACAACAGTTCATAAGTAATGCTAATTTAAAATTACATCTACAACGATGTGCGACTACAGATATGAAATATGTTGTATACCAACTATTTGTGTGTCAAGTACACTCTTTAGAATAGTCAAGAGTTCGGTACTTATAAAATAATCGTTGAAGTACATAATTTAGTATTGAGATATACAATATTCGTTAGAAATATTTAAAATATTAAATATAAATCCCTCGTGACAAAGATCACCTAAAAGCGATAGTTTGGTATATCACAATAGATTGTTTTACATACAATTCAAATACATGCTGTATAAGCAGGTACAAGAAGGTAATGGTTCGTATAAATATACAATAAATAATTTTAATATTGGACCTATTTAAAACAAATTACAATTACCTAATGGACGTTTTGTTTCAATATGTGTAAAGTTATTCATAAATGTTTTATGCATATCCAAATAATTTGAATCTATTCTGGGCAATCATTAGTATATCATATATGTATATGCACAATTACCGTGTGTGGAAGCATAACATCGTATACCATAAGTTAAAACTATCCGTGAACATTATTACGTCATACACCAATTAAATGGAAGACTAACACATTGTCTAAATCACTGGAATGTCTGTGATATGTCCCAGATATAATAATTCGCTCACGTAGAAAAATATTTATTAGCAACTAGAACTTTTCCGAAATATTAATTCCTTCAAAAGGTATAAATGCATCTCTAGAGTAGTAAAATAGTACATAAAACATTTGTAGAAAATGTGATTGCATGATAAGTTTTAAACATGCAAGGAATGTTTCGCTATAAGTACCGTATTGTTTAAAACTTTTCTTAAAATTCTAAATTCATTCCTGTATAAGACGCAGGAACACGTTCTGTTTACAATTTATAATCAACTTAGATTTCAAGCAAAATTTCTGTCCATATGCTTGAAACGAGAAACGCCTCAATAAGAATATAGCTGCTGCGTTATACGGATGGTTCGTATTAGTTCATAGCGATAGCTCGTTTAAAAAAAAACCCTAACGATACGTAAAATATATTATCTTCGTTCTTTAACTAGTTTCGTTTCAATGTCGTCTTCTTGCGGTCTAATAAATGCTAGATCACTTTCTTCAGAACTTGATAGATTATCATCATCGTAATACGGTTGCGTCACTTCAGCGTGTTCGACAGCACCTAAAATTGTTAAAAGCTTCAATTAATATATGTATGTCTATAATTCATAATAAATGTAGAATATACTTTATACAATCGTACCATTCACTGGTCGTTTAAATATTTCAATTTCTTTTTCATCGTCGTCGAAAAAGCTTGTACCGTCTTTTAGTAAGCTAAATGCATATCCATTTCGATTGTTTGCTCGTCCATGCTTACTGTCTCGGTATTTTGTACAAATTAGTATTACACAACCAACTATTGCAAAACATATTAATGCTGAAATATAAATTCAAAATTGATTAATACATGGAAAAATCTAACGATGCTCTTTATTTAATAGAAAAATCTACTTACACGTAATGATAATAAAAACCATTCGAGGCAAACCTAAGACAATATTATCGCGTCTTAGGGAAACCAATTCCGATTCAAATTCATTCACATCTGGTGAAGTAAGGAACATAGTCGATGGAATGTATCCAGGAGCTGTAATATTGATTGTATGTGGTCCAGGCGGCAATACAATCCAAAATGCACCATTGTTTCTACTTTTGATATGATGTATAGAATTATCGTACGAAAGTATGACATTATTAATTGGCTGGTTGTAATCGTCAAGTACGTGTCCTGTAATACCCCTGTTTATTTTCTCTATTGTAGCCAAGAAGCTGTTTTTATTTTCTTGCCATACACTCTCAGAGTCATCGATATTGCAACACGTAAGGTAGACATCTATCATTAGAACACTAGAGTTTAGATATAAATACTGAATTAGTGGATCCTTCTTGTTTCCTGCGATTCCATTCATTGCATCGATAACTGTACGATTTATTGAATTGTAGTTAGTTCCGCACTTAGGGCTTTTCGATTTCATATTATTGTTATGTGATATATAGGTCTCTGCTAAGCTTCGGAATATCACTTCATCAACCTTTTCATGAGAATGTATGCTCGTTTCTCCATTTTGAGGTATTGATGGTATTTCTATATGATATGATCCAGTATTTAAATTTACTGCGAGTAATGTATCGCTTTCTTCAAGCCATTCGGTAATAGCACGTGCTTGATCGCTCAAAGCACCATTCGTTGGGAATTGCAGGTCACTTGTAGTTACCGGTGAACACGTTGTACGATTACTATAATTCCGTGTCAACTCTGGAATTATGTATGTCGTAAACTTATCTAGAATGTTTTTAATTCTACTGTCTTTGTTATATTGATTCAGTAGATATGATGCAAAATGTAATAGAGTGTTTGACGTAACTGGGCCATCTTCGTAAGCGCCGGCCAAAAAGGTCACCGCTGGTCGTCCTACCCTTCTAATCTGATTATCAGCGCCAATTTCCAGACACAAAATACGATTCTCATGTTTAGGCGTTCCAATTCTATGCAACGATGTCAAATGTCGATATTTGTTATTTAATTTTGCCAATTCTTGACTGATGCCACTTAGTCCTTCATTTTCAGTATCAATTTCTTTTTCAATCTCGGCACCCTTTTGTTGTTGAAGTTTAATATTAAGCTCAGATATATTATCTTTGTTTACGAAAACTTTCACAAACTGTCTCTCATATCCTTCACAAGAAACTGTGAGTGTGTAATCACCAGGGAGTAAAATAATTTTGAAGTATGCCATGTTCTCAGTAACTGAATAAGTTTTCGAGTTGATTTTAACTATCGCGTATCGAAGAGGTTTGCCATGAACATCCATTATCCTCGCGCGAATGCCAGTTGTAAGACTATGTAAAAGTTGAATGAGAGGCTGCAAATTTTCTCGCCAAATAATTGGTATAGACGCGGCGGGCGGATATTTGCAACATGATAAGTTGATGCTCAACTGAAAAAAGTGTTCAAATGTATTAAAAATTCGGAAAAACGAGAACGTGGAATACAAATGAGAACCATACTTACCACTGGAATGTTATAAGCACGTTGTATATAATCTTGAACATCTTTAACCTCGGTATTTACAAGACTACACGTTCCTTTGTGCATTTGGTGCTCATAATTCTCGGCGAGAGTTTTAAACACATTTAAGTCGTCTTCCGTGTGACTGTATTAAAGAAAGTCATTTATATATATATATATTGAACATAGCAAATGAAAACACAAAATTATCCAAAATAATGTTAGATTTGAATTACCTCACTCTAATTGCGCCACCCCCTAATATAAGTAACGCGTCGTACTTCTCAGAAGACAGAATGGCCTTTAATGCATATGTGATTTTATCTAACTGATGAGTTGTGAAACGAGTTTCCTTTACTAGTTTCTCTCCAACCTCATCCTCTAAAGTTGGATTACAGTCTTGAACGTTCATTATGTTCTCAAAACCTGGATCAACACCGGGTAGAAAATGAAGGACACTGTTATCTAATATGCGTTCAATAGGAGGGTCTCCAATTTGGTTTCCCATTAAAATATGAATTGCCAGACGCAATAGGATTTCCCTGCCTATTGGTTGGGAAGCAAATAATCCTCCGATAAGGCCAATACGAAATTTATTTTCTTCGGGACCACCCATCTAGAAAAAAGAAGTAGATTGTCAGTTTTGCTACGTTAGTGTAATTTGATGATTTAACAATTTTAAACTTACATCGTGGGTTATCTTCAAAGAGTGGATTGCAATACTGGTTAGTGATTCGCCAGCGTTGAATTCTGCTACGTCTGGTTGATGATTTTCTAACTGACTAAATCGAGCACTCAGTTCACTGTTCTTCAAATAACCATTTTGCACTAAATTGGCAGTTAATCCGAAATCGTATGCCGAAGACCTAAAGTAAAGCCAGGATTTGAAATATTGTTATAAACCTGTATTATTGCTGGAATATTTTCAATAAGGCTTCGATATAAGTACCAATGTTGAGGATCGTCACGCATTAAAGAGAAATCAATTGTAGCTTCTCCTTCTCCTAGGCCATCTCCTTGGGGTACTATCAAACTCTGCGTTTGTGATTCATATCCTACCGCAGAAGCTGTAATATTATACTCCCCTGGCAATAAAAGTCGCCAGTAGTCACCATTTTCGGATGTGTAAATATCATGCTGAATTCCTTCCACGGATATTTTGGCACGAGGAATAGGTGTGCCAATGGAAGATCGTACGGACCCATGCACACCTCTGCGTGCCTACATCACATCAACTATGTTATTATACTATGTGACGAAAGATTAATAATTGGAAAAATACTGATTAAAAAAAACTATTTCGGATAAATAAATAAATTCGTGTATGAAAATACCATTTCGAGAAGACGTAAAAGTGGCTCTCGATTTTGCAACCAGTATGTTGACAATTCGCTCGCATTTGGAAATTTCGTACATCCCATTTCTATTGTTATTTCAAAGTCGTTGCTATGTACGTAATTGTAATCCTGCATTCCACCGGTGACGGGATACCATGCCGCACCATTTGTTATACCATTCGGGAAACGCTCCTCCAATAAATTTTGTCTGTCAACTGGATCATCGGAAAGAGGAGGACATGGCTCACCCAGGTGCATACGCGGATGTGCTTTTGAATATGTCAATGCTAATGCTTTGAAAATCGCATCGTCTGGACTTGGATTTGGTTCGGCAACTGTTTCATGCGGCCCATTATCATATGGATAATTAGCAACTAATGCTCCCCCATGCAAATTAGCAGACAACACAAATGGTATACGTTCAGACCAATCCATTATAGCTTTTGTTTCTGGTTGCTGTTCCCTGTTATACTGCAAATGAAATTTCAATAAGAATATTTGAATTTACTACTAGATCTTTCGATAAAAATAAAAATTATGCGTCGTACATTGTTTGTACCATATTGATCGGGAAAATTTCTATTGAGATCAACTCCTTTTGCATTCGCTCTACCCTGTATACCATAAATATCCCCTTCTTTAGAAATTTCATAGCCATCAGGGTTCATACTAGGAAGTATGTGTAATCTAATGTTCTTCAATATTTTTGTAACTCTATAATCACTTTTGTAATTCTCGCACAAGTATTTCATTAATAATAATAACATTTCTTTGCCGACTACTTCATTTCCATGCATGTTTCCCACATATTTCACTTCTGGCTTATCACGACTATGTTTTCCTGGATTTTCTGTCAATTCCATCACGTACAATTGTCGGCCTTCAACAGACTCTCCGATAGTATAAAGATTTGTAATATTTGGATAATTCGAATGCAAATCCTTCAAATACTTCTCCATTTCAATATAATTATGATGTTTGAATTTTGTGTCGTGAAAGAAGCCATATTTATCGATAGGCCTTACTATTTTTTCGATGCTGTCAAGTCGCGTAATTCCTATTTGAGACAGGAAATCTAAATATTAGGAACATAATACAAACAGAAAAAAAACTTTTTTTTCAACACAAGGTATAGAGAAAATAAGAAGTGTAATAAAACAATTTGTAAAAATTTCCAGTATAAATTTTTACGGGGAGTACAAACATATCCATGGAGAAAGAACTGGTGTATACAAACAACTCTGTGTCTCACAACAAATATAATACTTTATTTCTAATTTCAAATGTCATACAGTTGAACTGAACCATAGACTGTACATCAACTTACATATGTATATAGTCTCGAACATCGGTCAATTTCGCACATTCTCTTGCTCAATATGTTCATGAAATTAATTTTGAAACAAAATCACTTACAAAAGTAATTACATAAACGCATTGTACATTATGCATACGTATGACGACTACAAGATCACTTTTTTCCCCCCCTGTTTTTTTTTTATTTCAAAGGAGAGATTACGATATAAAGCTTGAAGCAAAATAAAATCATAGCAAAACTCTTAACTGTATTGAGTTAGAGAGATTGTTTTGTCACATGATTTACGGTGGATTCAATAATAAATCAATATTAGATATCAAATTTGTTCATAAGTCTATATATAAAATGTATCAAAAAAATAGTTTGTTCTACAGGCATATGATTTATGTTAAAAGTCATAAAGGAAAAAAAAAAAGAAAATAAATCACAGTCTATATTAAAAATTGGAGATTATCAATAGAGATTTTTCTTTGATACAAGGAACAGTGTATACCACAAAATTGATTAATTGTTCGCGAAGGATATGTAAATTTGAGAGTACCTATTATACCAATAGCAGATTTTTCAAAAACCAGTATATATGTATAGTGGATAAGTAATATCTTTTCCATGGATATCTATGTTTTATAATATGAAGCGATATTTGATATTTCATTTATAAATTTTCCTTACGATCCATGGCAAGCCAGCTAATAATTAATCTACTTGGGAAAAGACTTTTGGAATGCTTTACGTCTTAAAGGTTCTCTTGAAAGTTGCGTATCATATTGCAAGCAATGGACTTTTCTAATTTCTTAATATTCGTTTTCTCTATACCTTGTGTATTTTTGCCCCGCTGCAAAACAACACTATGTGTATGCGATGTAGCAAAACATAAATACGTTTCTTTAGTACAAATTCACTCTGCTAATCAGGTGGAAACCAATCACAAAGATATAGTTGAATGTGACATTAGTTTGCAACAACTGTGAACAAAACATAAGAAAGAAAAATAATAAAATCAGTATAAATTATAGTAAAAGAAAGTAAGAACTAAAATTTTTGCGATATTAAAAAATAAAAATATTTAAAAATCCTACGATATATATATATCGAGGCAAACTGAAAAATGATACCGTATTAAATAGATTCCTACTAGAAGTTCAATTTGAACGATTTAAAATGTCACATAGTTGTATAGAAAAATATAAATGCATACAACAAGTATGCATCTACCGATTAAAAATTTATATCATCATAATTTAGGGCTAACTTGTAAAGTGCAGGATATTTTTCCAAAAGTGGTAACATTCGAGGATACTCTATATCGGTATTACCTGATTCAGTAAAAGAATCTGGATTCAAAGTAAAGTTGACTTGTGTTGAATCTCCTTCAGTTACGACAACAGTGTACGATGGACTTGGTTGATAGCTAAAAGACAATATATGTGGAGGATATAAATATATAGACAGTGCTATATCTAGAGTATATAATAATACAGTTTATTTACCCATATGCTTCGGCACGAACGGTATAAGTACCAGGAAGAAGTAATCGCCAATATTCTCCCCTATGAGTAGTCGAGATATTATGATCAATTCCATCCACAACTATATTGGCTCCATCGATCGGCGCACCATTGGAATCCATTACGATACCTGTAATTGATATTTTCTTAAACATCATCTATATCCATGCAAGAAAAATAGATCTACTCGTAATATGTTCACTTTTCATGTACCTTTAATTCCAATGTGAGCCTGTTCCATATATTTCAACAATGCTTCTTTATTAAGTCTCCAATGTTCCGGCATTGCTGATGCATGAGGGTATTTACAGCAGCTAAGTTCAAATGTTATCTCGAAAGCATTTGACCTAGCATAATTAAAGTCTTGCATACCACCAACTACTTCGTACCTGAAAAAAAATTGATCTTTGCATGTAACGCAATTATCTACATTCAGATGGGTTATATAGAATAGTTTAATAGTATATACTGATTTACTATACCAATATGCGCCATTAGTGACACCTCCGGAGAAAGTTTCTGGTGGACAAGCATTTCCTTTTCTCATGTATGGATGATTATCGGCATACGTGTGAGCCAAGTATTTGAATAACTGATCGTCAGGACTTTTGCTTTCGATGCAACAACTTTTTGAGATACTATTAATGAGCGTAATATATGAAAAATGTATTAACAACCAATATCTTAAATATAATAATCGTTATATAGTTGGGGGAATACCCAGAATCGTAAGGATAACTGGCAACAACGGCTCCTCCATGAAGGTTTCCAGATAATACAAATGGTTCGGTGGCAATCCATGTCATCATAGCTATTGTTTCATTCTGACGGCCATCTAAAATACTTCCATCCTTTCTTAAGTGACTAATCCTTCTATCGAATTGATCAGGGAAGTCCCTATTTAAATCGACGTGATTAGCATTTTCTCTGCCAGAAAAGTCTTTTTTCGAATCACATTTTCCTTCCTGTTACAAGTATGTAATGGGTAAGATTGCATAAAGAAGATTGCATACTTAAAGAAGAATTTGAATAAACATATATTATACCTCAGACTTCTCAAATCCGTCAGGATTCAAAGAGGGCATAAGGAAAATGTCGGTATTGTTAACGAATTTAGTGATCCTCTCGTCTTTCCCGTAATTGTTTAACAGGTACTGTCCGAAATATATTAAAAGTTGTCGTCCGACAGCTTCATCTCCGTGCATATTAGCAACGTACTTTACCATCGGTTCACCAAGCTTTCGTTCTCTAACATTTTCCGAAATTTCAAGTACCAATAAATCTCTACCTTCTACTGATTTTCCTATAGAGAAAACTCTCGCTAAATCAGGATAACGTTCGGACAGAGTTGTATACAACTGTTTAAGTTCTTCATAATGGGTATAATGCGGCGTAACGAAGTCTTCGTCCGTTCTTGCAACATGTGTCACAAATGCTCTTGTAATGCCAATGATGGAACAAAACAGGATTATATACCGCGGATCCATTCGGAAATCTTTTAAATTCATCGAAATAAAGAAATACTCTGTACTTAACAGATCATTCCGCGCGTATGACACAATATGACTCCAGTAACGCGATGTGTTGAAGATACGAAGATACTGAGAGGCTGAAGCCTGAAGCTTAGTGCAGCTTAGTGGCGAATGTGGCGATCGGTGTGATGACGTCCGCAAGAGCAGCCAGACGATTCAGACCAGACGAGCGGAGGCGGGTGTCAAGCGCAAAGCGTAGGCGAGGCGAGCGTAGGAATAAACTATATATATAACAGTATACATATACATATATAGATAAAGAGATTATGTACTAGGAAAGTTAGAGGTCATTTGAAGTTTTCGTAGGCAGTAAAATGTATTTCAGCTTATATCAAGTATGCGTTTTCAGTTTTTCCATCTATATAGATGGAACCGGTCATACTGCAATGCAAATATATATTAGATAATTCTGTAAATGCCTAGCTAAGGAATTTATAAAGAGATTCATTCTATATAGATTCTAGAAAAAACATCTAGAAGGAATTTATATGAAATTAGTGTTGCAAATTGCAAATTTTTGATATCAGGCCATTCGAACTTCGAGCCATTAGATCGAAGAATTTATATTACCAGTGCTGTCACTGCTGGACCGCGTTAAGGGGGTAGACACGCAGCGACAGCAGCGCCACTTCGAGACCGAAAAAGGGCTTTTTTCCCCGCGGTCCTATTTTCTTATATGACAAGATATTGAGCTCGGCAAGGGCTCATTGGAAAGCTAAAGATTCAATCTACAGTTGTCTGGAAGTGGATTTTTGAAATTTTGTCGCTATTCGGAAATATTAGTGTCTAAAGTAGGGAGAATTCGTGATTCTGAGTCGTGTATTTCAAGCCGATTTACGTCAATCTGAGACAAATTTTCAAAAATCTACTTCCAGACAACTGTAGGTTGAACCTTTAGCTTTCCAATGAGCCCTTGCCGAGCTCAATATCTTGTCATATAAGAAAACAGGACCGCGGGGAAAAAAGCACGCGGTAAACTACAGATTTTAGTCCTTTTGTAGACGAGTTACCCGAAGAACGTCAAATTTAGTTCGGCTACATTTTATGAGGTGGAGCCTCGAGAGAACGACCATTGTCGGTATTCGGCTGAGGGCCGAATGGTGCGGGGAAGGTTCACGGAGAGCGGGGAGCATCAGACCCTGCTTTCCTGGCTCAGGGGTATCTGGCCCGAATTAGCAGCGTCTCCGGTACGGCAATGCCCGTGGGTATCGCAGCTATCTCCCTCTCTGCATAGTGTATGCGAAAGAAAAAGATCGCGCTATGCTGCCAGCGAGAACCGAGCGTTTCTGGTCAAAATAGGGCTTTAGGTGAGCACGTTGGCGGGTCGGTTGGCCGGTAGCATTGACCTGCGTTGACATCGAAGAAAGCATGGAAAGAACCTCTTCTTCTTGCTAATAGAATTAATCAATAATTAAAACTGTTCTGCTTATACTTGGCGCACGTCTTTTTACCTTACATTTTTAATGTAAAACTTTTTGTCGGTTTCGATTTTACGGAACGCGATGCCGCAAATATTTCAAAGGCCAAATTACTTAAAATTTTGTTATATGTGCAGCTGTTTCGCTCGCTAGAACAAGTCCAATCCCCGAATGAAATTGATATAAAATTGCAAAGCAAACTTTGACTCTATCTTTATATTGCCATTTCATTTGGCTTACAAATCAAGAAATTTACGGGGGACTGGATGATTTGTTCTAGCGACCCAGGTCTTACCACGTGGAGGAGGCTGCTCAAGACCCACCCTAACCTCGCCCATCCTCCCTCCATTTACGCAACACTAATAAGCTAACGATTTGCAAAAAGAACGCGTACGCGAGCTAAGACTCTACTTAAACTGGCCAAATTTGACTCTAAAGTAATGGCATCCGGGCCAAACTAAATTAATTGACTCTACTCTAACCAGTGGCGACTGTCAAAAAGAAATCGCGATCGCGAACCGAGACAAACACATAGGGAAAGACAGACACACACAAGGAAAGGGAGTAGGTGATCCCGCGATGACGTAGTGTTGAACCTAACACCTAAAAACCTCAGATGGATTAGGGTTAGCAGATACTGTAACGCCGCAGTCCCGTTCGTCTACTTTGTTACAGTATCTGAAAAATGAGTATCATTCCCAGTGCTTAGGACGCCGAAACTAATTAAACTATCTCTCTCAAACTATTCACGAAAACAAAAAGCTACTTCACCCCCGGTTAAAGGAAAGTTCAATGGGAAATCTGTGCTTTCACTATTCTAACTTGCAATCATAAGTCGTATGCGATTCGATTACCAAGCATTCGAAGAAAGCTAATTGAACAAATTCCCTGACGTACTTTCATGGGCATTATGCGAAAAAGGGCAATGAAACCCAAAGAAACCCATAATTAAAAAAAAAGCAAAGGACTAAGATCGCGGGCGCGTCGCGTGACTCTAACGCGGCCCATGAGCTCCGAGCTATGGGCAAAGATCGGAGCAAATGACTCTACGCCAACTCAGACTAGCACTGCCGGATCTACTAGCCTCCCTAGGGGTAGTCGACCGGTCTAACGGAACCGTCTTTCGTTAGCATCGCGGCCTCTTCCTGATCTACGGACCGTTCGATGACCCGCAAACGATGGGCCACCGGGAAGAGGCAATCGGACAAAGTGATTCTAACCACGACCCTAATTCGTAGGGCTTACGGCAAAGTGACTTTACTCTAATTCACGCAATAGCAAAAAAGGAACCCCAACAAAGTGTGACTCTAAATCGCGACCCATCACGGTGGGTATCGCAAAAATTGACTCTAAAATCATGAACAAAACACGGTGATTCTCGCCCTTGGCCGCCGCAATGTCGGGGTTGCTAGGTACCGATTACAACTCAAACATTGTTGCGCCAAGGGACAACGCGAAACTTACTCGTTCCATGGACGAAATGGCATCGCGGTATGCCACCCATGGAAGAGTTTATTGAATCGATTGCAAACGTGATTCTACTAATTGATTTGACTGTACTCTACTCTAATCGCGTATATTCGGCCGTGCCCATGAAAGTACAGAGGGTATGATTCTAATATGACTCACCAGTGTTAGAAGAACAGCCAACAAACGATGTGTTGCAAAGGAGCTCGAGGTGCTCCGAAAATACGTTAATCACAGCGCAAGCAATGCAAAGTTAAACTATTCGCGACGCACAGATTTTCCATTAAACTTTCCTTTACCGAGTTAGAACCTACAACTAGAAAAAGACATTAGTAATGGACTATGAGTAATAGTCTATTACCGTGATACGATAAATAATAAGACTAGGTATTCGCTAAACTAGGTAGTCCAAAACAAAGGGAATGATACTCAAAACAAGACAAACAATAATCAAGAAAGGGAAGAATCTGAAACAGAACAAATTAGTAAAACCTAAAATACATGCGAAAATATACACCGTGCAAAAGCAAAAAAATCGAAACATATAACAATTTCGCTGTATATCGAAACAGAAAAAATTAGTAAAATAAATTAATAAGGGTAACGGTGAAATCTGAAACAGGACAAATTAGGAAAACCTAAAATCCATGGGCAAATACACACCGTGCAAAAGCAAAAAAATCGAAACATATAACAATATCGCTGTATATCGAAACAGAACAAATTAGTAAAATAAATTAATAAGAGTAACGATGTAATCTGAAACAGAACAAATTAGTATTAGGGTGACTCACGCCAACCTGATCAAATTAAGCCACACAGCCTCGTTACTTTCACGAATCATAATTCTTACGCGATCGTTCATTTAGACGCGACACTATCAAAAATTCACGACTCAATTCATTCTATCAAGTATACTTCGCGAAAAAATTCTCAAAAATAATTGCCAACTGACCCAAATTTTATTTAAAAGTGTTAACAAAAGCGCGTATGGTAAAGTGAATCGATTCAAGTATCAACCCATGGTACCAAATGGGTGACCATGAGACCCAATTCAAATGAAAAAGTCAAGCTAAGTCAACGTAAATATTCGAAAAGTAACGAAAGCTATGCGATCTTAATCCGATCAAAGTTTCCGCGCGAATGACACCTGTCGCGCGCGGCACTCTTTTATAAGCTGCCGGCTGGCGGCACGGTTGACGGGAGCGCGCGCCGGGCGTCTGCCAATCACAGCCGACCTGACGTCGTCGAAGCTCCTCCCGAGTCACTGAATCAGTCACACAGACTCATGCTTATGATTTTTATTCTTAACAGTTAATTTATAATTTTTCGACTCTTTAACAATCCTATATTCGAATAATCAATAGATTGTTTAAACAATTAGTCAATTACTCCCTCTAACAATTAATCAAGAGACGCGGCTGCGTCTCGCGCTAAATACATATGTACATCCATTTATCCAACCAATCCAAAATCCAAAACATCTATATTAGTTAATAATTTAAGTGACGAGCCGTAATATTTTATTTTATCGGATCGGAATCGAAATTTATTTATTATCATACTAGTTTATACTTTTCCAGCTTGACTTGTAGTGCAGAGTCTTGGATAGAAACGTTTGGAAAAAAATTATTGAAATCTCACAAAAAGCCTTACAGTAAAAATGTAAGGTAAAAGTATTAGTGTCGTACCATCTGGTTTTCGTTGTGCAAGCACTACCTCTCAAGATAATACCATTTTTCCGGGCCACAGGGACTGTCGTACCAACGAAAGAAATTGAGAAGCGAGGAAACGGGTCTACCCCCTTAAACAACAGATGACAGCAGGCATAACTGTTGTTTGATAGGTTATATTACAGATATTTACAAAGTAATTTTACTGTATTCAATTAATATATTACTTTAAACAACAGTAGTTCTGTGTGCGGTAAAATAAGAAATTTATATACTCCAAGAATTTCTTTAAAACAACTTCTCGCCATGTCGGATAAAGGGGAAAAGCAGTAAGTTAATAAATAACAATAGATGATTAATTTGAAATATCTTCGTTTTGAGGATTTAATTCTAAACTGTCTAATTATATCGTACTAATACGTATTCACATGAATTTTAGATACGGTTTAATTATTCCTAAGAAGCAACAAGCTGTACCTCCAAAAATCACAAATGTTTTTGGTGACGATGGTATGTCGGATGAAGACGATGGTACTGACTGGGTTAGGAAAGCCCTCAAAGCAGAAGGCGAAAAAAATAAAGTAAAGAAACAAACAAAATTAAACATGCAAAGAGCTCTTAAGGAAGATCCGACTATATATCAGTATGATGAAGTATACGACGATATGGAACAAACAAAAAAGCAATCGAAAGCTATAAAACAAGAAGATAAAAGGCCAAAATATATACAGAATTTACTGAAAGCCGCAGAAAGGAGGAAAAAGGAACAAGAACACAGAATAGAAAGAACAGTGCAAAAGGAGAGAGAGGCTGAGGGTGACATGTATGCCGATAAGGAAAGTTTTGTTACATCTGCGTATAGAGCTAAATTGGAAGAATTCAAAAAATTAGAAGAAGAAGAAGCTAGGATGAGTCGTTTGGAAACAATTGGCGACGTAACGAAACAACAAGATTTGTCCGGATTTTACAGACACCTTTATGAACAAACTGTCGATAACCCCCAACAAACTGCAAAAGATATAGATGGTAGTGCTACTAAAACAGTAATCGATCCTAGTCACAAGTCAACGGATTTGCACGAAGGTTCTGATACCACCAACAAAAAATTGAACCAAAATACATTAGGTAATGAAAGTAATATTTCATCGAAAGTGAAGAAAAGTAGACAATATCGGCAAAGAATAATAGATGCAGATAATAGTGACAGTGAAACAGAAAATCAGACTAAAGAAGAAAGTGTGCCTGAAAATTCTGTTTCTTTGAAAAAGAGAAATGACAGTAGTTCCGCTTCGGTAGAACCAGAAGCAAAAAGGCAAAAACAAGAAACTGTGCAAAATGAAATTCCTGTGACTAATGATTCCACTGAAGTCGCAACGGAAAATAATATTTCAGAGAAAACAGATGAATCCCAAGACAATGTAAAAAAGACAGATTCTGAATCTAAGGAAGATGAAGATGCGAAGAAAAGACTTGAGATAGCTAAAATGGAAAGATTACGCATTTGGGAAAAAAGAACGGTTGGTCCTGTATTTGAAGCAGCGTTACAAAGATATTATGCTCGAAAAGCAATCAGATTATCAGTTTCATAATATATATATAATTTTTTATGACCTATCTATAAATATTACAAGAACATTATGTATATACTAAACGTAAGGTGTAAAAAGATAAAAATTAAATTGTTGTTTTAAGATATGTGTTGTGTAAAATCTGAAAATTGCAAATTGTTCATTACTTCGCAATATTGAAGATACAGTAAGAGGGGGAGTCATTGAAACTGTAAACCTAATTTAATATACATATGAAGGTCTCTATCAATACAATACCTATTCAATTGAATCACTATGGTCTTAACAATAGTTTTTATAAAATTTTAATAAATGCTGATATGGGATTCCCCACTCCTTTCAATGTTTGATATTTATGTTCTAGTGAAAACTTAGAAACTTAGAAAACAAATTTGTACTTTTAAATGTATCTGTATGCTTTCAAACTTTAATGTACTCAGACCAACAACTTACGCGTAAGAGAACCAATACGTGGTATTATTTTCTATAGGCAGGGAAATTGAAAAACTTATCTATATAAATTTGAAAAACACTTTCTTAGGATCGTATTATATCGCATTTCAATAGATTCACTTTTAAGTGAATGCATAATGGCAAAAGCGAGTCTCGTCGTTTGTAATACAACTAGATCACACAATCTTTTTTTCATCTATGTGAGATCTGAGCTGGCGAAATATGGCCAGAATCACCTAAACAACACAGTGCTACTCTTCCCGAAGGAGAGATCGAAAGCCAAGTAATACTTCCATGGTTTAAATTGATTCTCAACCAACCTTCAGGTGGAAATTGCAATGCCCTGAAAATATAAAGAATAAAGAACCCAATACTTATTATAAATGATGAATAGACGAGAGAACGCAACATACCGGCATACAAAGTATCGAATAACGTTTGCATGGCAAACAATAATCGTATAAGAATCCTTCTTTTGACTAGGATCTGCTCTGTGAACATATTTTCTAAATGCAGCTTCGATGCGTGGACCATCCTGGAAAAACTTTAATTTATATACAAGTAAAACATAATCTTGTGATAGCAAAACATGGTTAGCCTTTATACAAATTTCCTTCTTACATCTTTCTCAAGCTTCCAATGACCTACGGATGGTTCGGGTTGTATTGGTGCACCTTCTACGAGAAGGCTATCGCTTCGTACTTCCACATTCTTGATGAATTGTTCGATAATCCCAGATGTTTCTTGAGCACGTTTCATAGTTGATTTAACGATCAAACTATATGGATATCCCAATTCTTGTAATCTTTTACCCGTGGCTTCTGCCTGCTGCTTACCTTTAATAGTATTTTCAAATTAATATTACTGACGAAGTTTTAAATTATTATGTTATAAGACAACCAACCGAGTTCAGTGAGAGTTTTTTGTGCATCCGTTGCGCCACTCGTATGATATTGGCCATGTCGAATTAATATCAAATGACGAGTGGCAGTTGCTTTGTGAGCTTGGATCTCTTTATTGTATTTATTTTGTGCTGTTTCACTTTTATGTTTTAGTGGCTGAACTAAACTTTTTGGATCTCGTCTAAAAAAGAATTTCAGATTTCAGGGATCGATACTACTAAGTTCTATCTGTTTGCTTTTGTATAATTTTATGTATTACATACAAAAATTTAATTCTACTCTTATAAAGAAGAGTTATATAGTCATAAAACAATATCGATGTAATATATACTTGCAAATATAAGTTATAAAATTAAATATACTTGTGGAACAAAATTTGAAATAATTAACACATAGTGGCAATCTCGATCGATCTGAAAGTTGTCTACAATATTGACATATATAAAATACTGTAGCATAAACAAATATTGCAAGTAAAAATTGTTACCTGTAAAATGATATAAAATATTTTCAAGACAGTTAAACCACATTATCTATCGTTGGCTAATTAACTTAATACATAATCTTAACTGATATATAAAGACAGTATTGAATAAATAATAAAAATATATTGAATATTATGCAAAATGGAATAGAGTAAAAATGAGCATTAACCTATCCCAATTATGGTCCCATTTAACTGGCGTATTAGAATTCGTAGACTGGGAATTTTGTATTGCTACAGGTTCCGCAGTATCGCGAAATTTGTAATAATACAAACTAGCTCCACTTAATGCTCCTATGCCAGTACTAATAGCCAATTTTCTAAATCGTGAACTGGTTGACATCTTTGTGGGAACATGCACATGAATTCCTTTATAACGAATGAAAGACCAGCCTATAGAAGGTACCGGCTACCTTATACATCTATATGTATATCGCGACTATATATAGTTGCGATGTAAAATTACAAATATATACTTATACATATATAAATATGCTGGTAAAGATTCAGACACAATAAAGAGATTTGAAATAAATTAATTATGAATTAGATTCAAAATTGATATCATTGTATTTGAATGGCAACCGTAATTATAACGTACTATTGAAAATCAAAAATCAACAAGTGCACATACAATATTTTTGTTATCTAGTGCTAGGGTGTCGAATATATAAAAGACAATAGTTGTTTTTAGGCAAGATGAATGGCTCATTTAGTCATCACTTTTTATGTTATGTATAAAAATCTTATATTTACAAATATCTTATATTATAATACAAAAATCGGTGGGTCCATAAAAACCACAAAGCAATGGAGCGTGCATTCTCTCATTAGTATACTTCGTGGTGTTTATTTATATTTAAAACTTTAGAATCTCGATTATTGATATGCATCCATCAAGAGATTACCATCCTTATCTTTAAGACGTATTCGGCCGTTTGAATAGCGAGTTTCTTGTGTACCATCTGTATAAACAAGTTTAACTGTGCCATCAGGATACTCTCTTCTCTGAAAATTACGATAATAATGATAGCTAAATGATGTTTCTAATAGCATTAATATGAAGAGTAATAATAATTTAGATACCTTGTGATCTTTGGTGTGTACTTCTCGTTGTCCATTAGGCAGACTAAGGACCTTTTCACCATCAAGAAAAGTTTCAACAATAGTACCATCCGATAATGTCCATTTTTCAGAACCATCCGATTGAAGAATACGTTTCGAACCATCCGGAAATCGAACTTCCACAATACCATTTTGCGTTCGCTTTTCCACTTGACCGCTAATAAATATCATAATAATATTATAGTTCCGTTATCATACAGAATTTTTGGTAAAATGTGAAATTTGGATTTCGAGTCAGGTAGAAAATATTTTATTTAACTTACTCTGGAAATTCTAATATCTCTAAACCGTCTGGCATTGTCGTGTGCCATGTGCGGGTCGAAGCATAAAAATATTTTATTCTTCCGTCTTTATTAGTTTCACGAACATCCCCGTTATAGTATATCATTTTTGTAATTCCTTGTTCAGGAAAAATTTTCTTCACGTTTCCATTTGGATACCACAATTCCACACGCCCATCTGGATGACGAACTTCTCTAACATCTTGTTTACCATTATTTCCACAATTGTTGTAAGGTGAAGACATATTTTTCATATGCGACATGTTTGACAATCGCCCGGGTGATGTTGACGATTTTGCGAGTTCCTGTTGTAAATCTTTCATAGTCGATATATTAGATCCATCTTTTTGATCTTGTGAATTTGATTCTTGAACAGTATCGTGGAAACATTCACGTACATTCGGACAATGAATTTCTATTTTGCTTTCTTCACGCACATTTTCTGCTTCCTTGGCTTTACATTCCTGAAGATTAATATTTTCTGAAATATTGGAGTCTTTGATATCTGTTATATCTAGCGTGGCTTCTTTCAATAACCGTTCATATAAAGCCCGCTTTTTAGCGATATCCATGTTTGGTTGAGATTTCTTTAACGTTTCTTCCGTTTCTGAGTCACTATCTTTCGTTTGCGCGAGAGTTGCAGACTTGCAATTTCGAGTGGTTTCTTTTACTAATTCTCGTTCTTGTTTGTAATCTGTTTGCTTTTGTTCACCATCCGAAGAAGAATCTCCAATGATTTTCTCAGCTTGCTTGTTTTCCATATTTAATTGTTTGTTTATCCGATGTATCGCTCTTGTGTTAGAAATATTGCTGGCTCTCATCTTATTTTTTACATTATTTTTTTTCGAGTTCTGCAATTGTTCAATTTCTCCTCTCAATTTTGCATTCTCCATTTTCAGTATTCTAACTTGGCACTTTTGCCTAGATTGTGCAGCATTCCACCTGCTTTCTTTTAAACCTATTTCATCTCTTAGCCGATTCAATTCTTCCTTTAAACTTTGTATTTCCTGCCTCTCAAGCTTGTTTTGCTGTGCTTTCTCTTGAGCATCTCTCAACCTGTTCTCCAAAGCAGTTTTCTCTCG
Organism: Trypoxylon attenuatum; assembly: GCA_963989405.1. Lineage (NCBI taxonomy): Eukaryota > Metazoa > Arthropoda > Insecta > Hymenoptera > Crabronidae > Trypoxylon > Trypoxylon attenuatum. Next base: position 13,166,101 of record OZ022490.1, on the reverse strand, counting down.
CATTAATTTTTTTTTCTCTTCTTGCAGCTGATTTTCGGCATGAATTTGATTTTCTTTGATTATTTTCTCCCTATTTGCTAGTTCCTTGTAGAACTTTTGTTGATCTTCTTGTAATCGTCGCCGTTGCTGAGAGAGAGTCGCATTTTCTTTACGAAATATATCGATCTCATTTTCCAGTTCCAATAAACGATTCTTCAATAATTCAGATGTAAAAATTGTTTCTTTTGAATTCTGAATCGTACTTTTACTGCCACCAGTTTCTATTCTAAATTCTTCGACATCCATATTAGTATCTTGACTTGCGTCTTTATGATTTATATTGGTATCGCGTCCCTTTGAGTTTTCACCTTCACATTTATGGTATCTATTATCAAAATTCTCGACACTGTTTGGTTCAGGACTTGAGAATCGATCAGTAACATCTGATTCTATCTCTACATTCTCATATTGAAAAGTTTTGAAATTATGTACGAAAACATCATCTATCCTGTCTATTGTGTTAATTGTGTTATCGCGGGTTGATTTACACAATTCTATTCCTTTTTCTACTCGATAGGACGTATCTGTATCAGAATCATTTGGTGTGGTCGCATTGTCCCATGTTTGATCATCAATCAAATCGGGTCTTGCAGTAGAATCGTTGGATATAGTTGATGTATCCGTTAATCCAATAGTTTTATATTCATTATATTCTGAGAATCTAACATGCAGGCTAACATCGACTTCGTTTGAAGTTATCGAATCAGAGAGATTACATGCAGTTGAAGAATTATAATATTCCTTACTACAATCTGTTCGTGTTATAGCCCGTGTTAATTCAGTATCGGTATGATTTTTCTGTCCAGAGCATTCCACCACTGAATCATTAACTGAATAGTAAGAATGATCGTCATTTCCTTTATTCGACAACCTAGATTGCCAATAACTGTTATTAATTTCAGTACCAGTCATACAGGCTTGAACCTGACTCTGTTGTTGCTGAACAATTGAACGTTTAATAATAGGACTTTGATTTTGCCTTATATTAGTACGAGAAAGGCCTACAATAGGGACTTTATTTTTTATTTTAAACGGAGTTGATTGTTGCAAAAATGCAAGCACTGCACTAGATGTAGAACAGAAACTTGAGTTTTCGGCTTTCTCTTCGAGTAATTCAAATATTCGTACTTCTTCTTTTTCCTTCTGTGTTTTTGTCTGATAATCAGAAGCATTTAATTCTGGTTTTGTAACTTTTTCGCCAGGTAATATATTTGATTTTATACACGTAGATGCAGATTCAGATTTGCTACGTACCTTTTTTGCTGGTAGCGGTACATTCTTTAAGGATAAACGTTGTTGTACCGGATGTATATTAAGTTTACTGTTCTGTGGTTGTGACTTTTTTGCCATTGATCCATCCTGATTTATTTTACTGTTCTGCCCCTTTTCTCCTTTAGAATTAAGTTTCATGCTAGCGGACAGTGATGAACTACGAGGTCTTGATTTACCTAATTCTTTGTCTCTATTTATCCTGAATCGAGATAAGCCTTCTCCTTTTTTTAAAAATGGTCTTTTCACTCTGACTTTCTCATTCTGATTATTTTTCGTGGTTGTAGTGTCTTGATAATCCTTCAGCCGTTCCTCCAATAATGTGTGAAAATCTTTTTTTGGCGAAGGAACTGGTACATCGTCAATTAACATAGGTTTGATAGGAATGTTATCCATTGGTAGTGGCGTAACACCTTCCATTAATAAATGTGAACTTTGTTCTCCTTCTATTTTGCTAGATACTGATCCTAAGCAATGTGAGCCTCTTTGTTTGTGAAATATTAATTCAGGAGTATTAGGATTCTTGATCTCACAATTCTCTGCTGATTGATTCATAGTGTTGGGATTCGTAGGGGTATTTAGTCCCCGTTTATTACCTTTTATGTGCTTATCGGGCGATTGCAAATAGTCAAGATCCTTATTGACCGCATTACATACCGCGATTGACTTTTCTTCCGCTTCGGATCTATTAAAACTATTATGAGAAGTAATAGAATCATTTGATAAAATATTGTGACTCACTTCTGTGTCACTAACATCATCCTTATGGACTATATCTTCATCGAGATTCAGTTCTTGCAAGGATAATTCCAGTGCTTTGTAAATACAATCTTGCTTGTCCGTTAACAGTTTTCTTTGTAATTGCTGTTCTTTTATAAGACGATCTTGCTGCTCGATCTGCCATTCTCTCAACTTTTTCAAGCGTTCCATTATTAATGCTTCTGGATCCATATTTGAAAATCAGAGATATTATAGTTATAATTGCAGAAATTTACGCTGCCTTGATGAGTGGTAATTCATAGTAACGTAGGATGCCTGAAATATAAAATTTCAGTTTGTATCAAGCTTTCGCGAGCCGATAAATCTTAAATCCAACACATATATACGTACCTAACTTATATTGTCTATACAAAACCAAGGTGATAGCACTAGTTGTCTAATTCACGTTAATCTGTGATAATCCAGTTGTTCAAATTCAATCAATATTTTTAGAGCACCTTCGATCAACTGGGATATTATGTTGAAATAATTAGCAGCATTTTATCACCTTAAAACAGCGAAAGATATTATTTTGTTAAACCTACTTTCCATCCTTATTCTATTAAACTATATTTAATTCGTATTAATAATTATGTTGATAATTTAAAAATATATAAACCAAGATACCTCGACGTACTTACTTGCAACTTACAACTGTTTCTCTATTCGAAAACATACGTAAACATGCGCATTTGGTTTTGTACTCTACAGGTTGCGGTTTCGGCTGGTTTGATTACAACCACTCATAACACGAAAACGTATTATGGATCAAGATTATACTAGCACTGTTGCAAAATAAAGAAAAATTTACAGAAATAATTGAAATTGTAGTTCTGATTCTAACTATCAACGCGATATAAATATAGGTGAAAATTAGGTGCTTGTAAATACTCCTTATAACTCGATTTTTATAATTAAAGGTTAGACAACGCTGTGTTAACCCTTCGGAGTATTTTGAAAACATAACGTATTTCCTTCTGTCAAATAATTTTAAACATTATATATATTAACATATTCGGTTTTTTGAAAAGCTTTTGACCATTATATTTTGAATATAATAATGAAAGAGTTAAATTCCATGCCTTATGCGCTTTAACTATAGAATTCAATAAAAACTAATAATGTTCTGCGAGTTTTTATATAATTCGCTGTAATGAGTAACTATACGCGAATAATAATACTTTGAAACACAGTGGAATTACCAGAAATACAAAAAATATGATTTAAAAAGGACAGTATCCCCCATATAGATAGCTCATAGTTTGCATACGAAGTACTGCTGGATTTCTCTTAAACATTGTCTTTCAAACTTGTTTTAATGCTTTTAAAATAAAATGTATGAACTAACAGAACTCATAATTTTTAAATTGCCGCTCTAAACGTGTTATATATTTTCGCATATCATTGAGAAATCTACTTCACGTTCCTACGGAATTGTGTTATCAGCAGCTTATCAGCTGCAGTTATGCTTACAATTAACATACTCGTTTTTGAGACGTTTTGCTTACTCATTTCTTAAAGTGTGGAATACAAAAAATAAATAACAGTTCTACTGTGAGATTGTCCTATAACGGAGTTACCTATATGAATTTGTCAAATTCAAAATAAGTTTTTTCAATACACCAGTTTATACAGAGGTATAGGGTTCGATAAGACCAGCTTAGAATTGATATAAATCAGTTGATTTGCTGCATAATCAAAACAACGAAAATGGACAAAGTGCATGATCCACATTTGAGACATCTTTTTGAGGAGGATTCCTTATTAAATATTTACGAAGAAAATGTAAGGAATTTGTCAGTCGGTGCACCCGGTTCCGATTTATTAAAATATTGTATAGAAATAATGAAGAAATCGACTCGTCATAGATTGGTAAGACTATTCTGCAAGTCATAAATTCTTCCTAAACATAAAAATTGATCATTCGCGATTTACGTGCGGAATGTACATAATTATATCAGTTGATGTAACAGGATGAAGAAGAAAAGGATGAGAAATATTATTTATTTCAATACGGAATCACGGCTGGTCTATGGGAATTTCGCGAAGAGTTGGCAAAGTTTTTAAGTCGACGCTACGGCGATCCTGTTAAAAGGGAAGATTTGATTTTAACATGTGGGGCATCTCAGGGTCTTCAAATTTTACTTAATACTATTCTTTCGCCAAATGGGGTGATTTTCATAGAGGAAGTTACTTATATGGTTGCTATCGATGTTTTCAAACAATTCCCATTACTAAAAATAATCACAGGTACAAATGTTCTCTGTTAATTTAATATACAGTAAACATGAAAAATAAGATTATAGTTTAAATGTGTACCTGTCACAATAATTAATTAATTTATCTCCCGTTATACTCTTAGTACCCATGAAGGATGACGTAGTCGACCTAAATAAATTTGAAAAAATTGTAGCCGAAGAAGGAAAGAATGCTAAATGTTTCATGAACAATGAAAAAATATTTTGGTCATTCTTTTACACAATTCCGACATTTCACAATCCGACCGGAATGAGCTTACCACCTGGTAATTATAATAATAAACGAGGATGAGTATTTTCAAGGAACTAGAATTGTTACAAAACTTAATATATACTATATCAATTTAAATATTACGTAATTTTCAACAGATAAATGTAAACGATTAGTTGAAATTGCACGTGAGAATTCTCTAATGATCGTATGCGACGACGTGTATAATTTACTATCTTACGATACGAAATTTCCGCCACATCGTTTATTCTTTTACGACGATCCAAAGGATTCTGATTACAAAGGCGGTAATGTAATATCAAATGGTTCGTTTTCCAAAATTTTATTTCCTGCCATACGCATTGGGTGGATGGAATGTGCTCCGCGTATCGCTAATATAATAAAAGCTTCGTAAGTCAAAGAAACGATAATCACTGTAATTTTTTGATAATACGTTACTGATATTGAAATAAATCGAATCTATCCGGGTAATTCACTTTCAGTGGGATTATGTGTAGTAGTGGCGGAGCTAATAATTATCTATCTGGCATAGTAGCGAGTATTCTGCATCAAGGTCTTCAGGATGAACATCTAGATAGACTTACAGAAACATATAAAGTATGAAACCTTTAACAATATGAACTGTAACGAATAGACTTATAGTCAGGTTAAACATATTTAAAACTAATTAGTTTTTTCATTGTAGGAACGTTTATCAGCATTGTGCGAAACTCTAAATCGTCATTTACCATCATGTTGTTCTTACAATCGTCCAACTGGAGGCTATTTTGTTTGGATTCATTTACCATCAGGTATTATCCAAAAGCATCAAAATTACTTTTCTCTTTAATTCTAGGTCAACTGAAGAATAGTAAATATACATACATAATATCTTTAGGTGTCAATGCCATGGATTTTGTCAAATGGTGTCAACAACAATATAAAGTTTCAGCTTTACCGGGAATTAAATTTTCGTACACAGGAAACTGTATCAACTTTCTGCGTATTAGCATAAGTTTTCATAAAAAAGAAACTTTAGTATCAGCAGCAACTACCTTGTGTACAGCGCTGCTAGAGTACATAAGAAATAGAACTGAACACGAAACTATTTCAATAGGTTTAACGTGATGCAAAATATCTACACATGTTCTGGCATGAAACTCATGCGACACATATCTATATGTACACTCAGTTTACTAAATACTGTTTACTTGTAAACAAATTAGCTGTTTTCTGTCTTTAGTTCGGTTCATTTAATTCAAAGTGTAATTACTTATCTGTAATGTTGGAAATTAAATACACAGATAATAAGATTTAACTGTATATACATTATTCAGAATATAGAATTTTTACATGTATTGACAATTACACAGTAAAATGTGTAACAATTCCAAATTAACTTGTTGTATTTAAGTACTGCTATTGAGTAGTTCGCTTTTTTTCTGCTGCAGTATCTCTTCTGCTTTTTGAATATATTGTTTGCACAATAAATCTAAATTGCTTTCCACTCTTCTTTTCATGTCTTTCGGGAGATTATCTTGTTCATTAATAATTCTTACATTTGTGTCTCTTATAGTTTTCATACGTCTGATATGCTTGTCACAAAAGCTTTTTGCACTTTTTGACAGAACCTCCCTATGCTCCTTAGTTACTCTGTAAAATTATGCCATAAAGATAGAGTTACACGATGGACATATAGAATACAATAAAAAAGAATAAAAGCATCACACGTTATTATATAACATCACAGGAAGGATATAAAATATGCAATAAAGATAGTCAAGATAAGTTGTATAAAATATAAACTATTAAACATAACAGACGTAGATTCAACACAAAAGTGCGATATATTATTAAAATGAAGTATAATTACTTTGGTATTGGGATATAAATAGTATGTCCATCAACTGTAGGATTTAATCTCATTTCCGTTGATCTTAACGTTTCCAAGACGCTGGGAATTGCTTCTGCACTCGTAGACATATCTAATATTACTTCCTTAGGCTTTCGAGAAACTCTTGCTAGCTCCTGAAGTTTATGTTTCCCATTCTTATGTTTTATGACCAGATTTTCCAACGAACCAACCGTTGTACGTAAGGAAGTATAGTTTATAAAGTCTTGCTTTAAGTGTTCTATTGCGTCCTCGAATTCTTCCAAAAGCTTTGTATAATCTGCCACTCGTTCTAACTCTGTGATATCTATCTTCTTCCCTGTTTGATCACGTTTTTTTCCCTTACCGCGATCTTTATCTTTGAAACACCATGTTGAGGTTGAAATTCTTTTAATATATCCAGTATTAGAAGAATCGTTATTAAAGGTTTGATTTATTTTGTGTGAACTAAAAAGTGAATGTTGGCTTGCAATACTTGTCACGAAAATGGGGTTATGTCTTCTTAAAATTAAGGATCCCATTTTATATAAAGACATTTTATCCGTATTTTTGTATACTAACTGATTTAAATAAGTATATAGTTTTCAGTTAGTAAAACTGACAAAAACACTGTTTGGATAAAAGCAAATTGTTTACGTTCGTATAAAGTGCGGAGCCGGTTAAAGGCACATACACGCACGCACACACACATACACACTGATACTATATCGTAGTAGTTGCACCTGCGATTACATATGTCGATATATCGATATATTAAATAAACTTTCGCGAAATACGAAAAAATTTCGTTAGAAGTTTTTTCATGAATTTCTTGAATACGTTATTTCGAATGAATGAAAAGTGATGTGTGTATTGCAAAATTGGCAAATTCTAATACCTATCCATGTATTATTTGTTGCTATACAAATATATGTTGAGCAGTATGTATGTGCAAACGTAGAGTATAAGATATCATTTAAAACAGTGATATATAATATCTACAAAAGTATCAAAACTTCTCAAGCACAAAGAATACCTGTAAAAAATTATTACTATACTGTATTACATTCGACATACGTAGCAGAATGTAAATTTGAATTTCTTGTCAGATCCCGCGCACAATGATTGTCCTATAATATAACTGCGCGGATAACAGCGGATAACCTTGTAATAAATGTATTATGCAATGACACCGTTCAAATTGTCAGTTTTAAAATTGTCATACTAATCAAAGTATAACTTGTTGGTTCCCAAGTTGAATTAGTGCAGTAGAAACAATGCTGATTGACAGATTTTTGAAGACAATTAGGAATGACAGGTAGTACTATATAATCCGATTTGTCGTCCTTCCTGATACACGTGGGTTAAGGCAATGTTTTTTTTTTCAGCGGATAAGACAAGAGAAAAATGTTGTTTCTACGAAGATGTAGCCTTTTAGCGGATTGCATTAGGCTTCGAAGTCGTTATGTATATTCTAGTCAAACGAAATGTATAGTAACTGGTCAATGTTCCTATTCAAAATTATTTCGTGCAACAGCCATGTCCCATAGGCATGGATATAGAAACGAATACAATTTACCTAAGGACACAAAGTTATTAGTTAATACTGACGATGTAACAAAAGAAACAGAAGAAATCAATGTTTTAGGAAACAGGCCATTAAATTTTGCAAGCAGAGTAGTAAATAGTTTTCCTCGTAAGATGCAACCATACTTAAGACTGATGCGATTAGACAAACCGATAGGTAAACATTTAATTGCATGTGAAATTATGTTTCTAAAATATTTAATTGGAATAATTTCAAACTACTTAGAATTCTGCTGTTAAATGAACAATTATTATCGTCAATTTGTAGGATCTTGGTTATTATTTTGGCCTTGCGGTTGGAGTATATGCATGGCTGCGCCTGCAGGCACAATGCCTGACCTTTCCCTTTTAACTCTCTTTGCGACGGGTGCCATCATTATGCGTGGGGCGGGATGTACGTTGAACGATATGTGGGACCAGGATATAGATGGAATGGTAAATATTACAAATAGTATGTTACGGTACTAATTAATAAAGTATATTACAGAATTTGTGAAATATTAGATAGCCAGAACTAAGGACAGACCATTAGTAACAGGGGAAATATCTCCTTTACAATCATTTATGCTTCTGGGCGGTCAATTGGCATTAGGCTTGCTAGTACTTTTGCAACTGAATTGGTATAGTGTTATACTAGGAGCAAGTTCGTTAGGTATGTTTTTAAGAACATTAATATTGTACTATAGAACTTTTAAACATGACAAGCAAGTTTTAAACATGACAGCAATATTCTTACTATCGTTTAAACGCGTTACATTAATTTAGTGACTTTTTAATGGGTAATTCGATTAGTGAAAATACTAAATAGTCTCATTATTATTATATCGATAAGATTAAAGGAATCTATGCCTTATTTTATCACAGTTCTGGTGATGATATATCCTGCTATGAAAAGAATAACATACTGGCCACAATTAGTCTTGGGGATGGCATTTAATTGGGGTGCTCTTTTGGGATGGTCCGCCGTCCAAGGATCATGCGACTGGTCTGTGTGTCTACCACTTTACGCAGCAGGGATTTGTTGGACAATTTTGTACGATACCATTTATGCGCATCAAGTAAGTCAGAAACTTATTGTATTGCATGGTTAATACATTTTTCTTCAATAACTTTTTAATTCTTTATATTTATCAGGACAAGCTAGATGACAAAATAGTGGGCATTAAATCTACTGCCCTTAAATTTGGCGATAAAACCAAACTCTATTTGACAGGTTTTGGAACAGTCATGACAGCAGGTTTGATTACTTCAGGAATATATGCATCACAGACCTGGCCATATTATACAGCAATAGGCTTAATAAGTGCTCATTTGGCTAATCAGGTACAGAAGCTATATAATCTGATTTGATAATAGGAATAAGTGTCTCGTAATGATCACGTAGTATGCAGAGATTTACTTTTTCCAGATATACACTTTAAACATTAATAATCCGTCTGATTGTGCCAAAAAATTTATTGCGAATCATAGAGTCGGATTAATTCTATTTATGGGTATAATAATTGGCACTTTGATAAAAAGATCTCCAAACGCGGAAGACGAGGAAACGACGACAGATTCGATGAGAAGTGAGCAAGAATTGGAAGAAAATGAATGTACAGAAGCAAAGCGTATACCTTGTTGATTGATTTTATCAATAGTTCATAAATTTATATTGCTCCTGAATAATTTAGTCATACACTAAAAGTACACAACTGGCTGGTTCCAGTAACTTGCAGATATCACACAGAAATACGTAATATTAAAATACAATAAAAGTTTAAGTATAGGAATTAAATAGGAACTCTATAATAAATTAATTATGAAAAGGTTTTTTTAATGCAAACATTACACCAAAGAGTATGATTTCAAGAGATATCAATTATTTTCATTACAAAAACTATTCGGAAAATGTCCAGCAACTTAAAGAAATAAACATGTAACATGTGTCATATAACAAAACTTTATTATACATTTAGAATCAGCTGATCGATTCATTTTGCTGATCGTTTATTAATGCAAAATTACAGTCTGGTTTATTGATTTCTATGGCACAACTATCGTTATTTGTATGGCTGCGGTCAATAGTTTGTGTGTTTTCGTGTTTTCTCATATCACTCGTTTGTAAATCATTTTTCGTATTGCGACGCGCTAATATCGACAAGTCATATTGATCTTGTGTAAGCAAATTCTCTTTCATCTTATCTAAGAGTTTGATGTTGGGCAGAATTATTGCCAGATATCCTCCTTTGTGAGGTGGTCGTAACAGAAGTTTCGGATCGTGTAGCAAATTTTCATTTACTTCCACTAGTTTACCGATCATACAACATTTAATTGTATAAGTTAGACCATTTGAACAAGTAATAACACATATATTAGAATTATTTTGTAAGGGTTGAGCACCGTGTTTACTCTTGCCAGAAACCTTATTCATTGCTCTATCTAATTTTTCACTGACTTTAAAATTGATCTCGGTTATCTCATTATTAGAACATAAGACTTCATGACTGGGCGCCAATGTCAACATGCAAACACGATTACTGTGTAATAAAATGCACATGTCGTCGTTTGGTTTTTGTACGTTTAGCTTGTAATATGCTGTGAAATATCGTTGCGTAATTGTTGGAAATGTGCCTTTATACTGAACTTCGCTCAACATTTCAGTGATATCTGTGTCAGGAGGAAATGAAAACGATTCATCTTCGCTATCATCTTCGTTTGGGATATTATCAATATTTTCATTGTCTATTGTTTTAATTTTTTCATCCTCTTGTTCCAATGTGTTATTAATTGTTTTGTTATTCATCCTATCTGCGTTTATATTTTCCACACTATTTGCCTTCGACAGTGGCATTTTATCCCCACACGTGATATCGTCCATATGATTATGAATTTTCATTTTTTTGATCTCAGGTTCTGTGCTTACTGAATTAGTATTCATTTTAGAATAAACTGTAATACTTTACAGTATACTGTCGGCAAGTTAAAAGGATATAGCGTAATTTGGCAAACTACTAATTAACTATTGAATTTCCTGATTACAAATGTACAGTATAAAATTTACAGGACGCTAAGGAGTTTCATCTTTACTATGTTGAGCACGTGTTTTCTCACGTCTTTCGTGCGCTACTTTCAGATTCGCTTGTCTCTGTATCTCTCTCTACAACAATACAAAATTCATACGATGAATTGTTAGTCTTTTATTTACACAAAATAATTAGAATTCCTTTACCAAAATTATATGTTTATTTAAGTACTATAGTTTACCTGAGATTTCATACATGCACTAAGCTCTTTCTGTATTTCACTACAGGCTCCAAGGAATCGACGAAATTTATGCTGAAATATATAATAGCAATAACTAACGATTTACATAGGTACGGCCGAAAAAAGAAAACTCAATGCAATTTTTAAGCTACTTTATATAAGTTAGTACCTCATCTCCACATTGTTGCAATTGATAATAAATTTCGTTACATGCACTGTAATGTATAGCTAATGATTTATACTGCGCCATAATATACCGGTATAAAGGGATATATCATTTGATTACGACACAATCTCAACAATAACAAATCAGTATCTAAGCATTTCTAAGTACTTGTGAGTACAATCGGCTGTATCGATTTGGTTGGTTTCGATATCGATACAATACTTTCGCACGTGACAAATTTTTATCCTTTTCGATTCATAAGAATTTCTCGCTAGTATTTAACAATTATCACAAGACTTCATCTATTATTTCAATTATTACACATTATGTACCTCTTTTAGAAAATTTTATTAACCCCACGCTCCACGTTAGTCAACTTACAACAACGAACTCAACATTCATTTAGATTCACTTTTGGATCACATGGCAAAACTCAATCAAATTATTAATAAATAATATTTCATTCGTTTCATATATATTCATAAGATTTATATATAATCATAAGAAAATTAAAAGGATATAGTAACCGGTTTTTGAGATAGTACATCCTTTTTATTTACTTTTTACAATTGACTAGTACTAATTTGATTCAAATCCCCATCAACAAATATCGTTTATATATGTACCTTCGTTGTATTTCGTACACACTGTTACTCACTGTAACTGATTGTAATTAAATGTAAAGCACGACGAGGCACTGTAACGATAGTTATAATTATAGGTATGTCACATGTATAAGTAGATAACTGTAGATAACCAAATTTCTTTCGTGAACACAACTCACGGAGATTTACCCCTTCCCGCATTCTTTTGTTGTCATGGAAACAGGACTATATGAACCAATGACATCGTAGGCTTCACTTTAAATATTTAATAACTTTTAGTTTTACGAATAGCACAATGTTATTTTTTAAAGTAACTGCATAGTTACAGATTATTTCTTTTAACAATTTGTATAATTCGAAGCGTAAACAATAATGCAACATAAAATGCTTTCCTTATGTTAGAACAGTACCAGAGTCTAAAATCAACATCACGATTTACATATGGCAATGATGGATATATAAGTCTAGAATAATTACACAAAAATTAGTTTTCATGTTGATGCATATCAAATGGGTATTAAAATACTTTATTTTATAATGTTTCACTCGACTCTTTACTATATTCAGTCTATGCCAATTTCAAATAAATCATGCATTTGTTAGTAAAGGCTGAGCAATGATACAATTTTCTTTTTAGGATCTACATACAATTTCTTTTAGAATATACATAAATGCATCAACTGAAAAGTTCAGGCACATTCCTTCTTTGTTCCTCTCTTTCTTGGAAAAAAGATATATATACAAGTGGTTTCTGAGTATTGCTTTGTCTCTCTTCTCATGCATAATTACACTTTTACATAGTTGTCTTTCGCTCTTCAGAAATCTTTTATATTACATTTTACAAAAGGCTGGATAAATATTGCACAAATGCACTTTCATTATTATCTTGGTTTTCTCATTCGTTTCGAATGTATATTAATCATTATACATTCCATCTATCAGGAAATCCATCCTACGATAGTGTCGCTTGTCCCAACAATCTCTACCTTTTCTGTACATAAAGTAACTGGCAGCTACCATTAATGGCAATATTACAAGAGTAATGACAGCCGGTAAAATATAGTCCATTTTTTTTGACATTCCAAAAATTGAACCCTTAGAAGAAAACACTGGCATCGGTGCATCCATTTCGTTACTTCCAATTGTCGCGGTTGGTTTTGGTTTATGTTTTACTGCATGCACGTTCATTGTAGAGTTTGAAGTTGTATTTTGGTGTAACAAAGTTGAATTCGCTGTAGATGCGTTAGAATGCATAGTAATTGTGACACTGGATTGCACTGTGCTACGACCTGCAGTTGTCACGTGACTTTCTTCCGTGACACTGGAAGCATTAACGCCTGGTTCATTTTCATGAAATGCGACAGTGCTAATGTCTGCACCTTTGCGAGGAACAATCTTGGATGTATTATTTCTTCCCACGTTATAATCGTTACTTTCATTCTTTAATGCAACTCTACTCGAATTCGAAATACCAGACGCATTTAATTTCTGTACTGTTGTAGGAATTATGGAACTCGTGGTGGACGATACGGATATAGGTCCTCCTTCTCCCACAAATGATGACGATATAGAAGGTTTCTGCAATTTGAAATAATCAATTATGTTTTACTCAACTGAAAAGAGGATTGCCAAAAATTATTATTGCATGAAACGAACGTATGTGGTATCAATTAAGGGTAATTGAATTTATCTGAAGGTTTGATACACACACACACATTGACAAACTTCGACATACGTTCGCTTGCAATAGCAAATAAACAAATGCGTGCATGAATTAACTACCAAATCGGACGATTGATGATCACTCTTTGACAATCCATTAAATGAATTTATTTTTGTGGTAGTCTCTGCTGGCGGACTATTTGTTTCTACTGCACTATTGACAAACGGGGTTAACACTGATGTAATCCATAGGAGCAATATTAATTTCTGAATTGGTATCTTTGTAGAACACATCATAATAAATGTTAAACACAATTCCGGGAATATTTGTCAGCTCGGTTAAATCTGGGAAAACTTACAAAATTATAGAAAAACTAAAAAAAAATAAGAATATTTCACGATCGAGTAATCAGTCACTCCATTGCTATCAAGTAGTGTGGTACTCAATGGTACTACAGGCTTGTTTGTGTACATTTGTGTACATACTTCGTTGTGTGTGGTGTCAAGTGTACAATATTCATATTACAAATTCATCCAATCCACAGTTACATTTTAACCCATTTTAACCGCCTTCAAACGTCCGTGGGACTAAAAAAATAAGGAAAGAATATTTTATCCGGTTTTTTTTAGTAATTTATTTGGATAAAACAAATATTTTTAATCCTATAAATTTTAATTTTATTTACATATTTATATATGGATTCTTGAGTATTCATTTATTATAAATTAAACTGACACATATATTATTATTATACTTTTTAACACAATCTTAGATCGAATTACAGTAGGAGTCATTTTAAAAATATTGTATAACCTCCGACGTTTGTTTATACAGAAGCTCGAGAAATGTAAACAAGATGCCCCTGGAGAAGTACATACATGTATTCATTATGAAATGCAATAGTTTGGAGGAGTAGATTTGAGAAATTTGTGAGCCGGTTCAAAAGTAGAGGATTTCTTATTCCATGTAGAATTAATTGATAATATAAAGAATGTCGGGTAGTATGAGGCAATTAGAAGAGCGGCAACTGTCTGCGGAGGTAACCAAAATGCAATGGTCACCAAAAATGGATTTGTTAGCTCTTGCTAATGTGAAAGGTTAGAATCCGGCTTAAAATTAATGTCGCCCTTTCTGTCATTATCATAACAAACAATGAAAATATGTCATGATAACAATGTGACATGTCATGATATTCTTTCTACTGTCATGACACATGTTCTTTCTTGTATTCATCTCTTGAATTTCCTTTAATGTTCAATAATTCTTTATACACGTAAAGATCAGAATTAGCGTTGCTTATGAATCTACAAAAGAATAATGTATCGTAGGTGAAGTTGTTCTACATCGACTTACGTGGCAGAGAGTATGGCTATTAAGCCCACAAGAAGAAAGCGATACTACAGTTAATTTGGCATGGAAACCAGATGGCAAACTTCTCGCAGTTTTTTATGAACCATCAAAGTTACTCTGCCTAATAGACATTGAAAATAAAAATATCACTCACAAAACTAAGTTGACCTTAGAAAAGTCAATTACATGCATGAGATGGTTGTCATTGTCTAATTCCGAGGGCAGTGAGCCATCCAGCGCTAATAGGACAAATATTTTACCAACCGGAGAGTTTCTAGCACCGTTACCTAATTTAAACAGAAGCTTTGGCCAGGAACCCGATCGGAAAGAACTTCTTTCTCATACGTTAGACATGCTCTTTGTAGGTTTCAAGTTGATATTGATTACGAATTGCATTCGCAAGTATATTTACTTTTTTACATCTTTGATACTGTATATAATCGAAGCTGTATTAATTGTGGGGATGATGTATAAGAGCTATACGAAAATAAATCTCCATATAATCGATAAGCATTTAAAAATATTCTCTTTGCTATATTCCGTTCAATTTAAAGAATTTTGAATTTTGAATTTTGAATGTTCTTCATATAAGAATCGTATTAAGAAACAAAATTAACAATCATTTACATATTGTGCCTTCAGCTTGGTCAAGAGGATGGTAATCTAGCGATGTATGTCTTTGGCATGTTCTACTGTGGACAAATAATGTTGGGGCATGGCGAAATAATGGAAGTTAGCGGAGGATCCGGTAAACCAATATGGATTACATGGAAAGATAATGCTGGCATTAAAGTTAACAGATTGTCCTGTCCATTACTCGAGCACAGCACTGCATTCTTGAAGGTTCGTTGCTCATTATATTTAACGTGTCTTAAAATAAGAATAGTCAAATTATAGGAAATCTTTTCTTCGAATCTGAGGTAGCACAGGTTCAAGCGAATATAGAATACTTGATGGATTATCTTTCGCATACGTTAATGGCAATATCGGAAGCTTGGGAAACGATCTTACTCGAAATGGATGAGAAACTCGCACGTTATGCGGAAACAAATCCACCAGGTGCTGTTGCTGCTGATTTTTTAGAATTACTAATGATTGGTGTTGCCACTCAAAATCTTGAAAACTTCCTTCTGAGAGATTTGACTGAAACGGGATTAAAGAAGTTGGGTCATAGCATAGAAATGTGCTATAGTAATATACAGGTAGAAAAATAATAACGCAACACCAGTATAAAAATTCGAAATACTTATATACTTTCTGTTACAGAAATTAGTTTTAAAAAACTTAACAAGCGTGGGAATGGGATTGATATACCAATTAGCTGAGATACGAGGAATGGTGAGATTTGGTGGTCCGTACGAATTATTAGGACTTTCAAATAAAAATCTTGTTACAAATGCTATACATGCAGCCGAAGCTTTCTTGGCGAAATCTTCCGAAATCCAACAAGTAATCGATCATAGTACGCGGGATTACAAAGCATTTTTTCGGTATGTTGTACGAACGATTAATTACGCTTGATATAACATAGATCGATTGTGTTACAATTTGTATTCAATCATTTTCTCAAGGTGGTTGTACGTTGCAATCTTAAGATTATCGGACGAAAAAATTCCTGCCGAAGTAAGTCGTGTTAGTCAACAAGAATTGACCTTTATTTCCGAATTTCTTCGAGGGTTTGATAAAAGCGAACCAGGAAGTAAAAAGGGTGTGAATTTGGAGAAATTGGGTCAATATCTCAGACGAGAGAATTTGCAATCAAGTTTAACACTTGAAGGCAGTGAATGGGCATTATTACTTGATGAAAATCATTGTCTTCGTGATCATCCACTTATTATCAAACAAGATTTAACTTCTTCTTTGCTCCAGTCACATAGTAACTTAATAGCTGCAGTACAAAATGTCTTTAACACATCTTACCACGGATTGGTTAATCATTTTAATACATCATTCATTGCGCTGCCATCTGCTACCTCACATACAGCATCACAAATTGTATCAAATAATAATGACAGCTTATTGGTGGCTACTGCTGACATAGATTTGCAACTGTTAAGAGTCTTCAAAGTCGAATCTACATCTGAGTCCTCAACTCTCACTGCTAAATCAGTTACGATCCATATTGACAACAGACAAGGTGTGTAAATTATTTTATAACTATATTCCATATTGTTAAATATTACACTAATTTTGGTAGCATTTACGAAGAAAATAATTTTTTTTTAACCGTAGGATCTTACAGTAAACAAAGTCCCTATGTCTGTGAAGGTAATATAGCGGACTTGCAGTTTTACTCTGAAGAATATCTCAGCCTCTTATTAACGCACAAACAAAACCACTCGTCGTTTCTTATCCAAATGCCGCTAGATAATAATTTGATAAACGACAATCAAGGCGACGACGTTATTAAATTTAGCGATATTATTGGTCATTCCTGGCCACGACCGTTTCACGATATATTAGCTGGAAAAATAGCAGTCAGTGGTGTACGTAAAGTAGCTGCAGTTTTAAACGAAAACAGCAGAAAAATTCGATTGTTAGAGACCGAAGTGGAACCCGAGGATGAAGAGGATGATGATGAAGAAGAAGAAGGTATCGACGACTCAAATTTAGACAAAAGTTCACAATCGGATCGCAAGTAACTCAAATGAATTTCATTTACTAAATTTATTAGTAAATACAGATATTTTATTATTATCATCCTCATTGACTTCTATCGGATATCTCAATCCAACCGTAATCTTGTAAAAGTGATAATTTTCTTTGCATCCGAATCAATGAGTCATCATTGAAATATGTCGAATTATAAAAAATAGAATGTAATCATTGTCAGGTTGATTAAAAACAAATTTCTATATAATTTCCTGCATGCACGTAACATTTCTATATATTTTCCAAAAATTATGCATTCACAAATAGTCTTGCATATGTATATCGTCATCACATTTCACAGCCTATTGTCACGCAAATAAGGAAATATATTTTTCAAAAAATTCTTACTATGTAAAGATTTTCACTATTTTCATTACAATTACACACAAAGAATCTGATAAAGCATATCAGTCACATAGTACGATGCTTTACTATAAGATTTTCTGATCGCAATTATAATAAATGTATATATACAAATATACATGCACGCTTGTACATACAATCACATTTTCATTGCAATAAATGTCACGCCTGACAAATAATAATTAGATTAGCCACTGATTAAATTCAATCTGTATCTGACACTGTTTCTTACAGTTTCATATTGAATAAATACAAGAAAATAATTTGAAATATACATATATCTATATATGGTTGACCTAATATACATTTTGTAGCATAGCGTTTCACGAACAGTGTTACAATCATTAATTCAGTTTTGCATTTGTTTAAAAACTTTTGGAAAGTCAATATCAAGAGCAGCATTATCAATCCCACTAGTTCCCATTGCGGTACTGGGTACAGTTTCAATAGGATTTACGTTTGGTCTGTATTTTTCTGGTGAGTTTTCTCTTGATTCTTCCAAGTCTGTAACCGTTTATCATTCTGTTGTAATTAACAATCGTGTTTAAGCTAATTACCATAAAGCTATTGTAAAGAATATATAGTTTATGCGATAAAACATACCAAAAAATTTATGATTCCTTCTTTTCATTGTAATAATAAGTAACGTTACAGCAATTCCAACGATAATTACCATTGCAGCAGCCATACCTCTTAATAAGTTTAACTGTGTGCAGAAAAATTGGAAATCAAAAGAGATTTTTATAGTATATTAATATTTTAATCCGATACTCACCTCAAAATCATTTTCCCAGACGTCTTCCCAATCTTTTTTAACAACTAACTCAACAACGTGAATGTTAATAGCAGAATTGTCTTCGATACCTCTTGAAACACATTTATAAAAACCAGATTCTGCTGTTGATACACCCTATTCGCAAAAAAGATTTACTCAAATAAGCATTGACATCGAAATGAGTTTTGGAAGGAACGTGTCTCCGTTTAATACATTAATCGTTCTACTACAAATGATTACCCTTATAAAAAGTTTTCCCGTCAAGACTTCATAATTATATTTCTTTTCATCTAAAGGATTTCCAGGGCCAATGATATGATTATGATCTGTAAGTTGCCAAAACATAAAGCGATGTTCGTCGTCATTGCTCATGCATGGCAATTCGGCTAAGTGCCCTGCTGAAACTTCTGTTACTGTGACAGCATTTGCAATCTTAAGGCCCAATAAAAATGTAGTACAGCAAAACAATGAAAGCCGCATGTTTATCTGCAAAGAAAAACTTACAGTAACTATGTGAAATACTTTTGCTTATTTATGTTTAAATCACGTTACTTAACAATAGCATTTAGCGGAAGTTATAAAAAAGATTTGCAAAGAAAGTCAAGAGAATAATAATTTGATGAACTTCAAAATATTTCTTGTTTCTTTGCGGATGAGTTCAACGTGAAACGTACAATATCTAAAGCATTGCTACACGAGAATGAATCTATTAAAGTTTGCTATAATAAGTATAATTATTGTATCTGTAAAATATTATCCTATTCCAATGCCAAATAATTTATTTCAGTGCTTAATATTTCAATATGGTATACATGGCGCATATATATATAAAAAAGTTAAATAATTTTTTATGTACAGTTGAGAAATAGTAAGAGTTTGAAATTAGAGCAACTTGTGTTATAAGTTATGTCAGAAGACTGGCAAATATTGTTGGCATACCTTTCTTCTGTTATTGAGTGATTAGGTTTAAACGTTGCTGATCACCTTTAATTTTGAAACCTCCGTGTTCCAATGGTATGGTAGCAATTTGTAAGACACAGATGTTACGTTCTAATAATTAGTCCATTGAAAAATGAGATGCTAATAACCAATTAACAGTGAATTGTCTTGAGTGACTAGTAAAGTAATTATCCTCAGCCTTATTGTTTGTACTACTCATTGAAATGGTAAATGGCATATAAAAAGACAGGCAGAGACACGTACGGACAAAAAGGAACATGTGTCAGCAGATGTAATTTTGTCAATGGAGAGTCTTGTGCACAAATGAGACAAGTTTCAATAAAGCTACTGCAGAGTTACTTATTTATATCTCTGTACTCTTGATCCTTGTGCAACAGAGAGTATTTATAGTGTGTCAGACTAGTACCTTGTGACTACCACATCATTCTAGCACGCACTATATATTATTTTCACTTAGCTACTTAAAAAAACATTTTGCAATATAAGTTAAAACTAAAAGGTCAATGCAGTGTCTACGATGTTCTAAAGTTACCTCTATTTCTGATAAAGCAAACAATGCAACTTTTTGTATATGAACTATTTCAAGCTTGCGTATATTGTAATGTGCTATATATATAATCAACGTTAATGACAAATAGACAAAAAAAAGGCCATTAAAAATAAAAATCACCAAACCAGAGAATATGTTATTATAGGTAATAAATAAAGAAAATAATATCAAATAAATTCTTAATAGTGTGTCAAGGTTTTAAACATTATTCAAAAAACAAAAATGGATCGGCATACGTTCAACAAATTACAATAAAGGAAAAAAGAGAATAGGAATTAAAGATATGAGAAATGTAACAAAATACTAAATGTCTTGCAAATGATATGAGAAGTCTGAAAAATTTAAAGCATACACGATATACAACTCTTCCAAATACCTGAGTATCAGCCAGTGTTGGACCATTATCAATATCTGGAATATTGTATGAGATGTATGAAGACGTCCACTGCTAAGGCAGGAAGAAGAAGCCAAAATGGTACGAGTACTACGCTTGCTGGCAAAAACCAGTGAGGTGCTTCCAGTTTCAGGCATATTAAAATTTGAGCCCATAATTTCATAAATACGGCACTCATATACCACGCCTGAAAAGAAGATTAATAATGATAATATTTTCAGAGACATATGAAATTCTACAATGTAAAATGGTAAAATTTTATGTACGATTAGAGAATTTTTAAATTAATTCTTACTTACATCTGATCGTAATTTACTGGTACGACCATTTTTGCAACGCGATATCATTTTGAACACAATATAAATAAGAAGAATATTATCATATAACCACATTGGAATGAATACAATAAACCAGTTCCATTGTGTTCGTTGGTCAAGTCGCAAAACCAAGAGAATCAAGAAAATAAGTAGATTGAACCATGTGAATAAAACCCGGTGCAAAACAGCCATTGAATCATTCAACAGGAAATTCGAAAATACGGATAAGAACGATAAGGCCACGAGTTGGTTGGCACTTACAAATTCCTGTTTACATGATTTCTATGCCCATTGTTATAAACTATAATCAGTGACAGCCGATCAGCTATGAAAATCTGTGAGAAAAACAATTGAATTCAGGTAGACGATAGCGCCACCGGGTGGTAATAATTTGTACGAAATTAGTAAGCTAAGTTCACATCAGTTCACACTACACAGTTTGTGGCTATTTTCAGAGGTGTTCATTTTCACTGGTGTTCGAGACTTCGTGTACATTCTACACACGATTTTATACGATTTTACACGATTGTACACGATCGACACGAACCGTTTGGTAACCAAACTTTGGTTATGTGTTATGTGTTGTGTCTGGTTAATGCAGGTCAATCGTTATGCATGTACATTAGTGGAAGAAATTGCGATACCGTAAATTCTACGAAAGGGATAATTGTAGAATTCCTGCTACTGAAGGTGGTGTGATTATTTATATTACTGTAATTGTATCGGAAAGAGAATGGCAGCGATTAAAAGAGTAGACCGTGATACACGTGCACCGGCTCGGCAACCGCGAGTATTCAAGAAGAAGAAGAAGCAACAAGAAAAGCACAATACCCAGGATCAAATGATTAGTAAGAAAAAGACGATAAAGAAAAAAGAACTTTTAGTAACGCAAGAAATTAAACTTGCTCGACATTTGGCTGGTAACGACAAGAGAGTTCGTGATAAAGTTTTGAAATATTTAAGAAAGTGGTTGACAGCACGAGAAAACAGTTCATTCCGTAAGATTTAGATTTAATTGTGCTCTATAACTAATACATTCTTCAGAGTCTCAAATTTAGTAATATTGAAAGTAAAATTATGATTCGCAGCATTCACGGAAACAGATTTCTTGAGATTGTGGAAAGGCTTGTTTTATTGCATGTGGATGTCGGATAAACCATTATTCCAGGAAGAATTGGCAGAGGCTCTTAGTAAGTTGGTTCACTGTTTCAATACCAGAGACGTAGTATTTCTTTATACCAGGTGCGCATTGAAAACTCTGGCTACAGAATGGTTTGGCATTGACCGATATAGACTAGATAAATTTTCTATGGTATGTGCATTTAATTAGAATTCCTAATTTCCTTAGTATTACGCCATTATATAATTAACAAAATTCATGCACTTTTTCATCCTTTTCTGTAGTTAGCTAGAAGAATCGTCCGCCAGACTTTCCAAATATGTCAGGACAAATCTAACTGGTCGATGGATTGGGTACAAGACTTATCTTCCATAATTAACGAATTACTTCTATGTCCAAAAACTTGTATGGGTTTCAGTATGCATATAACTGAATTATTTTTAGAAGAATTGGCAAAGGTAATTTTTGAAATTTCTCAGATATTTGGTATTTTTTAACGCAAATTGTTTGTAACATCATTTTCTCACACGATACGTTTGTATAGGTCACTGATGGAAATATATCAAAGGACATAGTTACGGAATTAATTAAACCATACATAGCACTTTTAGTAAGAATAGACGATGAACGGCAAATCAAACATATCGTACAACATATATTTAAATACTTAATATTCCAATCTGACACTGGTATAGAATATGCCGAAAAGTTTAACGCATGGAGACAGGTAGGAACTTGATACTTCTGCCATTGCGGGAAACTTCAAGATATAATTATATCCAAGAATATATTTATATATAGTACTTTGTTATTCGATATAGGCTGGATTTCCTACCGGTCACATAGATGCGATAGAACTAGTCGAAGTTCCAAGCGAAGGTGCGGATAGTGAAAGTATAGAAGATAATGAAGGTATTGCCAACCAAGAAAAAGAGGATGACATTAAAGAAAAACCATTGGATCCACGGGCTGGTAGAGTAGACGTCGAACTACCACAGATACCTTTTGATCCACAAGAAATTACAAATCTATTAGTAAAACACAAATTGGATTCTTCTGCAAAAGCAAAGTCACGAAGGCAGATACTTCATCTCATTAAATTGTAAGTTCTACTGATTCTCTTAGCGATCGCTTACACTCAGAAAACAAAGTGATTAAATTTTAAATACATTTTCTGTTAGATTTACCGAATTATCAAAAGGGAAAATGCCTCTTGGCATAAAAGAAATCACTGTACCTGACAAGAGAAGGGGAAGGAATAATACAAAAGCAGCTGCTTTACGTCTATTGGATCTTGAAGAAGATCTTCTTTCGGACAATCCACCAAACAAGCGAAAACGAAAACGAAGTAAAAGATTGTCGGAGGATGACATTTTAAATTTGAATAATTCGGACGAATATTCTTCTGATGAGAGTGAAAACGAAAATATTGAGGATGTAATTGGTTCAGAAAATAATGATCTAAACGGGAGCAATTCTTTCTGTCCGGATTTCGATGATGATCTTGACAAAGATGAATTTACTGTAAGTAGCGATGAGGAGAAAACAGTATCGAAAAAGAAAAAAGTAAATATAAAAAAAAATAAACTGAGGAATTTAGACGGAACCAATAAGAAATGCTCACATGGCACGAATACTGTAAATATTAAAAAGAATAAGGAAAATAAGAAAAGCAAAATGAGTCGGTTTTGTGAAACAAGCGTAGAAAATACTGATGAAAAAATAAGTTTAGCTAATGGTAGTAACAAAGAATCGAATGCCCAGAAAATACAACCTGCTTTCACAGTAACAAATTTATCTAAATCAGCCGAATCAATGAATAAGCGTAAAAAATTAGAAAAACGAAATTTATGCGGCCATTGGGATGTGTCTGAAAATTTAACTGCCCCCTCACTGATCGTGGACAATGATTCCTCGTCTGAAAATGTAGGAAACATTTCTAATAAAACTCAACCTGAAGTAGTTTCAAGTGATAAAAACAATTGCCAAAATACGCGGTTATTACCGGTATTACAAAATTGTAACAATAAGAAATTGGTATGTATTTATATTGTTCTATTTATTCCAAAGATGAGATTATTTACTAATATAATTTTGTTACAGATGAGATTAAAGAATATAAAACAGCAAGGAGAAATTGATCCGGAGCAGGCATTAAAGAAACGTGTAAAAATAGTTCTACATCGGAACACGGCTCAACATACTTCCGAATATATTCAAAAAGTACGACAAAGTCCAGGGATTCCTTTTGATGCCGCCAGGAGACCTTCGGCTGGTGTTTTAAAGGCAAGTCCAATTCCAAGTCCAATCAATCCTTTTTATAAGAGGAATATCAAATAAAGCTTACAAGAAGCAAATGTCAGGTGAATAATGGATTAATGAATCTGATGGAACGAAAATAAAAGTGGTAGTGTATACCTTCGACATACACGATTTTTTTTTTCCTGATGTGAATCTTCATTTAATCGCTACTTTTAAGTACATACAGATTATTATACATTTACATTTTTCATAATCTATTTAATTGCTATTTGGATTTCTTTTATGATCCAACGTTTATAATATTTACACATTGTATCGCATTTTCATTTGAAATTGCAAATAAGTCCCTTCTCCACTTTCTCCTGCTTTCTTTGTCCCTCCACATTTTTTCAACCCATTGTTCCTCTTTCACAAGTCTATTAACAATAACGATGTCCATTGATGTATTAACGTGTTTATATGATGAACTGTTTTCCCATAAACATTAACAACTTCCCGAACAAAATTGAGGAAACTCTGTGTCGATTATGAGGAGGAATACATGTACAGTATATACGGTTATTACACCGTATCAGATAAATTGAGAAAGAGAGAGAGAGAGAGACCATGAAAAATTTATCTACAAGTCGACATAGTTTACAATCTCTATGTACAACATTCTATTTATATGAAATCATTTCAAGGAATACGCGATCCTTTTCTCGACGACTTTATACAGCCCTTTATGCAGCCGATTGCTGTAATTTTTAATTACACGTATGCAACAATAATGAATATCTTTCACTGAATACTCACTGTGACCGTTGAACGTAAGATAATAATATTTCTTCTTTCTAATGCATTATAATTTTCGAATTTCTACTATTGAAAATTTATATTTGTCGGTTATTAGCGAATTATGCAATTATATTTCACGTTAATTGTTTGCGGCCCTAATAGTAAAAAATATAAGGACAACACCACATATAAGTTGTATACAGTGATAGAGAGCAAGTTGATTGATCACATAGGAACGTATGGCAGAATCTAAACTTATAGGTGATGTCCGAATATTATGAACGTACAATCAACTTACACAGCACTTCGAAGTAATATACTTCGAATACAGTTTATCGACTATTCTAATTGCATGTTGTTTTTTTGGCACATGAATTCACCTTTGCTTATGAATTAAGATTTTCCTATGACTATACAAAATAGGATTTTAACTATAATTGTAAAATTAAATATCGTCTTTGAACTTTACGCTGTGAATTATGTATACGTGTTATTCTCATCGCGTACACTTTTCCTATGAAATATACGTTAGTCAACACGTAGGATTCCAAAAATTGAG
Organism: Trypoxylon attenuatum; assembly: GCA_963989405.1. NCBI lineage: Eukaryota > Metazoa > Arthropoda > Insecta > Hymenoptera > Crabronidae > Trypoxylon > Trypoxylon attenuatum. The sequence goes on along the minus strand of OZ022490.1, from coordinate 13,140,349 downwards.
AATTAATTTAACTAGATTAGGATAATATTCACATGTAGATAATACAAGTTTACAATGGATACAATGTTAGGTTTCATTGTCATTGTGTGTATACTATGTGCTTCAAAAATCCATAACAAATTATCGTATTTTCTCTTCAACAATCATCATGAATCCGGAAGAAATTTGCATTTCCATGTGTAAATAGCGTCATATCCACACAATGTAATTCTCAAAATATGTTTGATACAATTTATACATTGAACTGAATTGATCAAAGTTTTTCAACCCAAGTAAAACTATATCTGTGTAATATGTATATTGGCGAACATTTAGACGACAGACATAGATTATTTGTCGGCAGATTCGCATTTACATACTTTTGTTTTTTGTTTTTTTTTTTTATTCATTTGTACTTTTCTACTTGTCAATATTGGATTAAGGACGCATTTACCAGATTTTCTCCATTCAATTCTCGTTTATGTATTTAAAATGTGTCTTCTGGCAGGACACTAAAAAAAGAAACGTAGGTAGAAAGTTCAGTAAGTACATCAATAGAGGATTCAATTAGGTCCAAATATAAACCCGCTAATTATTAAGAATTATAAAGCTGTCCAGTGGCAATATCGAACGTGTTTTAACACTTGAACAATACACATCGTATACGAAACCAAAAAATGAGTCTTTCAAAAATTTCTTGGAGTAAAAACTAGTTCTGTCAAACGTGTTAACACGTTTCCGTCGAGTTAAGTCATCCAAGTATTTGAACACTATATATATATGTGTGTGTGTGTCCGTAATTAGTGCGGCGTGGAATAATTAAAAAATTTGACTGTTCTGTTAATTTTGCCCCATTTAGAGAAATGCCAATAATTTTTCATTTCACTTGACACCTTAATTTCACATATAATTTATACTACATTACGAGGCTAGAACAATAATTACGCTGATTTATGACTTTAGCAAAATAGATGTTTGTTTTTTATATGAAAAATTTGCAAATCATTTCTCTTTTTGTAATTTCCTGCAACTTGGTAACACAATATCATAAGACTCATACCGTTAGAAATGTCGTAAATCACTGAATTGAACTTTGAACTGAAGATTTCGAAATAGAGGGTATATAGACGTACAATGATATACTAAATTGACAAGAACTATAACAATATCGTTTAATATTGAATACTTTTGAACTTTATCTCGTTATTCTTCCCATACGTTTTCATCAAAAAAATTCATTCCCGTGCAGATTTCGGAGACACCTGCAAGGGCATGATCCATTGGCATTTGGTTTGATATTTCGATTAGAATAAGCATGCATATTTCTTCATGCCTGTTGCAATTGAAATATCAGACCATGCAATTGCACGAGTATGCGTAACTTGAGTCTTCAATTTTCTTGTTGCTATAGCTTGAGGTTTAAAGTCTGATTTCTTATCTCCTTTATAATTTATAGGCTTGTATATCTTCATAAAATAGGAATTATAGGAAAAAGACGTGTAGTTACCACCGAAAAAAGTACAACTTGCATCAGTCAATATTAATCGAATATATGTACTTGAACTATAGGTTCTTTTAAATGTGTGACGTTATTCTGGATTGTACTTATGGCTTCTCTGTTCATCAATTGTATGTATTCGAATGTATCCGCAGTATGTCTATCCAATTTGGCAAAGCTTGAAGGACCAAGTAATTAATGAAGCATATATGCATCTATGACCCAAAACTACATTGTAGTAGTGGGATTTCATATTTGGACTTGCAGGAACATATACAACATACAACTTGCATGTATGTGTCGATATATGGAAGTAGATTGTTGTTGTACATTACTATTCGAACCCCACTTGGTATTAGAAAAGAGGCTTATAATACCAAGCATTGCATGCCCAAGAAATTTATAAATATGGTTTTATCGATCTTGATCACGAATAGCGTTCCTATATGAGTGTTAGTCTACGTTATTCGGACAAGAGGGTGCAAAGAGATAAAACTAACCGACCTTACGATTGATTCCGATCTACCGTACATTATACATACATATGTAGAACAATATCACAGAGGCAAACAAGAGCTTGAAGAATCTTGTCCGTGTGTACTTATCGCAATGTTGCACCAAAAAAACGAAGGAAGAAACGGAAATTCGGCTGATTATTAACTTCTCTTTTTCTTCGAAGAATACGCCCTCCAACGCCAATACCAGCCCATCTCGATCTGATTAAAACCAGTACTGAAGAGTGATAATCCAACAAAGAAAGTTGCGTGAATCAGAGCCCACAATTGGAAGAATGGTGATATTATAAGTAGCAATACTGTAGCACCTGAAACATTAATGAAAAACCCCACAAAAGTCTGTGTAAATTAGAAGCATCGAAATACGTTAATTCTGTTGGCTTTAAGAAAAAAAACAATTTAATAATGTAGCCTACCTATAAGGAAGCTCCAAAATCCAAAGGCTGCTTGTAAAGGTAGTTTAGCCGTGAATGGCCAAACTTCGGCAGAAAAAGTCTTCTTCTCATAAAATTCTTTAAGTGTCTCTTCTTTGTCGGACCATCTTTGTTCAAGCCAATATCTCAAATTCGAATCTTGTGTCGGTATATCCGAAGATGGTATTCGCTTAATGTGAAAGTGCACTTCGTTCGGTAAATTGCCCTTAATCAAGTCGAGCTCCGATTGGGGTACATAGTCTGGATAAGCAATGGTCAGGTCATAGACGGCATCGAGGTATCTGGCATCCTGTAGATGTTGGACCAAGTAACTGAAGCCTGTTGTTTTTGGATGGAGAGTATACGTGTAGCGCGGTAGAAAATGTTCTGTTGCATATTTGTCGGATTTTTCTTTGCTGCTTTTAGTTAAGTCGGTACCCTCGGGAAAAATAAGTAATTGTGTGCGCCTACCAAGCGCCACCAAGTAATCCAGAGTACGCGAGAGCCGACCTTGATCTTCTTCCCAACGTCGAGTTATATAAAGGAAGCCGTTCATTTGCATTATCCATCCTAGAACAGAAGAATTAACGTTCGCCCGTTACCTTGGGTGTTCTCTATTTAATTTAACTGGGTTTTCTCTATTTAATTTAATTTCTTTGTCCAATTCTTCTAATTTAACTTTTACGTAGTACTATTTTCAAATTTATTATTCCCGCGCTCCAATTAATTGATTTTGTTAAACGTGACTGAAAACTATGGTAAACTTGAACTTGGCTTTAATCTCCACTAATCGCTAAGCTCTTCTGAAAGACGTAACGAGAAGATTTCTGTTTAAAACTGACTCATTACCTGGACCTGGAATGTGCCGGATGGGATCTTTCAAAATAAACTTGAGCCTATGGCTGGCTACATTTGGTAAGCACGCCTGATACATGGCTGCCCAGAGAAAATTCCAATCCACTCGAGTTCTGTGGTTCATCACGAGTACTGCTGATTCGTAAGGAGAAATGTGATCGCCTGAGACGAACACTTTCACACCAAATATCCTCAGAAGTGCCTGAAACAATTAAAACGACATTCACTATTGATTAGGGTCGAATAATAATTTGAAAAAATGAGATAATTTAAAAATATATCCATTTACCGTAGGGTAAAGTTCCCAACAAGAAAATAGAAGGTCTCCACATTTTCGAAATTTCGGTGGACTGAAGAATAGAAGAGGCAACAAAGGACATGCGATGAATAGAAAACCAGCAACTATACTGCCATACCATAGAGCACAGTATAGCGTTCCCCGTATCAGTCCACGCATCACAATCTTCTACTCGTCCTTCTGACAAAATCAAAAATTTATAGTTCTTCTTTATCGCAAAATTTCAAAAAATTTGACAATTCTATGAATCATAGATAAGATGGTTTAAAATCATCTCTAATGCTTTATTTAGCATTTGAATGTGTTTCTTCATCCGAATATAAGAGTTAAGCTATTCGAGTTGCAAAGCTCTTGGCATGATAATATTGTAACATCATGACATTATCATTACGTGTACATATACAATTTTCTGTGTAATCAAAAGTCTAATTGAACAGTACTGTTTCGAACTAATGCAAGCATTATCAAATCGAATTCTTCTCAAAATATATGTATAATGTTGGATATGCCACTTAACAGTTCTATAATTAAAAAAAAGCCATATTTAAAAATATATTTCATGTGACATTTATTAATAAGTTTTGTGGAAAAGACACTAAGGATAGACGTAGATGAAACGTTACTAAATGATTAATATCGTAGAAACAAGTGATACTTACTTTGTCATGTGTACCCACGGTTGAGCCACTTTTCACGGGCATTCAATGTTAACTGGCACCTCCTGAAATGATGTTTTCTTTTGGCTTCTCCCCTGGTATACTAGAGGGGCTTCTCCCTGCCACCCCTATTACCACCCCACTCTTCACCTAACATCTGCCCACCTCCGGGATGCTGTGCTGGACCATTATTGATCTGTCTAAACGCAAGCCAAGCCAATCCTTCTGAGTTCCCGAGGATAATTGTACTTTTTCCAACAAACGAGAAACTTGAATAGACTGTGTTTGAATCATAGTCAATATTGTTTTAACTCCAAAAAAAGATTCAATAGTTAAACAATACCTCCCTTTTAGCTTTACATCAGCTTCCACGCTACTCTTGCGCCGTGTATCACAGTTAACGGTTGGTAAAATAAATAACAGGTTGAAAGGAAATAATGGAGAAGTCAACTGTATTTTGTCACAGTGCTTCTTAATACATAATGCAAGACTCGTTGATATAACAAAGTTCATTTAACCAAGCTCCTTTCGCAGAATGTAAATTATAGTTTACCATGGATAGTATCATCCATATCGCTAAGAAATTAACTCCTGGAACACCGTTGTAGTAATAATAATATAATAAAAATATCTTGCCTACTCGTAAGATAACAAAAAACCTGGTACACTTCTGAAATACCTTGAGCAAAAAACAATAATTCCATTAAATATGATAGGTACAAGTAAATACAACATTGTTCGAGCGCTAGCTAGTCTTTGAACAATGATACAGAGACAATCTATATTGGACACGTTACAATTGTTACAATCAATGTTACTTTCATTTTAATACTTGACCTCGAAGTCATGAAAGTTTCGTCGCAATTGTTTCTAGAATTGCACGTGCAATCTGGAATCGAACTATTATAGCTCAAATTGCACTTTACGCAAACGAGATCTATTAGACTTATGTACATATTGGAAATTTAGTATCGCTGAGGACGTCAAAGTCTTGAGAAAATAATAGTAACAGGAATCCGGCACAGTCGCGAATTAGTAATTAATATTGTATATTATATCGGATTGTCCGTTGAATCGTACAAAAATTGAATCGGCTCGCTTATGTCTAAGTGAAGATAGAAAAGATTGTACGACTACGGGAACTTTCACACATATCTGTAAAAATTACATTGATTTTTACAAAATCGAAATATACCGTCCTAAACTTGTCATTATTTTGCCATACGGTGTAAAATTTGTATGAAATATTTCATCACAACTGTATGCCATATTAAATAACGTTACGTCTACTGCGAATCGTGACGAGAAATATGAGTACCGTTGACTTTGGTTTACAATAGGACCTAGTTTTGTCATTTTATGTAAGGGCTTAGGTAATTAAATCTATAGCGCGGATAGACTCAGTAAGTAGTGGAATGGCAATATAATCTTCTCGAATTTTTTACTATAAACGATAAGTCGAATATTTCTTAAGGAGTTTTTCTGCCTCTGCTAGAATAGTCTGTTGATCAACTGTGTCTGCTGGTAACTCCACTGTTTTTTCCAGCCACTCTACAGCCTTTTCATAATTACTCAAGCTTATATAAGTCTTTCCTAGATACAGTCGATTTTCGGATACCGGTTTCTCGTGAAGTTCTTCTGCACGTTGAAAACAGCTCAAGGCACCTTCAAACGTGGCAGCCGGAGGCTCCGCAAATAAAGTCGATGCGATCTAAAGTCACGATAAATTCAAGATTCATTTATTACCATGTACCGAAACACTAATTCGAGGCACAGAAAAACACATTAATGAACTGACAAACCTTTCTTTCGATCCAAGAAAGACAAGATATTTCATATCTGAATCTCCCAAGGAGATGATGGAGGTCAGGATCGTTTGGCTCAATTTCTAAGGCCATATTCACATAGTCGAGGAATCGAAAACCATTCTTGATCCTGCCTGCTATTGGTAAGTAATCACCGTACATTCCCAGTACTACGGCATACCACTTATAAAGGTTCGCATTACGACAGGACAGGAGACCTTCGCACGCATTGATTCCTGGAAGAATAAGTTTATTAATTTAAATAAGGGATACAGATGAAAATCATAATTACCAACAAAGATTTACCTTTGCAAAGGACTTCCTTTTTAGTTTCTACATCCTGTATTGCGACGCAATGCTTCTTACAATGGTAAGCAAATCTCCAGGCTACTTCTGCATTTGTTGGATGAGCGTTTACTAAAGATTGCAACTTAGAATAGATTTCGATGTCGAATTCCTCGTCGTAAAATTTGTCGACCTCGAGAAGAACTAAATCCAGCTCGTTCACTGCTTCTGGGATCCTACATCGCTAAATATATAATCTCGTTCTTGCGTATTTATTAAGCAAATATATAATAAATGATCAAATCAAAACTAAACGCAATATTATAGAATGCTTTGCTGCTGCCGTGTAAAGAAAAAATAACATTCAACTGACCCGGTGTCGTTATCACCCGGGAGACTCTCGATGTCTGAACAATCATAGAATTCGTCATCTGCGATATCAGTCCCTGCTGTCGAGAAGGCATCTATATCGGTATCATTATCCGTAGCAGTATATGTACTATCGTTAGCAGCGTGTCTTCGTGCAGCAGCCCTTCTCTTTTTCCTGCGCTGGCCTTCTTGTGTTCTATATGGAATTCAAGATTGTATTATACAACACGACTAGCCAGAACAAACGACAAATACAAGATATCCATCTGCTATACCTTATAGCTTCGACTTCTGCTTGGAGCTCTGCAATTTTCTTATTCACAGCTTCTAAGTTAATGTTCGTTGTTGCGTGTTGTTGATTCTCTAAAATCTTGTGATAGAGGCAAATACCAGCAGCTGTTATTACACCTACTGTAACTCCAACAGCAGCAGCCAATAAATGGCTATTTTGTAGGTGATTCATTGTGCTTTAAATAATAAAAATTGTTGTTTCAATATGCGGACACGTTGAGAGAAGCTTATAAAAATTTCATAGACAAATTAGTATTGATGAGACAAACACATTAAGCGAGCAATCGAGTTCGATAGATACGTACAGCGGTTATAACATAGGCAAAGACGAAATATGAAAAGTCACACTACCTTTAGTATATCCTTCGACAGAGCTTCTCACGACAACCGATGACCGTGCACAAACTTTTCGCTTTTATCATCCGACGTCATAATCATTTGGTCTGATATTGTGGAACTCTGTGGAAGACCTTTATAACTCAACTCATCATTGATGTGCAAGCGCATGCAGTTGAAGGTTAATTGACGTTGCAGGTCAAAACATTCAAATCACACTTCGACACTATAAGCAGGTCACTAATCGTACTCAATTGTACTACTTTTCAGAATCCTAAACGTGGCTCACGTGTGTGTACTTTGCCGATCCATTATCGTCACGCTGATCATGCATCTCATATACATCTCATATTTCTAGTGTCTCACAGCCAACTATGATAGCCTAGTTTATTTAGTTGTAACTAATCCTGATCAATGCTATTTACAGCTCTTTCCTTATAAACATCAATAATTCGTATTGTTCTTGTTTACTATCACGAGAATATAGCTCAGCGAAATTTATGTAGCTTCCTAATTTGAGCACATTGGCACTTAGGTGTACACGTTTAATTCGATCAAGTCAATCTGATTTATTCGCTTAATTGTATTCAAATTCCCTTAAACATAGGTCAACTGCAAGCTTGAGTATGAACTATACAAATATCCACTAATACACACCACTTGTACGTGTTTTCTTCCGTAAGTCTAACATTCGAATATTTATGAACTCATTGATCTATCATTAACATAGCCGGTCAGGAAGTTTAGTCCAGTTTGTCGAATTTGCGATCATTTGAGATTAAAATACTCCTTAGTTAGTATTATGTATTTAGAATAGTTTACTTGTACGTACGGCACTCAACGGCACTACCGCACTACATCCACTACATCTAGAATTGAAAGAACATGTGGCAGCTCGCAGTTTCCCTTGAGGGAACAGTGATTCTCAACACAATTTTACTATGTATAGAGCAGCACATGAACTCACAGTTAATAAGTTTTGCAACATTGTTATCGAATTAATCTGCGGAAGAACAATACGTGGTTCAGAGTCATTTGCACGAATTTATAGTGTAAAAAGAATTATGATAATTGATGAACTGTGTAACCCACAGATGTATATAAATATTTCTTCTTACTTTGTACTGCTTTGTACGCCGCGGGTAATGTTGTGTAAGCGCGCATGGCTGTATGCATATTCATGTGATGTAGTATACATTTATATATGATCATGATCCTCAAGGAGGCCTAATTATCGATATTAAATTAAATTGAAAATAAAATTAGTACCAACGAAAGTTACAATTATAAATACACGTTTCAATACTGCCAATGAGGAGAGGTGGTAATACAGATGCGAAGCTTCTTTTAAACGTAACATATATATTTTGCTGAATCTTTCGCCGGAATTACATAATATTACAATAGAAAACAAGTACTGAGGCGGTAACATGCTCTATAGAACACATTATTTATTGCGCGGGCAATCATCCTATTCAGAAAAAATCCGCAAAGCCTTTCCGGCGAATATCACAAAAGACATCGTACAATATAGTTTCCACTGTTTTTGCGTTTTGCGCCCAATGGACCTGCAATTGTTCCTTAATTAGTGCCTTCGGTTGTATTTTTTACACTGACGATTGGAAGTTAACCGATACAGTCTCTGCGAACAGCGTTGGCGATAAGAAATTAACGCCAAAAAATAGTAAATAATAGTAAGCAGTAATTGAAAGAGACTCTTGAACGAGTCACTTTGAAACATTGAGCAAGTCCGTTATAACAGGCTCTGTGGAATTCTGACTGATCTTATTGCCTCTACTGAGAATAATTAAGGAAAGAGGCGTGTGTTGCATGCTTTCTATGCGTAACAACAAACTTCAATCATTTCTTTCTGTTCTCTGCGTGCAATTACGTTTGTGTAGATATGTTTAGGTAGAATGTGTGTGTGTGTGTGTTTCTCTGTCTTCACATGTAAAATTTTATTTGATTAATCATTGATGCCCATGCCCACACACACGCACGCACGCACGTACGCACACACACACACACACACAGTATAATGTAAAAAATTAGTGGCCAACGTGCAGGGATGTCGGGCATTGTTTTTCCGTGGTATAATTGACAAAACCACGATTGGCATGGATCAGCATTGTCAATGAGAAGAATAAGCGTGCTCAGAGAGAAATCAGTCTAGCGCAATGCCTTAGTATTATGTGAACTATTCGTAACAATATTTTGAAAATACGGTAATAAAGGGACGTTTAAGATCAGAATCAATGAAATGTCAATTCCTACAGGTGTGATTCTTTAGATTCGAGTAGTATCGGGAAAGTTTATGAACCTCCCACATACCTACGACGAAATTTGAATTCTTACAATATGTTACTTTACTTTTATATGTATGTACTTGAAATATTATTGTCATGCTACCAAATCGTATTTACGGACGAGGGAAGCTCCTTAAGAACTGGTCATAAGAATAAATGGTACTGCGGAGCACATTCTTATCGTGCCCCCTCCGGAAAAGATGTTTCACACTTGACGCATTTAAACAGCGAACGTCTTATAAATTACCCTTAAAAATTGATTTTGAGGAAACGCTATAGGCGAAGCATTTTACTCTTTGGTGGTGTTTATTATCACAAGATAACTATTGCATTGCGCAAAAAATAAATGCAATTGATCTGCACGATGATAATACGCTCGTGTAACACGTGGCCGCGTGTGAAATACATCTCATCTGGTCTTAATCATAGCACCCAATTTATTAGTATATAAAAAGTTGTACGCTTTCTTTGTGCACTATTAAAACCCTTGCAAAAATCATACTACTCCAACTAAAAGCAATAAGAGAGTTCTTATAGTAATTCGTTCTATAATATAGTATATGCGAGTTATATTAATGATGCGACCTGCGCGATATGGTAACGGGTAAAATCGGATAACTGCTTATAGTAGAGATTGTATTACGTATAAAATAACTTTTATGATATTAGGTGTCATGACACCGTGACGAACGCAATCATTTTTCAAAGTTTCCTATAAAAGAATTCAATTTAACGAATGGTATGTATATTTGAATTTGAATTTGAGGCCATTGGATAGATTGATCATTTCGACTCATAATGATTCCCTTTTTGAATGGAAACTTAATTCTGTTATCTTGTCTTTCGGTTGACCGTCATATTTGTACCGGACTGGTTTCGCTCTCTATGATAAGATGCAAATTGTTCACGATCAAGAAAAATTCCGACATTCTGATTATGAAACTATGACACTTTCTTAATACACCACTCCGAAAGCGATTTATTAACGTAACAGATATTTATTTGAATACGTGCATACAATGAGGCGCGTAACATTGATTCAGGCGTAATTTGTGCTGCATTGAGTGTAAAATAAACTTTCAGAGTAAGGCGAAATATTTACTATGAGCAATGTACGATAAACCGATAGTGTTGGCCTTACACATGAACGATTCTCAAAATGTATAATTTGATGTTCCTAGATAAGACGTGTCAGTTGTACACGAATATTCCAAGCGTACATTATTTGTCATCAGTCTATGGTAATGCGCGAAATAAAGATAAGCTGATAGTTATTAATTTAGTGGACGATGACCGATCGCGTCGAATTTTCACCGCGACGAGTGCTCAAATAAATATTTTGCATAAACTATATTTGAATGTCTGTGCATACGGGTGTATGTATACACAAAACGCTATACATACGTGTTTGTCTGTGTATACCCAAAGTTACACAAACACACATACGTATAATAGACTCAATAGAAGTTAAAATTCTACTTAACTTCCAAATATAATATGTAAAAACACCCTATTAACAGCCAAAAACATTGTAACAAGTTAAAGAGCAACAAATAAAAGTAAGTAATTTTGTTACACATATATTTAACGAAACGTAGGGCCGATAAAAACAGATGCGGTCAATAAAGCCAGTGACCCAAGGCTGTTTTGGTTCTCAAAGATTTCGGCCGTATTAATCTTAAATTATGTACGCCATATAAAATGATTAATTTCTATAGAATTGTAGTTTGTTTTGTTATTGTATCATTTTTTCGATTATCACAGATTGTTTTGGTGGTAGTAGGCGGATCAACACGCGAATCCGTATTGCATCGCCTACAATGGACTAGTAAGTCTGAGCGGCATCTATTTGGCATACCGCCTGAACGTTTCAATCCACCATCACGTTTCCCGTGATGGAAAGAGTCGTGTTAATACAAAATAGGCAACGTCGTTGTTATGCCAGTAGGCCGTGTGTGCCATTACAGCATAAAGGTAATTGCGTCCTAAACCAACTGCGCGCAGCACATAGTCCAGCCGTTGCGACAATTCTGGCAAACGTAAACAATACTCTGTCAGTTTGCCGCTGACACTTATATATACAAGAATACAAGTGTCGTTAGAATCTTTCTTTCTGCTCTCGCAAATACCAATGTAATTTTGAGTAAAATAAAGAGAAACGGGCAAAAAATTAATTATACCTTGACCAGGTTGAATGGGTGGACTTGTGTCAGGTGTTGGCGATGAAGCACCTTCTTTAACATTCCAACTTGCACGTACTAGGCCCCAGAGACTCCAACTTTTCTCTGCAGTTCGATTAGCTGTGTCCACGGGACTGTCGTCTTTTTCTTCAGTTTCTAAAGCAATAAGTAAAAATGCGCTCAAGCTATCGATATACGCAATTCAGAATATTAAAAATGTGATGCTCATATTGTAAACTTTCTGATTATACATAGATTCATCAAGAAGAGAGAATTTGAATACGAATTCATTTATAAATATGAAAAAAACGTAAAGGTATACTATAAGAATTACCGGGGGGTGGCATATTTGGATCAACAGTATTCAATGATTGCGGTGATTGCTCGGGTGATTGTCCTTCTACGCCACCGTATGGCGGAATAAGGACTGGTTCGATTTTACTATAGCCACGTTCCAAAAGTGGTTCCATCCGATAGGCGACTGGATCCGACCAATGGAATATATTATAAAATCTTTTGCACAATCCTTGTGGCATTACGTCTAACCGATTAGAAGGTGCACGCGTCCGTAACGCAAGGAACACTGACAACGGTGAACCCAAACAAAATAGATTTTCAATCTGCAAATACAAAGAGGGAACGCTGCATTTTACGTTGTCATTAAAGGATCATTAGAAACGGCTAACAGGCACAGAGAAAAGAAATCAATTGTTGTGTTACTCACTGGAAACTGTAGACCTTGAAGAAGAGCTTCGCGAGTTTCCGGAGAAGGTGGTCTGGTATCTGGGCCCATCCATCCAGTAACAATATCATAAACGATCACACATCCCAATGAATGAGCTAAGATCGAGACTTTTCCTTTCCAACCGGGATGTCGACTCGCGAACATAAAATACAATCTATTCAATTCTTTTTGTAGTCCGGCTCTAACTTCTCCTCCGTAAAGAGGGCTTGTATAGTATAAAATATCCATTGCAGATGTATTTAAGACATGTCGTATACTCAATACACTATATGGCGTAATAGCTTCGACAATATCTGAAACAATATACGGCACATGGGCCAAGTGAGCAGATTAATGACAACATTATTTACATTGGTATATTTTGGTGAAATAAGAGAAGTTAAACTAACTTACCGCCATCGAGCTTTAGGGAAGATCTCCATTCAACGGGGAAAAATTCCACTCTGTAATTACAATTAGGAAAGTATTTACCCTTCAACCAATCCACGCAATTTCTGAACCTGTTTCAACGAAAAGTGAACGATTATACCTTTCGAAAGAGCAACGTGGTTGTATATGTCAGCATTCATCTCTTAGAACAATGTACTTAAGATGAACAGACATATAATACGCACGTCGTGGTATTACGTATAATTTTTCGGGTATCTTGCTTTTGACCGATCCCATGAACAACAAAGACCAAATGATCGATATCTTGAGGTTTATCCTCCAGCGTAGCTTGTGACTTATAGCCCCGCCGTAATTGATAACCCGTTGCTGTAATGTTCGACACAGGCATACTCGTCATAAATCAATTTGATCATCTTATAGCAAGATTCCTCTACTTTTCAACCTTCCAAGTTAAAATGCTCCGAATTATTTGGTAACGTTAATACTACAAATTCAATGTAGAAGGGACTTACTTTTTGCAAAACCCAGCTTCGATGTGACACTGCGCATTAATTTACTATGCCTATATTCGCTATACAGTATCACGTCCGATATACTATGCCAATCAACATGAAACTCTGTAAAGTTTTCCGTATGCAATACTGAAATATAAAAACAGCGAATTATCAATAACACGATTTAACTGCTTGGTCAGCAGTTTTATATAATAATAATCCTTACTATCGCATGACTGAGATACTACAGACGTCTCGCTCGTAGAAGCACATTCATTCAGATCGTTCTTTTTGAACAAGTTTAAATGAGCTTCTTCTATAACTTTGGAATGCTCAATTTCCAAGGGTATCCAACTTCCGTCATAGTACCACGTACCTCTCATGATCTCCCATTCCTCTCCTTTAACATTTAGACCATATCGGGAAAAAATAATTTTTACATTCAATACAGTATGGAAACTAACATTGTAAGTTTGTGAAATATTAGTAAGGAAATGAAAAATTATTTAAGATTTCTTAGATGTCAGTATACAGATCAACATCTTAGATTCTACTACATAAAGTATGCAGCGACGTACAAGGTGTCTTATAACTACGGGTCTATACTTCAAGTGGTAAATCTACAGATAGAAATAAGAAAAATCCATTAGGTCATTAAAAGGACATTACGAGTGTCCTTCTACTGTATCAACATATACTACTATACACATATGCTAATGTACTTTGAATCTTATCTAACATTCACAAACAGTTCCATCAATGTGAGTACAAAGAATTCTACCAGTATCGTAGAGCTTCTAAATATTTCCAACTTGTTGTACTTTTAATTTCATAAATTTAGTATGATTGTAAAAACCATAATTATTTAAAATTTCAATTACAATAATTATTTTGCTGTCTACATTCATTTCCTGAAGTATGGACATGTATTTATGAATCTCCCTGTATTTGTTCCATGTTGGTATTCGCACTGATCTTAGTTAAAGCAAATTGGCTGTAATGAATCCAAGGACAAAGTAATATCCTCTAGAAGCGATGATATATAGGCAATATGGATTGAGACAGATTCTTCTCTAGACTACAAAACTGTATTAAACAGTTTAGATTGAGCATAATAAATTCAAAATCAATGGTGTCTAAGCAAGTATTATTCTATCTGATTTCTTCAAACATTATTTTACTAGATCCAATATATAATATTTTGTTAATTTCAATATAATTAATGCACACAGTGCATACCTGGACAATAAATTGAAACGCATTTCATTTTGTCAACTTCAACGTCATACATTCCGCCTCTGACCACAACTTTCTCCGTAGTGGCAGAAGGAATTTCTGTTGATTCGTCGGTTTTGCCAACCAGACTCTGATAATTTCTCCATGCACTTTCAATTTTCAAACTGTCGTATCCACAAAATTCTACCCATCTTTTGTCTACGCCGTCTCTATAAAACCATCGAATTTGTTCAGGTGTCAAGGGTTCTGCATAGGATAAATCTGGCGCTGTGCTCTCTGTCTTTGTTTGTATACTTTCTTCTTCGACTGCTTCATTTTTTCCTTCAAGCAAAATTAAATATTTGTGTGTGTAGCTATCGAGTAAGTAATATAGAACACTAGACAAAGTTAACGATAAATTTCCATGTGACTAATTTTAATGCCACGCTATTTGTCATACTTATAAGACTATACGCTATTGGATTTAACATAAATGCTAAAACGGATACCAAACCACCAGTAATATAATCTGCTTTATTACAGAATCGTTTTTTCTTGCAGTATTTTCTGTCATACAATAAAGAAGACTCAATGAATTTACTCTTTGCATCTATGCTTTAATGTTTCTTTGCATGTGTGCGTGCGCGTATTCGACTGTATTTAAGCTTAAACGAAATCAAACCAGTTTGCTTTTAGTTACTGCATGCTTCTATTCTTCTCCCATTAGGCAATTTATCAAAATAAATCGCAATCATCCTAGGAAGAGCTAATACAGAGAACTTCAGGTCAAAGAAGAGAATTTTACGAAACTATTGCAAATCAACGAAACGGAAATCCTGCCTATCTACGTATAACAAAGAGAATGTTTCCCTTGTTATTTATTCATTGATATAGTAAACTACTGGTTGCGCTATAGCGTGATACTGCTATACATTCACAGCATAGTTTCCCATGTGACTGACAATTAGCTATATCTGATTTATAAATACGTTAAGACAATTGTGTCACGAATGAAAGTAAAGTCGAAGTTAACAAAGGATTCAAAAAGTGTGAAACTATTGTTTGGAACAAATGAAGAAAGGAAAAAATGATTACCTTCGGGATTTGGTAGTTCCAAGGGCAGTTCACTGAAGGGGTCAACTTCGTTAGTGTTACTGGACATCCTGTCAAGAAGATTTTCAAGTAAACTGGCCTTACACGTTTCGTCTCAGTCGGTCGTGGAAATCGACGCATGCAACGATTCAAAGAAACTTAGTGCAACTTCCACTGTTTCTCTTATCGGACTTCGTGCGACCACCTGACTGCCTCGTGTTGAAACCACGCGTGTTAACCGGTCCTAGTAAATCTTTGCCGATCTGAATCTTGCGCAGGCTGTCTTTAACTAGATTTCTCGTTGAGCCTTTTTTCATCAACGGTGAATTGTGATTGCTCTGCGCAGGAATATACGAGATACGTCTGAAGCGCTCGGTACTACTCTCGGCACTCCTCAAATATCGCGATGTGTCACGAAATTCTCCCTTCCTTCTCCTCAATTGCACGGCAGCGAGCAACATACACACAATTGGCAGCACGACCAGATACAACAGGCAGCTTGAGACAACTATCGTTGCTACTAAAACTCTCAACTGCTTTTGATGACGAACTTCGAATAAACACCTATATTATTGTTCATGGGCTGCAAGAAGAAAAAATTATTTGATGCTAACGGATAACCCTTAACCCTTTCCAATCTAAACTATTATCACTGAATTCTTTTTCTATCTACATATACATTCTATGTATATACGTAACTAGCTCTTATGCTACTATCTACAACATAGTATCTATACGTACTTTAGATAGTACAATAATACGAATATATATACCATGAATTTATGGTAACTTGGAATATTCATATATACGTGAAAGTAATTTGAATATACATATAGAGCGATATATAGAATTAGTGAGGAAAGGAGTTTCGAGTTAGACTCGACATTATAGAGCCGCACAGGGTTAATTCTCACTGATTCTAGAGGACATTGAAGATCGATTTGTGAATAGACTCTGATGGAACACAATAGCACAAGATAGCGAGTACGATTAGAATTATAGATTATTACATGTTCCTGCAGGCACTAGGATTTCCAGCACGCAAAGTAAATCACGGGTTTATTCATAGAATCAGCACAAGGCACGTGTAATTTAAAAAATTTCAAGATTCACTTCTGTTCGTTGAAACTCTCTTGACCACGGATGGGTAGAAATTGTCTGAGCGGTTGACGCACGCCACTCACTTGCTCGATACATTACTGCTTATCGCAATGCCACAGGTTATATACTTCTACTTGCTCCTGCGCTATACCCTACTGATTCTTCACTCGTTCATTCCAGTTTCTCTGTCTGTTCATTTTTTTTAATTCTCCTAACTAATGGGTGCGATAAGTTGACTTCCCGTCAGGCAGCGTATTGCCACGATCGATCGAATTCATCATGCAAATATGCTTCTGCAACATTTGTTCACTATTATTATTATAAGAATCTTTATTTTTCTTCGTTTTATTTATTGTTGACTGCACAGGGCATACGTAGATGTATGTGCACTTTTCGTTGTCTAATTTTGTTAGTATCCTATATTCCCCACGACCCCAACTTACCTCTACTGCGGTATGTACCACTGCAATTTCGCTTGATTCTATACATATATATGTATATTGCACTCTTTGTACCTATGTATCAATTCTCGCGTACCTGACATAGAATGTAATTTGAATGAGCCCTTTACCTTGTATAGATATTCTCTTTATTATCTCGTTATATATCGAATATACTTTACCGATACTAAGATAACTGAATGCAAAGAGCAACCGAAATCTCCCAGTTTTTATTTGGCGGCGTTTCGGTAAAAATGGATTATTAGTTTTCCACAGTTTTCTTCGTAATTTCATGTGCTGGAAGGGGATTCGTTAAAATGTAATTCTAAGAATAATATTCTGTGCAATGAATAACTTGATTGATGTTGAATCTGGACATTGTACTGATGCGACTGTAGCATACATTTCAATGCTTCAGCACGTCCGATTCTTCCGGTTAGTTCTTTCAAAATCTATATCATTCCCTAAAATAATATTTTATTCTATCCTGTGCAGCTTTATCACTTAAAAAACACAGATCCAAAATTTTTATTGGAGTATTTGTAGTCTGTAATTTTTCGTAATTGTGGCAGTGAACTGAATGCCAGATAACTGTTCGTATCCGTTAATTATCATCCGACTTCCTGTACAATTGCCGCGGAGACATGTATACGTCAATTACGAAAAACTCATGCAGAGTGATTGATTTTACGATGAACAATTTGTTTCCTATAACTCATATGTATATGATCGAAAATAATCACGGGATCGATTGATAAATGATCATTACATTCTTCAAGATTGCATAACACAATCACCTGGTTTTCTTTCAATTTTGTTAGTGATATTTTTGTTTTATTGTACGTTTTCAATTGATATAGATTTCTTAGAGTAGTTGAGATGACAATAAAACAGTAGAAACAATTTGCATTGTTTTTTTGCATATGTTAAAGTTGGAATTATATACAAGCTTTTTTAATAAGTCAATACCTTAAGGGTATTACATAATAGACATTAAAAAAATGTATTTGTCTTGTCAATTAGGATTATCCGGCGATAGAAAAACATAGGAAACTAATGTTACCAAAGCACTGACTTATACAGAGAAGCCAAACTAGAGTATCGGTATAATCACAGTCATCTTTTGTTTCACGTATTTATTATTACAAACAGTTATAGATATTTGTACTTAGAGTTAATTTGTCTTACATATGAGGCATACAGCTATATTTATAGATTAATTACTCGCTATGTCCTGCTGCTCGGCGCAGCAGGACATATATCTTCTCTTTAATCCAGTCCTTGTTATATGGTGCATAAGTGTTTGTAGATTTTTGATACACAAGGCAGGATAGATCCGTCAACTGATCGACAAAGTCAAAAAGTTGGCTAATATCGTACGTTATAGTAGGGGTATTTGGATTACGTCTTTTCAAGTGCTCCTCATAAATTTTACATACACCTGTATCAAAATTAACAAATGGAGGTAATTTTGTGGCATTTAATTACAAGACGTTGCTTTTGACGAATAAAAATTACGAGTATAGTATCATAAGTTTTATCACATATTTAATAGATAATCAAAAAATGATTTCGAACCAGAAATATAATTACCTTCCATACACTCATTAACGCTTTCATAATCGGAATATGTCCTAGTTTCAGGTCGGTTCCCGGGTTGTACGAGTAATATTGTATGAGACTGAAAAAAAAATAATAATAAGTAGTCATTTGATCATTAGTGAACATTTCACTACATGTTGACCAATTTTGGCGTTAGGTCCTGGCCGTGTTTATCGGTCTGATTTTATCGCTCTAAAAGCTGATTGGTTATGTTTTTGTAGAAGGCTTCGATTTGACAGATCTCAAAATACTGTATGATAACACGATACTGTAAATAGCATAACTAAAAAGCTAAAGCGAAGCATCTCATTAAACAAATTAGTAAGTGGCGTTGTTAATTACAACGACAAGTTAAGAATCTTGATTTTAAGAGCCCTCTAAAAACATTTCAGTGCACATGTCGCGGCAACGGCGGTCGAAACAACGGCTAACAATAGACTCTAAACACTAGGATAAATGGGTAAAAGTATGGGGCGGTCGATACTCCCATTATTCAGTTACATCCGGATTAAATCTTAATATCGTACTAAATAATATATCGAGGAAAAAGAATTCAAAACATCAGTTAATTACCATTTCTGTTCCAACTCTGTATATATGGTATGAGAGGGCGCGCGAGCTTACGAGAGTAAAGAGAAGGAAGGTCGCTCCACCGGGTTTCTTACAGCTCTTCCTTTTGTTACGAGTTTCCTATTCTTTCCAATGTGATTTGTTCATTTAACATGAATAGGAAACATTAAAGTGTTTCAGAAAAATCCGCTATAATGAATCAGGTAATACAGGCGCGATAATTTCTGATGATTTCACCAGGATCAACAGACACCACAAATAAAGTACATACACCCACTTCACTTCACTACATTCTCTGCAGCGCCTCAACATTCGTGTGGTTAGCTCACCCTAGTGTTCACTGTTTTCGGTCGGCTATATAATTTTAATTTTATCACTGTTCGGTAAATAGACATTTACCTACGTAAGATTCCACTCTGTGATTCCAGCGTGGTCTTGCGGACGTGACTCGAGTCACTTCAACGAAGGATCGCTAAAGGAAATTGAAGTAGCTTTGTAGCGCGCATACGCTGCGAATACGAATGCAATTGTACTCTATATGCGTATACGTATATATGCATTTATTGGTTTTCACGAGTGTACGTGGTGACATACATTTATGTGGACAATAGGGTATGAATACATATATATATATACATATATATAGGTGTCAGTAGCGGTTTCAGGCCGGCATTTGATCGTCGAGACGGCTATAGGAGGCTAGTGCAGTGAGATAGTGTATAGGAGTGTGCACAGTAGAACACGAAGTTGAACTTGGAACCAGTGCAAACGCGGTCCTCTTGAATCGAATAATGAAAGCGAAACCAGAATTGATCAGTGAGCCGGCTTGGCAAAAGCTGCAGGAATACTTTAATTCGACCGGCTCGAAAGTTAAAATCCATGATTTATTCCAAAATGACCCGAAAAGATTCGAGAAATTCAGGTAAGAATTCATCCAGCCGTCCTTACCGTGCGACCTTGAAATGACCTTTTGAAGGTTGCACTGAAATCACAAGAATTTTATTACCCTCATAGTGATTGAAATATTGAACTTGACATACATTTAACTTTTGCGATAAGCCTAGTCTAGGTTCCTTCTTTAATTGCTTCTTTAAGCAGTATCTTTGTATCGATGACCTTTGATTACTCCAATCCAGTATCTAAAGGAGTATTGGACAAGGCTTCTTATGAACTTCCAGATGCAACTTTTATCTCCGATCACTGAAAATCCATGCATTTTAATTATCAACCTCTTGTAATATCATTTTCAGTCTACAAATTCAGACTCCAGAAGATGGACCAATTTTACTTGATTACTCTAAAAATCGGTTGACAGATGAAGCGTTCAATCTGCTCTTAGATTTGGTATGTATGTATACATGTAAATGTATGGGTATATGTTTCTAGCTTATTGAAGATAGATTTTGGAATTAAAAATTAATAGTATTAATGTTTTCTATGATGAAATATCCGATATGAAATGACAGTACTATAAATCGTTGCATCACCCTTTAGGCCCGTGCTCGTGAGATCGAACAAGCCAGAACTGCACTGTTCAGTGGTGAAAAGATTAATTTTACGGAAAACAGAGCAGTTTTGCATATTGCATTGCGTAACAGAGCTAATACTCCTATATTAGTAGACAATAAAGATGTCATGCCAGATGTGAATGCTGTCTTGGAACATATGAAGCAATTTACTAATGAGGTAAAGTTGACAAGTTCAGTATTTTATAGAATATAGCTTCTTCGTCCAAAACTTTTATCTTATCTGTAATCTTCTCTCGAACGCTTATTACCTTTAATTTGTCCAATGTAATAAATATTTATTAATCATATAGATTGAATCATTACGATGCAAGTCACAATACTCTTTACATCATAGTTCAGTGTTGGATTTGTATGGCATTTAATCTATTGTAGGTTCTTTCAAAGCAATGGAAGGGTTTTACTGGCAAACCCATTG
This sequence comes from Trypoxylon attenuatum, assembly GCA_963989405.1. Taxonomy (NCBI): domain Eukaryota; kingdom Metazoa; phylum Arthropoda; class Insecta; order Hymenoptera; family Crabronidae; genus Trypoxylon; species Trypoxylon attenuatum. Next base: position 13,118,970 of record OZ022490.1, on the reverse strand, counting down.
AAGATGTAGTGAACATTGGTATTGGAGGCTCCGATTTGGTAAGTAAATATTTATTTAAATTATTCGTCATTGACAAATAGATGCCTTTGATAACATAAATTGTTTTTACAGGGTCCTCTGATGGTAACGGAGGCTCTAAAACCATTCCATATTGGTCCACGAGTTCACTTTGTTAGCAACATCGATGGAACTCACATAGCAGAAACCTTGAAGAAATTGAATCCTGAAACCACTCTGTTTATTATTGCATCAAAAACATTCACTACTCAGGAAACTATTACGAATGCAACGTCCGCAAAGATATGGTTATTGGATGCGCTTAAAAATGTACATAAATTACAAAATCCAAAGTATAACATTACACTTAAAATACGAACTGTAATTTCCTTATTCTAATATCTCTTTTTTTTCAGGAAGCAGCTGTCGCCTGCCATTTTGTTGCATTGTCGACGAATAATCAAAAAGTGAAGGAATTTGGTATTGACGAAAAGAATATGTTTGGTTTCTGGGACTGGGTTGGAGGACGTTACTCTCTATGGTCCGCCATTGGTTTGTCCATTTCTTTGTCCATCGGCTTTGACAATTTTGAAAAACTCCTCGCCGGCGCACATTTTATGGATCAGCATTTCTGCAGTGCTCCATTAGAGAAGAACGTAAGGATCAAAGTTGATGCACATAATACACGACGACACATTAATTGAATTTATGATAATTTTTTTGATATTCTAGGCTTCTGTAATACTCGCGTTGTTAGGCGTGTGGTATCACAACTTTTTCAATGCAGAGACTCATGCTTTATTACCGTATGATCAGTACTTACATCGATTCGCTGCCTATTTCCAACAAGGGGATATGGAAAGCAATGGGAAATACGTAACACGCTCAGGAAAAACAGTTAATTACACTACTGGTATGATCGTCACCAACTTTGTTTCAATATGATTTTTTTCAATACTATTGATATTGTATAAACAAACTTTTACCTTGAAGGTCCTATTGTTTGGGGCGAGCCAGGGACAAATGGACAACATGCATTTTATCAGTTGTTACATCAAGGGACCAGAATGGTACCCGCTGATTTTATAATGCCTGCAGAGTCGCACAACAAGGTAATCGCTACGATAATTCAAAGAACTTTGAATATATGTAATTAATATCTCTTGTGACTCTTTTACATACGTGTATTCTTTCTTTAAAATCTGTTATAGGTCCAGGGAACGTTGCATCACAAAATTTTATTAGCCAACTTCTTTGCACAAACGGAAGCTTTGATGAAGGGCAAAAGTGAACAGGAAGCTCGAACGGAACTTGAAAAAGCCGGTATGAGTGGCGAAACACTGGCGGCAATTTTACCGCACAAAATTTTTCAAGGAAACAGGCCAACAAATAGTATAATGGTTAAAAAGATAACACCATTTACTCTTGGTGCTTTGATCGGTATGTACAATGAATGATACAAAATTTACCTGTCTTGAAATCTGTCAAAAAAATCCACACGATCATGACACTTTATATTGATTCTTTACAGCAATGTACGAACACAAAATTTTTGTCCAAGGTATAATTTGGGATATTAATTCTTATGATCAGTGGGGGTAAGTAAAAGTTTTAGTTCAGAATAATATTATCGGTAGATTATCAATTATCATTAAACATGTGAATTTTTTACAGTGTTGAATTGGGAAAGCAGTTGGCTAAAGCCATAGAACCCGAACTGGAGGGTACCGCTCCCGTTACTAGTCACGATTCTTCTACAAATGGGTTAATCGCATTTGCCAAAGCGTGCAGATCTTAATTAATTCGAATTTCGAGCGATCAATCACCAAGGCATATCTAGCAAACGTACAAAGTGGTATTTAAAGTAGAATGTTGTTGTTGTTGCTGCTGCTGTTGGTAACGCCTCTACAGCTTCGCTTACAGTTGATCATCGATTCAGGGGCAATTAATGGATCGTAGATCAGTCAATTATATTTTAACGTTACGACCACAGCTATTTTTTACAGGTTCCACGGTCGGCCCGGTCTTAATTAATGGCCAGTCCTAAGAAAATTTCTTCATGCGAAATTTTACCTACTTCTGGTTACATCATATAATAAATCTATAATCTGTTGAAATTGTTGGAATTCTACACATATTTAAATCTGTATAAATATATCGATAATTATTCACGTAGAATTGATATATGGACGAATATATAATATCTCCAGAAAGGGACCGTGACTTCCTGTTTTATTTTCTGTTTCTTTTGTATTTATTACACTGCCAGTTTTGTAAAAGTTTAATAAATAATACATTTATAAGGTACTGTTTTCATAAGCGTCATATCGACTGGAACAATTATACGGAAATCGAGCAGCATTTTTTAGGACTATTTTTAGTGTACAAACTTTTTAAACAAATAGACTATACTGTATTTAGTCGATTGTGTGGATAGTAAATAAAAGCAGATATATGTTAGCATCTACGATATACATGTATAGTAAGTATTAAAAAATCTGTTAGAAAATGCGAAAGTACACGAAATATGACAAGATTAAATATTTCTTCGGACAAATAGATAATATGACAAGGTAGATTCCCTCTTGATTCAACTTATTATTATTGGAGATCTGACGGAAGAAGAAACAGAGAGAAAAGGATATTTATTTCAATGTAACATCATATGGAGTAGGAGATTATAATTGCGTACGTAGAACGGAAAAAGTATTTGACCTTTCGGTGCTCTTCCGGTCTGGACGTGTTTTCCATATTTCATTTATTTCAATGGGTGTGGTTGTCAATGGTTTTAAGTGAAAAGGGAAGAGATTTCTTCTTCGACTGACAAGCGATGGACCCTATTTTAATGAAATATAAGTGTATCGAGGAAGACATTCTACGATCGTTAAAACACAGTGGCATTGAGCATCGGTACGATTCTGTTTAACTAGGCCACACTGGTACCCGCCTAACTTAACCTGTACTAAACACGATCAGGTTTCTGTTTTAAATATCACGAAATATTTCAACTTAATTGGTCTTTAATTAATATTCTATGATTTGGAAGAATTGAAGAGTTATTCCAAATATATTATCCTGATTTGATTTCATCTATATTGACTTTCAAGAATGAGATATTAAAGAAATGCTTTGTTGACATTTGATTATCTGTCAGTGTCAAAATATTTCATCACTCGCATTTTGTATATTCATCTATTTTCTACTTTTTTTTACATTGTCTGATTGGTAATACCGGTGTCAATTTTTAATTATACGCAATAGTAAGTATGAAACTTAAAAAAATATGCATGAATTACAGGACAAAGGCAAATACTGGGTTATGGCTTGGTCCACTAATTGGTCTAAGTGCAGCGATCACATTATTAAGAGAGGACAGTTATTCGGAAACATGCTTGATAGTAGGAGTGACAGGCTTTGGATTGGTAATTTGCTCGATATGCGTTTATCTTACATTAGTCCTGGTTAAAACTAATGTAAGGGATTTTCAAGCTATGTACTTTGTACCTGCAATTACAATGTCTATATACTATCTCTATAACGCCAATAAAGGTACAGCAAATTGTGTATTCTTTCCAATATATAATATTAGAACGCTATGAATTTATACATCAACGGATTTCCCGATTGAGATATATACGTTTCTTATCGTCTTATGTTCTTAATAATTTAATGTTTTTCTAATATATTAAATCCTGATCAAGTTACGATTTTCATTAAACAAGAACAGGATTAATAGTGAGTGCTGTATGGGGCATAACTGTAGGAAGTTTGGGCACATGGGGTGTCCTACAATTAATGTGCACTTTTCCATGTTGTTTTACAATTGGGGAAGCGACTAGTGTCATGCACGGTGGGATTTTATTCCTTATCTCAGTGGTGACAAACTTACCATTACGATATCACTTACCACCGATTCACAATAGCGACGTTGTTACTGCTATTCTTCAGGTAAATTTTTTTTCACTGGTTGCTTTTAAAATTCTTCTTTACATATTACCGTGCAACCTTAAGAGATCTAAGTTTTAGGTGGGCATTTTATATGTCATAACTATCTGTCTACTATGTGGATATTTCCCAAAATTACACTCAGCAATATATTTCTATCCGGTAACAGGCACTCTTCTAGTTTGCTTAGCTCTTCCATGTTTATATATTGTAATAAATCAGAATCCTATAGTTTGGGTATTGTATTTTGTGCTTGAAAACAAAAGGAAGGTAAGTTATTCACCGTTAACATTGTCGCACAGCTACTGTAGAAAATCGAATCATCGTTATACAAGATTATTCTTGTTTTGAAACATTGCAGACGTTATTACTCGCATACTGGATTGGCTGTTTATTTTTGGGCACAATATTTCTAGCGTATCAAACATTTCAAAATTCTCACGCTTCAACGTCTGCCAGGAAAACTTTCCACTTGCTGGCAGTTTTTGTTTATATTCCTGGTTTAATATACGAACCAACGCTGTTATATCTTGCGAGTGGCGTAATATTTGGAATATTTATGTTTCTGGAGGTACGCATTTGTTCTAGTTAAATCTAACTGACAAAATGTAAGTATTGTCAGTAAAATAATATAACTCATTTCAGTTAATACGATTCCTGAGAATACCACCGTTGGGGGAAGCTCTACATACAAGTTTTGCTGTATTCGTTGACGAAAAGGATATTTTGATTTCATTGACTCCTTTATATTTACTTTGCGGGTTATCCTATCCATTGTGGATGCCGACAAATAATCTTCCTTTAGAATGTTTAATAAGCGGTGTATTAGCCGTTGGTGTCGGTGATACTGCGGCCAGTTTCGTTGGAAGTAAATGGGGTAGGCACAAGTGGCCGTCTTCCGAGAAATCAATCGAAGGCACAATTGCTTGTATTCTAAGTCAGGCAGGACTGATATGGATTCTGGCATATACTGGTATGCATCTTATAAGTAACATTCCTATTATATCCAGATTGCAAAACCAATTTTGGTACATGCGCCGAAGTTTGGCTAAGAATAGTCTGCGCGTGCAAAGTTCTGCGCAATTAGTAACTGCGAATCTTCGCAGCCGATTCAATTTAAATCACCGACAAATACAGTTCGTTTTTCTTTATTTTAAATAGGTTACATCAGCGGTGGTTGGGTACTTCTAAGGATTTTATTGGCATGTGTAGTCGTATCGTTTGTCGAGGCACGGACTAATCAAGTCGATAATTTAGCATTACCATTGTTGATGTACACATGCATGGCCATATGAGCAAACAGTACTACCGAGCATCGAGGTGGACAACATGAATGTTTCTCTTTGCAAGTTGAGGATTCGAAAATGAAATACGATTTTCATTGTGAAAATGCTTTAATGATATTTTTGGCACAAAACACAAATTACGGTTAACTATAATTAACCGTATTTTGATATACTTGAGTTTGTCAAGTTTACCTATTGATTGTTAAACTTGTTAATATTGCTTAGGTAAGTCCTCAAGTTTATGACGCGTAGCCTGTTTATGATGCGGCATATTATCATGTTTTCGAGTTGATCGATTGTGAGATCGTAATATGTCTCGATGCGTCTAAAAGAACGTTTGATAAAAAATATACGGCTAAAATTAATGTGTATAGACTGATGGGGAACTTGCAGCTATCAGTGTTAGAGTTTTTGGTAACTTATATATGCGAAATCGATAGCTAGTCATGACTTTGGCTTTGTAGCTGTTCGGCAGTGTTTGTTACTTCGTGTATGTATTCTACATTTTGATACGAATACTAATTTATGAATGTAGTTCGGATATAAATATTTGGAAGTTATATTTTGTAATTAACTACTATTTTCTCATACTTGCCTCGGGTGATGTATTCAGTCCGTGGAATGTTGCTTATGCAAAATGTTGGTAGTTATCAACATCCAAATATATGTCAAATTAAAAGTTTTCAGATCCAACGTAATTTCACGTGGATCACATTAACAAAACTCTAATGACTGTAATTATTATAATACACCGAAATAATGTCTACCTGATTTAAAATAACGGTTGTAACAGGTGTTCAACGTTATCTAACGTGATGCAATTGTACACACATTTTCGAAACATACTTTACTCATTCCTTATACTCTTTTTATATTTGTCTTCGAATTTCCATCATTTTCAAACCTTTGATCTTTTGAATTTGTTTTAATAAAATATTTTCATAATTATGTACATCTGTTAATATACCATTTCCCGTTGAACAAATAGATAAATTGGAGGGTTTTTTTTTTTTTTTAAAAAATCCAACGTTCGATTGGTTTCCTTCCAGTTTTTATTGACCACACAGCCTTAAAATCTGATCGCATATGACATTTCGGCATAAGCCATGCCTTTACGCGTACATGGGATTACGGAATGCGTGAAAAAGCACCGATTTCTTGCCAATTAGCCTTCGCACTGAAAAATCGCATAATCGTTACCTCAGTCTGCCGGTCTAGTTTCATAACATCGCTATGTACCAAGAAATATGATGAGGCTTACTTCCGATTTCTAAGCTTTCGCTGTATATAAAACTTTACGTCAGCCTGAATATAAGAGTACTTATGTCATGAAATACTGTTATAACCGACGTTGAGGAAAAACAAAGCCATTTAATAGTAGGTGTTATAATAATGGGTAGAGTAAAAATGTAATAGGAACTGTGCATGATTCTGATTATGACACGGAAACATACAAAAAAATATTGAGTGAAATGTAAAGGCGAATTGATATATATATAGTACCATACGGTAGCAAATGTATCATCATTTCTCTTGGTAGTTAATGCGAGTTGAGTCTTGGATCCGTTGGCGAGGCTCCAATGCACTGAATACTTAACGGTAATTCGTTACAGGTGTTATTGTTATGTGTTGACGCTTACTACGTATACGTATATTAGATTAATTTAATGTGCGATTAAGTCGTCAGCTAGAAAGAGTGCTGTTAGGCATATTTACTGCTCCAAGTGTTTCTTGTATGGTTGCTTTGCTGATGATCACGAATTCATTAATCGATGCTGAATCTCTCAATCAAAGAGATCGGTCAACGAGAAAAGTCCTATACTTGCCGGTATTCATCGTTACGAATCTTACTGGCACAATCCCAGTAAAAATGATATTTACGAAGACCTCAACGCATACTTCTGTCTGGCTTAACACTAACTATGGTAATGCTGTATCGTACGAAAATAATCCAGATCCGTCTTGGGTTTCGGTGTTTCGAACTTCTTAAAACCTGTTTCTTCTTTTTTTTTTTGCTCCTAATTTCGTTTTCTCTCATCGTTCCTTTTCGGGGAAGCTACGGTTTCTTGATGTGTCGTGTGTATTATCTCATATCTCTATATATACGAAGATATACAAAAATGCATGGTACATATAGAAGAAGAAATGATCAGATAGTGATTCTTCCGTCAAGTTTCCGAGTGTATACGATTGGCGGGTTTCAATATACATAAATGCGCACATGTACATTTGCGGGAAGCGAACTGATAGGACGCTGTCCCCTTGTATCGTTTTAGAGAATTCTTGGATAGATCCCTTGGAATTTCCATGTGAACTTTAGAGATCGTGCAGGAATCAATATAAATATTCCGGTATGTATGTCCATATGTATGTGTGTATGTTTGTATATGTATCTCTGTGCTGAAAGGAGTAACAATCCACGTTCCGCTCACACTCACAAATCTGAAGATGTTGGCCCGAGCTACGAGGGGTATGTTTGAGTGTGAAGCTGCATGTAGCAAATTCTTTAATCAATTTCGATCAGCGCAGACATTTATAACTGAGAAACTAAGGTACAAGCGGATGTAAGCGAGTTCTTGACGCTCGTTTTGTTCGACGCTTTATTGGAAATTCTTCGTATCAGCCGTGTCGCGACGAAGGACTAGATTTTCTCTAGATTTCCGGACACACTAGAACTTCCATTATCCAAAATATTTTTTGTTCCAGTTTTGAAATACGATAAAATCAAAATTAAAGATTACTTTATTATGTGTTTAACATATAAAATTATGTACAAATAAATATTGATTTTATTTCACTTTAACTTAAGCATCGCATACTTAAAACATGTTCTATTATGGAAAAATGTTTGTTTATCGAAATATTTTTATTCCCTGATTAGTCGGGATAAATAGAAGTTCTATTGCACTTCCAAAATACGCTTTAGTTGATGGTGTACGTTTGTAATAGATGTAATAGAGATATGATCAGTGATATTTGTTGAGTATCAGTTGAGTCAGAGCATGAAAGTCTCCTGGTTGTACTGATCAATTCGATCGACGTATTTTGAAAAAGTTAAGAGCAAGATGAAATTAAGTGCTCAAATATGAGTAACATCGGTCAGACGCGAATGAATTTCACAAGAACGGTGATTTCCCAGCATTCCAATAGAGCGACGTTCAATTATATGATACAGTATGTCCGTGAATCAGGTGGAACCCCTTAATACGCAGACCATTCATGTAAATCCTTTAATTAGCGTGAGTTATCCTCGAGCTCCACGCAACAAACGGACTTTACGAGACGTCTTACTACACACTACTTATTATACTTGTTTCTTCCTCGAATAGTTAATGTATCTGTAACTGTATAATAATTAAATAAGTACATCGTATAACTCTCGATCTCGTGTGATGCTGTTCGCTTCTCGTCGCTTAGCATTTCGGTGCATTGCGGCTTCTATTCCGATTTGTTTGGCCTCTAATACACGGTTTACGATCCAGTCATATCTTCAATTTTTGACCTACGGTCACTCGCCAGCTATCATAAATATGTGCATGTACTCACGGATAAAACTTTCCAATTTTTATATCTTAAATTGTCCGGATTTTTTTATTTCCACACTGTTCAGGTAACGAATAATATGAGTGTTCAAGATAATTTAATGCTTATTACTTATAATTTTATGGATCTTCTCTAATTCGACAAATTGTTTTTAAAGTATCGCTGGCGTAACATGGAAATTGGAATTTTAGATATTTCAGATCAGCGTATTATTGAATACGCGAACTCCGTTAAAATCGAAAACCAGCCTATTCGAATGAGCTTTGGTTTTAAAGGCCTAACATTTTCTCTGATTAATTTAATAGTCGAAATATTATTTGATATATGGGTTTTGAATTTTTGCATAATTGTATTATTCGTGATCTGTCTGTCTTTACTTTCGATTCCGGTGCCTGCTATGTAACTCTTTATCGTTGTGTACCTCTTCCTTCTGACCCTCACTTTACGGTTTCTTTCAATTTCTCCACTTTTACTACTAACGTGTCCCTCTTTCTTATTTGAATCGAAAAAACTCTGTCGAGAATTCTCAAATATTCCTGTCATACAACTTCTCTGTCCAGTTTCCTTCTTTTTTAGTTACAAGGAAGAACGAGATGGTCTTGGAAAAATTCTCTATAAAAAAAATAAGCACTTCTTTTTATGGCGCCGTTTATTGACTTTTAGGCGTTGCTCGACGATTCTTTCTGCAAAAGTCTTATCCTCCCTTTCTCTCTCATTTATCTGATATTTTTTTCTCGTACCGCCCGTTCGATGCTGGTTTTATATCTGTCGGTTTCTAACAATTATGGCGCGGCTCATCGATCATACTGCACTTGTTTATAATGGCGCATACGTAATGCACAATGCAAAGCATAAATTAGTCGTATTGAGAATGCGGAAGAAAAAGCTGAATTTTTTATGATGTAGTACCCGGCAGAATGCAAACACGATTCGTTTATTTGTGAGCACAGGAGGAGTTTTAAGATCACTTTAATTTTAGAAAGCTAAAATGATCTTAAAATTTCTATGGTCAATGTCGATGACAGTGGTTGTGAATCACCATAAGTACACGCGCGTTTTGTAAATACATATGATATTGTATACAATCGTATTCAGTTCCACACGAACGGGGTCTCACAGTGTGCATTCTTCCCGCGCATTCTCAATTCACTCTTCTCCGTTAATCTTCATCGTGAAATCCGATTTGTGACGGTGGATAGAGACACGCAGCCATACTAATTGTAAGAAGAAAGATCAAGTCGATAACAATGCCTCGTTTTACAGAATTTAAAAGTCATTGCTGCATTTGAATCGACGTGTTTATCGAAACAATTGTATTCTGATAAAATGAAGGTAAAGGCAGAAACTGAACATCGAAATCGGTATAATGCTCTACTGCGATCTGCGATTTGCTAGTTAAAGGGCGAGCCGCCACTTTTTTTCATGGAAACACGATAGACTTAAACTGATTTCATACCCCTTGGTAAATTACATATTTACAATTACAGCGCTGCTTGGCCAACGTAATCTTGTGACCCCGTTCGATGATCTTCCATGTGCCATCTTATACCCGCTCAAACTTGAGCATACTTCGCCAGAGGTCTCGGAAAGCCACCACAAGCCTCTTATTCTAGAAAACGTGACATTCGGTATTCCAGTTCGTCGGTTGTCAAAACGTTCTAATTGTAAGATGTTGTAAGAGCTGGAGGGGGCTGTTGGGGCAGCCGAGTCTAGTTACTCTTGAGTAGGTACTTGTTTCAGTGTTGCTTCAAGCTCTTCTTCTTCCTTTCATCTCGACCCTTGTGCTTGGAAATGCGTCTTATGATCAATTAGCACAGCAAACACGATTAGCAGACAGTAATTAAGCGCACATTCTAACGAATCTTCGCTGACTTTCATGAAACTTCCAATTTCATTAAGCGAATCTACTATTTTCAGTAATTGTGCGTTAATTAAAAGCTTCCAGGAATTCTTTGAAGATTGAAGAACTTGAAGAATGTTAATGTGAAATATTCAATCAGAAATTGTGATTTCAATTCGACGCGTTTGCACAACATTTAACAACAGAGTATAGGTGAATTACATTTCAGCTCTGATTATGAGCATTTTATCAATGCGCTGCTATTTCTTCCTTTTCTCTGGTCATAAGAGAAAGTGCGCAATGGGAATCTTATGGTTACCATTATTATCATTATCATTATTAATATTATTATTGTTATTATTATTATTATTATTCGTGTGATTTGCGTCCATTGAGAGTGTAGGTACCGCAAAATACGAATATAGTCAGCATGTGCAACCATTATAATCAGTTGCCTCGGTCGCCCCAGCCCCACATCTTTTTTATTTTCTCCATTTTGCTCTTCGAGTAACTTCTGTATATCATTGGTCTGATCTTTACGCCTTCACTCTCATCTTTCGTCGTCTATCTGCCTAGTTATATACTTGTATTCTTTTGGTGCTTTTAACCACCTGCTGCTCCCCTTCCTTCCGTTTTAAGATTCTTAACAGCTATTGTATGTCGCGTGTCGTCAAGCGCCCTTCTGTCTTCACTCTTTTGCTTCTCTCCGCCATGAGCGTTCCACACTACTTTTCGAGTCATATATGTATATGTATTCATGCATGCACTCATATGGATTATGTATTACGCCGCCCGTGTAGTATCCACCATATCCACCTAACACCAACCACTTGCTCAAGATCTTATGCGTGCAATTTTGTATGCGGAACTATGTTCTTTTACCGTGTACGTATGTATGCATTTATAGTTGACATGTGATTAAATCCGTTTTCGCCTATAAATAATTAGTCGATTTCTGTATGAATAATCTCTGTGCAAAAAGTAATGGAAGTAACTGTCGGTGGTGAACTCAACAAGTTTTTATAAATTCTCTCATTGTAACTATTGGGGTTGATGCATTGCTCGGTAGCGGAGAGAGCATATCGAGATTTTTGCTCGAAGACTGAAAGCTGAAGACTGAAGACTAGTCTAACATAGATCGAGTTAGTCAGTATTGTTAGGATTACAAAACAGGTCGTTCCTACTGCATTGCAAGTAGGTTTCGTAGTTGTTGTTGTTGTTGTTGGTATGTAGTTGTCGGTGATGGAGCCGCGGTGGTGGATGTCGAGGGGAATGGAGTGGTGTGTCACGGTGGGCCTTTTGAGAACGCTGGGGGCGGGATTCCGGGAAAGTCGACTGCATAAGAGACTGTCTATGGACGTTACCCCGTCAATTTGTGCCAAGCAGCAATCTGTCGGCGGGGCGAATTGTACACATCGTCCCAGTGGCTCATTACGGTACTCTCGCAATTAGCACCACCAAACTTCAATCGACCAATTACCTTCAAGTTAAAAAGATTTATCATAAGTTTGCTGTAATTTACTTAAAAAAATTAACACCAATAACAAATCGACAAAAATAGAGAAACTTACTTCATTTTTCGTAACACGATCGCAGTCAAGTAACAGGAATTCAAGACTGATATTATTCAGGTTGGCACCGTTCGGTATGTCGAATTCGAAGGATTCGTTGAATACCGGGTCGAGAGTATCTTTTTTGACGTGAGTCTTCCTCTTGGTGATACGTTGCGAGTTGTATAGCAGATAAATTTTTACGTACGAATCGGCGGTGCCGGTTACATCCATCCTTGGCAAATTACATGCCTTCAAGACTACTACTGTCAGTCGACTTGTACCCGGATACCAACCGAGAGAGACCAGTAATTCACCACGTCCTTGTGACTGTATCTATGAAACAAAACGCATTATCGTTCGCATTACGATACCTTTAAGAATTCTATTAATCTCTGATCGTATTATAATAGAAAAATTTAAATGATTTCGCTGCATATTTCTACCTTCAAGCCTCTGGGGCAAATTTTCTGGTGAAGACACACTATAGGGTTGTCAGCATATTCTAAATCGGGCGCAGATGACAAGGCGTACGTTAATTCGCCGATTACGCTGTCTCTGGAGTATTTATCGAAACTCATCACAATGAAGTGCAAGCTGATACTCTATAATTCAGAAAGAAAAGACCATTAGACCTATATGTTAGCAATTAATTTTAAAATAGTTCAATTTTGTGTTTTTATTTTCCACACACTCGAATGCTTCCATAGGACTCATGAGATTTATATCTATTCATTTTTTTTGCATATTCCTCATTTTTCCTTTTTCACAAATCGATCCGTATTGTATAGCTATTTTTATTCTGAACCGTTTTATATTTAACTGGTATCATTCTGGATTATTATCGGCCAAATACATAATCTACTAAACTTAACCCATGCTCCAATCTGACTCTTTTGCCGATATACGTGCAATCACGAAAAATTTAATTCCAACATGGGTCACTTGTTGGGTCTCTTATCTCGTAACGAATTCTACACAGAGTGGACAGTGTTAACATGATCACCTAAGATTATTGCACAGTGAACCAGACAAGTTAAAAAGTTCAACAAATTATCTTACAAGTGTTAGCAAGAAATCAGTGCTAATAAATAATTGATAAAAACTGTATCATAATAATCAGTCCAGTAATATCAGAATTATTATTGTTGTTATTGTGCTTGTTGTTTTTGCTGTTGGTATTACGTTTTCAAGAACTGTGGCTGTTCGCCGCATTGCAGAATAATTCGAGATGATCACGATAGACAACTTACCCTCTATATCAATTCTTATTGATCCCATAAATACTATATAAAATATATTTTCTAGTTTAATCAAATTGCAAAGAAATCTAAACAATGACATACCTGAAGTTGGGCAATTGATATTCCAAAGAAAACAAATTCTTCGTCGTATACCGGATTTCTGGTATTCTTGACGAACCTTGTTTTAACGCGGTGTTGTCTATCAGGTAGTAATTGGAGCTTCACGTAGGGGTTCTGTTGGCCCCTTGCAGACAAATCCTCACACTTGAGTACTGTTACTCCAAGAGCATTCTTTTCCCGCATGTACCATAATTTAAATGATAGATATCCCAGGTTGTCTTTGCTGTCTTTGTTGTCAGATCCATTACTCTTCTCACGTTCAACCTTCTCTGAATTCTCGATTTCCGCTTTGTCACGCTCATTTTCGATGCTTAGGGTTGTCTCACCCGATGGTGTTTGCACTGGTGTGCCTTAACAATACGTTTGGGTCTTTATTTATTTTTATTCTATTTACTACCGATCGTCATTTCTTACATCGGAAGAAATGTTTAACCAGATAATTATAGTTTTTTTTTTCTTTGTCGGAAAATAGCAAGAAAACTCAGGCTAAATTGTTGATTATATCGTTCGTACGTAGAGAAAATACATAATAATATGCGACAAGTGATTCGGAGATGTATCCTTTCAAAAGAAATTACACTGTACTGAGAAAATTGAAATTTGGATTTTAACTTATAGATGGCAATAGCGTAATAGCTATCAGACTGAACACTTAAAACCTCTGGTTGACATTGTTCACACAACCGTAACATCGAACAGCACCTTTAATATCAGAATCTCCCCTAATAAAAATAGCTGTAATGGCTGCGAAACATCAATAAATATAACATTTAAAACACGGTCCTAATTAAAAATCAACAGCAAGTTTACCAACAACATTGTTTGTGAAAGTTTGAACCGCTTTAACAATCGTTGGGAACGTTATATATACAATGTGTCGTATTGTCTATCCGATGCATCATACCGGATCAGTTAACATTTGCGTGGGATTGCACGTTTACCTCCAGTTTGAGGAGTCCTTGGTTGCGAAGCAGGATTAGAAGAGTGCGAACCAGTTGGACTTGGCGTCTGACCGCCAGAACCTGGCGGACTTTTAGCGGGTCCAGTTGGACTTGGACTTTTCTTAAGATAATGGCTGGTGGTACCTGGACTCTTCACCGCCGTTGGTTTCCTGTGTGGTGGCCGAAACGCAAGGGACTTGTCAGAATTGAGCTTCGTGTGCTCGCGGCGCCGTCGACACAGCCACCAGGTCATCGCGGCGGCGCACACCAGGAACGCGCCACCAATGCATAGTACAACTATTGTCGCCGTCGACACTGCAATTACATGACCGCAGGCAACCCTTTTACTTCATCACGATCATAATAATCCGATACATAATATACGTAGAATAAATAGGTTCTCCGGCAAAAAATGTTCATACCATTTTCAAGATTTGTACTATACATAGTGCATATAACTATTGCAGAAACATTATTACTAATTTCATACGGTTAACACTGAGCATTCGAAGAACATAGAGACGCTGGAGAACCTTTCGCAGATATTTGTGAAGCACACCTGAATTTTCCAATCAAGTAAACTTCATCATAATCGAGTATGTTAGGGTGACAATTCAATACCATTGCATCGGGTCAATATTATAGTCGGTATAATGGATGGAGAAGGAAAATTGAGTTTGGACTCGTGGGATTTGGAAAAAAAATGTCCCAATAATCATCTTAATGACGCAGATGCGCCAGCGAGCAGCCCACAACCCTCTTAGCACTTATCTTCGGTTGGTCCCCGGCGTTCAATAGAACACTATTCCTTTTTTCAATATATTAAACGCGTTTATGGATTAATTTCGAATTTAATTCAAACTAAAATAACTGAGATTTCATATTTTTCGATAAGATGCGTTTGCAATGCAACACGGCAGCGTGGTAACGTTACTGTAATTATTCAGACTTCTAAGTTTTGAGTCATACAATCGATTGAGAAGATAATAATCTAGAAAAATTCCCAGATACGACAATTTCCAAAGGGGTAGGTTAAATCAAGGGTGACTAAGAAGCCTCTTGAGGACCAATGACTCAGGAGACTAGCGGAGCCAGGGTAAACCAAATGAAGGCGTTTCCGGATGATTGGTTCATGATGGGTAACAGCTGTTGTCCGTTAAATTTCTTTTTCTCGAAGCAATTCATTTTGTCTGGCTACGTATACTATACACTACTGCTTTTTCATGGATCACAGTAGTGAAATATTCGCATCCAGATAGCAGGATTACAATAGAGCTAGGATGCTGAACAGGACTTGGATCAGGCTAGAACGGGAGAAAGGTCTAGAATTTGTCAGAAAGACTATGATCAAGAAAGATTTGCAAATGTTCCAGAAATTCAAACGGGAAACGAAAATGTAACAAGTGAAACAAGATTGTGGATAGAAGTGTTTCCTCGCGCAATCATCGCAGAAGCAAATGATAGCGCTGAATGTGACATACAGAAGCTGATGGTTTTCGAAGTTTACGAGGATGAGGATAATCACTCACCGGAATCGACGGGTCGGATGAGAGGTCCGTCCTCAGCCGTTCCTTCGACCATGGTCGGTCACGTTTTCACCGTTTTCAGGACACTTTCAGTAGCGTAAGTCTTTCAGCCACGGCGCGCAGAACGAATATTTACGGCGTGTGGACCGTCTGTCCTCCGCGAAAGTGAGCATCGGACAAGCTTCGCGATCAATAGTCACACAACTCCAGACTTGCGCGGTACAAAACACCGGGAACGGGAAAAGAACCGTGGAGTACATCGACCACGCCGGTTGCACCGATCCTCCGATCGCATCCATTCCGTTAACCGCGCAGATCACCCTCAAACGTGTACCATATTGTTTAATGGTACCAAATCATATAAAGTCTAGGATAAATTCATAACATATGAGATCGACCTGAACAATGACTATAATGATATGTTAATTGCATGTTTTTTCTACGTTCGGATAATGTAGAGTTTCCTATTCTTTCGATTAAAAGTGGTAAAACTTCATTAGATGGTACCAAGGGGAATAAAGTATGAATAATATGTTCTCAAGATCAGCGGTGCAAAAAAGTTATAGGGTAATGACTTTTGTAGCCAAGTTGTGTAAGAAATATTCGAGGAAATGTTACCCGAATCCTTTGAAAGGTTGAGGTTTACTTAATTAAATATTATATATTGATAATGGATTTGCAGTTCAGTTTTTGTTAGTTTGTATTCGCGGCACTGACTGCTGTAGTCATATCTCCTATGACCAAACAATTAGGTTTCAAGTAGAATACTGTTGAAATGAGCGTCGAAGAGCGTTGTTTAATCGCTTTTTCTATTTGTATAATGATAATAATAAGATTACTATTACGAGACGGCGAAGGTATACAGTAGTCTTCTATTCATTATGAAATTAACTGTTTGGGATGCAGCGCATGCATTTACTTCGACACGAGACCAATTGGCATCGCTATTATCTTGGAAATATAGTTCGTTTGTTGTGAAACTGTTATTCGTAGTTGAGCTTTTGTATTTTCAACTGATGACGCCAACAGCAAAACCAATGTTTTAGCCGGGATTTCGATTTTTCAGTTTCGAAACTTTAACTTTAAAATAAAATAAACATTATTACACAGAGTTTGTAAATTCTATTATGTCTATTTATCTATAAATTAGTAACAATAGTAGTTGTTTCACGCGTCGAAGAATCGATTTCCTTCTCTCTATCATTGAAACAGTTAATCCTCAGATGCAAATTAACATTGATTGTCTCCGCTCTAGGTCATGGCGCATACGTTTCATCCACGCAAATCAAAACAAAAATATCATCTTTCAATGACACAATACACTACAGTCTGATATATATTATTTTAAATGTGATCTATAAACCATAGGAAAGGTCGGTTGGAGTTGCATTAGAAAAGTCTGAGTTTTACGAGTGTTTCGCTGAATTGAATCAGTTTGAAAAAAATGTGTAATCTTTTTAAATCGTAAGTCGCGTAGTGATGGCGTGAGTGAGCTCTGTCGAAATATCAACCGAGTGCAAAGTAACGTAGGCGCAAGAGAGTAAGCGAGTAAGCCAGTGTCAGCAGGCGGAAAGCGCAAAGCAGCGCAGAGCACCGCGCTGCAGTGCAACGTCAATATATCGTTCAAGATCACGCACGTATGTATAGACGTTGTTTTAATTGGCCTCAATTACTGTCAATAATTTTGTGACTTTTAATAATTTGCTCGGGTCGTTCGTTGAGTGAAAGCCGATCGAGAGAAACCTCGGAAATCGTGAGCCAGTCAGTGGGAATTAGAAGGTTCGGAGGGGAAGATTACTGGATGGCCTTGAATGTGGATCGGACTATTCGGACTGGATCGGGCGATTGTTTCAGAAAGGCGATGTGACAGTCAATTCTTACAAATTTGGGGTTTTTCTCGATCGTGAATTCGCGGTACGAATTTTAACGAGTGGATTGATCAGTGAAAAGTTCTACTGTGCAGGTCAATTGTCCATACACACAACGAAAGCCCAAGGAAAAATATGAGGTGATCACGATCTGTTGGTATATACGATAGTGTTCATCATCGCGAGGTTAGTTATTTTTTGGTTCTCTGTTAATCACTGTTGACGTCGTCATCCTGATCATCGCCGCGGTTTTTCGTTTCTTTCCGTGTGACGTTTATTTACGACGAAGGTTCGTTTGCAATAGGAAAATAATATTGTCATACTGTATACGTCGTACATCAGTTTACAATACATATGACACATTGGATATGTGTACATAATATAAATATATATACTCTCAATTCTGTATGCCCCGCTCCTTCGACCGATCGTCCAAACGCTAATGTGCTTTCAAATTTATTTAAGCTCAGTCGCTCTGTACTGCTGTCACAGTCGCACATATACTTTTACCAAAAATTATCGTGTCGCAGTATTTTCTTTCTTTTATTTCTGTTGATACTGTCAGAATTCTTATCAAGACTTATTGGCGCGCGGTGGAGATGAGGCACTGATAACACTGTATAACAGATAAATATTTTTGGCAAGCACATATCGAGGAATTAATTTTTTATAACAAATAATCGATCGCTAAATAACGTTGCTACTAGAGAATTAAATTGTAAGATTTCAAATTCTTGAGAACTATAATTTTGTGATTTAATAACTTTTGTGAATTTGTTCCTCACGGGCCCTTTTGGGCAATAGTAATATCTTTACGGCTTTCTTTTCAGAAGAAAGCACGTTTCATTGGTATTATATTGGTGCTAACTCAGTACAAGGGATTGACAATTTGACACACTCTCTTTATCATGAGTCGTGTACGATATTGTTTGATTGGCATAGGCCGGATAGCATCTTCGAATAGTGTAACATACAATGGTACTTAAATACTTTATTTTATTTTGCCATAAGAATTTTTTTCGTTTATGTACTGCACTATATGCTTATTTTAGCACAAAATATCATTAGAGTGACAGCAGTTAGAGCTTTGACAACTACTGGAGTACTGAGTAAAGCACCTCAAGAACCAACTTATCCAACCAAAGATCAGGGTGGCGGACAGTATGGATCCTCTGGCAGTGGAGGCGGAAAGAAAAATACGCTTACTTGTCCAAAGTGCGGCGACCCTTGTACTCATGTCGAAACATTTGTCTGTGAGTAATTATTACTTAATGCGTGGTGACAGTGGCATTTTTCTTGAATTCCTGCAAAATTTGAGCATCTCTTTTAGCATCGACGAGGTTCGTAAAATGTGAGAAGTGCCATCATTTTTTTGTCGTGCTATCAGAGGTAGACTCCAAGAAGTCTTTGAAAGAAGCTCTCCGTGCTGAGGACAGTAAGCAAGGTTTCTACAGGAAACCTCCGCCACCACCAAAGAAGGTAACGATAATTGGTATATCTGTACGGTTGGTTTTTGGGATAAGCAATCTTATTGCAAGATAATATTTTTCAGATATACGAGTACTTAAATAAACACGTAGTTGGGCAAGAGTATGCAAAGAAAGTTCTAAGCGTTGCGGTATACAATCACTACAAACGGATCTACAACAATTTACCAGCGCAAGGTGCAGCTCAAGGAGGCTCTCATTCGTCTGGTACACAAGATTCGAATCAAGCGTACAATCAAAGAAGTTTTAAACCATGTAAATAGGCTTTCAAGCTCCGTGTCGTGTTGCTCATTGAATTTAACATTAATTCAAATATCAATCTGATAAATCGGAGTTTCAAGACCACTGCGATTATTATAACGTATATTAATATTAGTTTCATCAAAGACGTTTTAACAGTCGTAAATACACCCTTTTAGAAAATTCAGAAAGATCACACAACACCAAAAAAGAATGTGATCATGAAATTGAACACAGAATAATCGTTTTTTTTTATTGGTTGTAGACTTGCTGCACATCTCTGGTGTTGGAAGTTCCCTTGGTGTTGGATTTCCGCCTGGTATCCCTGGTAGTGATCAGAAAGGAACAGGTAGTCAATCCGCGGCTGGTTCGGATATCTTGGACAGCAAGCAGCACCAATTGAAACTCGAAAAGAGTAACATTCTATTGTTGGGTCCTACTGGTTCCGGAAAAACACTACTAGCGCAAACAATTGCTCAGTGCTTGGACGTTCCGTTTGCTATGTGTGACTGTACGACACTAACGCAGGCGGGCTATGTTGGAGAAGATATAGAAAGTGTTATAGCGAAACTTCTGCAAGATGCCAACTATGTAATAGACAGAGCTCAAATGGGTATCGTCTTCTTAGACGAGGTCGATAAAATCGGTACTGTTCCCGGGATACATCAACTTCGTGATGTGGGGGGTGAAGGTGTACAACAAGGCATGCTTAAGATGTTAGAAGGCACAATAGTAAATGTACCGGAGAAAAATAGCTCGCGGAAGCTTCGCGGTGAAACTCTACAGGTTGATACAAGTAATATTCTCTTCGTCGCGTCAGGAGCTTACAACGGACTGGACAGGTTAATATCGCGACGAAAGACCGAAAAGTATCTTGGTTTTGGTGCCACTTATACAACTGAGAGCCAAGGAAGAAGAGCTGCTAGTCAAGCGGATGTTGCGAACATGTCACCGTCCACATCATCGGATAACAAGGAAAAGGATCACTTGTTGAAACAGGTCGAGGCTCGTGATCTCATTGATTTCGGAATGATTCCCGAATTCGTTGGTAGATTTCCAGTCCTTGTACCATTTCATACTCTCGATCAAGATATGCTCGTCAGGATACTCACAGAACCGAAGAATGCTATGGTACCGCAGTATCAAATGCTCTTTTCAATGGACAAGGTGCGTTGTTTTGACTTGTATCCATTCAGATTTTAAGCCAAGTTTTTCGTTTTTTGTTTTTTTAAACAATTATTAACATTTTGTTAAAAGGTGGAACTTACATTCACGCCAGACGCTCTTAAGGCGATCGCAACTTTAGCCATGGAAAAGAAGACTGGTGCGAGGGGTTTGCGAGCAATTATGGAATCACTTCTCTTGGACCCAATGTTTGAGATACCAGGAAGCAACGTCACGTCAGTTCATGTAACAGAGGCTTGTGTACGAGGACAGGACAAACCACAATATGTAAAACGGGGTGATGTCAGCGAGGAAGAGGTGCATCGTGCACAGCAAGTACAAAATTAACAAAAGTTGTATCACAATTGGAAGCTATTCTTTTTCTTTCGTCCGTAACGGTTGATATACTGTTTCACGAAAGTTAAATTGATCTTGTAAATTTGAATGTTTATTTGTCAGATCTACCATTTTTTTAACGAACAGCAATAGTTCACGGGCTACACTGTTAAAATGGTAGATAGTGATTAAAGGTTCTGACAGCACGGGTATTATTTGACAAAGTTGCTACTTCGTTTGAAGAAGAAATTTTTTGTTTTTAACATAAACTTGCATAATGTGACACTGTTTCTGATGGAAGTTTGTGAATTGTTGTTAATGTTATACAGCAAAGCACGCACTTTACCGAGTTTGCAAGACACAACTCTAGCAAACCCACTTACTGACCAATTTCACACGATCAATCGGCTTTGCAGTTGGTTCCTTGAGCAGTCTGGTAATTAGCATTACTTGCGCCTCCTGAGAGCCTTAACTTTGAAATTAAATGAAGTCCCTTCGGACAGGTTTCCAGTTGAGGTTGCAATAGATACGTGACGTGCGTGATCTTAATGAAATTTTCCGTGTCTACGAAAGCTGTTGAAAGTCAGCTTTGTGTCTAATATTAGAATCGTGGATACCGGATATAATACTTTTGTTCTAATTATACATACGTATATATATACATATATATATATATAGCTAAATAAAGATTTTTGTAATATATTGTACATAATAATAGTCGTATTAGAGGTCGCAAGTAATGTCGACGGTAAACGCTGTGCGACATCGTTGAATCATTGAAGAGTAGGACTTTCTATTCTTCTAGTTAAAATTCATTGCGATTGGACATCCTTTGAATTACAGTTTACTAAATTGTAATTATAAATGACTTGAAGCGTAAGAGCGGTATGTCGGCATATCTGTATAATTTTGAAAAACTGTGTACTTCGCGAGCCGAAGAGACATTCGTGGATATGAGATACGTCGTGCTTGGGAACTGATGATTGGCTCTACTGGACAGGACAGAGTCTTGTATTTTTAATAAATCTAAAACCTGCAACAATATTAAGATCATTTATTATATCCTAAAATGTTCCGTGAATTTTAGTCATATTTCCGCAATTATCTTCATTTACACTAAGGTAAGTATTAACCAGTATTTTCTTTTCTTCAATCCTCCGGCGCCCGATTATTAATCACGTAAGCATCAGGGAATTCTTATCCATTGTGTTGATACATTGTAACAAAAGATTTTACATATATTCTTCCTTGAAAACACATCCTATCTATTAATCCTATTCTGAAGGGTGAACGGAAAAATGATTTAATTCAGTTATAACTGAATCGAGGTTTCTTAGACCGCTTTGGTTTTAATTTAAGCATAGTGCCCACTTCTGTTAAAATCCATTTAGTCGCTCGTATTACCATGAAATGTACAGCGAATTGTAGAATAAGCGCACCAAAACCTTTGTAGAAACCAAGTGGTCCTTCGGTAGAAATGATAGTACTATAACAATCACGCACACCGCTGTATCCAGTCAACAACGGTGTTACGTTACGACCTGTATCCAAGTTGTCGATGATCGTTCGAGTACCTTGGAGGTGAAGTCTGTGTATGACTGTTTCTATCGGATAAAATACGACATCTGCAGCGCACATAGACACAAGAACGGAATGAAGTTCTATATCTTGTAATACAGTTTCCGATAAGACATCTCTCCGATATGCACCCTGAAGTAAAGTATCATGAATGTTATATTACATTGGAATTTTACTATTACGTTCCAGTTAAATACACTTACCGTTAATTCTTGAGAATGTTTGTGCCTAATATGCATGATACGACTCGTTATTCCTTTTACTATGATGGTGAATAAGTACTTTGTCACGCCATAAGCTATGGTCGGTGGGAGCAGAGCGTAAATAGGTATCAATCTGCCCTTATTGCTTACATCGACCAATCGAATGGCTCCATCTCTGAATACGTCGAGAATACCTGGCTTTTCCGAAGCTATTTCTGATTGCACTGTTTCAACCAATGATGCAGAATAGAATGGTGTTACGATGCCTATAGAAATACTGACACATTTTACATTAATATTAAAGGTATCCAAAAACTTATATTGTTTTATATAAACCTGCAATTAGTATGTACCATTTAAGCAGGATGTGTTGGCCAAAGGATTTTAAAGAGCTGTTTGAAGAAATTTCCCTAAAAATTAGAATTGAACTAAGTACATGTATTTTATCTTATCGTACAATATAATTCAAAAATTTTTCATCAAAAGTGTAAGATAAATAGAGTAACAATTTTATATTTGTTTAGTAAATGTTAAAGATCACCTTACTTTGGAAATGGAGTAACTTTGGAAACAAGATCCTCGATAGCAAGGGTCATGCCTCTAACGAGAAGAACAGAACCAATGCCTTTCCATAATGTGTTTAATCCTTGCGTTTGGTGCAGACGTATTATGACTGGTACAAGCGTTATTGGTATTATATGGTACTTGCTAGCCCCTGGATTTACTTGACACTGTCTGCGTAATACTACAAAGGGATGGATTAGCAAGTTGTTCGTAATGACACTTGCTAAGCCACATCCTAATCCTACATATTGCTTGACAGTAAAATCTGAAACGCAATCGGTTACATACTCTAAATGGAGTCCATGGAAGTAAAAATTCATGAAAGGTGTCCGTTGCTAGACTGTATGAGAAAGCATACCGTCGTCATCAGGCGGTGGATTATCTTCTGCTAGTGGGTGCATCACAGGAACATCCAGAGGACGAATAACCTCTCTGCATAGACGAGCATCGTACCTCCAATTTGTCGGAGGTTCCTCCCATTGTGCATCCCATGGGTTTGTCGGCCTACCACGATAAACCCTTTCAAAGTTTTCCAGACCTGCCATTCTCTTGAGGAGTACAGATGCCGATTTTTTTTTTTTATTAATAGGCTAACATTTTGATTACGTTATCCAGTACAAGTTATAGTTGTCAGCAGTTGTCAGTCGCTCCGAATCAACGAATTCGCCTGGGTTTACGGTGATTCTCCTTGAATCTCCTTGAATTGTAGTTTGGTGGAACATTCGTGTGTTATTGTATGTTACGAGTAAAAGTACATAACGAATCGTATGAAAATAAGAGAAACAAATCGACCAGAGAGTACTATACGAGTGTATAGTTGAGTATTTTAACTGATTGTAAATAATTATAACTCTATTTTGATGATCTTTTTCCCGTAACCTCACTTTTTTAGGTTTTTTACGAGGAACTCTAACTTGAAGCGAGCTAATATTAGATGGATAGACGGAGTGACTGTCCCAAGTTCTGAAATACCGATCAATACCGGCATCACAAAAAACTGGAGTGTTTCTGACGACCTCTACTATTTAGTTCTTACTGACCAATTGAGTAGCAATTGGCGCTATCACACTTTGTAAATATGAATTTTGTATCGTACTCGACTGCATTTCCTTTCATTATTTAATTCGTTTTCGAAAGGACTGTGCTTAATCCATTATATATTGTTACAGGACTAAAACCTTAAAAACTAATTAAAGAATGAATAGCACAAAGAATGTGACATGAAAATTGCAATCCTATGTTGACATGCTAACAAGTGTCACCTGCCGATAGATTTCTTCAAAATGTTATGCTATAAATAGTATTTATAGATATAGTTGATTAGTTGATTATATGTAAAATATTTATGTAAATTACAGGATTGAATAAATAAAACACTGACGGAATGAGTTGGTCTTTTTACATAAATAATTGTATATTTTTATAGAAAATTACATTTTTGTAACAAGTTATATACTTATCTTAACTTGTGGTGTAATCTTGTCAGATATTGTTTGATATCGTTTTAATGTTTTTGCGTCCAATTTGGCGGCACCATCTATCAATTTGTCTATAATGAGATTCAGGAAGAATTTCATACCTGGCAGTTTAGCCAGATATATCATAACCCTGAAAGAATCTCGCCATGAATAATATATAAGATATTTGTAAAGACGCTTTTGCCTAATTCACAAAAGCGGGATATGTTTCTAAGAGATATTCCTGACATAATAACGAATGGTACTAATTTACATGCCTGTAAAAATAATAGACGGAAAGCGATCGATATGTCATCGAAGTTCGTAATCGAGGCATCGGCACATTTAACATATTTTCCATCAGAAACAAAATTGTAGCGTCAAAGGTCAGTACAGAAAAATAAAGACCAGAGCCATTGACAAGGCACCTGGCCATATGCTCCCATTCAGGAGATGCGTTTCGTAAATTTGGCTTTATCCAATACTCTATCAGATCTTTTGATTTCTGTCTCACGTCTTCCCAGCTTCCAGCGCAAAAATTGAAACTACAATGAAAGAAACCATAGAGATAATTAATTCTCCAAAGTTTTTTTAAAGCAGACATAATCAATATTACATACGCGTCTTCGATTCCAAGGCAATAACCGATAACTTTCCACAAATAGCAGAAGTCACTTAGTTCTTCATCTGTTGGCGAACCTAAGCCACATTGTTCTGGATAAAGCGCTATTAATCCCATAAATGAAAATTGTACCACTGCCATTTCAGATTGAGTAAGAGGTTTGGACTGCTCTGTTGATTGACTGCCAAGAATATACGGTCGCACTAACGCATCCTGCTCCTTTATACCAGCTCTAAAATCCTCTAAAAGGACACTTCTTAAAGGACACCATGGATTAGGAATTTCAACCAATTTCTCTAGATCTTGATGCGTATGTTTCTCAATCAACTTCCTTGTTTGATCGTGATAGTGTCGAGTGATTTTCATGTTTTCATAAGCTTGTGTTCCGGGTTTCCAAGGTTCATCTATGTACCATGTTCTCACTCGTCGTATAGTCGATAAGTATCTGTTGCATTAGAAATTAGATCGTAAATGTTAAGAGCTTCTGATCTTCATTCACGCACATTTGAATTAAGTTCACTTTTGAATTTACTATATATTAGAAGCATCCTCAAATTTTGATAAATTTTCGATATATCCTATCCATAAAGGAAATGAAGCATTATAGTAATAATGATACGCAAGATATGATTAAAGGTACCTAACAAAAACAAATTAAATAAGATTAAGTCACCTTTTAAATCCTCCAATAAGTGTACTACTCCTGCGTGTGAGAATCAGGGGTTGGGTGCCTTGATCAAAGGTGAAAGTCAGAATATTGCCTAATATAACACCAAAGATCAAGCCAAGATCATTTTTCCGCGCAAATTTTTGTCCTCTGGCGAATCTTTCTACGTCCAGCCATTCAGGAGTATCGGTAAGCGGTCGTGCACAATCGCCTGGTTGTAAATATCCAAAAATCAATGAATTCAAACTTTCTGGCACTTTCAAACCTATATCTCCCACGCGTTTTTTCATCCATTCGTTTTGCTCGTTGATTGGCCAATTCGCGAAATCTGATGGATACCATTTCTTGTTATAAAAATCTCGAATACTTTCGAATACTTTTTCTTCTTCTGCATTCTTTGGTATTACATTTTCCATAATTGCCAAAGATCAACTGTTTATTTGATTATTATTAAATTTATTAAATTAATAAGAGTCTTGTTTCAAAAAATGATGGATGTTGGAAGAATAGAAAAATGAAAAACAGGTATTTCTCCGGAAGAAACTACAGTGCACTCGAAGTATGTAACGTCTTGCCTCGCAAGTTCAATACTGACTATTTCCTGAACGATGACTCCTATACACTTGCGAAATTCAACTTGAGTTTCCTTGATGCGTGCAGCTTTATTTAAGTACATAGTTCAGTTGGAAGTTATGCAAATTACTAGTGCGATCTATTCACTTGTTTTTAAGATAAACGATTATTTGTTTGATTAAGAATGCAAATTCAAATCAGTTGACGGATGAATGAGTAGAGTTTCATATGATAATAAATGTTAAATTGAGCCTACGCGTGTCAATGCGGTAATCTCTGCTGGTTTTTTTTTCTAACGAGTTCAAAGTGTATTCACAATGGTTTTGCATAGGCATAATAGAGCTTCACTAGATTGAAAATTGCACATTTCTGTATTATTATTAATTTAGAATTCTTGTCGAATTTTATTTTCAACAAGACCTTCTTCATGTTTTTGTCTTCTGGCGCTGTTTTCATTTTTACTTAGAAAAAAGACGATATTACATTTTTTTAATAAACATATATTTCTTTCCACTTATCTCAAACAATTTTTACACTGTTAAAATTGTACATGATGTCGTCTATCGGTCTAGTCGCTAAAACTAACATGTATAAAAAGGCACAATGTATTTTTGCGTGCTTAAGAAGTCAACTTACCGATGCTTTAAACAAATTATCTACTTATGAACTTACTATGTTCTTTGCAAGGTAGTAAGAGGCACTTGTAAAACATTACTTCTATTATTTCCAAGTATTAACTGTTTAAATCTTTGATTTTACGTCAGTTTGTATTGTGCTCGGAAACACGGAAAACTTCTTGTTAGACACATTTAACCCTTTGCACTTTCAATTATTACTTTTCAAGAGTTTCGAGATCAATAGCTGTAAATCACGGTCATTAAGTTGCTTTCGAGATAAAAACTGATGTCGAGTCACACTTGACATAGAAGTGGAAAGGGTTAACAATGCTTATATAACGCATTACCCCCACATTACGATGTATATCCTTTCTCGCATAATAAAATACTCTCTCTTACAATATGGCAAAGATGCCCTTATATTTGTCCCGAAAATAGAAAACATTTATGATAAAGCAGTAGCATACAAAAATATTATTCGACACAACTCTATCAGCAAACTACTGTTTTTTTGTTAGCTAATCGTATAATCGTATAATCGTGTGATCTTTTCAATAGTTCTTTATCCTATCATTACTAGTCTATTAAACATAGTGCGTCGATTCTTCTGTTGTTAACTAATATGCCGTGTTATTATTATTCAATAAAGACGGCAAATTATATAATCTTTTGCTTATTGTTAATTACCGGCACCACAATATGGATATAGACCTTTGTACTGCAAATTCATTTGTTGTAAGTCACATAACGTTTGGAGCATCTTTAAATACACTTATTTTGTGGCCTGTTAAATACTATTCACGGTAAGTCTGAATTCTACCGTAATACTTTACTGTAAAGGAACTTTTAAAAAAATATTGAGCAGAGGTAATACGGCTTTATCTAGTGTTAGGTACTAATATTCGCAAGCAAGAAAAATATATCTGAAACTATAGAAAGTACAGGAACGGACTATATCACTATAAATGAAAGATAATACGATGGCACTGATTGCCGTTTTTTGATTAGAAACTTACGATGACCTGTGATACACAAATGCAAAAGAAAGAGATAGGTCTTGTCTTGTAACGTGTTGTTTTCATTTTTGCAACTTAAACTATACTGAGGTCATTGGCTAAGAGAAAAGTTTGATAAGATAAATACAATCCCTCTTATATAAATTTGTTTATAGTCTAGACAGAATAATTAACGATCTCCTTGGCGAATGAGCCTTTGATTATTATCGTAAGTTTCGGGACGCTGCTGGTTCAACATTGTCTTATTTGACTTCTCTTTAAGAGCGGCGTGTTTTTCACCATCGAATTGCATCGCGCGGTCAATATTTTTATGGACAAAACAATTAAGCCGTGCAGTTACTCCTGGAATCCACATTACGTAGTAGAATAACCACCTGTAAATCAAATTTGGATAATAAAATGATTATTCGTATATTTAAACTTGAAAACACATTATTAGCAACATCTCTATTATATTCACAACGAAACAGATATATATATATTCATTTCTGCATTAAGTATATCCCACTGTTAATCGATAGTTATGTTAGAGTTCAAATATACATATATTATATTAAAATGATCAGAAGATGATTAAATTTACCTGTTAATAACGTGTTTGAGACGCTGTAAATAGCTCAGAGTGGCACGCAATCTCAAAGTCGGTATTTCCAGAAGATCGCTTAAAGAGAGTAACACACCATTATATTTTAGTCCTTGAAGATAATAGCTTGTGCCTTCTACCATACATCTAGTCATGTGCTCCCACTCCGGCTGAACATCGCACAATTTTGGCTTGAACACCTTTTCAATCAAGACCGAAGAGCGTTTTCTTATTTCGCTGAGACTATCACGGCAGAAGTTGTATCTATGACAATAGTAGTTCTATATGTATTAATAGATCCATCATAGGAAAAAGATATGAAAGTTGGTATAACAATATGTCGAAGTACATACTCATCTTCAATACCAAGAAGATAGCCAAGAGTTCTCCAAAGATGACAAAATGCTTCCATGTCCTCTTCGCTTGAATGATGAACTCCAAAAAATTGTGGGTAACTTGTTATTAATCCCATGAAAGCAAATTGAGTAATTGACATATCAGCTTGATTTAATCCCTTTGGTCTATATGGGGCATTTTTTATAAATTGAAATACATCTGGTACTTGAGCACAGGATGAAGATCGTATATCTTCCAGGAATTGTTCCCGGATGATACACCAAGGCTCTGGTATTTTAGTGGCTATGCTAATTTCTTCTCTGGTTGATTCGCAAAGACGTTTTCGTACCGCCAAATGCATTTGACGAACTGTTCGTAAATTTTTGTAAGCATGACTACTTTCGGTCCAAGGATCCTCCGTGTACCAGGTTCTAACTCGATGAACGGTCGAAAGATATCTGTGCAATAATTGAATAGTTATTCTCTGGACAAACCGCATACAAGTGTTTTGTAATTAAACTCTAAAACATAACTAACAAAGTACCTTTGAAAGCTAAGGTAAGGCGTGTGACTTTTTCCACTAAAAATCATTGGGACTAATCCATCCATATCGGAGAATATTATGCATAAGGATAACATATTGGCATAACATAGTCCAAAAAAATTATCCATTGCAAACTTTTGTCCTCGGCGAAATAATTCTATATCTAACCATTCTGGTTTGTCTAAAGAACTTCTTCCGCAATCACCTTTCCTAATGGCAGCAGGTACGAGATATCGTAATTCTTCAGGAATATTAAGTAGTCCACCTTCGCCTTCGATCAACCAATCTATTATCTCTCTATAACTCCATACTTCAATATCGTCAGGAAGATTATCTCCCTTTATATTTCGCAGGAGATTCAACAATTCTATTCTAGACGATTTATCTCCTAACTCGTTGTTCGTATCTTTTTCTTCGTTTTGCTTGAATGCTTCGTCTAGGTGTATTATATGATACGAAGCAAAAGGACATCCCGATAACTGTGTTTCTTTGTCGACACATATTTCAGAGCCATCGAGAATATTCGATACCGTATTCAAATTATTTTCTCCGATATATTTTTCACTATTTACTTCTTGTTTATTTTCAGAGGAAGCTGTTGTTTTGGTTAAGCGTTGCGCGGAAATATCGCTGGAAATTACATTCGTGACCTCCATCGTACGAATAATGAGTCATCTGCGAGCTTTGGAGTAGTTGTTCTTTTTTAGCTCGACTGAACAAATTACTGTCATCATCTACAAGAGGAACGTGATTGTTAAAATTTGGTATAATTGGTGAAGACGTAGATACGACAAAACAGCTTAGTTCTTTTGATACACGAAGTTGAATATGAACTGTTCATGGGGAAATTTTTACCTAAGGAAATACCAAAGTAATTCATTTGGTTTTTGAAATAAAAGATATTTAAGAAGTGATATCCGTTTCGGAATACTTGTAAAGAATTAAAATGTTCATTTTGCCAACCTTGGAATAATAGCAACTTATAAACTAGCAGACTCATGAACTATCCATGCAAGCAATTATGAAAAGTGTACAGGAAACATGTTTGCACGCGAAGAAAGTCTATTTTCTAATTGCAGTAAATTATATCTTCCGGATGTGAGGTAACATCTAACTCTCCCTACTTTTTTTCGATAATGGGAATGTTATGTAAATTTGCAACTGTCAACAATCGAAATTCCTAATATATTCTGGTCGATTCTTCACTTTTCAGTTAATGAAATGCTTTAAAAATAGTAACGATATGCTTAATTATGTTGTCACGTGAAATAGAAGGATTCTATTAATATTAATTGTAGGTAAGAACTGACTTTTCGCAACACAAAGAACAATCAATGTTTTCAGTCGAAAATGTCAGTCCATTATTATTTTAACACAATAAAATTATTTGAAAGCGTTATTTCACCGCGCGTGATGTTTCAGAAGAATTTTAGCCGCGACCGCATGTTTAAATTACCCCAGTTATTGCTTCCGTGACAATCACGGTGTTTGCGAAAGAAATTCAGAATGCACTTTTCTGGATAGAAATGCACAGAGGTTCGTGAAAAATATCAAAGTGTCTTTAAAACATTGCGTTGTGTTACTCTAACTGCAATAATTAACTAGTAGAGTCAAGATATAAACATCCTATTATCTGTGCCCCTCTCTTATCGGTAAAATTATTGCGGAACTATCTTCAAGGAAACATTGAAGGAAACATTCAAGGAAACATTTGCAATAGCGAATGATCAAAAAAATTGAGACAACGACTGTTAACACATTAGCCACTAGTTTAATTCTTTACTTTACATCAGCATAATAACAAGAATTTTAACAGATCAATTGTAAATTGAAAACTAATAAACGTTTCTAATTCGTAAACACGAGCAGGGTAAAAAGTAAAAACAAATTAATTGATCTATGACACAACATTTGAAAAGAGATCGGCAGTCAGAATATCTAATTATTTATTAAGGGTTTTGCAGAAATGAAATAGTGACACTTACGTTTTCGCAGAGGATCAACGGGCCTATCAAAACCAGTTGACAAGTGTGAAGCAATCAGCTGGCACGAATAATACTATAACGAGTACTCGCAACGTTAGCACATAACAATTCCAAATAATCTTTATCAAAGTCTACCAGAGACTACAGGTACACAGGCAGCAGAGGCGCGCGCCGCGCGACTAGTCAGAAATACCGGTTTAGATAGAAGTACACTGTGTTCGCGGCAATTTAGATGTCGGAACCTCGCGAAACCGCATCGGTGACCTGCAGTTGCAAAACTGAAGTGAGGACGACGGTGACACAAACTACTACACTACCTTGGCATTGATCGGTTGTTCTCTCGCAGGCGCGCTGATACACAGTTAACTATACTTTGCTATCCTCCTCTTTTTACTTTCGATCAGGCATGCGCCTCGGTTACTCGCGATATTCACTTACTATATGTAATAGTTCACTTTATACAGTACTCTCTACGCCAATCATTGGTTTCGCGGGTTACCCTAGAAATACTTTCAGTTGATATTTCGTCTTTCCCCTTGTAATAGAATGTAAGTCCACATAATGACCCCTCAGTCTAAAAATAGTTTCTATAGGCTGTTCTGGTTTCCGTTTCTTTAGTTCTAGATTTTTATTAGTGGACATTGCAGTATTTAGTAAATCATGTATGCTACCGTAGTATAGTAAAGTAGGTAAGGTAAGTATGCTGATAGTTCTAAGAAAGCTATTTTAGGATAGTAAAAGGTATAATTAAAGGTGACATGGTAAATGTCGTATCGAACTGTGGTCATGGTAAACATGAAATATCTCACTTACCCTCACGACTTCTTTTTCTAAAGAGAACTGTCAATTGCGTTAGAGAGACTTGTAGAAGCAGAAAATAGGTGAATATTATTTTCCTTACCAGCGAGCAAATTTGGCAGGCGGATGAGCACTTAAATTCGGCCTGGGCTTCCTTGCAGCGGTCACCGCACCGTGAAGTGCTACCTGTCGGAATTAGCATTTTCGACGCAACTGATTTCAACACCGAGCGGCATATCTGTAATTAATGCTCGGAAGTAATTGCGTTCAGCGATTGGCAGCTACGCACAATTATATCGCTTAATCGAAATGAATTTTTTTGTTACCAATCACCATAGTAAATTTAATATTCAGTTATTGAAATAGGTAGAGATATTTTTTCATTCCTAATTTTGGTTTTATTAATTACTATTGATTAGTCAAGGGTATTCTATAGGAAACAAACTTTATAATGTATGGATAACTATTCTAAAACTGCATCTTGAACCTAATTATGCGGTTTGTATGTAGTAAGTAAATCATGAGTATGGAGAATCGATGTTACAATAGTAAAATGAGCACGAATACTGATAGTTTTAAAACTAGAGTTTAGTGAAAGTTTATTAAGGTCTTCTGAGTCTACTCTGTGAGCTAAGTTTAATTTCAGCACCTGTCCCAGGGACAGTATCGCTTAACCACACGATCAGGATTGGTTTTCTTCGCCTATGGTGTGTCAGCTGCTGCAACAGCAGCTGAATCCGAAGGTATTGTATGCGTGCGCCCGCGTTCGCTCATCATTATCTTGAAGATGTTATCTTCTTTCTTTATTAGGCACACTTGACGGAAAAAATTCTTGAAAGTCAAGCCTCCAAGACGCGTGGACCAAGTTCGGATCTCAAATATCGCATTGAATTTCATATTCCACTACTTTATTCTTTCTTTTTTATAAAACAATAATATATACCTTATATTACAGGTGAATGATTACTAAAAACATATTTATCTACGTTTAACATGCTTGAAATACAACTCCCTTATGTTATTGATTATTCCTTTAATTTAATGTGAATTTTTCTTAAAATAGTCAATAGTCGCTAACCGTCTTTAAAATTGTTATTTAAAACGTATGGAATATTTATCACTAAACTGCGAATTATTATGCAAAATAGCTAAAATTTGGTATCACACGTCTTTACAAATTACAGATGATTATTGAAAAAACAATTTGAATGAAACAATTACGTATTACCAAAATGACCCCATATAATTTTCTACCAATAATAACATTCATATTTGCATAAAAATCCGCAGTCTACATAACACTGAACATCTTTAAACCTAGACTGCGAGTAACAATAGACTATCACTGACTTAGTCTACTTTTACCCGCAGTCTAGTTTGCAATATGTTCTTCTAGTCACGTGGAAAATTTAGGACGCGTGGTAAGCTAGGCCCATTGTACCAAAAGATTGATATTTCAGTTTCAAATTTCAAAACCTACTGCTCGTAAACCAGAGATCCCTCGATTTGGCATTGATTACATCGTAAATGGCGCGTTAACTATGCGGCACGCATTCCGTGACAAATTAGCAATAACGTACGCTTGGTGTACTGTACCATTTTTTACGACCCATATCGTTTCAAATATGCCAGGTATGTGCATTCTTCTCAACCTGGCGTCTAGGGTCAACGCCAGACATTCGAATGCATATGAATTGTAGTTCGACGCTATAATCAACCGCAGGTGAACGCGATCAGTCAGTAGAGGAAACTTTGCTATCGATACTTATGAAATTAGTTAATTCGAGTCTTCGGTTCAATTTCGAATTTAACTAATAATAATTTCATGTTTGCAATATACACTTACTATTCAATTAAATTATCATCCTGGATACTAATGAGTTATTAATGTAACTATCATATAGTTGTTTCGTTGTATTCAATTTTAGTAATAGGCAGCTTGTGAGCGTAGGACGATTTGAGATGATTAGAAAATAAAAGTAGAAGAGACCTAAAGTTTTTTCAAGTTTTGGTGGGGGTAATGCGAGGGTGGAAGGGCAGGTCACGGTGTATAATTTTCGGTGTCGAACAGAGGGTGAAGCGAGACGTGGGTGGGAGAAGACCACGTGACAGAGCGCGTGTTCGAGAATAACAGGGACACCCGTGCAAGCCCTTCTTCAATTCAGCTCCAGCTTCCGTCCAAGTGGCATCGCTTCACTTGGATTCCCCATACAGAATCGGGTACACCTTTCACGGCAAATCCATTTTTCTGTTAAATATCCTTGTGCGCGAAGTTAGATATGCAAAATCATTAACAGTGTGCGAATTGATTCAATTACACTTGTTCTAACGCTTCGACTATCAACAAAGTGTTTCCACTTCTGGAGTTTTTTTGCAAACGACCCTAACGGAGACAAGACGATTTATTAACATGGAACTTCGAAGGAGCTTCATTGCTTTTCTCCTCCTTCTCTGCGTTCTTCTTATGGATCTCAAGGTATGTAATTTATCTAGTTGTTTTCCAAACCTCGTGTCAATTAACTTTTAAGAATATTTATTTAAGCGTTGTAATGAAATAGCGGCGCTTTTAATGGAGAAAAATGATTAGTAAGATAGAATTTATAGTAGTAACAGGATGAGTTACGCAAGTGTCTTCTGGCGCGTAGAGGAAACGCTTAATTCCTGATAATTAGCAACGGTCAATTGGTTTATCTTCCTACATTTTTCTATGCTAAATTCCTGTTAAATCTCCGGTGCTGTATTGTATTGCATTCTTCAAAGAGATCGTAATACAATTTTACTCCACAAAGTACTTCAGGGTATTTACTACGTATACATAGTGAGAATCAGACTGGACAGATAAGATCTTTTCGCACGCACGGATTGGGGTGCGATTTAATCGTGATGCTATACTTTATACTACTATATGCATACGTAGCTAAAGATATGCAACAGAGGGAAGAGTCGCGAGGGTTTGCACCGGATGAGCGCAACCGGTAAAAGTCTCCTTGGTTTATAAGGGCTGCTCAGAATTTTCTGCAGGTCGTGAGAGATAGCAGTTGATTAACTCTATTTACATATGTATGTACATAGATGCATTGTATATCTTAATTTTACGTTATATACACTGAGTTGAAAATATATGAAGTTTTACTCCTGTTATTCTCAAACATCAACATTAATATTAAAATTACATAGAGTAGGGTATTTCGCGTGAGATTATTACTCACTGGATGCATAACTACAAGTATATGGAGGAGATCACGTTTGAATGTAGCATTATTTCTTCGGTCACTTTAGAACCTACTAAAGTCGGTATCATAAATTTTAGGTAGCTACCAGATGGTTTTATAACTGGGACTTTTTTCGTGCGTGGGTTTCATACATATTGATGGGTGGTTGAACCACGTAAGATTATTTTTAAAATTGTATGACACATATTTGATGGAAACCGTATGTTTGTTGAGAAATAAATTGTTAAAAATAAATCGATTTTACTCTGGATCTTAAAATACGGATAACTATGATATAGCTATTATTTGTGTTACTAACTGAAGTTTCGAGTCGAATTTATAAAAATTTCATTCAAACAGCTTCTTATGCAAAGAGCTTAATGTATCAACTGTGTATCTGTATAGCTGAAACCAATCGAAGCGCTCGAAAAGATACCTCAGCTCGAAGTGCTTTTCGACCAAAAACAACTTCTAATGGAGCACAGTTGAAAGCCCGTGGGGTTTAGGTTCTTTTTTGTGACTAAATAAATCCGTGATGGAACTTTTTACTGGCTGGCTGTTACAAAAATTTCTCAAAATTCCATGTACGCACGTGAAAAGGAAAGATTAGAAATTACTCCCTTGACTGGTTATTTTTGATATTCAAACCGGTGTTCCGATTCAGATTTACAAACTTGAATTTATAAGTTTCTTTTTTCTTTGACTTGAGTCACTGACCGCGTGCGAGTAGTTTTTATAAGAAATTTAAATTCAAACTGCTCAACTGTTTGGAATGCACCTAACAAAGAAGTTAAAGCAACCGAATTAGCGATAAAAAATTGACAACATTTGTGTTTCTTTAAAAGATATCAGATTTAAGTGACAAGATTTTAAACCAGATTTTCCCTTGTTTAGATTATTCTAGTGACATGTTTTTATTATTTTTGGGAGTTTTAACATATCTATTTCAAAATTTTGGAGACTTCTTGAAATATAATTCTGCAGTCTAAAGTCTTTTCATCCGGTACAGATAGAGAGGTGGGTTGGAATATGAACTTTCAATTCAGGAGGTTCACTCGATTTCACCGAAAACTCATAAATCGTCTGTGGCTCCCGGTGCAGTGTGCAGCTGCAGACCGCACTGGACCACGCTTTGCGGCTGCTCTCCCGAATCTCAATACAACCAGATCCAAGTAAAACAATCGAAATGCTCTTAATTCATGATTAAAGTATAGACAATAAATCTCGGTCTTTTTTTATTGAAGTATGTTAGTTCGCAAGAAAATAATCCTTTAAATAAAGTCTATCCTCAACAAATCATGGTCTTATTATACCACGATGGTTCTTAACATAAATTTCATACACAATAATTCAGAGAACAATTAATATTTCTCAATGATATCAATCATCTATAATGATGCGAAAGTGAAATTGTATAAAAGTGAGACAAACAGGAAGCTGACTGCGTTAAATCGAATTGAATTCCAATGATAGGTGTGTATGCCAATTGGAAGAGTTGAACGAACGTGCACCAAAGTCGGTTACTCGTCGCGCGTTGCATTGCCAGCTGCGAGTCCGGCTTACTGACACTCACCGGCTGACAAGCGCCGGGCGCACACACGTTAGTCAGTCAGGAAGGTGAAATACCAACAAAGAAAGAGAAAGAGAAAGAGAAAGGGACTGAGAAGAAGAAGAAGAGAAGTGGGAAGGGGGATTATTCAGTTCACGGGTATTTTCTGGCTTACGAGCCTCATTAGCATGCCATGGGAACAGCAAGTCAAAAGTCAGAAGTCAGCAGTTCCGCTGTCTGACTATTTTTGCAATGTTTCACATTCCCATTAAACAGAATTCGCCGTTTCCAGTGTGCATAAATCTGTTATCTATATTTTCTTAGAATTCTTCTTGATTATGAATTGAAGCGAAGTGTAATATAAATATGTTAGTATCTTTACGTTTTATGAAAACCTGATGTATAGGATTTTCCTCGTACCGCTTTCGAGCTCAGGTTTTGTTCTGTGTACCACACTGTATCACCTGGACATTATGCATTTTCCAACAAGCGTGAGGTTCATTTCGCACACATTTTTTCTCTGCTTACAATACGTATTTGTCCATTTGGTTTATTTCTCTCCGAACGTCGCTTCCGAATATGAGGTATGGTTAATGATCCTCCGTCCCCTAACTGCTTCGCAGTGCTTTTTTCTTCATCATTTGCGGCAAAGATCGCTCGTCAAGTCCTTCCATTGTATTTGGCGAGCCTACGCAGGTTCCACTATTCGCTATTGTTGTCGAGCTATGTATATGTGAACGACTGTTATTAAAAGCAGTGGAAATCCGAAACAAAGGGGCCGAGAGAGGAAGAAAGAGAAAAAGAGAGCTGTTTCAAAGAGAACAGGACGACTTCGTGTGATACCTTCGAGCAGTATTGAGGAGGGGAGTCGATTCGCTTTGGCTGATATATCAGGTTTTGCTAAAGCAGCTGCGTAGGAGACTGTTTGGAGAAGTAAACCGAACCGTATACGGCGATTCGATTATCTTTCCTTGTCTTGTAGTTTCTAGGATCATCGGTTTCTTACTTTTTTCTTTCTTCTCTCTCTCTCTCTCTCTCTACTCTAATTTTGCTCTGCTTTGACCACGCATAACAAACGTCCTTGTTGCCAACAATGTTAAAGTTTCCCTCTGTATAAAATGAAATAAATAACAATAAGGTAAAATTGCATGGGCAACAGGAAGAATGAAAGAGGGGGAGTGCTCGGAGGTACTGGTCGGAGGAACAATAGGGTGGTTAACAGCAAAGATAATTATCGGGGTTCTTGAAGCAGCTGCAGCAGTTCGTTTCACCCTCCAGGTAAATTCAAGTTTATTACTTACTTCCGAGCCAACCTGAAAGACTCAAACAGGAACTCCGTGTTTATTATATACAATATTATAATCATTACATTTTCCAAAATCGCATAGCACTATACTTGACAATGAATCCATAGAATTAATGAATCAATGCGTTTTAAATTCGAGTTAATTTAGAAATGCTAAGAGGCTGAGGCTCCATTGATCAAGGATTCTTTGAATTCAATTCAATTATCTGTCCTTTGAAACTATCGATAAATTGGAAGGATTTATCCTGCGGATTAATTCGGGGACTGAAATACTAAAAGTTTTACGATTGAATTCTGTATAATTCAGTCAGTCAATGCAGCAGATGCTGTTACTTATTTACCCTTTTTGGAAGTGCGTATCTCAATACAATAGAAGAAAATACAATGGGAATTGTATGACAAGAGGAACTGCGGCGGTCAATAGTGTAGATTGAGTGATTTTCAATTAGAATTCAGTGAGTATGAAAAACAGAACAAAAACCACGGGAATTACTATTTCCGGTTTATCCGCTTCGGGTAAACGGAAGTTCTATTCATTCCTCGTCACTATCAGCGCTGTTGCTTCCGCCATTCTTGTTACGGATCTGCTGTCGCCTCTATACATAGTCCACTCGTTCTGTTTATTCCATTTCGCGTTTCCTTTGTCCGATGGGTTATACATAGGTTCTAATGTTTGTTTTTGTTCCGATCATATTTGTATCGACATTTCTATTAACTATTGTACTCGTAAGGATAGGATAAATTTTGTTTTTCCTTAAATAGGAATCACGCAACTAAATATCGCTAACGTTTCGAATGGAGGTTACTTTTCTTGATTTTTCCTAAAAGGAAATGTATTGAAACAGTGGCAAAAGGATCTTTTCCGCCGGATATCCGCATAGTGGAAGTGAGGATGAAAGAGGGTTGCCATATCCTGGAGTAGAATCAGTGGCGCGTTTCGAGTGCTCCGAAACTGCTGAACACTCCAAATAATAATTTAACAAAGGTTTCCCAGAACAGTATAAAGTTTTTCTCGAAATAGCCAAATTGCAAATTTGATCGTAGTTTCATTATCGTATGCTTTAGACTTTCAATGTACTTATATCGTTAGTCGAATATTTTTTAACATGCGTAAAAGTGATGCAAGAACCTTCATAAAGGTTGGGTCTTTCTTCTCCGAAAGAAAGGTTCATCACTTTTAACCCTTCATGCAATATCTATCGTTAAGCTCGCAAATTGGGAGGGTGCCTCATACGCGCACCCTTACGTTCTCGATCCATCTCGTGTTACA
The DNA here is from genome assembly GCA_963989405.1 of Trypoxylon attenuatum. Lineage (NCBI taxonomy): Eukaryota > Metazoa > Arthropoda > Insecta > Hymenoptera > Crabronidae > Trypoxylon > Trypoxylon attenuatum. The sequence continues at coordinate 13,079,003 of OZ022490.1, read as the reverse complement.
CGTCTGTCCGTGTCATCCCTGATCGGTCTTTCATTTTTACGAATTTTTAAACTTAAACTTCTTTTACAATACACCCAATACTTTTTATACATATTTGCATGTATTTAATATTCCCTGAAAATTTCACACATGTGAAACACCGAATATGATATACAAAAAACTCTAATTATACATGTATAAAAGACTTAAGCTCGGATATAAACTTTTAAAACCACCCCTTTTCCTACATAAAAAGCAGCGAGAAAAAGATAAATGTAGTTGAATCTTACGTTAAATGGGTCGTGCGTCGTGCGTTCGGTGAAAGCCAAAGACTCGACCTCCTTTGCTTTTTCCTCTTCACGTTGAAATACAGATTCACGGAAATACTGTAAGAAACGATCCCCGATTCCGCGAAACTTTCCGAAGCAATCGACACAGTGACGGTAGACCTTTCAACCAGACGGAGGACCAGCCGTAACCGTTGAAAGTAAAGCACATGCAAAAGGCAAAGTCGAAAACGGCTGGCAAGCGATGGTCACTGTTGGACGTTTAGTGGTTGATGGTCAATGGTCAGGGGGTGAGCAGTGGCGCGTGGCGCGTGCCGGTAGGCAGCTGCCGGCAGCTGTCCCCAAGATGCTCCAAACGCCAGGCCACTGTATATCCCCGCTTCACCGCGTCTCATTAATTCCTCCAATTATCCTCGTTGTGTAATCTGATCGCAAGGTAATAACACTATCAGTCTAACAGTAGGTTGTCTGGCAACGTACGTGATCGTCTCGTGCTGTCTTTGACTACCTCAACAGCTTGTGCAGATGTAGTCCAGGTGACCACAGAAGAACTTCCCTTAGAAAAATGAAATATATTTTATAATGAAGTATAGACAGTACTAATTCTTAATGATTTTCATATTATTTTAAATATACACATTGGTACAAAGAAACGTTATGAGGTACTAAGAGGATTAAATTTGATACTTTCTCATATTTGAAAGAAAAATCGGATTAAATTATGTACTAGGAGTATTCAGAAGCCTGCGCGCAGATGATCGTGTATGCTATGTATAATATCTTGTATCGCAGTTGGATCAGAATTTCGGACAGGAGAGTGCGCGATGTAATGTGAAGTAGGGTGAGGCGAAGCGAGGACGTGGAAGAAAGGCGAAAGGTGTTTTCAGAGTCAGGTGGTTGCAGTCATGGGTTGGCACCTGTTCACCCAGCTAAAAAGTTACTCGCTCGACCGTTCACCAATCCTCTATACAATCGAAAACTAATGTGGTGTTCGACAGAACAGCTATTACGTACAATTTTACATGTGTATTTATGTATTATCATACAATATATTTGCCTTTGCTTATGGGACACACATTATATATATTCACACATTATAATCATTGTGGCATTATGCATTTAACGACCTGAGCTTACTGATATTCTTAATGTAATGGAAAAGAAGAAAGTGACATTTTTAAGAGTTTTACCTCTTTACCCCACTCTGAAACACAAGAAACAATAATCCGGAAAAATAGAGATATATTTTAAAATGAAATTAATAATCACGTCGAATTGAATTCCGATAGAAATCCACAATGAACAAACTTTTAATTTCAAAAGAAATTAATTCTTATTAATCTTTTTATAGCTGGTTATTCTCATTAATAGAACAATAAAAACTGTTATGTATCTAGTTTAAACGTTTAAAGATGAATATAGAGTTGCTGGGTTAAATCGTATAATAAAAGTTTAATAATTTGAAAATTGAGAATAAGTAGTAACGAGATTTCTCCAACTTTGTTACAGGTGGGCGAGGGAAGGCCACACATTAGGCATCAAAGAGGTGGTAGTCACTGCAGCAGGTGTGCACCAGGTTGGGGAGTAATCAAAGCTTGTTCTCGCGGTCGCGACACACAATGTGGCGAATGTTCACCGGGTACATACAGTCCCCATCACAGTACACAACCTTGCTGGATTTGTTCGAGATGTGGACCAGGACTCTACGAAGCTCATCCATGCACTGGCAAAACTGACACTGTTTGCGATTCTTGTCACCGAGCTGCGCCTGATAATCCAGATTATCGAGCCAAATGTAATCCTCGAGAAAATGTCTTTCTCGCACCGGAAGATGCTGAAGAAACTGGTGAAGAGAGCGTTCTTGTAAATCAGCTTGGAGCATTCGACCCTCAGGAAGAAGAGATCCTTGAAAAAGACGCACTAGCTGCAGCAGCTGCTCAAAATAATTCCGAGAATCTTGACGATTTTGGAGCTTGATAGATTATAAAGCAAAATTGAAAATTTGTGAAAAATTCATCGAGATAAATGATTTCACTGCCAAATTATGTATTAGACAAACTGGACTTCGTTAGAATTCTTACGTGACAGTTTTCGTAGCCAAAAGAGAAGCGTGTTCCATTTGTAAAACTAAAATTCGCAGATAAGAAGGAGACGTTTGAGAACAGGGGGCAAAAGAGTGCTTCTTAATCCTGAATCGCTAGTCATTTAGTTTCTAAGTAGTTTATAAATAGTATAGTGCGTTGGTGCCAATATCTAAACAAGATATGTTTTTTCTAAAATATTGTTCTCCTATAATTAGATGTGACGAGTTTAATGAATGAAAATTCTACATTAGTGGTAATTGTTATCCTCTCGATAGTAAGAGCAGTAGCATAGTAAAACCGAAGAAATCTTCAAAACTTTTTGTAACATTATTTACTTTTATTTATTGGTGCAGTAGAATTGCATATTGACAATTAATGAGATACATCATGTACACCGGTGCTCATGAACTCTTCAATTCTATCTTTTGTACAGTGTACTCGATTCGAAGTCTTACTGAATGCTATAGGCTAGTGTTCCGACTAACAATAAATACATATTTCCTAGATATATCCTTTATTTGTACATATACAATATAGGTAGTGCATTATATAACCGGCTGCCAACGAAACATATAAGCCAAATATATTAGCCATGTCCAAAGATCTCCACAAACTGTTTTCCTAAAATACATGTTTGTTATATGTGTGCACTATATTCACAGCTCTACGCATTACTTCAACACATCTACGTATACGAAAATTGCGACTAATGGTTATCATTTAAGGTATTCTCTTCTTCGTGTAGATGTTTCTTTTTTTTTTATGTATTTATAGTAGACATGTATTAAAAGGCCTTTTATGAGGTTGTCTGTATTTATACACTTTTGTATCTCCACTTTAACTTAGTTATATATCGACGATCAGTGTAGGAAAAACTCATTGTACTCATGGTGGATTTACGTTTAAATCGATGGTCCCTTATTGTAATAGAACACTGTGAGAAGTATAATGAATATCCTATACGATATCTTTTATATAAAGAAATATATGCATTCCAATTGTAATGATGAATAACACCTGACGCTTTGACCTGATTTTTTTTTCTTTTCCTTGCCGAAAACTCAACATCTATTTCAATAACAGTTGAATATCGATTAAACGAATTTTAATTCAAATCGTTCATTAGTACAGTGCTCGTACTGTATTAAAACGATTGTGTTTCGTAATAAATTACACTATAAATATTATTGACTTTCTTACAATTCCACTTTTACTCATCGTGTAATTGTAATGTAGATACATTCACGATCTTAATATCGACGAGGCTTTTTGTTTTATTCGAGCGATTAAGTAATAATTCACAATTATATCCAATAATTATAGACTTCAGTGACATCATTACTATCCGATAAGTTTCCTGCATATTTCATTTCGATCGGGCTATTATGCAATTATGTAAGTATGCCTATTGAAGAACCTCGCAGTATTAAGTGCGTGAGTTCCATATTTTTATTGTTGCTGCTGGCAGCCAAGTAAATTTGTTTGTCATTTAGTATCCTTGAAAAGCATGCAATCTTGGAAATTTTTTTTTACACACACTAAAGATTAGCATAACTCATAGGAAGAATCATTAGAATTTCTACTCTGCAAAACAAGTTAAATTATTTGGACGTTTATAGCTATTTAACATCACCTGAAAAAATATATTTGGTTCTAATGGAATGTTATTATAAATATTTTACAACAATCGTTTAAGGAAACCTTGCGTACAATGATGATTTGAAAAAATCCTGTTATGAAATGGATGCTTGTAAGAGGATAGGAAACATATTTTACAACGAATTTGAAAATTTGCTGATGTTATTATATATCGTACTTTCAATAAATATTTTACACCTCACGTTGGATTATATTTCTTAGAACGTAGCTTTAGTTCCGCAAACGCTTTCGAAATTTCATACTTTCATACTTTCTTCGCTTTACCGAACGCTTAGTATGAGAAAAGTATAATATATTCATCACTTGAAATCAGTGAAAGATGGAAATAATAATCAAATAGCGTGTGATAAATATCAGCCTTGTGACGTAAGAATTTAAGATCGTTTGCAACATGCATGAATTATTTCTCGAGGGAAGGTCGGACAATTCGTTTTAGCCGCGATACGTAACTAGATTCAATAGAACTATTTATGTCTTACAATTAGATGTATAGTAATCCGTACAAATTAGGCGTTGTTTCAGTCAAGAAACCTGAAGGTCTGATCTATCTAACAGTACTGTCATTTATTCCTGTCTGATTCTAATATGTGTTTGCACAAAAACTGACCTTACTCTTTATAGCTTTTTTTTGTGCGTTTATTCAATTACGTGACTCTTTTTATGAATTCAGCATCCATCAATCTACATTCTAAGTCGAGCCAACCATTACTAACTTCCCCGGAATATTTAAATGAATTTAAAGTTACAAGCAAAAAGGTAAAATATCCGACCCTCCCAAAACTGAGATTGGTGAAACATATGAATCGGAGAACAACGTGAGAATTGAATTGAACGAAAACAATAAACATCTTACTTCATATGACATGATATCTTCAGTGTAATACTATTGAGAATTTTGCATTGGAAAAGCTAACAACCCTGGAATCTTTTCTTGATTAAATCCATTCTGAAGTTAAATAGTCCTCTAGATACCGATACAACAATTATTAAATAATCAAGGGACTCGGACAGCGCGTCCTCTGTGTCTTTGTCACTGTATTCCCATCAAATGCAAAACTTACAATCGTGTACTGTTAACGTGTGCGAGTAATATGTACCATTTATTTATCACCAACCTTCTACTAAGCGCTAAGAATTCGATTACTCGGTAAATGGCAGCTTCGACTATACTAAGAAATTTACGCATATATAAGTTCGCATGTGAGCCTTTGTACTTACAAATGCACAAGTATGCGAAACTCTTTTTTTTTTTTTAAATATGCAATAACAAAATTCTGAACTAGTCCCGTGTCCCTTGGTCGATCATCTACACATGTACAATACATTACCTCTATATCCTAATCCCTATGCGAGCAGTTTAGTTTCTCAAGTGATGTGAGTCACTTCCCCTAATAATTATGCAAAACTTTAACATGAAACTTAACATTATTTGGCATAAAAAAAAATCCATGGCGTAAGAATAAATTGATGGATATATATGTTACCGAGCGAAACAAGAAGTATCTGCTAATCTTTCTTGTGGGATATCTGTCTCTTGAAGGATGTAAACTTGCGCTGCTTCATACATAATACAATATAATATAGATATACATATGCATATACTATATGATACAACTATAACAATGAATGGTAACGCAGGCGTATAGGAGCCACGATTATGCGTATTGAATTTAATATAATAAGTGTATGGCAATGGCAATCGCAATTTGTATGGCATGAAAAAAGTTTCGCGATGTTAACACATGGTTACATAAGTTATGAATACATTAGTATGCAGATACATCTCTTTGTGTGCGTCTGACAAGTGACACGAGCGTCTATAGTAATTTAGCCACTTCCATTGAGATGATAAAACGATAACATATTACTCTGCGAAGTTAAGTCCATTCAGTACAGTATTATTGTATTGAACAACAGATACTGTTGGCTAATAATAATCAAGGTCTGTATTTCATATGAGATTATAGTTTAAATGTTTATAAGACTTTCTTACACATTAGAAAGCAGACACTACTAAATTTCTTTATTTTTTTTTTATTTAAATAACAAGATCAGTTTATAGCAACTTGAAAGAATGGACTTAGTTCGTTCGTCAAACAATAGTTTGACTTGGGAATTATCGTATGGATTAAGTAATGATTCGCACACGAAAATATGCAGGATAAACAACGAATAACACTTTGAAGGCGCACCATATGTAGTAGGAAATAACTCTGCGCTAGAACACCTATACATAGTGAAGTAGACGTTCTACCAACATTACGGATTAAGTATTGAGGCTAACAAGTATTATATACAAGAAAAAAGTTAGAGAGAAAAGTAATTACAGTTTAGTAATTATTTGAATTTCATCATTTATCTTTCTGATACGAAGGTCGTTCGCTTATAAGTATAGTCACGCAAAGAGCCGTATATTCAATATCTCTCGTGTTTATCGCTTGCGAGTGAGAATAATGACACTACGATCAATCGAGAAATAATTGGCAAAATAATAGTTGGATCAACGTCAACGTTGTGATTTGTATTTTTTGTTACTCGAGTGGTATTGTTGACAAGTTCCATTCGAGAACCAGGGAAAAAATTGCAAATACCTGAATTCTGAATTTGAAGAAAAACGAAATATGATTTTGATGACTGCAGTGGCTACTACAGTAGAGACGATTGAAAATACATAGTTTCTGACCCACTACACTTTTTGTACAATTCCACAGTTGTGCCTTTGCATGAGAATTAGAATGCAAAGGTACAATTGTACTTTCTAATGCACAATTGTGCATTGACGAAATGTGGACCCTATATTTATCCAATACTTTCAAACAATGAAGAGCAACTTTATAATATGCGGCTCTCATTTAAAACCGTTAATTATGGATCTCGAATCTGTCGGCGTTCGCGGATTAAGTTACAAAACCAATTAATTCGCATTAATCAAATGGGAATAATTCTCTGTGTACACAGAAGCGTATCAGTTACCAATCATTTTCAATCTCGAATCAATACACTTAACAATTATAATGCAATACACTGTATGTGTACCCCACACGTTAAACAAGAATTGCGAATCGAGTGGAACTGAATTTCATCCAATTGAAAGTAAAACAGGAAATCAGAGTTTAAAAAGTGGATCAAAAGGAAGAGCTATCGAAATAAAACTACGAAGGCCCTCGCTATTGAATTAAATAATTTAATCGTCTCAAAGATTTCATGAGTTGCCTACTAGTAGAACGATAGGATCCTACATCGATACGGGAACGCACGATGCACTCGTCTTGTTATTAGTGGCGAGCTTTTCGATAAAAATGTCACAAGAAGCACCAAATAAGCTGGCATGGGGAACATGCGAGTGCAACGTACGTTACAAGATACTTTGACTGTGTTCGGCTGTTTATTGTCGTCTTTTCGGTGTTCTTTCCTCCACTTGGACACAATGAAGGTTTTTGCCCTCGTACACAACTATCTTCGCAAAAATCCAACAGAATACAGAACATCGACTTCTACTTACGCACAATAGTTTATCAGTGACTTCAGCGAAAACCAAAGCGAAGCAAAGTTTTATAATGAGAAAGAGCCACACTCTTGAATCAGCCCTAAAAGAGTCTTTTGAGTATTCGTTATACATAATTATTAGTTGTTTCTTCGATTATTGCCGCTGGTTTCAATTATCCTTCGACAATATGAACCGTCTCTAATGATGTCATAAATCTAATTCAATGTGAATTCTTTAATTTACAAGTGACACATATCTCTTCAGAATTTTATCACTCCAATGTAATAAAAAGTTTGTCAAATATCTCACCCAATACAATCACACATCTTGTCGCATTCGTTTTAAATTAACAAAAAATAGATTTGTCAATAAGTACCAAGTACTTAAATATTCATTTAAGTACAAAGTTGAAAAAGAAGATTTGATTTTCTTGTCAATTAAACGGTTCATATTCGCGCAACAATAAATCATATTGATCGTGATAATAAAGAATCTACTGATTTGGCACGATCTCTTTCTTACGAAAGTTCAGTATCAACTCCGCTCAATTTCAGTTTAACTTTTCTTTGCATTTTGTTCGGAATGTACGCAATGTGTCGTATGGTCTATATGTATAGTTAACGTAAATAAAAGGGAGCAGAGAGCAAAAGGGACAATATACTGACGTATGGCCTGACGGCAGACACCAAAGGAAGGTAATATCAAGGGTATTTGGATTAAAATATTTGTGGCGTTATAATTAACGCAGTTTACTTGTACAATGCAATCGCCTGTCGATCGGGATAGCTCAACATAATAATCTAACAATCGTGTCTTGCGACACGCTTCCTTAGTAATCTATGTATTTATATGAAATATGTATATTAATTTTATAATATACATATAAATTATATATATATATATATAATGTTTTGTGTATATATATAATTTATGTCCGTGTGTACACATATATCGGTATGCGAGTATATATATGTATATACATATACACACTAGTGTGTATATCATAACTTAATCGTCAATTAGATCTGAGGTGGGGTCGACCGCGTGGGAAGTGTGTACATAGAGATGTGATAAAGAAACACTGTACATAATAATCAAATATGATTTTGTTCGATTCTCGCAAGAAAAATTATCCAGCAATTGCGAGAACTTCGCACAAATACATCATTAACGGCGCGATTACACTTGACTAAAATTGTCGAGTTGCATCGTAGGTGACTTTGATCAATCCCCAAAACCTATATTTCACGAAATCCTATATGTTTAAATTTTGTTAAGAGATTCAATCAAAGCTGCGAGAGATTCGTAGTACCGCATTGGCCGTGGACTAGCGGATGTGGAATCGTGAGTTCGTTAGTATAATGTAGTCACGAGTTCCCTCGTCGGTGGTAATGTTCACAGTGACTCACATTACTAATTAAATACAATATCTGTAATCTGATTTTGGTAAAAATATCTTGTAATTATAGATTTCTAACATAGATGCGAATTTCATTCGAAGGTATAATTAAAGGTTGTAAATTATATTTGGATGATAATCCAATATGAAATTTGTCGACGTATAAGAAATAAGATTCTACCCAATATTCAGATATTGCATGTATATATGTAATGAAAGTTACTGTGTGAGTTCTGTCGAGCAAAACGAATCGGCTTTGTATTTTGCGCCTCTTACATGTCAGCGAAATTAAAAATCCGTTCTTCAGCCACAGACGACCTAAATGTAAAATTTCTCGCAAAAACATTTACCGTCACATCTTAAGCCGCGTTTAATGAAGAGAATGTGCCACCTTATTACTTTACAAAATAGCTTTCATCCTCCTATCAAAGTTATACCCGGGATTATCTGACAATGATATCTAAAGGAAAGAAAGGGATCAACGATGAGAGTATGGTCGGGTGATACCTTAATACTGTGCTAATCGGTGATTTCGTTCGGAAAATTCACAGTGTATGTATATCGTATATTCTGGACAAGTATGCAAACGAATGAAGAACATTCGCAATTGTGCAATCGGCACTAAAAGTAAACGAGCAAAAAGAAAAAAATTGGATAAAAGATCGACACGGAACGATCGCGAGATATTCAAGTAAAATTCAATCGGGCAAGGAAGAAAGGGACTGAATATACATTGAACTATAGTAGAAAATTGTACATCTCGAGTTTTGTTTTATCTAATAAAAATAATAATAATAATAATAATAAAAACGAACGAAAATAACGCGAGAGACCGAGTGGATTCCTTCTGGTTGGACAAACATTGCGCTATACTTCTGATGGGAACGGCTACATGCCAGCGCATTTAATAATCGGATTTCTTATTTACAATTGCGTAGAGTTTTACAATTTCAGTAACAGACACGTCTCGTAACGCGTTCCAAATTCTCGCTTAGAGCTGCTCTTGTCCTCTTCACTCTTACAAAACTTAATAATCTTTAACGCATTCGTGAATATCACCTGTACACGATATACTACTGAAATATACATCTCACACAAGACTCGTTAAAGAGAATTAGAAAAAGTCCGTCTATATAAACTAGAAACCGTTGATCGGCAGGGAATACGGAAGAGATTGATTCTCAAGTGTATTGTTTTTTTTTTCTTCTTTTTCTTTTCTCATGATAAAATAATAATTCACTTCGCTTTGACAAATTGCACGGATTATCGAATTCGTGGATTCAATTATGCACCGAGACCGAAGCTGAAGAAAACGTCGGGATATAAATGGAATCGGGACGAAAGGGTTCATAATGAATCTACTAATTACAAGAGAAGTTTTTGAGCTCCGTTAAATACAAGGAAACTACGATAAACAACTAATATCATACAACTATATCATCATCGTGCCCAAAATTTACTATCTCTCTCGCACACGCAATAATCTCAGAATCAAGTACGAGATACGATACACAATCGCACAAAAAAAAATTCGAAAAACAAAACTTACGCAACGAATCTACAGAGGCACAGATGAGACCTCGCCACGAGCATGCAAACTCAAGGATAAAAAGTTAATGTACTAAAACGTAAATTATATCGTGGGGAAAGATACATGATTATGTGATCGCTCCGAGACACATCCAATATATTTTAGCGCTATATGTTTTAGGCAGAGAATATGACAAGAGTAATGTTGTTAGAGCGCCTCGGTGCTGTTTGCGCTTACCCGTGGCTAAAGCATCTATGCATCACCGAACAGATTACAAATTGGAATTTGGGCTGAAGATACTCTTATTAAATAAAAAAAAAAAGTCTATACTCGTTACCTTCAATCACGGACTTCTATACCGTCCAGTACAGTCATTTATATGTCACTTGTATGTTCTTGTATACATGATTCTTACTAATCGTCTTGATTATTCTCAGCAATCGTATGTCTTCTTTGCAGCGTTAAAGACGGTAACGAAGCTTACCTACACAAGGGTACAGTTCTCACGTAACCGCGCTCTCAATGTAAGCTTTGGGTACAACATATATATCTCTTAACAAATAATTCATCAGTATCTTCCTTGAACGACGAGAGATGACATCCTTATTACTTTTTTTTTTCTTTTTTTTAATCATCACGATATGTCTTCCCGCGGCGTATTTTATTTTTATTCAACTTAGTTTTAAGCCTGCTAGGCCGTTTAAAATTGGTCCACCAGCAGGTCACAGATTTCTATGGACATCGATTCTTTACTCGAACGTACCGTTAACCGGAACATCTATGGAAAAGAAAAGAAAAAGATGAGCGCGTTAGCAAAAATAGTTATGCGAAAAGAGATTGATCGATATAGAAATATTTACCTGTGCTTGTTTATTAGGTTCCAGACGCAATAGACATCCCACTTGATGTGCTCTCATATGAACTATACCCGCGCAAACGAAATTATCAGGATTCGGATCAATACCATCAAGGAGCTGCATTCCAAATCCTTGTAATTTCTGACGTACTTGGGCCAAGTCCATTGGTTGTTGTGCTTTGAAAATTTTTTGCGATCGTTCTTGATTTGTGCTGAAATAAGAGTTTTCCAAAAATTATACATTTTTCCTTCTACCATTTTGCATCGTTAAATTCATTTTTGCTTATTTTCGTAGCAGTTATTACAGTTTACCTTCCAAGGTTTTTCCATCGTACGAAGAAAGATTCTTTGTTCATTTCCGCTGGCTCGAAGAACTTATTTATGGTTAATGGTAACTTCATCGTAATCTTCTGTGGCACATTATTGTAGATAAAAGAAATTATCATACTTGGTGAATCTGTAAACGTTTCAATTATGTCATGATATATGTATAAACTATAGATCAGCTATGTCGAACAATAAAACGTTACCACATACCTGCATAATCATCGATACATTCGGCATTGATCATCTGTTGAATTTGAGCACCCGCTTCTAGCACTGGGCCGACCCGTTTCACTTGCACGGCTAATTTCGCTTGATTTTCTTCGGACCAAGAGAGCTGAGTTTGGAAACTGTGTAGCGGATATTGAGCTTTATTGCCATAAAACAGATCAACACCGCCAAGATTCTGATTGAATTCGGACTTGACTCCAATTTGAATCAAATCATTTTCAAACAGTACACCATTGTTCTTGCAGACGAATCTAAAAAATAAGTTGATTGGAAATTAATTCACTATTCGAAAAAGAAACATCAGTGCTGAAAAACCATGGAAAGAAACATACTTCTTATGATTGTAGGTATTTTGGGCACCGTTTGTAGCACCAACTTTGTTTGGTATGTTATAGAGGTCTCCGAGTACATCGAGAAGAACACCCGTGTTACTGGTAGGTTGAGACGAAGGCGGTGTAGAGAGACCCAGTAAATCAGCAGAGGTGTTATTCACTGTTGTATTTGCCACAGCAGTAGAAGTTGCATCCGCATGATTCGCATTAGGTGCTGGGCTCTTACTATCTCTGGTTTCGTTTTCTGGCACACGACCTGGCTTTTTCTTTTTAAGAACCGCCAAAATCGAGGATTCCCTTTCGGGAAATGCTGGCATTTCTTCCAATACTGTTGCCTGTTATAAAAATATGTGTTATTCGAATAATATCGTGAATTCTATAATAATACTAATAATAATATTGTATTTTCTCTCACCAGAACTTCCGAAGATGCAATGATACTCAATTGCAAATATTCCGAAGCTCTCTGCTGTAATTCAGCGTCAGCACTTCGCAAATTACTGTGCTGCCTAAAGACATCTTGGATTTGGCTTCGAATCTCAGGGAACAAATTAACGAATTTGATGTATGTCGAAAGCAACAGAGCTCGTGTCATAGGGGAACACAAATGATACTGCAAATGTAAAAGAAGATATTCTCTTTAAAAAACAGTCAGTCGCATGTTGCATATTGTCAATTCAGGAAAGATACTAACTTTGGAATGTAAGAGTTGAAATTGAACGGCTGGTGAAGAGCGTTGATCTCCTGCTATAAGATTACCAAATTCACCAAGAATGTAACCGCCGACTTTAACCATGTTTTCATGGCATGCTGGAGCTTGCAATGCCTGTGAAAGAAATTAATAATAAAATTTGAATCTATTTATGTATGCATGTTATCCTCACAGTAAGAAAATTTTAATGAACGTTGTATACCTCGAAGACCGTTTTCGCGGCGTATCCCTGTACATCGTCACGATTAATCACAATCTGGATAACTCTGTACCAAACCTCTTCGGAAACATAGTCACCAGCAATCCTGATTAGGTTGAGTATAACATCAACGTACCACGTGTAATCAGTAGCGTATTTTTCAGCTAAAATCGCAACTTTCAATACCATTTCTTCTCTAATCGAATAATCAGCAGTTTCGAGGTAATTCAACATTTCTTGCACTATTTCTTCTGCGTTACTTTTATCGCACATTGCGTATAAAAGATCTACAGCTTGCTGTCTAACGGACACATCTTTTTCCATTTTCATCGAAAGAATGACTACTTCTTGATGTTTCTTCACCGCTTCGTGTGACAATTCGGAAGTAGCCAAATGACACATAGATTCAAGAGCTAGGTAACGCAGATTAGTTTCACGGTTCGATAAAAATTGACCAAGTTGATTACATGCCCGAACGGATAAAGGCAGCTCACTATCGTTGTGAATTATTAAGCTAATTGCCTCAAATAGTACAGCGTTCTTTGCATTCGAATGCTGAACTTTTTTCGACTTTGGTGGTTCTTGAGCTTTGTTCAGTATAGTCTCCAAACACTCGTTTAATCTTCCTCTGACACCTGGATCTTCAGCTGTAAGATACATCGATTTAGAATAGTACAATGTTTCATAAATTAAAATCTTAATCTTGTACAAAATGAATGCACGAATAAAGAAACGTACCTGGTGGTGTATAATTTTGCAATAAACGTAATAATTTTACAGAAAGCCACGGCGCTGGCACGAAATAGTACGTGTAATCCTGGAGATCCGTATAACTCGATGTGACAATCTAATAAATAATAAATTGGCAATGAATATGTTCATAATTGAGGAACATATTGATAAAGGCTCATTTATAAGGACTGCAATACCCTGCTTAATCGAGATACTGCTAGATTGACGCATCCCTTATACTCGTCGGGATTTCTTTTTACGAGAGCGTCTATTAATGATGCTGCAGCTGTAACAACACCGAGATGTTGATCATTCAGAAGATGCACTATGCGCGACGTCCATTCACCTCCAGGCACTACTTCAGGTGCTGTACGTAGTAATCTTAATAAACACAATGCCGCACTTTGTTTCACCACATCCATAGTATCCCTAATAAATGAAATTAAAACATCGATGAATAGTCAGATTTTCGAAAATTCTTCTAGTGGCTTCTAATATCAATTAAATGTAATATTCGTTAATATATTATGGAACACTGCTTTTTTGCCTACCCAGATACTAGTAGTTTTGGTATTTCATTGCCAAATGCCTCCGCCATTTCTTTACTTCCGATATTAGCAATACATTGCAATGCAAGATTCACATGAATCGGATTACGTGAGGCGAGATCATTTTTTATACTCTGTATTATCAGCTTAATGAGATCACTGTTGGTATTTACTAAAACTGATATGAAAAGGTAACCCTAGAAATTGAGGTATGGACGTAAGTGGATTATATTTTTCTTATTAAATATATCGAAATAGTAGATTGCTTTACTTACAATTTGTTTTTCTGAATATTTATTAGAAGAAAGTAGATTAACTGCCTCCATGTGACCAAAGTCAATGTCATGTCCAAGGAGAAAAATGAAAAGCAGTTTACAAACGTATTTCTTTTTTTGGTAGCCATCTAGTGTCTTGTCCCCTTTAAATTTGTTACGAATATTCGCCAATTCTTTATATATTCTCTTGATTTCTGCTTCTTTGCTCTTACCTAATAAGAAAATGAATAAACATAGAATAAAATAGTATCGAAAAATTAACAGAAATCTACTACAAATTTTACAAGTTACGATTCTTTTTTTTCTATTATTATTTATTGGTTTCTCATAACATATCTATAAGCCAAAATGAAGTAACTAAAGCAAAGGCTATTTTACAATAACTAATAAATAAACAATACATTGTTTATTATATCTCCATATAGATATGTATCTCTGTTTTTATATAAAGCTACAATGGCTTACTGCCATTTGGACTCGTATCAAAGCTTGTATATATTGATTTACTTCTTGACATTAAATTTCCTCATTACGTATTCAATAGTAATTTAAAACGATAGAATAATTATAAGGAAAAAAGTAAATGAAAGAAAATCGTAAAGAGTTTGGTAGGAAGCATAACAAATATTTAGTATATGTCAGTTGTGTGATGTCAAGGTATTACATATTGGTGTCTGAAAGTCAACTCCTATCAGTTAGATAGGCCTCTATCAGAACTCCGCCCCCTGTCTCCTACTCTTTACCGTTTTAAATATTTCTGTGTCATTCCGCTTTGAATGGTATTGTATCTCTTAATGGAAGATGCATCACGACCGATTGTTACTGGGGAGTTAGCCGCACAATTTATACTATTATGTATATTGAAAGCAACGTGATGAAACTATTGTGCTCAATAAGATTGTGTTATAGACAATGATCACAGAGCCTATTTCTGCATCTAACGTATACTATACTAAACATAGTATAGAACGAACAGTAAGAAGGGAACTTACAATTTCTGATATCAGAAATGAATACAGCAAGGCCACGCATGCCATCACCTCTTACAGCTGGCATCTTGTCTTCTTCTTTTTAGAACTACCTATAACACAAAACCCTCATGAAGATAGTTCTATTATATATGTATATACTATACCTCTTCTTCCGTTAATCACATCAAGAACCAATGAAATCCTTATCGAAATATTATTACAGTTCGTTGGAATAACTTAAGAATCACTTAAAACGAAAATAACATATTGCAAGAGTCATAAGATCGAAAGTGAATTAAAGTGCATTTTGGAGAACGAGAGTGAGTATGCCGCGAATCGAACCGAGAAAAATTGTAAGGTAATACATAGGAAAATGGACAAAAAATACAAGTCGATTGATTCGCGTAAAAAGTATAGTGAAAATTAGCTTGAAAAGTTGGTCAGTGGGGAAAGAGCGTCTAGCAGAAGCTTCTTCGAGCGGATCAGACAATTAAGCCGGTATCGCGTCCCAGATTTAGACAAACACTTTTTGACAGGAGTGCCGTACGGGAGGAGAGGATCGAGGGAGGATCTTTAACCCGAAGATGAGTATTAATTAAGGTATTAAATTAAGAGAAAGTTACGTTCAACCGAAGACCTGAGGAGAGTTGTATGAGGTATCGATCGCACGAAGAAAGTGAGAAATTTCGAGGCAACGACGAAACGATCGTTCGGTTTTTACTTAGGTGACCCGACTGGCAGAGGGACATTCAGCCAGTAAGAACCACACGCCAAAGTGATTTTCCCGTGAAATTGATCTTTTGCGAATGAGTTATGTAGTCTCGCTGTCAGGGTACCTACCGATCTGGGTTAGGATATGGTTGGGGCACGGTTCGATCGCGCAGTGCACGGTACGCGTGAAACCCGTGAAACTATTCGCGAGTCGGTGCCAGAGATTTCGTGGCTGTCGCCATTTGCAACCGCTGACTGTAGTTGACGGCTACCCACAAGCTGCTCCTCTCAAATGCCACTGCGACTGCGCCCGAACCGTCTTTTCCCTGGTCCCTGCCTCTTCACTATAGTTTTGTCGTGTGTGTAACACCGTAACACTCTGCACAACCGTGCAAGTAGTGCACCTCGCAACTCACAACTTATTGCCCTTACTACTCCAAAAGTCTCGGCTGGTCTCAGCGCGGTCGCAACAGGCCTCAACAACCGGCTTGAATCGTTTAATCGACAGTTTCACCCCGCGCAAAACCGTCGCGCCGCCTTGTTAGATCAACTATTTTATTCTCTTTGCGATTCTACAGTTTATTCCAAGTAGATAACTACTTTTTTTTTAAAAAACTGTAGTACTATTTACTTTCGATTGGTATAGGACCTAAAATTGTATTATAATCCAAAGGTATACCATATAATTGTTGTATGGCAATTATCATAAATTATTTTCTATTGATATTCTATTTTATGTAAGGTATTTATTATTACAATTTGTAGTCTGTAGGAATAACTACGCACGAATGTACATGTACAAGATGATACTCGATACTTTGTGGTTTACTTTTAGGTGCTTATTTTATGGCTAATGTAGAGATAAAATTTTCCCACGAATATGCCAAATAAAATAAATCATTAAGTAGACACGCTTTCTTGTATCTTTTCCAGTAACATTTCTAATCTATCCTTCATAACTGGCTGTCCTTTTTTCGTTTTCTTCGATAGTTTCTTATATTTTTGCATTTTCTGCTCTTTGTACTTTTTCAGTGCCTCTTCTTTCTCTGCCTTTACACGGAGTATCTCTTCCTTCTTTTTCCGTTTTTCATCTTCTTTGCGGAGGAACTCTTGTTTCGCTTTAGAAAATGCGCTTACTTTCTTTACTTCATTTTTGCTGTAACATATGTTAAATATTTTATTAATTATCCTGGCTTCAAAACTTTGGATAATTTTTGAAATTGGAGCATATACCTGCTGTCAATATCGTTCTCATCTCGTTTCGACGTCTGTCGCTTTTGCTTTTCTTCCTTGTCAAGTTCTTTGTAATAATTCCTTAAAACAGCTTTTTTCCTGCGTTCTTCCCATTGTTGTACTGTTGGAATACAAAGTACATGAATAATTGTTAACATTAAAAATCTTTTACTAATATTGCAAGCATCGTCTTATCTAACCTATACAAAACAAGTATTTCGTGAATTTATGACATACATTTGTATTTGTTACTGTATTTCTGCAATCTGTACTTCTTCTTATCGAACGGCTTCTTTTCGCCCGGCTGCCTTTGATCCGCAACTTTCTTAGGCTTATTATCTGTGCCAGCTTGACTCACGTGTCGTTTCATTGTTGTTGACAGTACATGATGCTGACGACGGTACTAGTACCAAAGGAAAACGCAAGGGGGACTTAAGAGCAATCAAATTGTAGCGCGTCAAGTGGCGACAATTCGAATGGAATTCCTGCCGCCTTGATTTAATATACCCACATTGACTGTTGATGTGATACTGCACGTAAATACTTCCTTTCCTCTCAATCATTTGAGTCGTGTCTCAGTTTCATGCAGCAATCTCATTTTCGAAGTATAATCATTCGATACAAATACTTAATTAAATAAAATCTTAATTGTTAACGCATGTGCAATAATTCAAAATATAGGAATAGTATATGGAGATTATTAAGAGTTAGGTAAGATCAAGTATTTTGAAAGTACTGATACTATAATTCATTCGTTATAAGCGGCCGATGTGAAGCCTTGTCAGCTTGATGTACGGACATTTACCGCCTGTCAATGCGTTACGTATTCGTAGTTTATTCGTGGCAGTGACATTGGCGACCATATACACCGGCACGCGACGTTTTTGTTTTCAGTGCTAATTGAAATACAGTCACATTAGAATGCGAGTAACATAATTTTTATATCGGCTCCAAAATCTCTACTTCCGTTTTGCACAACTAATGACACATTCTTTCATCTCCTAAACTACAAATATTCAAAGCTCTATTCTATTGTGACTTTGTGCAAAAGACATATATGCAGTAACGCTGGTATATGCACATGAATGTTGTAAAAGTAGGTAGGGCTGGATCGTATTCCAAACCCGCGAACCGCGAATGTTACTTGAAACAAACCGGTTAGTATTGCATTTCGTTCTTTTGCACGGAAACCACTGAAGGCAAAATAGTTTCGACGATAAGACGACCTGGATTTTTGATATCCATCATTTCTTTTATACATACGTTGACAGTTTGTGTAACTCTAACGTTAAGGTTTTACTAACTGTACAGTGAGTTTAGTCGCGAACAAGTACACAATTATTAATGTTATTCACCCATACAAATACGTATAACATGAACGTAATGCTGACCCAGTAGATTCTTTTATAGAGCGTTTCCATTAGATTAGACATTACTGCGAATGCTCAGAAGTGACCGGTTCGCGAGAACTGAAAAGGTTTCTCTGCAAAGTTTAAGTCAACGTAGCACGTGGCTATAGTGGCAAGCCAGGTAGAAAAGTTCGCTTTAGGGCACATTAACCCGAGGTCTGATTTATACCCGTATATTCGAACACGTACGATGCTGTCATGCGACCAATTGCAATCGGTAGCAATGAAACACCAAGAGCAGTCGTGAGCCATCTCCCATCTCATTCAACTATCTTAACAAAGTCGACCGCAAATTACCGTTAAATGACACGCATTGCACGCTCACTCTGTTCAACATTGAAACAAGCCCTGCGCTTGTAAATCTACCTGCCGTTGACTAAATAATGACTAACAAGTTTAAAATTACTGTAATTAGTAAGTGTTGGATAACATTGGTAACATATGAATGAAATCTTTTGGTAATGTTGAATTTTGATTGGAGATGATGTCAAATTAAAAAAATATCACTCAACTTCTTTATGCAACATTCTCGACATTGAATTAAAGTGAAATAAGGGTCACAGGGACTGATCAATTATCGAGTTCTTTTCGACGAATTTGGCCTCGAATACTGCAGCTCGCTACTCCTGTCTTGGATTTTGTTAGCTATTAATAGTTACTTGTACCACGTAGAGACGGTAGGTGGTATATTATACACTACTCTCTTTCTTACAACCCCAGCATATATCAGTTTTATTTTTTTCTTTAAGACGCCCTAACAAGAATAAGAATAAATGATTTAATCAAGTAGCCTTGTTTCATTAGTAAATAACATACGCAAAAAGAGCGTCTTACACAAGGGATTATGCAATCATCGTAAATAACGCAATATTTTGTATAAGTGCAGTTTAAAAGTGCGAGACTATATTGTAGAAAACTGTTCAATTCCGAAAATCTGTCGGTGGTATGTTAATTACTCAACCATCATTAGAGTTTGAAGCTCAAAGAAGACATTCGATTCAAAAAAGGATCGACAGTAAGAATGCGAAATTGGAGGAACGTTATACCCAAACCATATAAGGAACCGTTGTGACGCGTTTTATCGATCAGTAAAACCCCCACAGAGATGACGTCATCTGAGTCATGTTCTCCCACGCAGAGACGACCAAGAAACACAGGGATTTGGTCGGCACTTAACTGAGTTAAGAAACGCGGGAAGACTCAAACAGATTTTATTCTAGATGGTGTATGACTACCGTCTCACAGTATGGAAGCAACACTTTGACATTGACATACTTTAACTCATGATGCTCTACTCTTACCTCAATTTTCTTTGACAACATCCTAAACTTTAAGTACCACTACTTAAGTTAGTAGTTTTACTATAATTTTAAGAGAATCCACAACGTAGAAAATTGATCTTTTATTATAATATACTAAAAGGTGAATTTCATTCATCGTTAAATTATAAAATCTAGAATGTGTGTTTAGAAATTTAGTAAGTGATTTCATGCACATACCTAAATTCTTGGTTGTAAAGTAATTTTTGGAATGATGAACTCATAGAAAAGCTTGCAGTTTTAATGTATAGTAAAGGAGACGTATGAGTAGAATGTACGTAAGTACATACTACGTGTAACGTGGATGAGTTGCATATGGTGAGTGATCTCACGCGAAATCATCATTCTTGATCAAGTTCCTCTATAAGTCTATAAGCTTGGCAGATGCGTTTCATGATCCTTGATTCAGTAATCTGTATACGTTGCGATGATTCCGAGGGGGCAAGCCTATTTGCGAAAAATAAGGAGGCGTCGTGACGCATTCAATTCCATTCAGTTTCAGTGACTCTGTGTGACGCTGCAAGGCGCGAAAATAGCATCGACATTGATTGCAACACGCGATTCGGAGCCCTGAGAAAAATGCTACGCTCTTCAACCCTGTAAACACGCTATTGGCACGCGTGACCTCTACTCTTATTTTGTCAAATGTCGATGGCACTCTATTGAAACTCTCGTCTTTATTATGTATTGTAACATTGTAATATGCTACTTTCATTTAAGCAAGATTTATTATACAAAAATGGAATGTTGATTAGCAACAAAGAAATTTGTTGTTTATATAGAGAAACAATTAAAATACTTTATATATCACATAGCAAAGTACATACTTCGATTTAAGCCTAAATATTATAATTGTTTCAACATGTTGAAGAAAGAGGGTTAATTAGATTTAAGAACAGTTAGCTACACCGATGAATAATAATAACCTTGAAATTGAATTTTGATGGTAATTAGTGTCTCATAGTTGATAAATGAGCACGTTAGTTCCGGAGAGAACTTTCAATGATGAACTATGCAGAAGGGTTAACTAGATACGTAATCTCACGTAATTCTAATTATACTTTCTGAATTCAATAAATTGCATCTACCAGTCCTCTGCATTCGGACATACTTGGACATGTGAGATGCACCATGCAGTAGGAATGTCTACGATTTTCCAGAGATTATATCCTGGTAATAAAAGTATATATCTTTGTAAGGAGCGATTGACAAGGAAGTAAACGTGTGATCGCATTAGTCATCGTGTTCATTAACAATGATCCTTGTCGTATGTAAAAGCTTAGCGCCTTCGTACGCCTACGAAGTCCTCTACTTACTTATTAGATCATTGATATACCTATCCGAACGACTGATCGTCTTCACATTTCCGGGAATACATAATGTACTTTATTTTCCATTAAACGATTAAACTGTGTAAAGGTACGTGAATGATACGTACAATTTCATTATCTATTTAGTTTACCTAAATTCTGAGAATAGATGTCTATTTTGATATTTATCATCTTCCAATGTCTATGTCAAAACCGAATTGTTCGAATCCACAATTAAAGTGTGATTCAAACCTAAAGTATTCGGTATGTGAAATTTCGAGAAGCTATTACCGTTCAGCGGTCATATGAATGAACTTACCGAAGATTTTCGGTCTGTCTAAAATTAAAGAATGAATTAATCTTCTCGGTAGCGGTGCATCAACCTTCTAAATTTAGCAATTTACGTTTAAGAATCATGTCTTCCGCTTGGTAAGGGAAAATTCATAGAATAACGTTATATGCATTAAAACTAGCTTTTCGTAATTTTGTACGAACATTCGAGTCGTTTATTAGTAATCAGTGTTCCATGAAAAATTGGGAAAATAATTTATAAGGGTTGCTCACGTGTGGTATGCCCCTGTAGTTCCACATTTTCATACTAGCATACCGAGAACGGTGGGGTGGAAATATGGTGGGATGAGAACGAGTCAGCGAGTTTTGCCGAATTCATCCGAACGTGGTGGCACTGATGTCGGGACTATTTAAGGGGAAGTCTGGCCGCCGCGCTTATTCTTAAGCGAGCAAGTGCACAACGCTCAACGTAGTCCAGTAGACTCGGTTAAACTTTCAACAAGTACGTTGCTTTACATATATATCGAAAGTCGCGAATTCAAAGCAGTGTTACGTTTCGGAGCTAGTCTCGAGAGTGATTCAAGTGATTAAGACAGACCAGAGCAGTGCAGAAGCTAAAAATCATGGCCGACAGTGGTATCAAGCGTAATATCCCCATCAAGCTGGGTGACTTCAGCGTAATCGACACTGAATTTTCGAATATCCGAGAACGCTTCGACGCCGAGATGAGGAAGATGGAGGACGAAATGTCACGGTTTCGCAGCGAACTCATGAACCGGGAGAGCAATAATTTCTTCAAGAGTACCACCAGGTATGTACATATGTATACCGGCTTTGACAGTATTCTCAGTTATAACCTCCCTACTGTGTTGCGTATGCCCGGCATTCTTCTCTTATGCGAATAAAACGTTTCCTGCAGAAATATCCTACGCAAATAAACTCACATTACAGTATTATCCAACTAGTATTAAAGTTTTAGTATTGATTATTGCGTGCGTATTGTCGATTCTTCGACTCACATTAGAATCGTATAGTTAGATTGAAACTAAGATTTGGAAAAACGGAGATTTCAATCAAATGCGGCTCATTTGTATTTCTCTACTCGATCTTATTTGCAATTTGACATATCTCGAAATATGTTTAAAGAATACATAGCATAGATAAAAAATAGGTAAAAAGTCGTTTGGATTGAATTTATGTTTAATATTAAGAAAGGACCGTGAGAGTGTTACAGTTACTCAATACAGAGTTTTCCCCTTTTTTCCTTACTTTCGATTTCAAGGTTTGGTAACATCTTTGTGCCAGACTTTGCATTTTCCGATAAAGGGGAGTTACAATTATTGGCCACTCCAAGATGTATATTTTTTCAACCAATTTCTGTTCTTAAATTGTCCAATGGAGAACTTCGAGTTGCTTTAGAAATACAAAAACATCCAGCTATTAGTAATAACATACGTCAGATTGGTTTTACTGTATATTCTCAAAAGGTAACAAAGCTTGTATGTTATATTTATGTTCGCGACATTACGGTGGCATTGTTTGTTTACGCAGCCGAGCGACACGCGTTCAGGTTCCAGACGCAAATCTGATTTGTCTTTCGCATATTCTTACGACTGCCAGTAATATTATGTATATGTAGTTGATAATACCGAAGTTAGAGAGATAGGAAGACACGAATTCAATGGGAAAATATTTTTTTCAATTTAGCCTGTCTTATTCAATTTAAATTCAAAACGAGGATAAAATTCATAAATAACAAATTTTACAAATAGAAATTCGAGTCGTATCGCTTTGACTCTTTTGGTAGCTTCAATGTTAAGTTCACGTTTTTTTTTACTGGCTATATAGTCTCAGGGTCGTTTGGAATATTAAAATTCCGCAGCTTGTGTACATTCCTTCGTCGACAGCTTTACTTTTATCTTCGTGCTACAGGTTGAGTATTCAAAGTGTATATTTGACTGTGCCCATCATCGATTACATGTCACGCACGATGGTCGATCAGCAGCTTCTTCCGCGATAGTACATGAAATTTGAGATATTTTGGCAAGAAGTCGCATTTTTTCATGAATTACTCACGACGAGGACGAAGAACGCACTGAAACTACAAATATTAAGACATTCACTTCGTATATACGTATATCGTAACAGTTACGTATCTTTCCAGTTAGTGAACACGTATAGGGTACTTTTTTACCCACGTTTGATCTTTGCAGTGAATCTGCCAATTGCAATG
Organism: Trypoxylon attenuatum; assembly: GCA_963989405.1. Classification (NCBI taxonomy): domain Eukaryota; kingdom Metazoa; phylum Arthropoda; class Insecta; order Hymenoptera; family Crabronidae; genus Trypoxylon; species Trypoxylon attenuatum. Next base: position 13,054,891 of record OZ022490.1, on the reverse strand, counting down.
CTGCATTAATATGTATATTGTGTTGTACGATGCAGTACATGCCGTAGAGTAGAATTTCGATCGTGGGAAGATTTACAGTAATTATACTGGAATTTATGATAATATGAAAGATTTTCTCGGCGAGCACAAGCGAATTTTTTTTTATGAAGATTATGTGATATTAAAGCAACGAAATTAATATACTTACAATTAGACATACATGGTTTAGAGTTTGATTTGTATCCTCTGATCGCGTATTCATTTTGCACCTTTCAATGAGATCGAATTTGCTATTTTTAGAGGTTTCGTCACTACATTTGATCAGAACACCCTGGCCACTCCTTCCGAACCACGCGATTGACTCTCTCACATGTGTACATACCTAAACTTTTTGTTTCCATTTTGCCGGGTTCAACGATGAAAATACTTCAAACGTTATTTTACTTACTTCTTGTATACTTTATTTTCACTCCTTTGTTTACGTAGCTTTTTCATCGTGATATAGAAAGGTTCAACTACGACTAACCGAATAGACAAGTAAGCTAAACTCGAGAAATTGACGATGGAAGTTTCGGTGAGTTTATCCAGCGAATGCGAACCACATGCTTACAGTTTTTGCATAGCAACAGTCATGTTATTTTAGCCCTGAATGAGTAACGTCTTCTTCTAAAAGTACAAGTCGAATTAACTTGGCTCGTCTTACATGATTGTTTTGGAGGGTTTAAGTTTTTTGCAAACTATCCGGACACGAAGAATAATTAGAAGCTAATCATCAGCTGAATATATTTCTAATGATTTCAATTTTGTTTGACGTTATCACTTGAGATTATTTTTCTGCGGCTAAATTAATACGACTTTTGTAAAAATGAGGAAAAATTTACAAATAAAAACTGAAACATAATCTTCTTAAAGACTCTTTCGGTAGATTCATTAACAAAGAGTAATCTCAGGTGATTTATAGTATTAACTGAATCACCCAGTATATTATTCTCGGTGATACTCCTATAGGAATATAGTCAACGAATGAAGCACACGCAGTTTGTACGTTTAAATGCGCGTAACGGTACTCAAAGTATGACTTACTAAAAGTTCCTCCAACGCGGTCTCTATACTTTCGAAATCTTTTATATTTCGCAGGTGAAAGTAATCTTTGACTTATAGCCGTGTATTAATTCTGTTAGCGTCTCTTGATTTTTCTATAATAAGTGCTGTCTTTAAATACATTGATAAATATGCATTTTATAATACATTAAAAAAAATTATAGCAAATTCCATCAGAATATTGGTTTTCGTTACGCGTTATTATTGCAAATATTCTTTTTAATCTTGTCATACCTATTTATCGCGTTCCACCAAATACATCACATCAGAATTATACACGTACGTGGAAAAATGTTGCAGAATTTCGTGTGATTTGTCGAGTGTGGCTTATCCGCGAAATTGGGGCAGGCATATAACGCCAAAAGCTAGGGGAAAATACCCGGAAGAAATTTCAGCCTTACGATTTATAGTAGTTATATACATACATATATGGAGGGTTAGTAATTTCTACCCTTCGTATAACCTTTCCGTGCCGTATCCTCTGAGCTATATTCCCTCATCGAGTTTCACGACACTAACAAGCTTTCTGGCTGCCTATTCCGATTCTGTAACATGAGGTGAATATTAATTTCACTGGCTGTCTGAGAGTAACATGCAAGTTATCGAAAAATTATTGAATAGTATTTCAATTATACTAAATCCAAATTGTACCAATTATTTTTTATCATAGTGCACGAATATATCAGTATTTATGATAACTGCCAAAGTCAAATATTTTTAAAAGCTAATTTTATATTTATTTTTCTGAATTTGTTCACGTTGTAATAATATCAAACTATAATTTTTGGATTTCAACGGATGTGTTATCCTTATACATACTAGTTAATGTAGAAAATGCATAAGTACTAAATTCTAGTACACACATACATGTTATTCATAAAGAATGCCGCATTTGGTATAACTAGTTTTGACACGATTACGTCAAGTCGTCCTTGGCAGTGGCTGGCAGGTTGCAGCACCATTTAAACTCCCCACTTAAATTAGAGCCGTCAAGGTGCAGCTGCATCTCCTCTATGCAGGAAACGCAATGAGCTTGCAGTGATCCTTTAGATCTGCGCAGTTATTTTTCCGCGTTTGAACCGTTAGCAAGATCATCGTTCGCGTTTGGTATCTGACGTTCTCTTTTGAAATTGACAGACTATTCTGAATTTCTATCGGAGTGTTTATGATACAAATGAAATGTTTAACAACGAGGAACTTTACCCGCCGCGACATAAGACAGTTATGAAGTTTCGGTGCGTAGTTATTTGAGTAAAATCGAAGAAAGTAGAATTTGTTGATTATTCGAACACACATTAATAATAATTTCAATAACTATATGTTAAGTGTATGGTATATGTGTATTAAATAATTTTTTACATGTTTTTGAATAATGTATATTGGTAAAGTGACACGAAGAATGAAAAGATCGATAAGAGTTCAAGAATTTATCTTCAGGTTTGAAACATGTTTAGAATATTTATAAGTTGCTCGGATAATGGAAATTCTACTATGCATCTAGTATGAATAAGTTAATAAGCTTATCAATTGTAACTGTTTACTGATAATGTTTAAAGCATCCTCATTTATGCTTATCTTTATAAGATTAAGTATCACAGATCGAAATGCATGCTGAAATAGATTTAAAAATCACTGACTAATCAGGTCAGAATTTAACTGATACACTAATCTTAACGTTGGCCGCAATCCAGAATTCCTGATGCAGTGATCAAACGTACCGATATTTTTGAGAAAACGCCATCATGTGCGCAAATCGAAACGAAATGGGAATATAGGTCAGGCATCACAGGCAATAAATTATGCTTCTTAACCAACACGTTAAAGTTGTTCAATAAATCTAGATAACATATAATAATATCGAATCTAACAGCGTGGTATTTATAGCCAATCCGTGACTTCCCTTGTGTCCGTTTCATCCTACTAGAATAAAAAATCTTAAAGGCCTCAATTTTACAAAATTTAAAATCAAGAATATCCAAGTTAAACTTCTTAGTCTTCGATGTAAAATCATTCTGTATCAAACACACTTGGCTTCCATCGCTCACGAATAAGATGGATTTCCAGTCGGTTCGAATCAGCAGCTTGTGTCAACATATATTTTACTTTATTTCGCGAGCGAAAGTCGTGCTAGTTTCTCCGAAACTGAAACGTGACATTTCCATGGAGGATGAGGACTGACGTTAGGGAACTCGAGGTATAACTGAGCATACTCGAACAGGAAATTAATCTTAGAAGTAACGTGCAGCACGTAGTTAAAGTTCGAGTAACAATGTCGAAGAGTTGCGTGCGTATAGTACAGTAGGTTTACAGTTTAAGTGGGTTCCACGCTACTCGAATAGCGAATCCCCGAAACCGTTGCCTAACTGCTTAATTGCAGCCTACGCTGTGTCTGCCAATTAACTGGGTAATAATCATTCGCTTGGTTTGTTAGCAGCGGGTTTTATTGGATTACTCAGTTTTATTGCAACCCACTTCGATCTTGAGATTTATACTTACGAGACTGGCTGTGAGATAATTGAAACATTACTGATCATTACTCTGATCATTATCCAGACTCAATAAGGACATACGATAGTTGATATGTAGTTATTTCGTGGCTAACTAATATTCTGCAATTTTGAGGCAGACTAATGATTAATTCAATGATTAATATAAAAATGAACTTAATTCTTCTTATGATATCATCGGGTTATTGATCGCGACTTTGTGCATTTTTATTATATGATTCTTGAGCAACAGTTTCTATTATTCGCGTGAAAATGCGAAGGTGATTATGATGAGTATTGATCAATGTCGACTGACCAATGTCTTGTGACTCTAGAATGAGTAGTATTTAATACATATGTATCTTTAGCTGATTTATAAGTATCCTTTAAAATATTGAAAGACAAAGTTATGAATATTGTATAAGCAAAGGTAAATGTTAAATTGTAATCATTAAGTATTCCGACTCGTGTAAAAATAGTTTGTCAAGTTTCATGATAGATGTAGGGAAACTTGTTATATACGCGTGTTTACTGTCGATGCGTCAATAGCGGATACATTTTCAACAGTAATAGTTTAAACAGTAAAAATAAAAATGCTGTAGTTTTGTGAAACGAAGCTCGTTATGACGTAGAGTCAAGTTTAGCTGAAAATAAAAAATAACCGCACAGCTTGACACGCGTGTTTTCTGGATCATTATACAGGATATGAGAGGTAATACCGCGAGGTTGGTAAACTAATTAAGAGGATAATTAAGTAACACGTTTCCTGAATTTTCACTCTCATGCAAAATTCGTTTTTTTCCGGCGCAATCTTTCTTTCACGGTCTAGTGCTCAATTTAGATCGTCTGTCTTTTATAAAAATATCCTTTCGATTAGCGAACCTTACCACGGACTTCTAATAATACGATTCTAAAATAGTAGCAGCATTTGCAATGAACTGTTTTGTGTCAATGTCAGTTAACAGCTAACAGAGTTGCGTTACGCGGATTTTCGAGTACTATTTCTTCACTTATAGACCGGAAAGAGTTCGCCTGCTGGTCACTTGAAGCTATAATCTCAATAAGCAAAACCAGTTAATTTAATACAATCTTTTTATTTTCCTTGTCGAAACTATTTTTTCTTTTCTATTCATTGACAACTCACAGGTTTCAGAGTGAAGAATTATGTAGTTAGTCTGTCCGAAGAGAAAAGGTGCGAGTCTTTAATTAGAAGCAGACACTTTCAGGTGAGAAATTAAAAGGGGTTGAGTGATCTTGTCTAGGAGAGATGCACAACATTACTTTAATGCCGATTGATCTTTCAAGGGTACTTTTCTAGGCCAGCACCTCAGCACCGCTTGTATTTCCTTCCGAGAACTCTTCGAACTGTTCATTGAATGTTTGCCAAGAGCCAAAGCTTGGCCAATTCTAATTTATTCTTAAAATCGAGTCGCCGCGGACAATGCCGTGCACCCTCGCATTCTCCGTTTCTATTCGTCGTTCTGCGATCTCATTTAAAATTACAATTCGCTGGTTCTTTTCGGCATAACCGATCGATAGTAGCAGAGTCTTGTTTACGGCGAACTGGGTCGGACCCATCTCATGTTTCACGTATTAGACAAGCAGTAGGTTTTCTTGGATAATACATCTTGGCAGTGTTAGATTTACGAAAATTTAATATAAATTAATTTTATATAAGTAGTACACTAGCGTTTTATTGTATCTTGATAAAAATTGTTTGATAATAAAATAAAAGTAATGTTCTGTAAGAAGCAAGACACCAAGTTATAAGAATAGTAATCATACCTGCTCTCTATTTCGCCTTTGGAACTCGCGAGCACTTGCACACTTCTCATCCACTCGTAGGATTTCGTTAGACTGACCGTATGGCCTCTGTCTTAATGATTGGCACGCGGGGGAGTTCTGACTTCGGAATTCCTCGGAATGGGATTAACGGATGCTCAGGGTCTCTTGTGTTTACCTTTTCCGTGTGCGCTAGATATTATCTGAATCCTCTCAACCCTTTTTCTCTTCCTCCGTCTGAGCAAATACTCTATTTGTATCCATCATAACTCATCCAAAATCGCGAACAATTCTATTGTCAAGATGAGTCGAATGAGGCAACGAAATCATTGGAGAAATCGTAATGTTCCACTTGGAAGGATTACAAGTTATATCGGTACTGTGGTCTTCTCTTGGAGGTGGAATATCGCGTGACCTTTCGTGAGTAGTCCTAGCCGTTCATACTCAGACGAGCAACTCTCCAACCGCGGTATATCCTGCTCCCGACACGCTTGACCTCTTGCGGCTGAAACTTCTCGTTCTCCTCTTGCTTTCCTTCCTCAAGAGTAACTCGTGTCTGCCGCATTCTTTTACTTCTCTCCCACAATCTCGCTTGCGTTCTTTTAACTCGAGAAAGCCCACGAGTTTGATGGACATTGTGCGATCACCTCGAACGTGAGCCGTGAAACGCCCCTTTTAGCATGGCACGCTTCTTTGCTGCTTTTGTCGCGGCTCGGATGAATACCCACTCGGCTGCCAGACACCAGACTTTGCCCTTTGAAACATGCTCTTTGTTCCTGAGAGATTGGTTTACCTTTAAGCTCTTAGAAGCTTACAGGAATGATTATTACTCATTTAGGTCTTTAAGTTGAAGATTTTTACAAATTGCGAATAATGGAATTGTTAATAATGATGAATGTTATTTAAAACTGAGAGGCATGCAAATACGTTTAGAGCTAGTTTATGATCGCTATATTTGATGAACTGAAGAGGTTGTTATATCGGTAAGATCAAAGGTACAAAAATTGGAGTAGTAAGATATACTGATACACTAAAGTAATCATTATCGCTATTGTAATAGTTAGAATGATATTGTATGTAATCGTATCACTGATGACCTTTGAGGAGGAAAACTTTTATTTTACTTTGCGACAGACACTCATTTCTAACTGACCTTTGCTCATGGATTATAAATAACAGCATTGGTTACACCGACCTGAACATAATTTAATTCCTGACGTGGCGATAATTGGTTTAACATCGATTAACTCGACTAGTTAGCTCGAGCTTATATAGGCGTATCTCAAACATTGTGAAGGATGTAAAGCAATCTGCAAAGAAACGTTTTTCTCTTCTTCTTGGTACATACTATACTATTTTCCTATATTAAATCATTGACAATGAGAATATACTGGGCATACGCTTTAGTTTTAAATATCTCCCCTCTATTTTATATTTCTTTAACGATTCTACGGATAAGATTGGCAATAGCTGATGATTTTGATAGTTTCAAAACTACGTATTTGTTTATTATTTTTCTTATGTATATTTCAAACAATATGACCAATCGGAGATAAGATAAGATAAGATAAGATAAGCTGAGTCTCGAGCGAATTTTGGGTATCGTTGTGCGTGTTCGCATAATATATTCATTAATTTCGTGGGAAAAGCGTTCGACTGGCTTATTACAGCTGACATGCATGATGCAGCGAGTTGATTGGTTTTTTTGTACTTCATAATGTGTTCCTCGATGACGATAAATAATCGATAAAATTGCCGCCTTGCCAGACTATTAATTGAAAAGCAAAACAAAAACCGGGTGGCAAGCATGATGTCGAGTCGCCAAGAGAAAAGGATTTTGATAGCGAAGTCTATTTAACTAACGACAGTAAAACAATAAGCAAAAGTGTTCGAGGGATGCATTTGAGACACACTAACCCCGCGTCCAAAAGGAACCTTTTAACCAAAATAATCAGAATCTGATGTGCCCCTGGTCTTTTGAATCGGGCTGCTCTCTCTTCCTCTGACACTGATTGTCCCTCGCGTGGATGCTCTCGAATGGTTGGGCGGTCCACATTCCACCACCGTCTTGGTTTGGTGACTAACTCTACAGTCGGCATCACACGAGCACCAGTGAGCACCGTACCTCGACGACCTCCAAGAGCGAAGGTTGGGACAAGGTCGACCCGGCAAAGCGGTCTGCCTTCGACAGCTTCAAAAGGTGACATAACAGATAACAACAGCAACGACACACCAAATTAGATCGCGACGAGACACCAGAGAAACCCATCCAACCACTGTCACCATCCGCTGCTGCATTTGGTATCCTGGCATTAGCGGAGAGCAAGCACCATTGCGTTAGAAAACCTTCGCCTTTCGCACAAAAATTTTTCTTCCTTTTTTGCACTGTTTCTTTTTTTTTTTTAATAATATGCAATGCTGCAAACTGCCTCTTGCCGCGCTTGCTCAGCGACCTGTAGTGAATAGAGGCCTGCAATTCATTACTGCATAATTATTATTGATGTGGCGATACTTACTTTTAAAAAGCTTACGAGTGAAATTAACATTTTTGGAGTAAAGCGAGAATGATATTGACCTCTATGTTTATATAAATTTCTTACTTGACTGTTTATGGTAAGCAAATCTCGAATTGGTGGAATTTCTTCGAATAAGAATGGTGGGTATCGCTATAATCTTGCACAGTGACACGAACACACAGTGACTTGTTTGGGGTGTAAATATTATAAATAATGTTACACGTCATTATGTCCCTCTCTACGTTCTGCACTGTTATCGTGTTAACGCATCGTAGCTCTAGCACCCGCCAATTCTGTTGCGACGATCAGAAGAGTTTCCGAAACAGTTGAGTTTTTAATTAATTATCTAGCCATTTTTATTTTAGCTCCGAATAGAACCCATAAGAAAATTCCAATTTAAAATACAACCAGATGGAGAGGAGGATATACGATTATTTCTTATTTATTAACTTCATGATTGGGTCTAAAATTCGTATAATTTCCTTGGATATTCAAGTCAATTTTATTAATTAGATTAAATGAAGTCTTAACGTAGAAGAAACACTTCTATCGATTAAAGTTCCATTACGAAACTCGATATAGTTGGTGGGTTTTTCGTATGGTAGTTTTAAGCTAGCATTAGCAAGTAGCAAGCCACAATTAGTATCGCAGATACCACGTAAGCATTTAAACATTATGCATTGAAAGTTTCACATATTTGTTTACACTTCATTATTGTAGGTAAAGTTCCAGGCTCCGCACGCAGATCATTATTCTTTTTCTCATTGTTTTAAAGCGGTCTTTGCAATTTTCTCATCATCCATGTCGATGTGATCGCATATTGATTGTCGATCATCGAATCGCAATTGTTTCATTTGAATTTCAACATTTTTATAGGTTTAATAATTTGCCATTTTTTTCATACCTTTCAGCACGACCACGCAGCAGAGCTCGACCCAAAACAGCTCTTTGAGTCCTCAGCATGATTCGCACACCTGGCTCGACGGCTTGAACAGCCCACTGATCCAAGATGAGGGCGACAACAAAATGCTCAAGCTTCGATTCGACGTATCTCAGTACACACCCGAAGAGATTGTCGTTAAAACCGTTGACAATAAACTACTGGTAAGTCTTTTTCCATTACGATTTTCTTTTCTTGAATATTTATTTCAGTTCACAAATAATAATATTATTTGAACATCGACTGTGTCTTCAATAAATAAAAATTCTATTAATGATTATAAAAGTTATCCGAAGAAAAAGTAATTAACACTTTTTTGTATTGTATAATTAGAGGCACAATTAAATAAATAGTTGATTAGAATTGAAGTTAGACATTTCGAATAGCTGGGTCAGTTGTGACATATAGTATTAACGGGTTTTATTCGGGGCAGATTCGTCTGTTACGTTATTGGGTCAGAAAGTCCATTGACATGTAACTTTCTTTTCTTGGAGACGAGCCGGCCGACGGCAGTCAGACGGAGACGCGTTAAATAATTAGGTTTGAGTCATCTTACACCGGCATATTTTGTGCGATTCTTAGTTGCACAACTTGGCAACTTGCAAATCTGGTCCACCCTTTTGCGCAATAATCGCTTGCCACCGCCTACCATCATAGAAATTCGTTTCTCCTCGATTTCACTTGCTACTTACTATTTGTATTCTAGACAATTCTATTATCATTCGTCACAGGCTAGTCGGAAATATTCCTAACTCCGTGGATCATTAGTGGAGACACGTGGCGTGAACTAAATATTTTGCATGTCTGAATATAGAAGGTATTCCATAATTCTGTTTAAAAATTTAGCTCACGTTATAATCATTCAGCTTTAAAGAATTGATGCAATGAGATAACGCACAATTTACCTTGTTACTAATTTTTAATTGTTCTGTAATGAGTACGATTTTTTAAAATTCTACGAAAATTTAGTTAGTGATTAAGTTGATTGAGAAAAACTGTGTAATAAAGATTCGGGTTACTTCGTGTCACCGGTTTGGAGTAAAGTCCTAAAGAAATTGGTTGTGAAGTATGCGGAGGTGCTTGAAGCGTGGGCGAAGAATGGTGCGAGCGCAGGAAGCGCCCAAGAATTTTATGGAGTCTATTCGAGCACCGGCGAGACAAGAGGTCTTCTGATGAACACAACGTGGAACATTCTAATTGCCGGCATTGCGTCACTTCCGCCGCGGAAGTGGGCTCTACCGACTGGAATAGCGGATCGTCTCGTTTCTCTTCGATGCAGCGTGTTAGCTTTTGCTAAAAGATCACTGGCATCTTCGAAATTAGGCCATTATGTCATACAATTCATTCGGTGGATTCTCGTATTAGGATACCTCCAAATTTATTACAGTTTAACATGAAGATTATCGCGAAATATTCACTTACTTCTATGATTTGACGTTTTTCAAGTTTTCAATAGAGATTCCACAAATTTCACTAGAAATCGTGAATACTTAATTCTCGCGGAAATGAAAATATTCTGTGAAGCACGAGAATCTTCGAGTTTCTTCTTTGGCCGGAGTTTGCTCCGACCTGGACCGAAATAACTCGTACCAAAAATAAGTATACAGCACTCGCCACACCGTCGAGTTGAGATCATTTTCCTCGAGGATTATGAAACACTCATCTTAATCAAACTTATTTCGTGTTACACCAATTTAGAATAGAACCCTTTACAAATGTTTTTCCTACAATTGTTTACCTTGAGAAATGGAAATTGTAATAGTTTCTTCAATGAGACCTGATTATTATATCAAGGGAAAGGATAGCGAGCCGTTTAAATCAATCATATAGTATTGCCGTTTTTACCACGAATTTTGTTGTGGCGTATATTTCCATGCGGTTTAGTTAGAACTCGCAGGTGCAAACAACAACTATGATAACGATAGTGTAAAAATGTTGGGCGCTATCAACTGTGAGGTAAAGAGGAAAGGTGAGGTCGTTGCACCGTACACAGACCTCTCTTACACTCTCTTCCACCACGATGGAAGAAAGATCAAAGCTTGTCACAGATCTTTCAGCCTCTTTTCTCTTCACTTTCGCAAATTACTAGCACCCATCAGAGGCTATATTATCAGCCATCAACAGACGGGTACTTTAATCTGAATTACTTGCTAAACGACTACCGCAAACCCCTTTTTCCATTACACCCCTCATGCCACCTTTCTTCAATCATTCTGATAACAGATAATCGGTATTTCAATTTAAATTGACTTTTGAAATTTATCAACCTTACTTGACGATTACAAAGCCGCGTTGCTTCTCCATATGTATTCAGAACGTTCCTCGTGTTAGGCAATACTCTCTTACTTTTTTCGAAGGCCATGCAAATAGGGTGGGTGGTACACTTTCTGAGTTACAAACGACAGACAGTGAGAAAGCGAGAACAAACGAAGGATTAAAGGAGGTGTATAAGCAGTTGACGTAACCAAGTCGAATAGATTGGTGTCGCAAGAGGAGTGGATTGGTTTCGGGTTATAGCTGGTTTGCGACTGCTTCCTTAAGTGGTGAGCCGTCAGCGCCAAGGAATTTTAAGGATCGGACAACTCGAAACAGGTTGCCTTATATTGGTGTCGGTCAAGGTCCAAGGCAACGAGACGAATGTAGGTTGAGCATGAATTGCGAACGGCCCTTAAAGGGTTTTTTCAAGGACGATTCGTGATCTCTCAAACAGACAATCTGAATCTCCTTTCTGTTACATCCACTCATCGTCTGAGTACTCGAAGAATTGATCTCGTCTGACGTCATTTCACTTCTTACGATGCTGATATACTATGTGTATTCCATATTGGATTGATTGGCCAGGGTTAACTTTTTTCTTGCCAAGTATTCCCCAATTGCGTTACTTACCATTCTTACACATTCCTCTTGTGGTATAGAGACACAAGGTAGTCGAATTACTTTCTAACCGTGAGGTAGAATATTCACTGGACACACCCATGCTCCTAAGGTAGTGCATTTGCGTTAATGGCAATCGAAAACCTCTTGTATCATAGGCCCGGGTACACATACATTAATGATTGACGTTTTACGTAGGCGAGAATTCGTAAGTGGAATATATTTTTTCGGTCAAGGTGAATAATTTCATTAATTGTCACGGTGAGTGTCATGGTAATCGTTATTGACTATCGGTGCTCGTGAATATTCACTTCGTTTGCTAGATTTTCTAACAACTACGTTATTTATATTTCTGAACTTTACAAAAGACAATTTTAATAGATAAAGCTATGTTAGAGTACAGTGTAGTAACGTTAAGTATTAGTACTGTATTCGTAATTCGACGCACGTTTTCGCTGGAACTATGGAAAGCAGAAGGAGCGTAAAACGTGCGAGAACGAACCGAAGGAGGCACGTGAAAATCGAGCGTTATATTTAGTCTATGAGTCAAGCCTGTCGACCGCGATGTTATTTCGAACAATCGCACGCTAGAAATTCGAGATTGGAAGCAAGCTTTTAACATCTTCCATAAATGGTATAGGATAGGTTCGATCAATAGTACTTGTTCTCAATAGTCTCTCACGTTTGTGATGATACCACCGGAGTAAATATTTCCTAAAATAGTTTGTTTCACTGGAAGATTCATTTCCACAGTACAATTGATAATTTTGAACATTCTGAACATATTTCAAACAATTTTGCTGGATAGAAATTTTTAAATATTTAGCAAATTTTACTAAGTCACAGTATTTTTGTTAAATCATTTTTTTCTATAATTATTAACCTTTGGTAGAAAAATTCATGTTTTCTTAAGAACACTTTTTGTGATGAATTAGTAGAGAAGAAACGAGATGAAAAAATAGTGATGCATTACGTGGTGTGGTATCTTACAGTCTGTGGTTAGTAGTCTGTGGTTTTTGCCTCTTTGGTCCATGGCTGTCGGCAGTTCCTCCTTCAGACTCCCCTCAGAAACTTCTTTAAAAATCCTTCAGATTTAAACCGTGTCTAGGATTACGTATCCGGCCTCGGTAAAATCTCCGCCGTCTTGCGTTCTTCTCAGACCCTTACCATTTAACTTTCCTCCCCCATTTATATTTGGTTGAATTTTCTTGTGTCGGGTTCCGTCGAGAGATTAACGGCAAGACACAACAGGATGTAGCTTGCTGAAGATGCATTAACGATAATAAATTGAGAGCTTAATGAGAACTGCTGTAGCGACAAAGCAGTCTATTAATAAAGCATTGGATGAACCTAATGGAGTTGGCTCGGTTACCATTTTACTCTGCCGAACAAGTTTAACGTCAACCGTAAATGGAACAGTATTGGAGAAAAATCGTTGTTGCTCAGCTCTCGGTCTATTGTTAATGAGGATTTGCATTTCCGTAAGAGGAGCTAACAGAGAGAAAGTTAGCGTGAAAGAACAGTCGTGATTTGCAACTCGAGAATTGTAATCGCATTGTGTATCGCGAGGCAAAGTCAGAACCAGAGTGAGAGTGTGGTTTGGTTCCTGGACAAGGGACGATATTAACGGCTTGGTTGGCTTTTTCTACCGTTTGAACCGCAAGCTGATCTTCTTCGCGGTGGATGACCACATGCAAATGTATCCAAGAGCACAACTCTATATGGCCCCGATCTTTTGCCTTTCCTGTAGCTCGTCGTGAAACAGAATCTGCTGGTTTCCATGCGAATCTGGATTACGATCGACGGTAAAAAATCAAGGCAATGCGATTCAAAGTAACCGGGTATGGATAATGAATAACGAAGGGTGTCTCAAGGGCTGACTGTGTCTCGTGTTTGCCGATTTGGCGCGCAAGGTTAAGGCCGAGTTAATTCGTTGCTTGGCACGTAGCTCAACTGCCGACAGATTCGTTAAATCGGTCCAAGAACGAGAGCACGTTGAAGGAGAGTCTCGCGCGGATCCCCTGGTATTCTCTGGCAATTTGTCCCTTTGACTGATTGGCGCCCTTTATGTAACGCAATTAAGAGAAGCCTCACCCGTTGTCCACACCCAGTTGCTTTACTGCTCTATATCGCAAAACAGATGGAATTTGCACTTTCCACTGTGTCTGTTGATACATTTTCTATTTAATTTCATTCTGAAGTGTGGTAAACGTAAACTATTACTTTGCAAATTTTAAGATCGTTAAAGGAAAAATTTATCGATATTAACCGGACAATTAAAATATATAGCTTCAAATCTATTAATTCTCTTAACGCTACAAATGAATTAATAAGCATAAATTAACGAGAACATTATTGCCTGTCATCTGGACAGCTTATTTATCATTCCAGACTGACGAGTGTATTTACTGTCTATGGTACAAATGCAATTTTACACCTGACGTATTCAGAATCAATCCATTGAAACTATTGAACGTACGATGCTACCTGCAAACAATGAACGAACAGATATACTCGATCGAGTATAGTATATCTGGTGTGAGATGACTACTTCTACTATAGCAAGTTACATTGAATGGTTGGTTCTGTAATAAAGGAAGCCAGCGCAGCGGTCATGTATGCTTTGCCTGGCTGCTTCACTCACTTCAGTGACCTCCTTTTTCCATTGCCTTCTCACACCTTCCATTTAGACTGTCAACAAACTGTGACCTGGTTTCACCTTGCAATAGTGCACAGTGAAAGTAGACAGCAGATTCGCGATACTTTCTCATGTGTACATTGTTAGTTGTCACTCGAAACATACTACAGACACGAGACATTATGAGCACTGTTGTTAGACTACTTCTGCGTGAGGAAGGTTATCAGTGACCATGATTATTATGCGATTATTTTTATTCTATCTTTAATGATTTTTCACGAAAAATATTTAGATACAAATTACTATTTTAACCGCATAATTATGCGACTCTTCTAAGTTAACACAAATTGATTCATCTTCATAACTTCTAAATGAAGCTAAAAGAATTCAAATCAATATTACATTTTTTTCAAAACCGAATATGAATCTTGAAGTTTAACATTATTTGGTCAAGCACACTGGTCTGGTCATCATCGTAATAGCTCAGCTTCAGCTCATTTTCTAAATGCGTCGATGACACAACTCCCAATCAGTGATCAGTTGTACCGAGTGATGCAACGTTTCTTCGTTAACAGTATTCATTTATACAAATCTGCGAAAGAAGTCACCTGTACCGCGCATAATATTTACACGGTAGAACTGGGAGCTCTTTGCCACTGTTCTTCGACTAGGTATAGTTGGCTGATGTAATGTCTATTTTTAATGCTCTTCGCCATCTGTCTTATTCTATATGTCGCAGGAATTCGTCGAATCAGGTCGAGCCTGCACTTGCTTTTCAATAGAACTTGCAGTTTCATTATGGTAGTTTAAACTGTAAGTTCTAGAATTTTAAGGGCCGCTTAAACAAACAGCACGAAAGATATTAATTAACGTCAATAGCTTTAGTCAATTCGTTAGTTAAAGAAACACAACACATTTCTATTGAAACTATTTCAACTAAAGATTCTTGCACTACTAAATAAAATTCTTAATATTAAATGTTAAAAAAATTCGAGATAATAAAATTGTAATCATCAAAAATTTTCAATTGGATCTCGTAGAATAAGACTCGACTTGGAAGAAAGAGTCAGCAACCTCTGGAACAAACTTTTCCCTTCTGATCTTATCCTTGAATATCGAAGTAAAGTTCTTTCTTCGGTCAATAGGGTCTCGAAATGTTTTGCATGCACAAGAAAGGCACGGGAATAAGACGGGAATTGTAAGCGAGGAAACACGCGAACCTTCCCTTCTAGGAAGTTATGCACTCGGTAGCGTAGCTACTTGGCCAAGCAGATCGGACTGCGATTAAATGCAAATGTTTGCTGATCGTTAATTCAACGAAAAGGTAGCTTGCTTTAGGGCACTTTTAGCAGACTACTGCCGATGTCGTCATCTCTGCAGACGGTTTATGACTGCATTTTATTCCGTTATACATAATAATTATTACTCCTTCCATTGAACCATTGCCAGAACGGAAATGCTTATGATTCATGGAATAACTGTGTTACGAGAGAAGGGAATGGTATTGATTAAGAATTTACCCGCGAAGAATAATAAAAGCAAGGAAGAGGTTTGTTTCATATTGATGAATTTGTGGGTGTATTTGGAGCAGTAGAGCATCGGGTAAACAGTTTTATCTCGAGAAGTTTCGTGCCCACGACTCCCGATTGTCTGGAAAGATAAATCAGAGGGGGAAGAAGAACAGGACAAAGAGGGAGATTTTTCAGCTATTGATTCGGCTCTTGTTGAGATAGGGGAGTGGATGGGATTGGTTGAAGCCATGGCGCCGTTCTGACGCCATTTTTTTCCTTCTTGGTCTTGTCGGCTTCTTTATAGCTTATTTCCGGTTTCTTTGCGATCTTCCTTGCCTTTTTGATGGTTTCCCTTCTTAGCTTTCTTTATTACATTCATAGCGGTCACAGGAACCATCCACCCTACTTCTAAAACTAGCTGCTCCAATTCTATCGTCGACTCCCATAACCCACTTTCCTCGAATTCTCGCGTCATTTTGCGAGTATACCAGCTACCCAGTTTCATTTCTACTCGGCAGGTTTCTTTACACGATCACCCTTTTGTTAAACTGCTAATCTCACAAGTATTTTAACTTCACATTGTACAATAGTATTTATATTATCAGAATATTGGGGTTTATATTTGAATAGGAATTGTTAGTATAAAAACATAATATTATAATAGTAATCTGAGTCGACTGTCGATAGATAGATAGAAAATTGTACTACATAGTAATACTGTTGAAAGGAACATCGCTATAGACGAAATTGAATAGCCCTAGCTCGCGTGCTTCTGGAAATAAAGGCTGTCACAGGTGATTTATTAATATGAATGTCTCTCATCGAACCACTGACCTAGATATCCGGTCCTATAGCACAATTATAAGTTGCAATTTCAGCACATGGAAAATAATCAAAAGTATATTGCTTAGTTGATTTAAATACGTTAGTCGAGAATTACAGAGTTATTTTAATAAAATGTTATTTGTAACTAGTGTATATTATGATATCGAGATGATTAATACGAGATTAATATTTTAGCTACATAGACGTGATTCTGTCTTGCCCGCAGGTCCACGCGAAGCACGAAGAGAAGACGGACAGCAAATCGGTCTACCGGGAATACAACCGTGAATTCTTGCTGCCAAAGGGTACCAATCCCGAAAGCATAAAGTCCTCGCTGAGCAAAGACGGTGTTCTAACAGTGGAAGCTCCGCTACCAGCAATTGGAACCGGCGAAAAGCTTATCCCCATCGCGCACCAATAAACATCCGTTGCACAAACCTTTTACCCCTCTATAATCGCTTCTTACTACCTTCTCTTTCTCCTTCTGCCCACCAATCCTGCATATATCACAATCCCCATAAACGCAGATTTCTGACTTTTCCAATTGTCGATCCTTCTCCCAAGCTTCTTTTAGAAGTGCTTCACTGTCGTTCCAATCCCTTCCAGGATATGTATAGCTGGAAATCTAGAAATCGCTCGTGATCGCGACATAAATTTAAAACCGAGAGGAAAGAAAACATTTAAGCAGATATATGAGACACCGAGTGTATTATATTAATGGCGCCTCGGAAAAGCGAGAAGTGAGATTTCTACTTCCTAACATCACACTATAAGATCAGTGTGTAGGAGTTATTGCCTTGTGTTCAAGGAGCTCGATAAGCGTATTCGAATTGGCTGAGAAATGCTTAACGGATCAATATGGCTGCAGGTAATTTTGATCCTGCAATTCAGGAGGTATAAATTGTATTAGAGGTATAATAACGTGGAAATGAGAAAAGTTAGCTTAAATTTTATATGCAACCTGCTTCCCTCGATTTTGTACTTCTTCCTGTCAATAACGAGGCGAAAACAGTATTCACGAAATAGCCGAGTAACCGTGGCTTAAAAAAACGTAATTAATTTTGTTATTATATCAATAATAATGCAAGTAATGCGTGAACTTCATTGTTCAGAATAACGTATATTATGATTCGTCAGAAAATAAGAAAGTAAGCTTTACACGTTTGATAAATCGAATTCTTTTCTTCGTTTTTTGCTAATGACCCGAGAACGAAGGAAACTCGGGCATACGAAGATACGCACAGATTGACGCCTCGAATTGTTAATAAAAAAAAGAAAGTTATACAACTGTCAAATGCAAATTACCAATGAATATTTTATAAACCACTTTCCTTTTCTATATAACTCGCATCTGCGATTTTGATATATTTGATCTTTTTGAGAATATTGATTCGAGCAACTTACGAGCAGAAATCGGCCTAATCATCGTGATGTACTTGGCCCCAGTACCTGATTCATAGAATACAAGGTGCAAATGCCAATGTCGATGGTCAACTAATTAGACTTGATGCTTTTTTAACTAAATATAAACAATTGACAAAATAGTACAGTTCACATACAAACTTTCAACAAATAAGAACATGTTCTTACGAAATATTTAAAGAGAAGGAGAAGGAGGAAGACATCGACGTTCGCAAAATTATTTTGAAATTTCTCGTTAAATTCGCTTTCTCGCTTTACTACTGTGAGTATTAGGAGCGATACGAACGTTTCTGGGGAAACATGTTACAGGCGAATGATTGCAACATAAACGATGAATAGCAATCACTCGCAAAAAGGTTATTTATCTATGTGTTAGTTTAGATGTACTACATTTAAAAGACTATAACACGAGAATGCTTAGAATATACATAAGCATCAAAGGATTATTAATATTATTATTTATGACTATTTTAATATTGTTCAGATGCGTACACAATGTTCAAAAGATAATTGCGCAAAATGAAGATTCAAATAAAAGGAAACTTTAAAGGTGAACTATTAGTTTCATTTTCGATCATTGGGAAGAAAAATCAATTTTCATTAACAATTGAAAACCAATTATATAAAGTACATGGACAAAGTTATCGGTTATTATCACAGTTTATTAATTTATACTTCTTTTTTTAACAAAATATGCTGTCATCTTATGTACAGATCGTTTTCTATCAGTGTTGAACCATATTATAAAATCGAAAAACCGTTTTTTTTTCGTAAAAATAACGTCGTTTTAAGAATTTTATAACAAGTAACACACACCAAGAAGTATGAGCGCTGGCTTCGCAAGTTCTTCATTAATTAAGAATCGCGAATGCCAGCAAGTACATACTCCGTAAATATAGTTTTGTGTTCACACTATCGTATCGTGGAGTAGATGCTTGCACAATGCCAAGGAATAAATAAACTTCATAAGAAATAAATAATGGATTGCACGACATCGATTAAATTTTATAGTAAACAACTTGCACTAATCGTATCTTCCAATTTACGATACAGTATAAAAATTTTCAAAGTAAAATAAATAATCTTTTTTTAGTATAACAGGCTTCATATACATGAGTCATTCTTAACTTTTGACCAACAGCTGTGGCTCATATTACTCATTGTTTTCGTTGCCGAGAAGGGACATGTAACTAATACGCAGAAGTAGAAGATGATATCTTTGAATGATGCAGCGGCCCCGAACGGTTTTAGATGTGGGTTCTAGAGTTATCTTTGCTCCAGTATTATATAAAAACAAAAAATTTATAGAAGGAAACTTATACTACTCGTTACTGTTTTGGTATGCACTTATACTGATAGTTTATCACGGTATGTCAAAAGACGATAAAAGCACCTACGCGTTACCTCGACACTCGTAATCATTATGATCGAACTTTTCGTAGTTTGTGATTTCTTCTTTGTACGATTCGGGTTTTGTAAACAGACTATAAAAAGACGTTTTGTAGGTGGGCTCAAACTAAGCGCACGGCTAAGTAATAAAAAATTGAAAATCCCGAACGACAAATCTCATCCAATATAAAAACTTGGCGTTTTTCTTGTGTTTTATATTGAACGAGTATATATTCGTATTGACCAGTGCTATTGTCTTCACTCGTACTAAAGTTAACATTGAAAGAAGAGTTCTATATAGTACTCGGTATTTCAGCGGAAAAAAGTGGTGCGTCTGATGCTGTAAAAGTTGGGGATTTCCCTTCTCGTGCAATGCGTAATGCTTGATGTATGGAAACGGTATCGAGTTCTTTTTGATTTGGTTTCTCATTGTCCAAGCATATGTCCGCTGCTCGTTTGCCAAACGGCTCGAGTACTTTTATTCTGTAATCGACGATCGTCGACACTGGGTTTCCCGTTAGCCTGAGATTTTCCAAACAAGGCAAATGACCTATGTTCTTTACTTCTTCGATCTTATCGATCCGATTGCAACTTACGTCGAGACCTTCCAATGAATATAACTTCGAAAAACTTGTTAACGAAGTCAATTTGTTTTGCGATAGATCAATGTAAACGATATATCCTAGTTTTGTGTGCAAATCTTCGGGTAAGCTCGTGAAATTATTTGACGCAAGATATAGTTGCGATAGGCGGGGTAACAATGTCACATTGGAGATTTCTGAGAGTAGATTGTTATTCAATGTGAGACATTCTATATGCGGTAAGAGTTTGATCGCTTCGTCTATAATTTCAATCCGATTATCGCTTAGATCCAGGTGCGTTACTTCCAGCCAAACATGCGAATCGTTTGCGTTTTCTATGTGTTTGTGCACTTCTTCGCACATTGCTAATTCGACAATATTACGTAGCTTTGTGTTGGTGACGCGGAGTTCCTTTACGGTATCTCGAAGATTTCCCATGTGATAGATTTTGTCTACCGGGTATCGATCGATCGTTAGTCGTTCCACGATTTTGAAGGTGGACAAGTCGATAGACAAGGAGGATGAATAAATATTGCTGGTTTTGTAAGGTTCCGTACTTCCCTGAATGGTAAGGTTTTTTAAATGGGAATTAAAGTCCAGCACATGACTAAAGTCATATTTTTTATCTACCACTTCCAGAGATGGGCAAGGTTGCTTCAACCTTTCGCTAATAGCATACAACTAAAACAATAAACAATAATCACTTTTGGTAATGAGAAAAGTTCTCTGCCATTTCCGATTAAAGCATAAATCTGAAAATATGTACCTGCACTGGATTAAATATATAACACTTATACTTTTGCAATAAAGTTGATCCTTCGGTGAAAAACTCCAATGCCAAGCTTTGGAGTAGAAAAAATATGTCATAGACATGAAGATCCAGGAAAACAGCCAATTCTCTGGGCATTGCCTTTTTTAGATGATTATAAATAGCACTCAAATATATTTCCAAACTCAGCCTTCTTTTTTCAATAAAGGCTTCACACTTGTTTCCAATGAGTTTTTTAGGTGGTAAAATATCCTTGTCCACACAGTGCTCAGAGACAAGTCTTTCGTGAAGTTCAGCAAAGTCATTGTACCTGTTAGAGTGACAATTGATACTGACATTCCTTCTCAATATTAAAAAAAAGAAGAAAACTTAACGATGTAATTCTAGTTTTAAAATCGCAATTGGAAGTTTCGATAGATCGTAAGAATTTCAATAAGCAACTAATTATCAACCAACACATTTCTGTCATTCACAATCGAACGGTAGATAAATACATCTCCATCTCCGAAACGTCCAAATAAAAAATCCACATGTACGTAAACAAACAAAATAATTTCGCGCAGAAACGTATTGAAATCTCGAGAGAAAAAGATCCACAGCATGAAGTGTTATACCATCGCAATTCGCAGAGAAAGAAATCAATACCTCCGATACAAGCATTTCGCAAGATAACGAAGACTTAGCAAAGTTCTATGTATATATGTATACATATACATGTTGGATAATCTTAATCATACTTCGAAACAAGAATAAAGAGGTGATTGCACGATAAGAATTGCTAAGCTCGATACATATTTATTCCCTTGAATAAAAGCACGCAAAGTAAGAAAAACAAACAAGTTGGAAACGAGTTGACAGCAAAAATAGAAGGAAGGGCAGTGTGGATACGAGTGAACGAGATAAACATGATGTATCACCTGTGTTTGACGGTCCATTTAATTGAGGCGACCCTAACCTCGATGCAGTAGTAGGTGACCCCGTCAACAGTGTCAACCGAGGGTATTTTGATATGGACATTGTCCAGATTGAGCAGAATACAAGCCATCCTGAAGGAAGAACCAGTGAGAACACGCTGTCGCTAACTGAGGCTACTGCCCAGCCTCTTTTAGCCCCCGAATTAAACTCCTTCGATCAGCCCCTCTTGGTTTCTCTCTCGCGGGAATCACACACTGAACAATACTTGATTGGTCGAGTGTACGTGGCAGGCAGGGTCTTCTACAATGTATTCTGCAATCGCTCAGTTGCCACTGTACGTTCAGTGTTGCTCAGCAACCTGATCAGCTCGAAGGTTATCCACGAGAACTCTCGCACTATCGAACCTCCTCCTTTTTCCTTTCTGCTCTTTTTTCCATGCATGGATATAATCAGAGCTTGTTACTGGGTGGGAAGTTGTATATGCTAGTTGTGGGGTACATTGCACTTAGATCGTTTTGCCGCGTTTAGATCGATCTTACCGCGACGGTGGCATTGATTATCTTTCATTAGGAATGCACTCGGAACTTGTTATTATAATACACATTTTTCACGCTGTCTCACTCTTGTTCGCTTGACAGTTCTTGACAGGTTTTACGCGATTAACATGTGCATTGTCAGAATTCAGGCCAACCAGTTGACTGGCGTTAAGTTCAATGGGCTGAAGACAGCTGAGATCAATCGACCAGTTGGAGTTAACTTCAGAAACGTTCGAAAATCACTACCGTGCTGCCATCTGATGTCTCTATTAGTTATTATGTTACGTGTCGTTAGTATCAGTAGTCGAATTAAACGAAATTCTTAATCTACAGAAGTACTGTAAATTGGAGCTTTTATCTTTACAAAATTATTTGGGAAGTGTTCTGCGTAAAACTAGGTAAACTATTAAGAAATGTTTTCTTAATACTGTTAGTGCTCCAGAGCCGTAGCACTGGCTTCGGAGGGTTCCTAAGGAAGGCCCTGCCCTATATTTTGATTTTCCGTTTGTAATATAATTTTAATACAACAATAATGATACATTATTTTAAGAATAAGTTTCTGTAGTGAAAAATATAGATGTTGAATAGATAATTCCTTAATTATGCCGTTTCATTAAGTTTTTTGCGAATAGTATTAATGCGTTAATGAAGGGAGGTGTAATTAACTACAAGGAAGACGATGCAATTTGAGCATGTATCTCAAAGTAGTTCTGAATGAGCTTCTATTAATTGGAAAATTTGTAAACCCATTAAAGTTAGGTTGTTATACAATTTCAAAATTCTTAACTAATGCAGCTAATGGCTTGGATCCTGTTATTTTAAGTTGTATAAGTATCGCTTTAAATTTCAAAAATAATCCTTTAGTCACGAAAGTAGGCATCATATTTTCCTTATGGGGTCAACGTATATCAGCAGACAGATATTCCTTCGTTTATACAACTGTTGGCTTCAGTCCGTACTTACATTCTCTCTGACCCAGTTTTCCTAGTACCACGATTCTCTCTACTCATTCAATTGGAATTTCGCTTCTTTGATAGTTTGGCCACATCAATGTTTAATATTCAATCGGACCATCTAGCATATTGCACATTTAATTACGTTAAAAGCTTCGATATGCGTAGGCTAATAAAAAGCGATATTCGCAAATATGATCGCGGAAATATAGTAAAATCTCTCCGACATCCACAAGGATTTTGCGAAAAGTTATTTGAAGGAATTGTGTCATTGTTATCATTATATATATATATATATAAATAAATTAAGGTACCGAAATCTCGGTACATGGAAGATAAATATTTCTTTGGAATAGGAAATTTGCCTTATCTTGGAAATCGAACGATCCACCGTCAATGAATTTGACACTAGAAATACCAAAGATCAATCTTACTCCACTAACCATTACTAACTATTCAAACGTCCAGTTAGTTTAAGAGAGTATGTCGATTGAAGAATAGATTACGTCTTTCATTTTGATTCATTTTAATCAGTATAGACTTAAAACGATGCTACGCTTGGATTCCATGGATAAACAGTCTTGAAGAAGTTACTTCGACCTCTCTGCAGTTCTAGTGGTATTCGGACATAGGAAGATCGAACGTACGAAGGATCGCTCGGGATTCTCGTAGCGGCAGGTCGTGGTGGCCGTGTTGATCATGCCGCTCGAATGAGGGAGCGCGCCCATTCAAGGCGGTTCTCATCGACGACAACCTGTTGCGCCAGTGGCGTAATCAGAATCGTTTTGCCCCCAAATGCCTTCTCGTTCCACTAATTGCCAATGCGTTCTAAATGAATTGGCCTCTATTGTTTTCCTCACAATATCACGCAAGATATGGAAATCCATTCTTCAAACTATATACATATGTATGTCTCGTGCACAGTGTGGTGTGAAGTTCTGAGTCACTAGAAAGTTTCCGTATCTCGATCTTCCCAAGATTGATACCAGGATTAGCAATGGGAGCGAATTATAATTATACATTTCGTCTAGTCTTTATGAGCCGGCAAAAGCATCTTTCTCAACTACATTAATATTTATCATTATAAGGCTTAGGATCTTAGTGGTAAAGAATAAAGAACTTTACTATGAGTAGAATAAATATACGACTTCCTTTAAATATTAGAGGAAGAAATTGAAAGAAAGATACGATATTGTTGATTCGAATGAAATAATGGAGACAAGATAAATCGGTATTTACACCAGTGGCTTTGGAGGATGCTGCGTCAGGAGCAGTAATGGCGGCATTCGCTTACCTGGCAAGCCAGCAGTATTTCTCCTCTTGCCCCTCGAAACCACAAAATCAACCCTACCTTTCCCCTCCACTCTTTCCTGCTCCTTGCCGCTTCTTGTTGCCCCTTCCTTCGTCCTTTCTCTCCCTCTTTCCTCGTCTTTCCCATCCTATTTCCATCTCTTTTTCTTCTCCTTTCTATGTCTCTTTCTATCTTTCGTTCTCGATCTCTTTCCAATCCTCTTACTCTCCAGTTCGTAGCAAAGTTATGTGGTCCTCTTGGGTTTACCTGTGCGACCCTCTCTGCGTCTCCCGATGGCTGCGTACGTTCCTCACCTTCCTGCAGGCCAACTCGACGAACCTGTTGTTCGCTGCCGACCAGTATCCTTTCGGTACTCGGACGATCCTCTGGTTCATCGGTGCTCTTCGATCGATTTTATATTTCTCTTTCAAGGATCTCTACTACTTTTAATTTTAGCATTGCAATCGTTGTACCAGTATAATCGTGACACTATATTATAGTTGAGTGGTGGTACCTAATTTGTGGATTATGTGGTATTGAGGCGGCTTTCACCATACGTGGGTACGTGATCCTTTACAGGATTGGATGCTACGAACTCACAATCAACTATATACCGAAGGATTAAATAAGCTTTCTTGTTTGGAAATCGTGGTGGAAATTGAAGGGGTGGTTTGACTTGAAATGACCTCGAGAAGAATGAGTGCTCGTGCGAAAATGAAAGCCGACGGAAGTGAATGCGAAGATGGGGCTTGTTCGGTGAGCTACGCGGCGGATGGAGACTGTGTATGACATCTTGGAAACTCTGTCAGTGAAACTCCCGAGAAATCAGATTGATTTCTTTCGGTAGATTTATTTGTTTCTAACGTGAAAATTATTTTTCCTCGAAGGAAGTTACTGATGAATTTGAAAGTGGTTTTAACAGGAAATGGTTTTTTTGTTCAGTGAATTTTTGCTTCTTTTGCAAATGTTGAGTGTGCGTGTGTTTGATAAATTGCTTTGGCGAAGATATTTCGAAGACTCCACCTTGAGTCGGTGGTTTTTCTACACTTCGGTACTTCATGAAACTCGAATTATCGAGAAGCATAGTGCAGTGGTTTTGCAAACGCAAAGTGCTCGGTTGTAGTTGAGTTGACGTGAACTTTTTGCAACGTGTCTTTGCAGATTCTACGCTTGCGTGCAATGCAAGGGCAGTGAACAAGAGCGCAAAGTGAGTGACATCGCTTTCTCCTGATGTTTTCTGCCAATTTCTCATAACTGAGAGCAGTGCATATCAACTTCGGTAAGTTTCCTATTTATTATTAACTAATTAAAATAATAGAATGCCCCAGTATTTGAAGATATAGTGATCGAATTCGAATGAAACGGGTTATTAGAAAAAGATTAATGGTCGAGAAGGTGGGCAGATGTTTAGCAAAATGTTCGATGGCCTCGTGACTCAGAACTCGTGGGACAGGGAAAGAGAAACGGGAAGATAAAGATAAAGAGCGTGAGGGCACGTCTCGCGCAGGTAGGCATTTCAGTGTAGGCGTACACCTGAATTCTTATTCTCCACAGTAACGTTGCAAAGAATCACCTTAAAACTCACAATCCCGTTACTCTTTCGAAATTCCACACATTTGCCGGGATACTTATTTAAGTTTAAGCAGATATCGCAATTCGTGCTCTCGTCGAATTATATCCACTGCAAAGAATACTCGTCTGTCAATAAAAAATTTATCGTCTGTTACGTAACATTGTAGAATTTCGAAGGAGATCTGTTCTTGTACAATATACTTCTGACGCAACTGATGTCAATCAGACATTTATTACAATACTCATGGACCTTGTCAAACCCAAGCACAACCAATTATGCACACGAATATATCTTACTACTTTATATCAAACTTTTCAATATTATCTAAAAGCTGATGTAATAAATCGAAAAATGGTGTCAAGCGTAATATTCAAATAATACTCAAAACAGTGTTCTTTCCCTTCGTTTATATTTTAGACAACTTCGGAGAAGTTTCAAGATTGCATGGGTTACATAGATAAATCACTTGTATGCAATAGTGATCCACCTAGTTTCGTGGTCAGTTCCTTTATAGTCTGTAGTGTCCGATTGCGTAGGCACAGGCAGAAGTATGTAGTCAGTGGTACAGCAGGTAGTCGCAGACTCCTTAACACTACAGGAGAAGCGAGAATGCTGTGGCATGAAGGTACACCAAGGCAAAAGCTTAGTTCAGACCGCACTCGAGGTGAGTGTCCGCTCTCTCCCGATCATTCTTCGGGCTCTCTGCCTTCCTTGGAATCTTGCGTTACTCCTCGCGAGCGCCGATCGACCTTAACAATCCCTCTCCTCGGACTTCTTGCCGATACTTCCTCCGTAAGACGAACAGCTGCGGCCATTTACTCGACTTCGCATTCGAGTTTGTCTCTTTCTGCTTCATTAATTCTTTCCTTCCCAAGTTTTTCTACTCTTCTCAATCTTCTGTCTCGAATCTCTTCGAGATGATTCAAATACGATTGTTGAAATGCTCTCAATTGATATTAGATATATGAATAGTCAATTGTATTTTTTTTCCTGGATTATTATTATTTTATTCTACTCTTTACTCCCATTTTTCTAGGTTCTACTTTCTGTTTGTGTTTTGTACGATTATTTTTGTAGGGCAAGAAAAATATATCAACGACTCAGATTTAAATAGTATTGTGGTAGAGAATCTACTATGGATACAATTTTTGTCGCATTCATACGTGTCGCACCCAAACGTTAGATGAAAGAAGTTAGAAATGGGCGAAATGGACATTGAAACGTGTTATCCTTTTTACCAGGTTTTTTGAAACCTGTTAAGAAAAATAGTGAATATATGCAGAAGGTATGAGAAATGAGGCTTGAAGCATGAAGTATGAGGCTGGCTGAATGGAGCGTGTGTTGGCCAGACATCTCACCGTCTCGTTTCACTTTGATGT
Organism: Trypoxylon attenuatum; assembly: GCA_963989405.1. Lineage (NCBI taxonomy): Eukaryota > Metazoa > Arthropoda > Insecta > Hymenoptera > Crabronidae > Trypoxylon > Trypoxylon attenuatum. The sequence goes on along the minus strand of OZ022490.1, from coordinate 13,027,431 downwards.
TGTGGCCGTGCCGCATTCCTCTGTCCGTTGGCAGTGTGCTCGTTTATCCGTTTCCGAGGTGTACTCATGGTACCATACCGTAACTGTAAGCCTTTCCAGCATTCTTTGGTCCTCCTTATATTTCTTCGATCGACTGTACCTCCCATTTTTCTCAATTGAATTAACTCGCGTGATGAATGTCATCGTGCACCATTTTCTATCCATGATACAACTGATTATATTGGTGGACACTAATCGAGTTTGCTTTACCGTTCTTCGTTTCTTCTGCGTTTGAAATACATACACGTATGGGTACACCTGCGTGTACCTATGCTGCTTTATTAAACAGTATTATAAATTGGCTTAAAGCAATGATATTTGAATATTCTGGTGTCTATTATGCATAAATAATCGAATAAGAATTGGAAAAGAAATATTAAAAGACGAATCAAGTAAGTACACGTGTGCACCTATATTTACACATGTGTATTAAAAAAAAAATGTTGGAAAAGTTTGCATATAACTCGCGAGTTTAGTTATACATTAACGCAATATATGTAATTTGCGTTATGACAGAAGCATCTGCAAGCAACCAAGAGAGCAAATGTTTCTCATTGGTTTCTCGCAAGATTGTAAGAAGAAGAAGAAGCCGCAAAAACGAGAGTTACTGGTTCTTAGTGGGGGTTTACTGTTCCAGACGCACAAGCAGCATCAGCAACAGCATTCGAACGTTGCGGATGCACATTGCACAGTGGGTCTGACGTACGAGCCATCTTGAGCGATGTATTCCGCTGACGCGTACACGAAGGACACGTGTTTCTATTCCTCGTTCTTTCGCAGCCCTACTCCTTTGCTGGCTTCTTATTCTTTTTCTCCTGCTTCTTATGCCACGTCTTCTTCGGCATTTGCCGTTGAACACTTCAACCAGTATAGTCTGAAACGCGCTTCGCGAGCCAGTACATCGACCGCGAACCAAGTTCCCGGAACGTACTCAGCTGGCAATAAATACCGTGTTATTGGCTTTGCAATTGTTCGGTAAATTTTTGGACAGGTGGAAACAGTTACTTTTGGATGGTATAAATTGCGAATTCATAGTGTAACGCGATCTTCGACCAAGCCTTCAACATCTTCTCGATCTCTCGAACATTTTCAACGGTATCCAACGAGGGTAATTAACATACATAATTCATGAGATAAGAGAAGTTAAAAAGTCTTGTGCAGAAAGCAACCAGAATAAGGAAAGATGATAATCACTTTTAAAGATAGATTAATAATACTTGTACACTGGAATTCGATACAATCGATCGACTAAATACAAGTTGGTACACGTCTCTGAAATAAGAAGGACTAAAGAATTAGAACAATTGAAAAAACCGACGCGAAGCAAAGGAACGGTCTTCTACAGAAGTCACGCAGGGGACAGAGAAAGAAACGGAGAAGGGACGGAAGAAGAAAAAAGCAAAAAGGAAGGAGATTGTACCTGGAAAGACGTTTTATACGAACGTGCTTGAAATACCGAAGAGGAACGCAACCGGTTCGCCGGTAACATTGTTTCGCGTTCATAGTGTCCCGCTGAAACTCCTTTCACACTTTTCCTCTAACCTTCCACGTTCTCCTCGTATCCCCCTGCTTTCGCACTCCATCGACCATTTCCTTGACTACTTCCCTTAATCCTAAGCTTCCAACAGTTTCGGCTTTCGGCATTGCAGCTTGTCGAATGTATATATCCTGACAACATGCTTCGTGACAATTCCAGTTCCTGAATAGTTTCCTTGACTGGCACGGTGGTGGCTGTTGTAACGGTTTGTAACTGTACGACTATAACGCAGTCGCCTTTTTTCACTCGTAGCGAAAAGATTCCGTGAAGCAGAATATTTTCGGTTCTGTTGGATTCGTAAGATTTAGCGAAACGTTGGAAATGAATAGACGTCTATTCTTGAATTGGAACGAGGAATCTGTGAGCATTACCGGAAAGTGTAGTATTCAAACGCACCTTTTCTTTAAAACCATACCTGAATTTCTCACGTCGAATTATTCGATTTTCAACGCACTTCTTCGTTAATGAGGTGCGCAGGTTTTGAACCTCTCATTAGTGATTCGTCCCGTTAAAATTTGACGAAGGGTCATTCAATGGAAAAATTGGATAAAATTTATTCATTATCGCTGATACCGAATTAATGGAACAGCTTTTCGACCGTAAGGCAGTGTGAAAATATTGGCCAACGGTAACCACGTATCCTCGGTGAAAAAGAGACGAGAGTGGAAGAGGGTTGAAAAAGGGTGAAGTGCGCGAAGAGCAGAGGTTGCAATGCTTCCTAGGAGGAAATCGATTCGCGTTAAAACTTGATACGACCAGCTTCGAACATTTCCGTGTTTCGTGCTTCTTCTCGTACCCCTTCAACTGTATTTCTCTCGTTGGAACCAAGCTTGCCAGCCACAGCTAAGAAAAAAAGAGTGAAAAAGCTGGCCAAGGGAGTGGCCCGTGAGATTAAAAGACTGACATTTTGGCGAGACTAGTGATCGCATAGTTGGAACACACTATGTGCCAGCAATAAATTTATTAGTTCCATCTCGACCCTTCAGTCAGCCATGGGCAAAGGAATATCAGCTTCGTGCATGCTTGAAGATTTTAAGAGCAAGTTTATCCAAAAGTGAAGCTCGAGAATTTGAAACGAATGTAAATCCAAGAGGCAAAGCTTCACGTGAAAATTCCAAGGGAGAAACTCAAATGCAAACCGCATCCTGTTAAAGGTGGCCAATGTTCGATGTTTGAAATTTCTACACATTGAGTTGGGTTTTTCGAGTTTGAAGCATCCTTCGTATCAGTTTCCCAGTGATACGAAAGCACCATGGCAAAGTGTTGCGCTTGCATTCGTGGTTGTATTATGTTGGATGCTTATCAGCCATTGGATCCTTCTAAATCCCATGGAAAATCGCGGGTTCCAGATCACTCGAGGCACGGCAGTCTTCGTACCCCCCAAAGCCAAAGAAGAAAACTCAGCGTTCGTTACGACGTGATAAGACCCGCTGGAAGTGGAAGGTTAGACAGCAACGAATATTTAGGAAATGATATAAGTGTCTTAATTGAAATATATACTTATGTAACTTATCAAAAAATTTCATTCGATTCTCAACACTAATTATGTTAAATAAAAATTGATTACTTCAATGGGAGTATCATCATGATGAATTTTATTTTTGTTGCAGGTAAGTGATCGCTCTTCGTTATCGAGCCTCACGGTAAGAATACACGTTTGGATTTCATAATCAGACTTTTCTCTACTTCTAGGAGAAAAGTCAGTATTAGAGATTTAGAGAAAGTACAAATCTTCATTACTCTTTATGTGTCCATTAATTAAATATCGATATTTCATTTCGAATCGATGTGAGGTCCACTGCTATAATTAATGCAATTCCTTTATCGAAAATACAAGAGGTTTAATCATTAGGCAAAACGGCAAGCGGCCAATTGAGTTGGTCGTAGCAGACTTGACTGTGTGTCTGGTTCAACAGACCACGGGAAGTTTGTTTCAATTTGTTCGAAAAGTCAAAGTTATCGTAGAGGAGTAGTTCAGAATAGTAGTTCATCATAGAGGCGTTACTGTAGGAATTCATCAAGCTTCCGTGGAAGTTATGGATGCTGATTATGGTTTGAATTTCGAGGAATTGTTCGCGAGTGATATTAAATCCCTTTAAGAGTTATAAATCCCCTTTCCACGTAATCGAGCGATTACAGTACTCTTTTTCTTGATGAATTTCCTGGTTGAAAAAGTGCAGTGAGTTGCTTAAAAAAAATTCGATCAAAGTGGGAGAAAAATCGAGGATACACGAATTCCGAGAAGGAAATAAGAGGATCGAATAGCATTGTGTATGTATACATAGAAGAGGAGTCTGTGGGAGGTGTGACTCAGCTGTGTGAAGGGTGGTCACGTGAGACCAAACGGATAATGGTGGGGGTAGACTCTCATGATTTTTTGCAACTTCGCCAGAATGGTCTTCAGTTCCGCAGGAACTCTCGGATCGTGCGTTTTCGTTCTGTCACATTTTTGACATTTCAAAGCTTTTTCTCGTTGGTTTATTTTCCAATTGTATTTCGACACTCGTCTGTGCGTCATCGATCGTAGACTGTTTCGCAAACGACCCCGCTTCTCATTTCAAAAGTGATCTTTTACAATTCTACCATCGTTTATCGCACAATTGCTAAAAAACTGAGGACTTGATTGGTTGATGTTTATTAAAAAAATAGGGTGTCACTGTAGAATGTTAAATACCATTATTAAGTGAATTCTGTGATTTCTGAAATAAGAAGTATTTCAAGGAATATGTATAAAAAAGGTCTTCGCAATTTATTAATCTAATTTGAAACTTACGCTGCAGAAAGTAGGAATTTTGTAACTTTAGCGCTGGAATGAAGTTATTTGAATATTCGTGAATATAGTTGTAAAGACAATGCTGGCGTCTCATAAAAGCGACTCTGACAATGAGAATAATTAGAATTACCCTTTAACTACCGAGAAGCTTTTGCCAGACTCGACATTCTACCTAGCGAATAATTCAACTTGTGTCTTTATTAGTGAATTGAGAAAAATTCGTTTGCTGACCTAATTGAACGTGAAGGTGCTGCAAGGGTTTTAAGGGCACTGTACGCGAATCAATTAGAAGTTGAGAGACTTGGAGAAATTGCAGAACAGTTCAGGTCAAAGACATTGAGGGAAGGCCAATTGGCAGTGCTTCAGTTGATTAGAATGGATGGTAAACCAAGGCTGACAGATCTTGGCGTCTGTATGGTTCAAAGTAACTTGGCAAAACTACTCTCAGGTTTTTCCGCGAAATTCTTTTAGTCAGAAAAATCAATCATATAATCGTCCATCGGTAAAGTTGTCAATTTCGCCACAGCAGAGTAGATTTTGCCCAGACATTATCGAATTCTATCGGATTCAATGAAAGAAAAATTATACAAAAAAAAATCAGGAAAACCTCGGAGAAACTTTAAAGAGCAGGAAATATTTTGAAATTGGTTCAAAGATGCCAAACTATTGCAAATATATTGGCAATAGTAGATCTATATATTTTGCGATATTCGAAACTGAGTACATCCAATTTGAACCAGAAATCAATTTCGAGCAAACACCTTTTCACTAGCTGTTCGAAAGGTTTACGTACGCGATGTTACGTAAACGTGACTTGGGGAAATTAATAGATTTTTCATAATCGTTTATTTTTCAATATTGTCTAATTGGGAAGTTTTCACTTTGAAAACGATTCAGTAAAGTTCGTGGCAGAAGCAATTACATCCAGAATTATTTAGGAATATTAGTTCAGAAATTGCAGTGCACTGCATCTTTACTCACAGCGCGATGCCGATTAATTCTGGTTTTTATTTTCACAGAATTCTCGCCCTACTCAAACGCGAGGATAATTGCGCGAGCACGTGAAAAACAAAATACCAACTCGGGATTTTGCGGGGGTTTGTTCGTACCAGTGACGCTCTGTATTTTTCCATATTTTTCGGCCAGGTCGACTAAAGCCACGGTTGAATCACGCTAGAAAACTTCACGTGTCAGAGTTTTTAACATTCGTGGAATTTGAACGTGTCAATTTAAATATATATATATATGTATATATTGCTCTTTTATACATATAGTCCATTACTACTACCATTTTGCGCTAAATATCACTTTGATCAACAGCAGTATTTCTTAGTGAATTTTTTAAATTGATTGAACTGGTTTACCAAACTTTAAAATAATGCAAATTATCAGCACGTTTCAAAATGAAAAATGTATTCTGAATATTCACTGCATTGGTTCAACAAATATTCCTTCATTCTACGTTTTTTCACTTTCGCAGATTCTCAATGAGGAGATTAACAAGTATGAATTATTTTTGTCGAAAGGTTTATATTTTTGTAGAAACAAACTTATAGACAAATTCGCTTATTTTATGTAATTTAATTCAGTGAGGGGTTTTAGAATGCTGAGTGGAGAACTATCGACAGAATACTCGATTTTTGATGTCGAAGCATACTAGAGTGCCGTTAAGTTGGCCTCTTGCAGCACCGAGTGAAAGTGAGTAAAGTGCGTGGACAGAGTCTGCACGCGTGTTCACGAACGCGCTAAACTGTGCTAAACGTGTCAAACGTGCTAAACGTGCCTCCAGTTGGTACGCAATCGCCGCAATTGCCACGATCAGATCGATCGATTCTATTCGCATTTCCATTCTGAGTCAGATTGCTCGATCGAGCTACTTGCTTCTTGTATGCTGCATACACTAAGGTGAGAATTAGTATTACAATTTTCTCGTTACAGTTTATTCTTTTCATTATTAAAATCCAATTTTTCTTATCAATATTTCTCATTTTATCCAATTTCCTTCTGATTCATAGATTCGTTTACTTAAAGTATCAAAAGATATTAATAACTTAATAATTTAGATGATTATCTTATGCAGTAAAGATACGATCGGTTCTAGACCATTAAATTATTAGAATAGTATAGCAATCATATTTGTTTATCGAGATCAAATTAAAATAGCACTAAAATCTTTGAAATATTCATAAACTACGTGATTTTGATTGTATATTCGAACTGAGTGAATTCATCATATCTCCAGTTTCCCAGTTATTATTATCCACGTGATTTGGATTTCAAATTAGTAGCTAAAGTAGTCCTTTGTATTTTATGAATACTATAGCTTCAGCAGAATTCAATATGTAGAATGATCTATCACACGTAACTGTCCAACACACGAAGAATCGAAATTTTCCAGGTCATAAGTTCGAATCGCTTATCATTCTTTAAGACAGATTTATGTTTCTTTTCTCCGCGTTGCATCGCGACTTCCACGGAAGGTATTCCAGGAACAAATACAAACGTGCATCGAAATCGATCAATAGACAAAATCTGTGTATTCTGTTGACTGAGATTCAAATATCTACCATTGGATAACCGAAACGTTGAGCGCATTCTTTTTAAGTTCACACAATGAGTATTCGCGTATACATCTATTGATTGAAGAATCCCAATGGATGGGGCAACTATGAATAATCGATCCAGCAAGTTTGCATCCTTCGAGCAATTACGAATCGATGGATGGAATTCTGGCTTTGGGATTTAACAGAATCGTGGAAGCCCCAATCGTACCGACATAATCGGACTTGGAAATTCAAATGTCGAGAGGTTCAACACTACCGTGATTTAGTGTACCTCTGCAAACGTGCTGGATTTGTCCAGCGAATCTCACAATGTACTCTGTGCGATGGCTTTGTAGTTTTAGAATCTATCTATTGGCTGTTTGGATCGATCACAATTTAAGTGAGCCAACTGATTCCTCTCGAATCCTCGATGGAATTCAATATCTACCCTTCTACTGATTTAATTCTATTTCTGACTTTTAATTCCATTTCAAGAATCTGTGTATTTGAGTCTGACAGTTTCATCGATACAAATAGGTTCACTTGGTTAACACATTCATTGCTCACAGTTATTCTCGTAAATTACCCTTGTGCTTCTCTGCTTTATCAAATTGGTCCATCAATCCATTGTGTTTCATTTAAAAAAAAAAAAAAAAATACACAAGTAATACTGGTATCACTTATTTCTAAATTAACAGAACAATAAGGTATAGAAGAACTGCTGTATTTTCTACAGTTTTCAATCTCGTTCACGATGAAAGAAATCTACCCTTTACCGTTATATTTATATTACCCACATTTGAGTGGTTGAATTATTCAAACGGTCAGTATCTCATGTTAGCCGTGCTTTCAGTGGTGCTAAAGTTAAGTGCAACCAATGTCCAGTACGCTAGAAGCACTGTCAGAATAATATTGGAAAAAGAGTTGGTGTTCTCAAGGATAAGTCCGCATCAAGAATTCAACTGTCGGTGAATACGGCTCTAGTAGTGTAAGGCTCTGCAAAAATGCTGCGGGAGGAAATTAGGTGTGCACAGGTTCTGTTTTAAGGAAAGAAATAGGTGGTAGAGAGAAGAGAGAACCTTGCGTGTCCTTGGTCCAGAAACTGTATAGAGGTACATAGAAGCAGTAAGAGGAAAGAAAATGCAAACCTCGCAAAATTAGTCGGAGTTGTGCAAAGAATAGAATTGGAAGGTGGCTTGCCTAAAGTAAAAGGGGTAGAAGCGTGACTTCTGACATTTCCAGGAGGCTAGTTTTCTATGCGGATATTTTCTTTAGCGGGAAGAAAGCAACACGAGAATTAAGAATCCTCTGAGAGAAATAGCGAGCAGTATGGTCTCCAAACAGAAAGGGAAAAAAGAAGAGTGAGATAGAGACCGAAGATGAATGGTAGTCTGTAGGGTGGATAGAGTAGAGTGTGCACCATGAAAGGAAACTCAGGGTCGCGGTTATTTTAAAACCACTATGTGTACCCTTTGCGAGACGGAGAGAAAACTAAAGCGATCATTCCTTGCTTTTTTTTTTCAAGCTTTCCTTCCCTCACTGAAAGCTCCATCCCTGCCACTTCCTTTTCGTGCTTTCGTGCCAGCCGCTCGTTTATTCCATTCCTCGGCTTTATACCGTACCTTCTATGTGTCATTGCAAGATTATTACTTGTGTCGAAATCCCTTGTCTCTCCGTAGTCTTTTACTTCACCTCACTTAGCTTTATTGCACTGTGGTGGTATTATTGGATTCTGGATTTCTTGAAAATACAATCTTCTTATAAGATGCTCTCCGAATATGAATAAAATTCCTCTTAACTGTAAAGTGTATTAGATTTGTAATTGTGCAAAATTGTTATTTATCGATTCTTCATTTTCATTTTTGTTTTATATGTGTACATATATATATATATATATATATCCTTTTGTGCTATTAAAGCACTGGTTGGAAATAAAACGTTTTGATTCGAGCAATTAAGCGATCGCTGCTCCAATGGCCATTACAAATGCAATTAGTGAGAGTAATCTAATTTAAATGACTGTTTATGAATCCTGGATTAAGTAGCAATTCGGGCGCGAAAGTAAATAACCAAATCCGTACTGGGGCGGATCAAATGTTTATACAGCAGTGTCGGAGATTTTGAAGGTTCATTTTCTCTACCGGTATTAAAACGAATATCAAAGCCAATTGGCATATGTTACAAACTAGTAAATATTAATTTCTTTAGGATTAGAGATATAGGTCAAATAAAGTAATGAAGTAAAAGTTCCTGAAAATTGAAATTGTTAAAATATCTTTGAATATAATTTTAGATTGTATACTATAGAAATTTGTATCATAATCATTAAGTTAATATCATCGTTAGGATAATCTCGTCTAAGCCTCTTACACAGTAGTTTAAACGTGAATTTCTACATGTGTAGTTGCCAATGGAATTCGAGAGCACCCTTGCCTTCACCCTTCCATCCTCAGGTCGTTCCTAATTTAATCAGACTCGAGAATTTCGAGGTTCCGCTGACTCGCGTACCATGACCTACACTCCTACACTCCTGGAGTCCGAGTGTACCGCAGATTCATCGGATATCGCTCTCGTCAGTGAGTATGCCAAACTCAAGCCAAATCGACCACTGGCTCGGCTGAGTAATGGTTTCCCGTATCAGCCTCTCAGAGAACAGGCAAATTACTGGGAGAATTTCGGCTTCGTTTCTCGGGTTGGTCGCGAGAAGGACGAAAACAGCCTCAGAAGCAAAAAGGTACCGAGGCAAAGGTTCTAAAGCGATTCGATTTGTTAAATGGGCTGAAAGTGCTCGAGATTCTTGAACAATTTGTAGGATCCTCCTATGTCAGCAGAATAACCTCTCACGAGGGACAATGAACCTCTCATTTTGAGAGATGCACCGTTGGTAGAGTGAGGGTCATTTTGGAATAAGGCCTTCGATTGCCAACTAGCGTTATATTAGACGAGTATAAGCAGTACACATGTATGTACACCTGGCGCTACTACCACACGTGTGTCCTAAACAATACATTCTTAGGGTCTAGTAAACCCTTCAGAACTCAAGCATCGTTAGCTAACGACATATTATATATTTGTGCATATTATATATTATATATTTAGCATTTGACTATTAATTTCTACGATTTGTTTTTCTTGAATTTTAATATCTTTTTAAATGTAACAAATTACTTATAAAATTACGACTAAATAGTATTTGAAAATATCATTTTCGTTGATAATATTTCGTCTGATATTTTTCTAATATTTTCGATTCTCGAGTACATAAACAGAGCAGTAAACACGGTGAAACTTTGCCAGGAAATGCAGACGGTACTTTTTATGTTTACGATAGGGCCGATAACAGCTATAATTCTGCATTGGCAGCATATTGCGACTTTCGTCGTGAGTCGATGATTCCAAACGCGTTCATATTCCACCGCACGGATTCTAGTCAGCGAATATTTTTAACGCTGCAAGCACAGGTCTAGTCAGCATGGTTAGCAAGGTAAAGCACATTCGATGTTTGTATTTTCCATGCAGAGACCGAGTAAAAATATACGAGTTTCAAAGGAAAATCAGACTGCATATATGTACATGAGGAAATCGTTTAATGTTTAATACCTCATTATCGTTAATCCCACCGCGATAAGTGTTTTGGAATATATAGTTATATAGTACAAATAATGCGAGATACTATAATACAATAAATGTGGAACTTGAGTTTGAATAAGTACACGTAATGAGAATTAGTTCAATGTACAAATCCGAACGTATACAACATATGTAGATACAATTGAACATGTGATTAATTGTATACTACGCTTTAACAGAACGTAACTGATCCAGTGCATCAGAAACTTTATTAAAATCCCGTCAATTTACAGTTCGCAGAATTTCTCGCAAGCGAATTTAATATCGTTTGAGATAAATTCAGACGAGTGTGTTGTTAGTCTGATAGCCTTGATAAGGGCAGGAAAAGGCGAATGGATCGAGTGTCGTCGAATAGAAAATCGAGAGTTTTAATTAAAACGAGCTAGACGATCTTGCCTTTAAAGAAATTGGGTCACACTGTCTTTTCACTGCTTCGTCTGTAATCTTTCTCGTGTTATTCTTACGAAGTTTTATTTTATGTTTTATTTACATACGGTTTATACAACTCTTTGGAATTGCATTCCAGGTTTAATAAGGTTCGGAGGAATCCGGAAATGGTTTTCGTTTACTACTGCTTTCATCAGTGTTCCTTGTAATTGACCGCGTTAAATGGGAGCTTCATTGCCTGGGTTAAAATATATGTCTTCTTTATGGAAAGTAAATGAAATACCATATTAGTGCGATCTTTTAGAACCATATTAAAGGTTGAACGTACAATTAAAGTTTTTTCCACAGACTCTGGATAACTTTATACCTCTTTTATCGATAACGTAAACAATTAATGTAAAAGCCAGAAACATTTCTCTTACGCTCGTTTACACAATTTCTGTTTTCGCAAAGCAATGAAAGTCGAACTCTAGGAGTATTGGGAAATAATTTCTCTATTGCAAATATTTGTGGAATCCAATAGAGTGGTCCTGGGATTAAAGAGAGAAAAGCGATTTGAGGGGAAGGGTTAAGGAGAAGGAAGAAATCGAATTTGTTCGGGAAGGAAGATAGCGCGGTGGTAGAACTAGCACTAAGATTTCCGGAATCCGAAGGAAGTCGAGTGGGAGAAACGATCGGGTTGATCGTTATTGGTGGCGAAAGAGCTGCTGATCCTTGTGATAGAACTCGAACCAAGGCGGAAAGATTCTCAATTCCTCAGCTAGGTTCTCCTACTCTATTCTTAGCCAGAAATACCTCGGTTTCCTTGTTCCTATTTTCTCACCGTATTTCTATCGTGTCTCTCAAGCAATTTCGAATTACCATCATGAAAAACATAATTAATTTCTTGCATACGCTTTGCAGTTTTCGCTCGAGATACACGATCCAACTTCCTACGATGGATATTTATACCCAATGTACTTTGTGTTTTCTTTGCATACGTACATACTTCCATTGAAGCGTTCCAATGGGACGTCCATTTGTTGGAGCGTTTCAATAAATAATCAATCGAAACGTGCACTTTCGACTTAACCAAGAAACAGAATTTTGCGGATTGCAATAAAATGGGTTTATCGGACCCATTTTTGGAACTTTTTAGGGATTCGCAAATATTTCAATTTTTTTCGGGAGATTTTTTCCGTTCTGATGGTGAAGAGAGTTTGAGTACCAGGCCAGGCTCGACCTCATCGTAAGGTAGGAAGTACAATTCGCTGAATTTGCCTGATGGAGCCGGCTGTGCCAATCGGGTTACAGTCGAATGACTCCTCCAGCACGGTAGCTCGTCTTACTCGAAAGCTGCAGGAAATCATAGTTTAAATTTCATACTCTCATCAGTAGTGCTGCTGCATCATGAGAAAAAATGGCTAAATTTTGTATGAAATCCAAGAAGGTTTCTCTTCCATGCAATATCCACCCTTTTGTACTAACTTGTTTAATTCATACAATCATACGTAACGATCCTGATAAAGTTTTCCAAAATCAAAAAAGTGCGAAAAAATATCTTTTGCATATGTACGTTTTCTTCGTTCGAGTAGTTCTTTCGTATCTAATGACTGATCCATGTGTAGAGACACAGGATCGGGCAGACGTGTGTAACCGCGTTCGGTGATGGTGTTTGAAAACGATCGTGTCTGGCCCTCGATTCATACGTACCTTTCATTGTTGGTCGTAAGCCTTTAGCCAATTTTGAAACCAGCAACTGCACCATCGAAAACACACCGCAAGCATACAAAAGCCACAGATGCGATCAATGTTTTGATTGGTTCGACGAATTATTGCGTACAACCAGTGAGCCATCCTGATTCTGTTTTTTTTTTTCGAGATTCCATCTATAATACTTTTTCCATAAAACTCGATTTTTACAGCAATATTCTAAAGCACCCGAACGCGCGTAAACTTTAAATTTCTTCCTTTTTTTTGTCGTTGTTAGCCGACTGAAAAAGATTTTTATAGATTCCAGAACCCAAACTCTTGAGCTTCAGCAAAAGCAATAGATTTTTATCTGCAACTTTTATTTTGATCGCTTTTTTTTTATGTTTTTGAGGCATTGCGATTTTTAAACTTCAAACAGAATCTCCGTCACATGTCATTAATTTCTATATCTATTTGGAAAGTTATAAAAGTTAAGATTGTCTTCTTATTTTCACGTTCGAAGGCGGAAGTAGGAAGATTGACCGGCTGCTTGGAAAACATGAAGCTTCAGCAGAATGAAATTCCCTAATGACCCGCAAAACTAAATCATCTAGACCAGGGTTCTCATAAAGAAGAAAAAAAAAGAAAATAGAAAAAAAAAGAACCAGAAGAAGAAGAGACCAATGTTCCATTCATTGTCAGAGGAATACTGGCAAGTTCTGCTCGAGCGAGCAATGCAAGACCATTTCTGGTCCCCCTGGACTCACTGGAATAATTCAGTGATCGCCTGAAGACTTAAAGCGAGAATCTAACCAAGCATTTAATACATTTATGACCCACGATTCTCTGGCAATATAACATTTTTCTAAAATGCTCTCTAATTTCATTGATCAATTTATTATTCTAAAACTAATATTTATTTTTAATATTATTCTATGACGCGCGACCAGCACGCTTGGATCACTCATACTTCACGTGGAAGTATTTTTATAGATGTAGTAAAATTCATCAATTTGTTCAGCACTTGAGTATAAGAAGGGAATTATGGTAGTTTCAAGGTTTATAGCCTTTTCTACCAAGCGTCTTAGCGATAAACACGCTGTATCGCAAGACTCTCGTATGATCGCCCAGCTTATTCTGCACGGCTGGATCTGGTGAGTGAGAATACTATCGAAAGAAAAAAATGTGAACAGATCTTCTCTGGTTAGCACTGATCATCCGTGATATCTTTCGCGTGTAAACAGAACGCAATCGTTTAGTTCCTGAGAAGAAGCCACATAAGAGAAGAAAACAAAGAGTATCTTCTAATAACGTTGTTGTAAACTCCGTAATGGAAAGATTGTAATATGAAACAATATAAATAAAACGATCCATGCATAATGCGGCATAATTATAGAATTAATGAAAATATACAGATAAAAGCATTTACTGAAACAGCAAATTCAGTTGGAATTCGATTACACTTTTCGTTACGATTATACATATTAAATAACATAGTGTAAACAGGAGAATTTTGAATAAACCCCAATGTCATTCCCACGAGAGGAGATAATTACGTGTCGAACAAATGCGTCGAAATACAATATTCTGCTAACGATAACTATAAAATATTTCTCTTATAGGGTAAATTGCATTATTAATGTAAATATACACAAGGGAGTAAATGTTTAATAATTTCTACTATCATAACCAGGGAAACCAATAGACGTAGATCCAAAATCTCAAGACACGCGTGTATGCGTGTATGAATTTATAAGGCTGAGTTTCGATCTATGATCTGGTTTCACGCGAGCAAGCCGACAAATGGAGCATAAGGAGAGAGTCGACCGATGGCAAATAGCAAAAGCAGTAAAAAGCGAGGTTGGTTAGGAGCGTGCACGCAGCGTGGACAGAGGCAACGTCTTGCCTTGACCGCGCACTTCCGGTTTTCCCGTTGGTCAGTGCCGTTCTGCTAGCGTTCTTTCTACAAAACCGGCCTCGGAACATTTTACCACTATCTCCTGCCACTGACACTACCCATCGCACCATAGAACTCTATCAGGCGTCTCTTTACAAAATAATCAATAGACTCTTTATCGAATACTACGTCATTGGAAAGTTCAATTTCAGAATTCAGTTATTATTTATTAATTTTAAGGGGGCGATATTTTGCACAGGTAATTTAACATTGAAAATTCTTTGCTTAAAGCAACGTTCGCGCGAAGGAAAAACGTAAATATCCGGAGAGAATATTTATTAATTTCCGTGCAGAGAGCGGCAGGTGCCTCCCGCTACTCTAATTAAATTTGGCAAGGCTAATCGGTTTAGTCGGAGTGTGTAGGTGCGTCGTTTTACAGGCTGCATGCGGAAACTGTACATTCCATGCCCCAGGAGAGCGAGCTGCTATCCTTCGAGCGTATATGATACGGGAGAACCTTCCAGTCCAGAGCGTCAGTTCTAATTTATTGAATCGAATATCATTCGCAAAAAATCCTGCTCCGTTTTAAATCTGGAACTTTAAATCCAGCTGTACAGGAATAACTAGATAATTTGGCGACAGAGAAACGAGTGTGTTATATTCAGAAACTTTATATGACGGTTTTTAGATAATTTGCGCGTTTCGCAAAATTACGTGACTTATGTTAGTGCGAAAAATTTAATTTTAAGTCGATGTGATTATCGAATAGAAACGTTTAATAATTCGAATTTTGAGGAAATCTTGTCGTACGAAATATTCGAGTTCTTATGCATAATTATCGTATACCAGTAGCTACATTTATGTATAATACGTAAAATGTAGATCTTGGATAGGTGGAGTGGCTTGAAAATTTCACGCGACTCAAACGAGTAAAGTTTCCAGAGGCGTACATAAGCGATGCCACGAAACACTTTAAACTCGAATCGCTGTTGAATTTGATAACTCTTCCTCTCACTCTCTGATCTTCTCAATCCATCTCTTTCTCTCTCTCTCTCTCGCACACACTTATGCAGGCATACAGCTCACGCCTCGAGCAGCTTTGCAAATTTCGTGTCAGAATCGGCAACCTCGTTGTTTCGACTTTGCCGTAAAATTGCCGAACTTTGGTTTTACGTAACTACTGATGAGATTGCTACTCCTCGTTGCAAGTGTATGCACTGTGCCGCAACGACTCTTGCAATTTGACCCTGCGAACGTATCTAGTACATTCTTCGTACGTATACTGTCGTTGACGGGTATGAGGATCGTGCACGAAACAAGACTCGAGGGGAAAATGAGAAATAAAGTTTTGTTAAATGTGAGTTCAAGATAAGAGCCTCAATATTTAGTTAAACAATTTTTTTTTTTCAATTTTAAGTTCATTTTTGAATATCTTAATTGATATACTTATCAACAGTATTTATATTATATTTTTTCCGTTGCATGATTATAATAATCCTGAATAATCAGGTCGGGATAAACCATATACGTAGTGAGATACGGGAAATGGTGAATTTCTGGTACATGTAGCTCGTCCAAACATATAGATAAAGTTTATTTATACGAATGATAATTATCTCGGACATTCATCCGTACAGTCGACACAGACGATGGCTTAATAATTGCCTGGAATTAATTTGCAAGAATTTTTAAAACGTCCTCACGGAGAATAGGGACAATTTTGTAGAAGGTATCGAGGGCAAAACGAGCGATAAATTTTTCCGCGGCTATCATATTTTTCCTATCAGGCTTTCCCATCTGTCGTCCTCGAAGATTTACGAGTTTATACTTTTTATTTGCCGTACATGTTGCCTCGAATCACGCTGAATATACCACGGTTTAATGTTTTCAATTATTCCAAGAAAATACAGAAGAAAATGCAAACACTGTTTTTTTCGTCGTTCCGCCTTTGTAAATGGAATTTCTAGTGAGGTTTCGCTTATAAGCCTTGTCTTAGATTTTGCCCTCGTTGGTCGTGCACAGTGCATCGAACAGACACGATGAATATTTTAGCGTGTTCTTGCATCAGAATCTAAAGCTTTCTCCTTCAAAACGTGCGCTCCCTTTAATATTATATGCAGGCAATGGTGGTTCTTGCGCGTATAATAGAGAGCTACGTAAGCGGTTAACATACGAATGAGACACGAAAGGATGAAGAATGAATAGGTCAAATTGCATTTCATTTGGTCAAAGTCTCCTGTTGACAATATATTTTGAGGAAATAGTTGAAAATTGGAGTGCTGTGTGAGGAGAAGGTACACTTGCCTAATTCATGCATTCGGAGCAATTTACATAGGAGAGGCGAGTGTTGCAGACTTCCAACAATTAATTCGAAGTTCGCCGTAGGACCAGTTACTGTTCCTCTGGAATCCCTTAGCCGTCCGATTCCATGCTAATTATGAGTATATACTACCTTCGTAACTCTGAATGTCTTGACATATCCTGTTTGTTCATAAGTAACCGTTACTGTTCCATTATGAGTAGTATTCTGCTTGAGCTAAATTTCTCCAAAGCTACAAGGCACGTGGTACATTTTATACGTATTAGAATTAATCCATTTATCCCATGTTAGACACAGAATATTATTTTGTACTTGTACCGTTCGTTCAATATTTCGAACAACAAGTATTGATCTATGGATTTTCATTGAATCGAATCAAAAACTTGTGAGTCGTACTTATTCAAGAGAATATTAGATAATGAGTTGATCATCTTTGAAAACTCCGAGATTCGATGTACGTGCCTCTACCGATAGTTAAGACCGGATGAACTTTTTCTTAACGCATCGTAAGTCAAGCAGTAAATTCGAAATCAGCTAGCAAATCTTGCATGCCTGATGGGGATATTAAATTCGACCGAGGGAAGGGAATGTTGGGAGAACTTCCCTTAAGGAATTTTGCGTCCTTTATACCAAGGAAAATATTCCCTGCGCAACTCCTTTAAGGCCGAATATTTTCCCCAGAGGGGAAAGCTTGAATTTAGAAGTAAAGAGGATTCCAACGAAATGCATTGCATTTAGTTGTCTTTGGCTCATTCTTTATTCGAATAACATGAACGCTGCTTCGATCCAACAAATATTATTTCCTTTTTTCCATGGATCAAGTTTACGAACTGAATCTGTTATTCCTTTAAACCTTATTCGCATAGTTCATTGGCACGTTCCGAGTGACATAGGAATGACAGCATACACCGTAAGTACGTAGATGTAAGCTGTAGCAAGGGAATCGACCTCTCGAGTGTCATTGTTACGTACGGTTAAAAAAGAGGCGGCGGATCAAGTGAGAGCTTCTCAAGAATATACCAATCAATTTTTCACGTCTATTTTTGGCAGAAAAGTTTGCGGCATACGGTTAGTAAGGTTAGTAAGGAAAAGTTAACAAAATTATCTCAGAGATGCTAGTTAGTTCTGAAGACATTATAAAAATTGTAGAAATTATTAACAAGCCTTAATAATGATTTTATAACGGAAACGTTAGACATATGTTAGACATATCGGTGAATTATGCAACAATGTTTCTACATAATACAGTCGATCTATTCATAGCAAGAAAGAATAAGGACGAATTCTCCGGTTCCTTGGGGTGGTTTCTTCAATTGCTTCCGGTGGATACCACTGGGAGAACAAGTTTCGTTTCTCCCAGTTTCAGGAAAGCGGCTTGCGATCAAGGATTCGAATAAATCGTAGTTTCGCAAGCAGAGTCTTGCGTTGTGGAAAAACCAATCAGTGACGATCGATACCGATCTGTTATGAAATTGCAATCCGCACCTTTTCCCTATCGAAAGGGGTGTTGTCACTGGAAATTTTCTATTTCTATTCAGAGGTTTTTTTTGATCCGTTGGAGAAAAGATCACGAATGAACGCTGATACAGAGACGCCAGGGGTATAAATTTTACGTGACAAAACATTGATTGTTAGGATCTTGAGGAATTTCGAGCCAAAATAGTAGGATAAACAGGCTCATAATTTTGGGAGAAATATTTTACATCGAAATTCATTATTTCCGGAATTGGATAACTTAGAATAGAAGACATGAATAATACCGTTGTAGTATTAGTAGTATAGTTATACCATCCTATAATTTATTTATCACAATGAGGGGTTATTATATTCAGTAACCGTGGATCCTTTTCTCGGAATGTCTTTGTAATTGTTTGTAATACAAACCCAGTTTGCCGAGAGAAGTTGTACAAGGTATCTCAAGAGCGTAAGATATTTTGTGTTTTTGCAACTACTATTAAGATACTGAAATAACATCTTATTTAGAAAGAAGTCCAAGGAGCGCAGCACGGAGTTTCAATTAGTAAAGTGTCAAGTACATCTGCCGACGACGGCAGGATCCTTTATCTATTGTAACAGACACATCTATAGTTTTGCGTCAAGTCTTTGCACAAAAAATCAACAAGAGGCGTTCCTTTTTTCTGGAATTAATCTCAATTTACGTTTTAATACTTCCAAACAAAAATTAGAAAAATCTTGAAACTCATAATTTATACCTTTATAAAGCGATCAGATTTTGTTACTCTTATATCGGACAAATGTAATTGCTACATAACATTGTGTTTCCGTTGAATTACAAGAAGCAACTATTAGTTAGGTAAAGTAATACTCGATGGTTAGAACGATTCATTATACAGAGCGAAATAAATTTCTTCGGAGGAATTTCAATAGTTGGAACCGAAACCGGGTATTCAATTGTGTTCCATGTGAGAGAAGAGCTTCCGCCTGCAGCCGAGTTCCTCGCAATTTAATGAGACCTCTCAATTCCATTCTTGTTTGAATTTATTGTGCCGGTGAACATAATTATTCTAGCAAAAGATACGGAATAAGGGAGTTAGGATGAGAGAAATTTTCAAAATTCATCAGGCAGTAAATCTCTAAGAGAAAAGTCTAGCTGGTAGAAAAAGAGCTTGGGACAGTCTCTGGAGTGGCTGTAATTGCAGAGGGATTGGCTCTGGTCGCTGCCAAACCATTTAGCCTTCGTGGAAAGAGCGGTTTTCCAGCTGTCCGCTCTTGGCCCTCGCCTTGAATCCTTCAGCTTTATTACTCGTTGCTGCTTCACTTTATTTTTCTGTCTTTTTTCTTTCTCCCCCTTTTTCACGCCATTATTCTGAGCACTTCCATTTTAAATAAGCAGTCGGACGCACCGGGCACGTTATCGGAAATGTCGCACCGTAATTTCATTAATTGTTACCAGACTTCTTTTACATTTCTCGTTACAATTGTGTACTGCTTATTCGAGTTGATTGGAAATTTTTATTTACTCGACAATATATTAATTTTTAAAATGTGATAAAGTATTTCAGGTTTGGGAATTTCGAAAACAACAGATCAATCACTGTTTAGTGGTAGCCGCAAATTTAACTTGTTGTTGTTGCGTGTATTCGCTCTTATTTTTGAAGTATAATTAACATAATGAGAATGAGAATCAGAGAATGAAAACAGGTGAAATAGCAGAAGGATGAAATTAATGCTAAACTCCTATACATAGTGTTTATTATTACAACGTCGTGTTTATCCGACAGATTTGCAAATTTACGTAGTTTATCAGTTGCAACGTAAGCAAATATGTAACGTGTAAGTATTTTCTATTTCATAACGATTTGTATTATTAATCGTTTACGTTGTCTTACCGAAGGATACTCTTATAATTTGTCTCATAATTTTTCAAAACCTCAGAGTTTTGGTAGTTCACTTCAGGTGGTAATTTTTTAGTTGCGAATTCCAAAGAGAAATCAACGAAATAAATCTCTTTTTCAAACGAGAAGTTACGTGTTCTCACGGCCTTTCTCGGAATTTCTGCTGCTTTTTCCTGCTGACAAACTCTTCACGAAGTCCTCGAGAGCAATTCCAGGAGTAGGTTCTCTACCATTTCCTTTATTCTTCGGTCTCTTTTTTTATTTAATTCTTTGCTTCGTAGGTGTAATTTAAACTTTTTAATGGAATCTAAGGTAGCATAAATTGAATGCAGGGTAACTTTTTAACAGTGAAGGAAATCAGAATTGAAGGGTGAATTTTGTTGTCTTATAGTAGTATTTAGAGGTGTTCAGTAAAAAGTAAAGGTAAACAGGTCCCATGGTGGGTGAAGGTGCATTCACACTTGTTCTCGAAATCTCGTTAATAAGGGTGACCTCCCTCCTCGTCTTGGTTTAAGCCGCTTACGAATCTGTGGGACAGAGGCTTAAGTCACCACGCCATGGTAACGAACATGTTGTGTAGCTAAGTCACCAACTTCCTCACTTTTACTGCAGTAGCGCATAGGGCAGAAAAATTTTGCGTTAAGCAAATAAAACGTTCACTCTGAAAATGTCCAATTAGGCTTTATCAGGAATTTATTCATACGCAAACATGTAGTTTTCAGATTTTCTAGCCTTCTACCTCATATTGAACACTATTATTGGCTAAAATTATTAACTTATTTATTAAAATTATGTTCTACCACAAAAGTATCTTATTAATAATAAGTTAAAAATAAATTTTGAAAATATTCAGCAATTGCATAGTGATGCACTGGCGATGGTGGGTCGTGCCGTTTAAGTCGGCTCGGTAGTTAGTCTTTTCGTTTTGTCTGCATGTTTGGAGGGCATCTCCGCCAACTGGTTTCTTCCGGCAAGTTTGCGCTCGGTGTGCAAGCGGTAAAACCCTAAATCGGTATTGGCTCGCAGCAACATATGGAGCCAGACTGCTGCTGCTACTGTCCTCGTGGAGTGGCAGCTTTCGCACTCTAGATTTACTGTCCATTCCCGGGGTCTTACTATCGTGTCACGTGGAGTGAAACTTTTCTGACAATTGTCCCCAGTTCTCATGCAAATCGGAACGACGCCTTTCGCATATGCGCGCCACGTGCTATCTTTCCTTTCGGCCTTCCAGAAGAAAATTCTGATTCATTTTTGCGACAGTAATTTTTGAAATTCGTACAGAAATAGAAAAGTGACGTACTGCGTTGCACTAATATAAGTGTCAAAATATTTCCACGAAAATTATATTTGGGAAATTTGTTAAACCATCGAGATACCGAACTGGTAGATTCTCGTAGAGAATTCGAAATAGATATACACGACAACTAAGCGAGGAAGAAGTATTTCATTCGTTTGACGGCAGCGAGATATAATGCATTCCTAATCGTTCGAGCGTGAACATTCGTCCGGGGGGATTAGGAAGTGGTGAGGTAGAGGGAGAGAGGATCGTGCAATTTTTGCCACAGGCGATTCATTGCCACAGGATAAAGCCCTGCGCGAGTGAGTGGGTGAAAAAGAGAAAAGGAAACAGGGTGCATATACGAGGCGGATAGAAAGAGTGAGAAGAGAGGTAAAAAACGAGAGAAAAGCGGGAGGAATCTCAATCAGTTCCAACAGCAAACAGCACGAGCAGGCCAAGGCAAGGCGTTGGAATCGCTTTGGAAAAAGGGATTGCGATATCAAAGCCACTGTAAAATCTTCCTGCGGAATATCTGAACGATGTTTGATGATGTTCCACGGTTAAAGGGACCGTTGCTCGTTACAACACTCATTCAAGCTACATACCCTCCCGAAAGCAGATGTTAAATGAAACGAAACTACGTAGAAATACGTAGGAAACTGTCGCGTAACTATTAGACGCTGCACTAATAATTCACAGGATTGAAACGAGAATATATATATTTGGGATCGACATAATTGTACTATGATTTTTCACTTACTAATTGGGTCGTATTGTACACATACGAGAAGTTGGTTCTATTATTAATATTTCCGATATTCAAATGTTCTAACAATATTCCTATGCGAAATTCTATCGATTATATGCGAAAGTCGTAACGATTCTGGATTTGACACTTTGTTATGCGGTTTGAATTCTATCGAATGACCGTTCCAAAATTTCACGTATACGTTTCTGACGTTTCACCGATACTTTCCATATCTAACTGTAGAGGAAAGTTTTCTGTTCGTTATGGTGCGTCCTATATTTCTCACTAGGACTTCTCGCCAAAACACAAAAGTGTCCTGGCAAACCGGGTGCAACTTTCACCGAAAATACTCGACTCGCAGAGTTCTCAGGAACAAAGAGCCGATTATCTCCCCGACTCGAAAAGGAGTCCTCTTGTCTTTTTGTCTTGGCAAAGTTGTGCCCATTCGAGAAAGAGCTTGCGTATGTGTAGAAGATCTAGACAATAGAAATACAGGAATATAGGTATACAGGCTGTTTAGCCTGCATTGGCGATGGCCCCGTTGTTCCGTTTTAATAAATACACCGGGCAATTGGTCGTCGACTGTACAATGGGTCGAGGCTCAGCAGAGGGTCGTTTACCTGAGTCTTTCACCTGTACCCTATGAAACGTAGCTCATCAGGTGCAGGAATACTGCTCAGCTATACCTTTACGCTGCCGTGTTAATCTTGATCGTGAACTTTACCGTAACCTTCGTTTCACTCTGGTGATCTTCTTTTCCGCTTCTAAGTATCAAGTTCTGCCACTGTGGTTTTCGCACGAGTCTCCTGTCGACTCGATAAGAAATAAGAGACGTCGCTGTTAACTTCGACAATAACTTCGAGCGAACCTTTGACTGATTTATTAGGAACTCGCTTGGCACATTGTAAGGAATGGTACTCGAGTAAATTAGTTGCACACGTGCAAGTTCCACGGGTCGATCTTGGGAATAGTAATTGATTGAATAGTGGCACGTTTTTAGGATTCGAATAAATAGGGTTTGGGAAATAGTAAGAAACTTTCAAGCCAGGCATGAAATTTTCGGGGAATTTCACGACACCGGCTTCTTTCGACGCAGCGGAAAGTTCGAGCCTTCCAAAGAAGGAATTTTTCATTAGTAAGGATAAACGTGACGGGAAAGGCCAATTGCATGGCCTGCTGATTCTATGGCTTCAAAGGAATTGAAATCACTACTCGACAGTTTTTTTATGAGGTATGACTAACGATTATTAAGAACTTTGTAAGAAATTCTCAAGGAAACTGATTGGAATTATTAGATTATTCAGTGCAGTGAATTTTGTTTTTGATTTTGTCTCAAGTGAATTTTCATGTAATTAACTTTCCGGTTTGAAGATTTCAAAATATAAAGGTTCATCGCATGGTACATAACTTAACTTCTGTTTTTGGCGTAATAAGGTTCACGAGAGACAAAGTAATCTAAGTTTAATTTACCCGTTCGTCAAGGAGGTCAATCAATTCCCTCGTGACTCCAATCGACGCTAGATGCTAAGATGCAAGCGACTGGAATCTCGGCAGAGTCTACTGCGAAAGGAAAAGTAAGAGGACAAGGTATGATGAGGCGTATAATATTAGAGGAGCTCTTGAGTACAGCAACCGAGACAGCAAGTGCGTCTTCCCACGGTATTTACTCGTGTCGAGTAAACCGCTGGTTCTTGCTAAGTATGTAAGTACAGGACAGACGTATAATGGATTTTCTTTCGAGGGATACAGTGGGACATGCATTTATAAATGTTATGTATGTATATAGAGTGGTTGCTTCCTCAAATTTCATAAAATTTGCGTGCGAAAGAAATTATCTCTTGATCCTGAGGATATTTCCTCCGTATCTGCCTCTACGCGAGAAAGGAGACATCCTTGGAAGGAATTGCCGCATTTACTGCGTGTCCTTGAAAAATGTATTCCTTACAAAATTAATATTGTTACCTGTCAACAATTTAACTCCTCGATATCGTCTGCATTGTACTTTATTCAGGGATATTGAATAACGTAACAGAGCGTTATCGGTCGAATGAGAATACCGTTTACTGAAATCTACTTTTATAATCGCAGCTTTATACAAAAATGTTCCTTTATCTTAACCTTCTACGTTCTTTATCCATCTATCTATCTCCGTTACCTTGGCGAAAGTTATACAAACAAATGATTAGTGTGCATGTTGCCTCTTTTCATTTTCCA
The DNA here is from genome assembly GCA_963989405.1 of Trypoxylon attenuatum. Classification (NCBI taxonomy): domain Eukaryota; kingdom Metazoa; phylum Arthropoda; class Insecta; order Hymenoptera; family Crabronidae; genus Trypoxylon; species Trypoxylon attenuatum. Next base: position 13,003,037 of record OZ022490.1, on the reverse strand, counting down.
GTATTTCAATTAACGATGAATAAATACAGAATATAGGTGGCTAATCGGCAATTAAATCGATTTAAGCAGTTCGGTAGAGCGTGAAAAGTTGTGAAAAAGAAGAAACAGTTTCTTTCTTACTTTGAGGATCCGTAATTAAAATAAACGAAAATTCTGAGAGTGAACTCGTAATCCTTGATGTGCGAAACGTAGAGGGGTCGAGGGTCGAATAGTTACGAGGACAAGAAGCACCGTAGGGTTCGCAGGTATGCTAGGTGAGTAGAAACGGTAGTGGGGAGGGTGACGGACCAATAGAGTGGGAGAGTGGGGGTACCGGGTAGGCGAAGCGTGGCTACCCGCTTAGTCGGCCCGGAACCGCGGGCCTGGTAAGACGCGATTTTAGTTCTATTTCCGTAAGTTCACGTGGCAATGTTTCCGTGGCTGTGCTCCGTTATGGCACGGCTTCGTCAACGAAGTGAGCTCGATGCGTGGGTTAAGTGAACATTTGTGAAGAGTGAATTGATGGTGATAGTGGATACAATTTTGGTGTACAGGCAGTAGACGGAATGGTCAGCTTTAAGAAGAACAACAACCTTGCCAGGTATGTTCGCCCTAGCTTGGCTCGCATTTCTACGGGTTGCACGTTTCCGTGCATTTCGAATAGGGCTTATACAAGTTAGCTGCGCGTACTTGCTTACATCGCGCGCATCCTGTAGGCCGTAGGGCGTCCCGCTGCGCCAGAGCGTCTTGCTTCTGCCGGAAATGAGACCCGAGGTAGCTTTACCCTTACCTATAGAGGTAGTACGTTGGCCGACCAAAGAAAGTTCAAAGAGTTACGAAAATAATAGAGAATTAGGAAGAATCTTAAATTGTAAATAATAGGCTTCAACTTCCTTTTGCTTAACACTGTCAGTATTGCAATATTGTTCTGAGAAAAGTCCTTTGAACGAGTTGCTTAGAATAGCGTCTCGTTATAGCTTAATGCATTGATTCAAAATTCAAGAGAAACAATGGTTTTTCTTATCTTGTTTTCGAAATAGAAATTTACATTGAATTTTAGGCAAGTTTAGGTTGGCTTTGTTAATCCGTGTGGCGTGAGGATGTCCTTTGGATTAAAGAGTTACGACTTTTGGATTATTTAGTCGCTGAACAATATTGTAGGATTTTCGAGTGTTACTAACAATTTGGAGGAGATAAAAGTGATTAGAAACAGTAATTGGTTCTGTTAGGCACGCAAATATACTTTATATTCAGGTCGAACAATAAAACGGATGCTTTTATATCTAGGATATTTATCTTGGTTCGGACGGTTGTGGAATGGTTGTACATATCGACTAACTCTTCTCGAGTGTTGCAATTTCCTATGAGCGCGATTTTATCGCAAGATTATTACTCGTTTTACATATACGAGCGTTCATTTTGATATAGACATTACTGTCGATATATTTGATCTTCTTTCGGATAATCTAGTGTATCGCTTGCATTTATGCAGTATCGAAAGCTGTTTCGTTAGTTGCTTATGTATGTATTCCACTGGACTCCCATTTATTTATTAACTCCGAAATGACTGGATAACGTGTCATAAATATCGTGCCAGGAAAATTGTACTCACTGTTTACACTCGAGCGCCGGAGTCTTCGTTTCCTGGAATCATTGACGCTGATTCGCGACGAGTCATAACACAAGGTTGGGCAAGTGTCCTACCGGTTTCTCTTACAGACTAGATTGACGGGATCGTAGACAAGAAAACGCGTCATAGTAAATATCCTGATTTCCACACAAGGTCAGTTTCGATACTATTACATCCAGATCGAAATATGTACCACAAGTTCTTTGTTTAGAATAGTTGTCTCCTATTGCACACAAATAAATACTAATATTTGAAATATTATTAAATTTGTTAACAACTTCAAACATGATTCTACTCTCATTATTATTTACCGTATAACTATGAATCTGCGTATATATTAAAATTCGTTCAACTTAATTTTGCAATTGCGTTCATATTCATGACAATTTTGATACCAACAATCATACAGTCACTAGTATACAATATAGTTTTCGTATTGTACTTTGAATTGGACGACTATCTACAGTGAGTGTGTAATTACTGTCACCAATATATCCTTGCAACCTGGCAGGATGCTACGCGGACCAGGGCAACGAGCCTCACACGTTTCGTGCCTGAGTTATGCCCTCGCGAACAAGTATGAAATTCGCGTAACACTTTGAACAAAGGGTGAATTTTCATCCGAAAAAAAATTGACTGTACCGGGTGAAATGGAACTCAAAGCTTTCATTGTCGGTATCGCGAGAGCACGATTGTTTTCAAAACTAGCGTTCTCAGAGTTTTAATTACACTCTGAATGGAAAATCACTTTGAAGAGATTTTTATTAGCTTGTTCACCTTAGGACCGGTGGATAATTGAAGAAGTTAAAAATATTCGCTAGTTCGAGTAAAAGTAGTATTCACTGTACATGTATAAGATATTAAAAATAAGAAGCGAAGAGCTTAATACATAAATACTTTGTCGATCGAACTAAACAACTTACTAATAGTGTTAATCAATTGTTTATTATGCAAATTAAGAGTACCGAAATGATTGTGAAAGATATGCTAATATCGCTAAAGTCTCTATTTTCTTGGTTATATGGAAAATAATGTCGCGGAGATTCTAAATAAAATTCTAATACGAAATTCGAGCGATGCTCAATTTCAGTGAGTAGAATGATCTAATTATCGCAGTTGGCTCTCCGCAAATTTCCTATTAAATCGAAAGAAAACGCGGACACAGGGAGGAAGCGTCGAAGGTTGGCTGAAATGGCTGGAGAAAGTCAGAGATGCATTGTAAAGTTTGCACGGCGAAATTGGTTGCCGGGAATTGGCGCTTCGGCTTCCGGTGCAATAGAGCAGATTCCGCTTCGCGAGGGTTCCAGCTATTCTGATTGGATCTCGAGGATTATGTTGGACTCCGAGAGATTGCGGTTCTCGACGCGATCTATCGTCTATAGATTACAAACTGATACGTCTCTTTCCTCTGTTAATTTCCTGCTCCTATAACCGCATGCTCAGACGAGATATTATTGCTTTATGCGAAGTAGTATCAGTTTGCTCCAGCAGGAATCCCTCTTATAATTTATCTTCTCGTATAATTAGCATCTAGTCAATTATTCCATTTGCGGGTCTTCTCGAAACTAGTAATATTTTGCAACAAAATATTTTATTTCCATTACATGGAATATGTTTCTATACTTTTATATCAATCTTGTTTTGCTTACCACTTTACATATACAACACTCGAAATAAGCTTTAAAAAAGATACTCGTGTGCAAAAATTTAAATATTCCATGTAAGGAATATTCACATTTGCAAAAGATTAAAGACAAAGTCCGATGAACTGGTGTGACTTGGGCGTAGCAGTTAATCTCGTTTGACTAATACCTGCAGACGCATGCAGAAGTACATGACTCAGAACGTGGTTATCGTCTTGAAACTGTAGGTAGAATATATGCAATCGTAGGAGGAACGTAGCGTTTCTCAGCGTAAAATTGCGAACGCGAGGAAATTGGAAAGATGTTACGGTTTAATTTGCTTCGTTGCCTTGGGCTGTTATGCTCTCCAGAATGAACAGGGAAAGTGGATTCTTACCTTGTTAGAATTACACAAGAGAGACGCGCGAAAAGAAAAGTACAGATTCATTCGCCGTGACCACTTTTTTACGCTGAGTCTTCGGTTCGTCAAGATTTTATCCTTACGGATAATCGATCTGCTTTTGTGGTATAAATTCTTTTCTAAGGTATTTGAATTCCAAAAGATTATTATCCATTCGATGAGCAGATAATGATGTTTCCATCAACTATTGAATTGCAAATTTATAGGATTATTAATTTTCAAATATAAAATGTTCCGTTATTCCGATCAATATTTCAAGATACATGAATATAATGTCATAGATTTCGATCTGGAATAGCATAATTAATGCATTGGCAAGCACGCATATTTTCTCTTGATTGAGATTCGCGTAGAGGTTCATAATTAAAGACCATTGAACGCGAAATAATTCACTAGTTCCTAATGCAATTAATCAGTTTGTAGCACTATGTAAATGAACACTTGCAAGGAATGTCAGTATGTATTTCTATTTCAATTTCAATTAAATTCCAAAGTGCCAAATATATCTTCTTCCACCTATTAACATCCAATTCAGTATTTACTATCTAATTGTAAAAATTAATCATTGTAATTGTAAATAAATAGAAAGCGACATTAATCTCGATAGTGTTTCAATGTTAAAATATTCTCGCTTTATCGGATCAGCTGACGTTTATACAAGAGATTTGAATGGGGTTGAGCTAACAAAAGTAAGTCGTGAGCTTTGATTCTGTTTAAAGCGCGCTACACTGAAATCGCAGCTAATATAGGAAAGGAATACGGGAATAAGAGTAATGGGAATAAGAAGTCTGAGAAGAAGGTGGAAGAAAAAGAAGCTCGTCGCCGAGACCAACGCGTCGTAAAGGTTTCGGCCGTTGGACTAGGATCGTTAAGGTCAAGTATAGAACGAACCGTGTCTAAACTTAGACTGCACTCTCTCCCATAATTTTTGCCTCGAAACGTTCATGGGGGAGTTAACGAGCAAAGCGAATATTTAGAGAAACCCACTGTGAAATGCGAAACTGTGGCAACCACGCGAAATAGCGTAGGAACCATTGCCAAGGCCGCAAACCCCTGCCACTCGTATTTCGCTAATTACAATATTTTCGCGGAGCCAGCTCACTCGTGGTTACTGTGTTCATAGTAGATATATCTGCTATTGATGCTCGTTTCCACAAGTATCGAATTCGCTCGTGATCATTATTTTTTTCAAATTTAACATCAATCTAAAACTCTTTTTTTTTATTTTAGATCAATAATAAATTGTCGAGAGTACATTCTTAATGACTGCCGGTTTTAAATTCGCGATAAGATCAAAATCAGTTAATATTGGCACAAGTGGGAAATACTTACTGTTATATGAAAAAAGTTGTGCAATAAAAGAGGAAACTTTGAGAAACTTAGGTAGGCGCACCCCATAGTTACAGCAAGGTACTTTGCGAGGCTGTAAGCTCAAGTGCTAATATTCATAAAGAAATTAATGAATTGCACTTTCTGATTTTTCTATTGAATGCACAAATCATTTTAAAAAGAATGATGCATTCGTTCACCATCAGTGATATATCTTACAGGTGTTTTATTTTTCTTTTAAACACATTTCTGTTGTACGAACGTGTTCTTATTTCTTTCAAGTTTTACGCGTAGATAGTCGGATTCCTAATAATTTTTTCTGAAACTCGCACTTATAAATGGGTCATTGGGTCAAAAAGTGCATTTTGAGAATTTAGTAGCACTGGATTAAAGGGAATTTATTCACGTTTTGTCGGAAACGAATGGTGGCTCATGTCGGCAGGCACCACGTGCTGCACAGGCTTTTTCTCTATGGGCTCTCATTAAGGCATGACACTGAGAAATTTTACCTTTATGCTGTTATACCGTATTTTTCGCACCACTCGCGTTTTCTTTATCGCTTGCTACTGCATTCCTTTGGTCTCTTTTATTTCAGGAAATCAAAATTCTAGGCAATTACTCTGAATTTATCAACTAATTCGTGTTCTGTGTTTTGGTTCAATTTTTTTACTGCAAAATGTTGGAAGAATATACTTTCAATATTAGACATTTTTATTCGTATACAGTACTTGGATTTCTCACTGTTTCAACAGATACCGTTCGTTTATTGCATTTCCGGTCCTTATTTTTCATTGTTTGGTTAAAGACTTTATCCGAAAATAGAAATTCGCGTTCGATAGTAGAACGGGACAAGCAGCAAGTATATAGAAGATGTACATATGTACATACACGTACAATATAATACTGCTCTGCGCAGTTAAACTAAAATTCCCCTTGAGAGAGACATTGAGAGTCGTGGCAGGTTTGCGCAGATCTGTTGTAATGCTTCCCGCAAACTTGTTCGGAACAAAGTTCGTAGGTTGTCTCATTTTTTCTACTAGCAGAGTGGTCGTGCGACCGGATGCATTGTTCGTCCGGTGAATTCAAACTCTAGCATACGGTGACGATGCGCAGTGGCGAATGAAAAAAACTTTGCAGTATAAAGAAATAAAATAATAAGAATAAGAAGAAAGACAGAAAAGAAAATCAAAACGTACCTATATTCTGTATACAACGATTCATATTATTTATGTGGTTATTAATCTTGAAATGTTCATTTATCCGCCATTAAATATCACGCGTACTCGTTAAGAAGAGAAGATTTTACCAGTAGTTTTTAATAATTGCAATAACGTAGTTTTGATATTGCGAAGAACAATACTAGGCTTTCACACCGAGGCGAATATCAGAGTTACTGGTTTAGCTCAACAAAGAGTCCATTGCACGCTGAGCAATCGGAATTACCTTGATAGTGGCCGTGTGTGCTCTGGAACTTTTTATCAACTAGCGCGAAAGATATCACGGTGAGCCGCGGCGCGCCTGGAGTGAAAGAGTTCACATTTGGTAGGCGATAAGAGGTAAGCTGGCTAAGCGCGCGAGGACCGAGGGAGCTATGGAACCCCTGGGTGCTTTCGACATTTCCGGTCGTGCAGTCACACTCGATTCCAGGAGGACGCGAGATAAAATCGTCTGTGACTAGATTGCCAGTGTGCCGAGTATCTCGGCCACCTGATGCACTTTTTTCATAGCTACTCTCTAGTGTTTTCAACTATATTATTTTCTTCTTTATTCTTTGCTCTGGAGAATGTCTGGAGAGTCTGATCTTGAGTTTTTTTTTGTCCGTTACAGTAATACTATCTAACTATCAAGTTAATTAAACAATAGATTACTTGTATATTAATTTCTTTGAATTCAAAATGGATTGTCTATATCAAAGTGCATTTTTCATGCTTTTATTAAATAATAGCAGAAAAACTAATTTGAAACTTTGAAAGAAAAATCGATAAATGATATTCATTAGTAGTTGTGGTACATGGTAATGTTTGTGGCGAAAGGCAATGAGGATCCTGAATGTCAAGTTTTTTTTTAAAGCTTCTAACTTAATGCCCCCGTATTCATTTATGACATTTCCTTCTTCATTGCTAATGAACTATCCGACTAAAACTGGGTTTTCAAATATCACTTGTTATAAATACCACGATTACTGTAAAAATGTTCGGTCCTCCATATTGTACGTATATATAGCTCTTTTATAAGATTCGTTATTATTATTTTTAGGATTATGTCCGTTACATATAGAATTACATTTCTGAAGGGTAACTTTTTTTCAAAATCTTTGGAAAGAGTAATCGTACGACAATTTAGTAATTAAATTTGGGTAACAAAAATATTGGGAGGAAGAACGGATGTGGAAGTGGTAAAATAATACACGTTGTGGGAATCGGTGAGAATCAGTTGGTTCGATGCGGTGGGTGAGTTCCAGGTGGGATAGCTCGTCGCAACCGGATGTAGCCTGCTCTCCTTATACGTAATTATTGGCAGGTGCAGAGTATATAATGGAACCGTACATAAAACTTTTAGACCAATCGATAACGAAAGTGTTAATCGTTGAATTATTTCTATTCCGGTTTCCATAATATATCTTGTATTCACAAATAAAAAAGCGATTCAAGTTCAATTTTGCAGATGTAAATGTTACTAATTTGATACTAATCGTTCGATCCGAGACTAATGATGTTTCCCATTTTTAAACATTGAATTTAACAATTTATTTTTCCACCTCCATTTTTAGATCCTAGGGGTGAAATTTCGGAAATTCCGAAAACTCCGAAAATATATGTTTCGTTATTTTTCACCGTTTTTAAGCGTGTCTTCTACGCGAAAATATTTCCTGGAGATAACCCAGTTGTTGCAGTGTATTTCGTTACGCGAATAAAAATAAATTGTTTGATAGTCTCGAGTGTTTTCATTTGGGACAGAATACTTGCGTTTGACATTTTACAAGTGTCTTGTGTTTTTTATCTATCAACTAACGACCAAAACGATATACAATTCACTGATTTTGCTTTTATGTTTGTTTACATCGAAATTCCAGTAATGAAAATTCTACTTATATGTATAAAGTAAAAAGGATGACATTTTCATCCTTCCCAATCATATCTAATTGAATACGTAAGCTCGTGGAATATAAGATAGGGTTGACGGCTATTATTCATCAGCTGATAATAGGTAGCACTTTATCAACGGTCAGAAACCCGTATGTATGATGATTACTAAGTGACTTGATAGAAGATACGGAATTAAGATTAGATTTCGGCTTCCTTTTGCGTTTCATAATATGTAGTCACTGTCTGATATGTATTTGCTCGGTATCTTGGACCCTCGCACATGAAGCAGCTGAGTCCCACACTGATAACGTTATCAATTGTGTACACGCTAAGTTCAATGCAAGACACTGCTGCTCATAATGTGGTAAATTAGCTCAGAATCCTGAAACTCAGGGTTTTCGATGATTATTTTTGAGTCAGGTAATTGAGTAAAAATAGATGAACCACAGTCGGGTAAAGAGGTCGTGTATCGCTTGAAATTTTCCCAGTAGGGGTAGCTTTCGATTGCAGTCACCGTCGTTATCTCATCGTGCTGGGGTAAAACAACCCTTGACCTACAGTGCTCTGCTTTATCTCGCTCGGATAAGAGCGCAACGTGCAAAGGCACCTGCATATGCAGTGGCAGATGCAACTGCAGTTCCACGCGAATTTCATACCTACTACGAGTAATAATTGCGATGTAAATATATACCGTGTGCGACTCTGTAGTATCTCATCATTTTTGTCAATTTACCATGCAATTCTTAATAAATTTCTTTAACATTTCATTCATTAAAACTTCATATCTGTAAATTTACTGATTGGATAAAATATTATAGCAGTTGATCGAAATTCAGTTGAATAATTTGTTTAGGAAAGCTATAGGTTTACTAAACGACAGAATAATATGTATAAATTCAAGATAGAGCTGGTATTATAATTATATGATTAATTATTAAGGAAGTAATATTAATTTTGTGTATGTGTGTTTCAGTGAACAGTCGGCGACTCACCCCCAATTAGCCGGCAGTCTTGGTGGAACCCTCGGTCATTCTCAAAATCACCGGCGAAATTATCCCCACAGACATGATCCAACGACGTCGACACACTCCACATCACTCCCTCCCCTGCCTTTACCCATACCACAGCCCTACCATCCAAATCATTCTCACCCACCCTTGGATTTTGACGGAACAACAATTCTCCAACAACAGCGCTGCATTCTGCACTCCAGGTAACTTTAGTTGCACAGAAATGGGCAAATTGCGTTCGGTTAATTAGCCTGAAATTCCCTTTTTATCTCTTTATTTTTTAACAACGACGAAATAAAAAATATACTTTTGGTGGATATATTTCTGACTGGCGTGAATATATTCTACCAATATTATCGACTATTGCTTCATTACGTGTCTTGGTTCGTTATGTTTGAAGCTACGATAATTTCCGATTGTACAGTAATCTACAGTTTTCGTTTCTAATTGCGTATTTGATATTGTTTCATAATTGCAATTGGGAAATTGATCATTCATATTCGTAATTAGACAGCGGTAATATTGGGTACATGGTAGTGTTAAGCCGTGTATCATAGAGTTATGGAGAGTAATGTAGAGTTATTCTTGAGTTTAGTAAGCTTTATGAGTAAAAATCTGAGTAAAATCTGAACCTATGCAGCCAAGATTATTCGAAAAGGCGAAAATGGGGTCTTTGTCTTCCAAGGTGTCAGAGCTTGAGTTCCTAATTGATTGAGCTATTCGTGGTCTGTGCTGCAGTGCTTCCGGCCCGGTTTCCATTTGTCTCCCTTTAATATTAACATTCTATTTTTACCAGTCTCGGATTTATATGACTGACACATTTCTCATAGAACTTAGTCTACTTCTATTTATAAAATGCTGCGATTCGGGTGATTCATGAATTTGAACTGGGGCACAGAATAATCATTGCCTTTCGGTGGAACACGGTAGAAATATAGCATTAGTATTAACCGAGGCAGGTAACAATTGCGAAGACAATTGCTAAAAAAAAAAGAAGCCCGCACTAAATCGTGATTACGCGTAAGCCAGAAAAATATCGCTCGTAACTCGCGGCTGTTGGAAAAGTGGAAATTAAGCAGTCTTTCTCTTACGTTAGTGTGAGAGGAGGTCATTGTATCGAGTATGTAATCCATGTAGGTACTTCGGTTCGTGTACCGATCGGTAGAAAACGTGTTACGTCGACAAACTAGTGAGATTTGTGTCAATCTTGACATAGGCTTCGAACAGCGCACCCCTATAGTAAGAATCAAATTACAGCTAATAAACTTAATGGACTGTAGACAGCCTAAGGGATTGTCGACATCAATCCTCTCTGACGAAAGAGATTGCTTAGAATAACAATTTGATTCTGCCATTTAAATTCATAATACAATTATCACATTTATTCGCAATATATATGTATTATATTATTTCGATATTTTGCGTTGTTTAGAAATTGAGAAACTCGGTTTAATTAAATGATTAATCGGGTAATTTATGTGCGGCATAGTTTGCAATACATTGTCGTTGGTGTTAGAGCTTGATAAAGAGAACATTGTCTGGTACAAAAGAGAATAGCTCGCATCGGCAGGAAATTGGAAAAGCTCTGTGAGCGTGTAAAGGAGCCATCAGAGATTCTTCCCAGAGCAGTGATCCCTTGGAAAATAGCCTGTAGAGTGTAAACTGCTGGTAGTAGCTTTGCTAGCTGAGTGCAATACATTGGCTGAGCTAAAATTGCACTCGCGATTCCCTGTATCGTTCGAAACCGATTGAGGATGATATTATCCAAATGCACATTACACATGTATTACATGTTACATATTACAACTAACGCCGTATTACCGTTCTTACACAAACACACGCATCACCCTGCGGCGATGGTATACGCGGTTAGGTTCAGTGAATCAGTCGGTCGAGGAACCAGGGTATTTTCTCCCACCCTCCGATGTTAAACCCTCGAGCAATTCCCTTTTCCGCTAGGTCCATTTAAATAATTAAAGGGACCAAGTGCTTTTTCTCGCTTTTTTTTCGTTGTCGAACACAATGATTTGTCCGTCCTTTTTCGGTTTTTGCAATTTTTCTTCTCTACTGCAATAGAAATAACGAGAAAATACTTTGAAGATCGCAAGGGGGTTGTAACTACGGGACGAAACAATTCCACTTCCTATGTAATCCATTAACATGAATGCAGATGAATATAATGTAAATATTATTACGTTTACTGCTATTTCTGGCAATTAAGCTCTACTGTTTATTGCTTACCCTGGTCATTATGCTACCAGAATTAGGGTTGGTGAGTTATGCCTTCGGGCATTCAACTTTATGAGCCATGTATATTACGAATTAACTTGATGTGCGCCTGTGCAATAACTGAACAGCTTCTTGAAAGTTCACTAGCTTATGTATTAATAATTTTACAGACTTAAATTTTACCTTTGTATTTGTCTTCTTAAATATTTGCACTACGAAACAATTTCGTTCTTTACGGTATCCGTTTCCTTTCTCTTTACCTTTGCTTCTGTAAATAAGACGAATGAGAATTTATAGGTGAGAAATTCAAAGTCACTTGGGGTTCATTAACCGCGTTGTAGGTGGTTTCGCAGAGTAGGGAGGAAGCCTTTTCCACGTGCTGGTCTACAATTGTGGTGTTAAGACCCAGTAACTAAACCCGAGCTTGTAAAACAGTGTTGCTTTGAACCTCAGCTTTTGTCCTGGAAATCCCTAACGACGTACAAAGCGCTCTTACGTATTACCAGCCACCAAGAAACTCTATTTCATTCTCGTTGTTGTCGTGTTCGGTCTTTCTTCCCCCACCTCACACCCCCCTTTTTTTACTAACTCTAGGAGTTAAGTTTGAAAATGTGGCTACTAATTTGACGAGCTTGTTGAGGAGCACTTGTTTAAAACTACGACGAGCGCGACGCTACATGGATCCTCGGTGGTAACTCCAAAGAGAAAGCCATAAAATTGCGAAATTAAATCCAAAGTTTCGGTAAGGAGCAAGCGGCCAAGAGAAAAACAGGTAGAGAAAAGGTGTGGAGGGAAAAGTTTGTAACAGATTGGAATGGCTCGATTCCTCTTCTCTAGCAGCGGAAAAGCTAGACCAGTTTCTGGGGATGGTGCTAGTGGGGAAATCGGAAGTGTTTAATCCGCGAAGCGGTGGTAGGAGAATGGCGGCAAAGAGGCGTCGAGTAATTGCTTGGCGCACATTTTTCTTCCTGGAAGCAGCATTACCGAAAGCGGTTTTCGTCAGTGCGCCGATAATGCGTCGAAAGAAAGGTGCCAAAAGTGGCAGCTTGGGAAAAAGCATTTGAAGTTCTGAACTTGTTGGAGTTGGCAGCGGTAGATAACAAGGGTCTTCATTGCATATCTAGAAAAACTTATAGCGCGGTGAACAAAAGAAAGATAAAAACTCGAATTGTACAATATTCTTTTCCAGGAGCAAGATTTTAATTCTGTGAAGTGTACTTGTAGTAAATTGCATCGTAGAATATATAGTATAGTTGTGTTATTATTGAATGCACTTGTTCAAATTATAATCTTCTTCGATATTACATGTTGTTTCTTTGAAATTCCAAGTGACTCTTGAGTACTTTTGTAACAGGTTTATTTATTAGTATACCTTTCTCAAATCCATTTAATGTATATTTATCATTTATACTTTGATCATAAATCTTTTTTATAAATCTTATGTTAGTATTACCTTAAAATAAATTTGTGATTACTACATAGTAGATTTTTCAACGCAATTTAATTTTCAGAAGAAATTATATTATCTTTTTAATATTTGCATTAAATTCTAGTGTACAAATAGACACAGTATCATCACTGTTTTCATGAAAGTTATCACGGTCACGGATTAAAGTGGCCCTTGCGTTCGTTGTCCGAGGGTTAATAAAACCACTCGACTACCCACTAACTTACTGTCAGGTGTAACACAGTGCACCTATTAATACACATAATTTTTAAGCGCGATAGCGGTTGACTCCTGACACCGCTAACAAGTTATCTAGCTGACCGCTCGAGTAAAGACGGTGAATTGTGTCCGGCGAAATGGATGATGCGAGAAGTGTCATGGTATCTTTTACTAGAGAAAAAGAGGAAGAGATAAAATAAGGGGAAGCTACTAGTCTGAATGCGTCACCACGGTGATAGGGGAAAGATGCGAGCTCGGATAAAGTTGTAAAGGGTGGAGAATGAATTCGTGGCAGTACGTTCCGTAGAGCAGGTCAGACACTCTCATGAATAGAAAAGAGGAGTTAGTTGCTGGTGGATCGATTTTCAGGAAATTGAAAAGATAGTTGCTACTATAAACGTTAAATTTTTAATGCGAAAAGCTTCAATTATTTTCGCTCTTGTCTTGATTTTTAAACGTTCATGATTTTTCATTTAAAATACTTAATATCCTGATTGCTATAACTTATTCATATGTGTATATGTTTTATACATGTACAATATTTACAACGCGAAACATACTTGTATGCTCATCGCACATATTATATTTATGGATCGTTTCTGTTATTAGCATAACAGTGCGAATACAGTCGATACTTTGACCGTATTAGCAGTACTTTTGCAGAATTTTCGAGCAAACAACATGAAATATTGGGAGATAAAGTCTACAGAGAGTATAAATCATTAAACCACCGCTAATGTGACATGGAAACAGAAACATATGTAAAAGCATAAATTTCTGCAGTATAATTATTAATCTAACAGTAATATCTGTTGGACAGTGATGAATTCTTAATCCTGATCAATTGTAGAATTATAGAATTTTAAGGGTGACTTTAGCGTTGTAGATGGCGAACGATTCATTCGCGCGACACAATTTACCGCAAGTGTCAAATTGGTGGATTCTGAAGGAAAATCCTTTTTATCTGTCTCCTTCATATCCCAGAATCCAGAAGTCCAGGGGATAGTAAGAGAGCTATGGGAATTCTTCGCTTGGGCATTGATGGATTTTACGTGCTTCCGTTTCCTCTTATTTTTCAATTTCGTTTCTAAACTTGCAATTCGAACTGAGCAAAGCGATCGAAAGCTTATGTTTCGCGGAACGGTTTTCGTTAATTATGCAGAAATCGCGAACCACGGATCGTTTTTGTTCCAAATGCTTGCTCGCGTGTGTTTTGCTATTTTTCTCTACTCGAAACGATCGTATTACGTATCAGAAATAACTTGCATCGTCTTTCATTTCGAGTCTGATCGATAAAATACTATCGAATATCCAGAAACATGGACTGCGAAACAGTTCTTAGTGTTTTTTATAGCAATATTTAGATAAAGCCCTTTGTTTCACCGTGTGATTATTATTCACATTTTTTTGACGTTCTTCCCCACGATGCAGTGATTTATTATACGTGTTTTTTGTATTGAAATTTCCATTTCAAAGACACGCATTGTATCGGGAATTTTCGGATTCGCATGAACATCCATTCATTCGTTGTCCGCTGCAATAAATTTGGAATTCTACTGCAATAATAATTAATCTATCTGTAATAAAGGGAGAATTTTTCAATTGTCAAATTCAGTTCTGTGAAACGTGTTTGAAAATCTTGTATAAAAAAAGACAACAGATTCTGCAGATAACTAGTAACGTTTGACAACTGGTAGATGATATAGTGCTTTATGTATGATATAGGTACACAAAGAGTATCAATTTCCAAAGATTCCGCGTTATCAGAGAATAGTCTCAGGTTACAGGGTTCCCTGTAACTATTGTCAGTGTAACTACGCGAAAGCAGTAGTTACGTACGTAGCTCGCAGAATGCAGAGAAAGAAATCTTTGCAAAAAAATAAAGTAAGATTTGCGATAGTGTAGTAGTGATTACTGTATATATTTATTAACGACTGGGGAAATGGTCAATAAAAGAGGATATTGTGGGTTTAAGCTTTAGATTGAACGGATAAGGTTTCGTTGTATAATAAACCTCAATTCAGGGGTATTTGTATCAAGGTGGAAATTTCTAAAATTCAATTTTTCAAGATTTCTCACTGATAATAATGATTTTTTGATTTTGCATTAGTATTTTGAACTTGAATATTATTCTCCATATGCACCACACTATAGTAGGTAGCATATTCCCTGTAGTATGCTGAGAACCCATTAGATTAAATCTTTTAGTATCCAACCGCCAATATATCGGTTTTCCATATGTCTGTATTTTTCAAAAAGCTTTTACACACGCGTAAATTCGAAAATAACGTCTTCTTTTTTGTTTACCTAAAATGACTGAAATGATTCTGTTTCGACTTACCTCATCAATACAAGGCGGAAAACTGTTGCGTGGAAAGTTTCGATGGAGAAAAGAAGCGATTTTATAAGGTTGCGAAGTGTCTCACGGAGAGAAAAGAAGACAATGGAGTCGTGTGGTATAGTATGATAGAAGAATTTTGATAGTAAAACCGTGAGTAGGAAATAGAGGAAGGTATTGCAAGGGGTGGTCGTTGTCTGTTTAGTCGACCCCATAAATAACTTAACTCCGGACATAGATCGTGTTCTCGAGGCGTTAGTTCTTTGGGTTGCAACGAGGAAGCACCCTCCTATCGGGCCACCCTATCTTCCTTGTAGTTTTAACGGCATCTAACTACTGCTGGAAACTACTTCTATTAGCACTTTTACGTTTCACGAGTATTTCGTTTTCTTTTTTTTTTTCTTGGTCTTGAGAGATAGATGTAACATTTGGGTATTCAATTTATTATTCGCCAAGCATGCTATCTTTTAAATATAGAGTGAGTAACGAAAGGGTTTTCGGCTTGTATTTGTGTCAACATTTTTTAATTATTTTTCACAATGAAATTCAGCAAAAAGTTATTTAATTATCATGTTACAGAGATATTTACATGCATTTTAGCAGAAAATTATTTCAACGTGGAAAAAGATGAAAATTTCGGTGGTATTTTTCTGAAATTCAATTTATTTAATTTGACGACGAATTCGCTTTATTTTTCTAAATAGTTTTGTTAGTTACTCTGTGTTTAATTAATCAAGAATGATCGGAATTTCGTAATGAAATGCCTGAAGTGTAATCACATTTGGTATTTGGTATATTACAAAGTGCAAGAAGTTGGTTTTAAGAGGCATTTGGATCTTTTAAAGCAGATGATACAGTTCAAACCGTAACTTCGCCTCGCGGAACTATAATTGTGGTGAATAGAAATTCTGACGAACACGCGAAGTAGTGCATACTGGTTTGAATAAATGCCAACGCTATCGAGTGGAAGGGTGCACTTGCCTAATTCGAGTACATAAACGAACATCCTGAAGTAGGAAGATAAGATTTTCTTCCTTTTGCAGTAAAGAAACTCACTGAACATTACTCTTCGTCCTATACACCAAAACTCAGACTTCCTCTAATTAGTGCTCAAGACGCCACTTCTAACAAATCGTTAACAATTTATTTTTCACGTTCACTGTGAAAAATCTAGTCCTCGTTTGCTTAGAAGTTCGTTTATATTGATTTCAACCCCTTTTTTTAGTTTGTCTTCTATAAACATTCGTTCTCCACAATTTTAGGTAAAGTACGTTTGACACATTTCCGCGGAAATTTATCAAGCACCTCTTCATATTTGCACCGTTCTAGTGCATTAATTACCATGAGTGAGCATTACCAATAATTAGAATTAGCAAATTAATTATCAAAGTTAAAGGTATACGTTGTACAGTTAGGGGTAGAAAAGAAATGGAAACGAGTCAACTGAGAATCTTGAAAACGTAGCTGCATGAAAATGTAATCTGCCGAGAGTAAAGCTCCATGTTCTTTTCGAGGGACACTACATCTTCATTAGATATACATCGCGCTTTCCCGCGTTGGACAGTGCCACCAATGGCTTCACATGGATCTGAAGGATCATCTTGAACTAGACCAGCTAATTTTTTTTTACAAGATACAAGAACTTAAAAATTTTTCTAAATCCTTAGAAACCTTATTAAAATGAAATTAAAATGAAAACGGAATAAACTCATTTTTACTCCGTTTTGTACGATGAAATTTTTCAAGAGTTGTTTTATTTCTGAATAATAATTTTTAAGTCGCTCGTAATATCATATATTATAGAAGAATTGTTTTATCGATAAGGAATTGCGTGGAGTTATGATATACGTTCAATAATAACATTTGGAGCATCCTGGGAAAGCGACGAGATTGTCAAGTTAATCAGAGACAAACATTGGGAGGAACAGAGAGGACGATGCTAGAGTGAGACGATGATCATTGTAGAGCAGCTGGAATACCGGAGAGGTACTTACATGTTACATGTAACATAATACATACGAGGTAATAGGTTGTCCCACCAGACTAGGATACAAGACAGAAGGCTCCTACTTAGTCTCCAGACGTAGGAGCTCAATCGACGCTTTACCATTGTTACATACATACGTACCATATGCCTACGTGTGTAAATAGTAGATATATTTCTCTACATTCACTTATTCTTAGTAATGAAAAGATTCGAAATCTAGGGCAAATTTGAAATTATCTTTCATCGAATTCTTTTTAATATCTTTTATAAATTTATTTGTAAATATATAAGAGATAACGAGAAGAAATTAGAAGTGACAAAAAGTGTCTTGTAATGGACACTGAGAAATGTATCTGTCGAAATTTAAACTCGCATTTAACACGTGACGAGTGAAGGCAATTATAATTTTTAAATTGCACGATAGTCCTAGGGATACGATCGTGCGAATTATTGGCATAATTGAGGTAGGCCTATGAAGAGAGTATCGCGCATCAAAGCTAAGTGGGGGTGGGAGTAGGTGTAGGAGAGAATGCGATTTAGGAATCCTATCGGAGCGGTTGCTTGTTCGACCGATCAGATATCTACAATTGCCGATGGTATTCCGTATGGTAGTACTATTCTCACGCAATTCAATTGTAATTAATCCTGATGAGCGTGACTCGATTAATTTGATTTCACAGGTCAATGCTTCCCTTTATCGTTGAGACAGAGCGTAATAATTTGATGTAAAGTATCACAGAGTTGAGAAGGAATAATTGCATGTATTAATAGTACATATTTATGAAACATTCGATTCATTAACAGATATTTATGAAATAGCCATAGACGAATTAACGCTAAAGCAGAGAGAACAAATTAAAGTGAATTATTATGAATAGAATGCTCGTTGAATAGATTTTCTCATAGAAAATCAGAGGTAACTTTATAAAATGAGAATCGTGATCGGATAATCGAATATTAATTAGCAGATAACACGGGTGATGAAATTAATCTCACTCGATGTGTGCTTGGACAATTTTTGACAGACCATCAGTTAAGATCATATATTTCGCTAAAAGTGAAAGAAATGAAACTGTCTCTTTTACTTTAACCACTTTAGCGTAGTAAGTAGTAATTTTATATGATATCATAATAATGTCAGGATATTTTTGTTCGGAATGCGAAGAGGATTTATTTGGCCTGATTTAGAATCGCGCTTTAGCCGCGATCGTGTTCGGGTTTAATTTTCGCTTGATTGGACAATGGAGTGGCCTCGACCGAAATTTTCCTAATAACTCCTATTACCGGTGGTGCAAGTGACTTTGGTACTCTGTACGGCCGATTATAGTTTCGATTACTGCTTCTGCTTGATTCACAGTGGCGTTTTTACGTTCGAAACAGCTATTGGGAAACAGTTTCAGGGTTTTTGCTCGTTGTGTTATTTGGTATAAGCACGGTACATTAATTCTCATGGAGGACACTGATGACCAACACTGATAATTTGAAAAAAATTGTCCACTACTCGGAGAGAATGAGTAAAGTAAAGCGGAACAGCAAAATGCACCATGCAATTAACTTACTCATGTACAATAGACTAATTAATTAATTAATTTTCATTAGGTTACGTTTTCAATTTGTTCAAATACATTCCTGCAATTGCTGAGAAATGAATACTAAGTAAAGGAGCTGCAACCTGAATGGTAATTATGTACCTTTTAATTAAATCGATAATCAGGGAATTAATTAGGTCCCGTTACACCGCAATGTTGATTGATTTGAACAAATTTCCGAGGCCCAAAAAAATTAATAAAAATACGCACGTTAAACAATGGAAATTACATATGAATTATATTAGTGTACACACGAGTCTTGCGGCGATACCTATACGTGAAATATCGGTTATTCTCGGGCGAACTCGGTAGATCCACGAGTTAGAGAACCGCAAACACATTTTCCGTGCCGCAACTTTGGAGCAGTTAGGTATAGATGATTGTAGCTTTACTTTTCTCGACTGATTTATACAATGGATAGCTTTATTCTCTAAGGGAACCGTTAACATTTGCAGGCTCAACTCCAACTGCAGCCTGACTATCTATGTAGCTACATACCTTACTCCTTTTGTCTCTCGATAATTATGGACCTCCTGCTCCGCAACTGTTTTTACGACGGTCAAAACGATTTTCACGACAGACGAGCTTAAAGCCTTTCGTAAAAGCTATTCGACTACATATTTTTTTTAGTTGCAATTCTCGAGCCTAGTTTTCCCATGCATAGTTACTTGTTATATCCGTAATAGTCGCAGCGGTAACAATAACAAAACGAGCAGTATGAAAAGACTTTTCACTGTGCAAATAAAGACTTACGTAAATAAAGTATGTTTTTGCCGATCCTAGGAATCGAGAAAAACAGGAAATTGGAAAAAGTCGAATGGGTTTTATAGCAAGATTCATTGTTATTGACAGTAAAATCAAATACAGAAGCTGACGAAGATTTAAAACGTTGGTAGAAATAAAACTGCAGACTTTTTTATTCTAAATTCAGTAACAAAAAGACTTTCGAATATTTAAAATAATTCGAGTTTTTCAATAACCCTGAGTATATTGAGTATTACTCAACACGAGCTTAATTAATAAGCTTAGTTTAGAATAATTAAACTAGATTTTAGCAAGTGTTGACCGTACCAGCAGATAATTCTTGGCGCAAATTCAATCTAAGTAATACTTCTCCCTTTACTTTGAATTTAGATAAGATCCGTGAATTAGACTGACTAATTGCCCTGCAAAAGGTAGGCTCTTGCGATCTTGAGATTACGCGTATAATTGAATCCGTTCGTTTTGCACTCGTGCGCGAGTAACCTCGCAAGATTCACCATTGTGGCGTGTGATATCACTGGCCAAAGGGGACTGAATTAAATTGAAGTGAAAGGTAAGGCGCTTTTACATTTGGTCAGCTTCCAAGTTTGATAAACCTT
Source organism: Trypoxylon attenuatum (assembly GCA_963989405.1). Classification (NCBI taxonomy): domain Eukaryota; kingdom Metazoa; phylum Arthropoda; class Insecta; order Hymenoptera; family Crabronidae; genus Trypoxylon; species Trypoxylon attenuatum. The sequence goes on along the minus strand of OZ022490.1, from coordinate 12,982,790 downwards.
TAGCCTTCTGGCTCTGACTGAGTACCATGTATTTCTCAACGCGCGACCTCCTTCTCTGCCTTGATGGGCGTTCGATCGCCCCAACAAAACGAACCTTTTCTTACTCTTTCTCGTTCTTCTTTTTCTCATTTCCCGTCTTCTCTCAGCTTCTCTTGTTACATTTTTCTTGCTCGTTTAAGCCACTGTTGTCACATTGCGGCTATATCCGTTCTGCTAACTGACGAGCACCAATATTGCCCTCATTCACGGGATCAGAAGTAATAATCCAAGCTGAATTGTCGTAAACATACAAATTATTATACTTTATTTATCTGCATATCGCGCAAACAATTGCAGCAACATTTTCTAAAATCTATGTTAGCATTTCTAGGTTCATGATCGAACACTTTAATTAGTTTGTAAAACACCTTACATTGAAATTATGACAAAGTAATTAAGGAGACAGTAGTTTTCTTTATTTACTTTTTTCTTTTAAAATAGATTTCTATGGTTAATCATAACAAGCCAACGTGGAATCTTGGTTTAATGCCAATTACCAGTCGTAAGGCATATATATTGTGACTTATGTTAGTCAATATTAGACGGGTCGATCTGAGTGAACAGAGGGAAAAAACGACAATAGAGAATGGAACTTGATAAAAAGGCGTCGCCTCGCGGAAAGGCGCACGTAGTTCGTATCAAGGATGACACGTCGTGTTTTCCTCAAGAATGGTACGTGCCTGGAAAGGGAAGTAAAATGTAGCCAGAAAGCGTAATCAGTCGATTCAAATGTCGCATTCTGTTGAATTAGAACACCTCGGTAATAACACTAATTAAGAGAAGAAAAAAAAAAACTTACTATCTGACTACTAACAGTCTAATCAAGAGCAATAAAGGAGTTAATTTCATCCGAAATTCTTTGCTCACTAATTACACACCGTGTACAATGTTACGTGATTTGGTATTCTAACTGGAGCTATTCCCTTTTCCATTACCCGAGGCTCCTTAGCGCAAATTCGAAAGAACAGTCTTGCGTTCCATTGCTATAGAAATATCGTGGGATTCTATTGTATTACTCTATTAGTACGCGACGATTTTTCTTAATGATTCTTAGAATTTCTATATTCGCTTATAGTATGAAAATTAAAATAGTTAACATGTATCTTCTGACACGTGATACTCGTTAGCCTGAAATGTATTCTACGTATAGAAAATTATAATATTTGCGAAAATAGAATATTGGAATTGGTATGAATTTGTCCAAGATTTCAATAGTGTTTCCAATGATACAATTATTCTCTATCACTCGAAAAGTGACTGTGATAGTCCAATAAAAAAGCACGCACTTGAATGAGTCATTGTTGCGTTCCGGTAATAAGGCGATTCGCACAATTAGTTTCCGCTAGATAATTCTGAGTTGAGCTAGGATGAAAAGTTAGATAGCGAGAGGGGAGGCTGCGTGTTCGAGGTAGCACAGTGCCCACTTTATTATCGTTATTTCGCTTTGTCTGAAGTGCAGGCAGTCCCGTAAACGGGTATTAAAGAAGATCTGCTGAGGGAGACTTGCCCGAATGCTTCAGTGATTCTCATTCATTCGGTTCTATTCTAAACTCTCGGTCGCGGCCTAGTTGACCCTTCCTGGTTCAATTCTGCCGGCATGAATGAACGTCTAGTGTCATTCTTTTTTTCCTGAGTCGCAACTTTCGACCCTTTGCGTGGCATCCTGACCTTTTATACTTTGTTCCACCTCGTCAGCGAGAGTCTTACTCGACGCGATAATAATGCTTTCCCTCAATAAACATAATTATTCGAGCCGTTTGAATCACAGTCGAAGAAGAATAATCCAATAAAATAATTTAGTACGACTTGGATATACGTATACAGTAATACATACATTGATTTCTCGAAGTCAAAAGTATTTAAGACGATTACATCCCAGTTGTACATGTCTGTATGATTAGAAACTATCGGAACCTTACTCGCTGTTTCTATGACCATTAGAATTTCGAATAATTTAGTTTAACATGACTTTCGACTTATAGAGTTAACAGTTTTAGTGAAATGAAAATTAGATAAATAATAGAAATTGGATATTGCACCGACAACGAGCTCTAGTAATCCGTTTTGTATAGTTAACGAGACAGTCGGGTGGCTAAGTAAGTATCAAGTTTTCCATCCCCACTTGGTCTTAAAACTTCTAACGGGATGTACGAAGTTCGACACTCGATTGAATTACACCTTTCTAAGTCCATACACAAGGAATTTCAGATATCCTAAGAAGTTAGTGTAGTTATCTCATTGTAACGTGCGCACCTATATCTTTTTATATCATACGGTTCGAGTTTCGGATTGAATTTTGAAGGTTTAAGCTTGAAGTAAACGCGATATCCGCAATGGTATTGGTAACATATAGTTATGGTCGGGATAGTACGTGATTTAGGTGTGACTCGGCACTGCTGCATTGTCAGCTAACAGTGAAATATAAGTGTCGCGGTCAGGTTTGCGGGACAAGGACAAGAGACCTTTGGGAATTGGGAGGTTCGGGGAGCATCGAGTAGATCGGGCGCGATGCATCTCTGGAGGATAGCATCGCACAGAGTAACCCAGCCTCTAAGCCACCAAGCCATCGAGCCAACCAACATCGTGGATGAGATATCCGGCTACATTGCGATATAATCCAATCCCCCTCTTTTCTACTACACCCTTGCAAAAACATAATATCAGTTCGTTATTTCATAATTAGCATAAATCTTCAATTATATTCGGGAAAATAGCAAATAAAATAGTGTGAATTTTTCGTAAGTCAAGCAAATTATTTTTCAAATCAGTATCAATTGGCGTTAGAAATTTTGATTATCGTTTACTCAAAGATCAATCTTTTTAGATAACTCTTCAATCGAGTCTAATCATAAATAATCCTGATTACGACAATGGAATTTTCTTTGAAAATTCTTAATCCCCCCAGTGGAATTTACTTCAATAACAGGGTACCGGGCTCGCGTGGCTCGGGTTTAAACCAGCCCCTCCCCCCCTCGCTCCTCTCAAATAGGAAGCAGAAACGCGCACGACTATCCGAGCGCTGTCGGGAGGGTTGCTTCCTACACAGGGGGTGCAGAGGGTGAGAGCAGGAGGGGTGCAGAAGAGAAATCGAGTACTCAAACTCGGTGGATGGTAAGAAAGGATAGGAGAATAGGGTGGGATGAAGCGGGTCGCGGGGTGGTGGTAGTGATGGTTGGGCTAGGGGGATGGAAGCGGAGGGTAGAAAAGGCGCATGCCAGTTGTGCCCTCGCCGCCGCGGTGCCAGTCGACTCGCCAACCTCGAGATTCTCGTGCTGCTCGCATGCTTTCTCTCGCGATTTTCGTGACCCTCCCCGTTGCGTACATACGTGCATACCTTCGTGCTCGTGGCACTGGAAAATTCGCGAGAATGTTTCCCACAATGGAAGATCGTATCGCGCTGTTCTATCGAGTGCATCTTTATTAGTGTGTGTTTTTCAGTGAAATTTTACAATCCTGATGCATTTCGCGTTCGTTGAACTTTTGTGATTCCTCGTGAAATTCGCCGGTCGCAATGTCCTTTGCAAAAGCGTCCGCGATCAAAGACATTTGACAATGGATGTTTGTGGTGTAGGTTTTTCGATGCAAGCTAGAAGAAGCGGAGAACATTTCTGTGGAGAGACTACTATTGGGTGAATGAGAGATCGGTTCGGGGGGCTTAGTTCTAACAACGTAGCTTCCGGGTACCCGAGATGGTGAAGGTAACCATTGCCGGGGTAATGTGGCTCTTTGTCAGCTGCCTTTGTTAGGATTTTCCAGACCACATATTAATTTTATAGAGCCTTATATCGCTGTGCACACAGCACTTTTTCAATTACTGTTTGCAAAACGATGTAACCTGTATAGAAAGGATTTTCATTCTCAGACTGTTTTCTTGTTAAGTATTGGGAAATGAACGAAATTAAATTGAAGGGTAAAACTTCGTTAGTAGGTTCCTCTAGTTAAAGTAAGAGTAAAAGTATTACACAAGTATAACTGTGGATTAACTTAATTATAGACCGTTGAGAATAATATTTACCATTTAGTTAAGAGCAAATTAATTATACAGATATTAATGGATACGAGGAAGACGGCTATGTTTTTTTCTAATTTCTCATTTTTATTGCAGTCAGTACTTCAACGCATTGAATTAAATCTGCCGACGATATCCAGCTTGCATTTCACCTCGGATAAACACCTTTGAAATTTAATTAAATGGTCTTCTCTTTAACGTAACCGGATAATAAAGCGTTTCAGGATGTAGATTTGTGCAGCATGTTTTCCCTAGCTCTTGGGCCGTACTGGCCAAGTTTAATAGTCTAACTTTGAAACAGTCTGCAGGTATTTTTAAAGACAGCGGTGAAAAATGGCGCTGGAAATTTTTGCCTACTCTGATACGAATTATATGGTCCGGGGGGAAACGTTTCCCTAGTGGGACAGGTGCAGTTAACTCGATTTAATAATATCACGAGATTCTTCAAATCTAGAGACTAATGAAGCTGAACGCTACGCGCGGTAATAAAAGAATGATTCGCGTGATTTCGAGATATTTGAGAAATGCAATATTCTTGCTGTGCCAAAAATTTCAGTGACGATATTGCAACCACAGTATTTCATTTTGGCAGAAGGGTAGACTGTTATTGCCTGCTAAAAGTGGGAAGTTGCATGGAATTCGATTTGAGTCCGGAATTCGCGTCATAGAGAAATACACCTGATTTGCGTATGTCGCATCGGTTTTTCTTACCTTTGGCCGTCAGTGAAACCCTGATGATTAATAGCGGTTGGAGCAATTACGATCAAAGTCGGCCGTTTGAAAATCCTGCAAAGACTTTTAATGAGAGACCAGGAAGTTTATTTGCAAAAAATTTCATTTGACCGCTGTCCGTGTTTTATCCGTATTTTCACCAGGATCATATCAAATATGCTAAGCATAATTAGTCGAGACTGCTGGTGACTCATTGGCAGAGTTTCGTGCAAAGCTGTACTTCATGAATAATTTTACAATCAGATTATTACCTTCTCCTCATTATCATTTACTGCTTTTTCTTCAAATTTATGCATATGTTTGATTTGAGCCAAGATTAGAGATTTCAATCAAGAGTTAAATTTTTGACATTTGTCTTTCAACATTGTTCCTATTTCCTACATACGACATACGTGAAACTTTGGAGCTAAATCGCGATAAGCAGTCTATGATTTTATACGTATAAAACGAATCCCTGAAGATTATGATTTTAAATGACCCATAAATTATTTTTGTACATCGTATGCTCCCAAGAGAGACACGTAGTATTACTGCTACTTTTTCTTCGAAATATTTTTTTTACCCTACGAATAATTAGCGTATCAGTTACCAAATTACGAAATCCACACGGTATATTTACCCAGATATTTGATCATTTTTAAAAACCAGTTGGCTCAATAAATTTCGAGGAGAGTGTTGAGATCAATATTTTGCGGAAGGATAAATCTCCGAATCGTTTAAAGGCGAGTATTCCTGACGCGAAAAATCGTCGAATGGTTGAAGGCACGTAATAAAGTTCTCGAGCTTAGGGCAGACCAGTGGGTTCGTTTCCCCTATGGAAGTTCGATAACCTAAAACATCTGCGACCACATCCGAGACACCTCTGGCACTAGTGTCGCCTATCTTCTGCAGTTTTCTTCTCTCTATTCAAAAATATTTTATTCAAAGCCACTCTCGGACTCTTTGGCATGCGCTGTCGAACCTTATCTTCACGTAATAATTTCGTCTGTCGCCTCTAGAACGTCTGATCGTAACTATACCATTCTGGCAGCGAATTCTTGTTCTCTCACTGGTAGTAAGCTAGATACCTTAGCACTATCATTTTCTTCCGCTTCCTTAATTTAGAGCTTCTGTCAAACCCATCTCCAATTTTAGATAATGCATATACACACATATTATATTTGACGAAGGGTGACTTGTTACACGAACCGAGTTCTTTAAATTTGTAATGCGAATTTCTCGGCAAAATTCAAATATTCTTACGTGGCATACGTGGGATGTTTTTTGATATTCAGTTCACTTATGCTTACGAGTGCATGCTGTATACATAATATATCTATGTGTGTGTTTATAAATGCACTTTTGATGCTCGATCGGGTTGAAAAGGAAAATTAAGAGCTATGAAAACATGCAATTTTGTACCACCAGTTTTGTAGGATGTATGTATAAAAGGGAAATGATGAAGAAGCAACTTTGGCCAGACGGTTTTACTGAATGCTACTATTAAAATATTTGAATTTTACTAAATTTAGTCAATTAAAACTTGTTCGCAGTATTACGGAAGTTAGACATTCGGTTTGAAGTGTCGCTCATCAGTTTCCAGAATATATTGCGAAATTATACAATTGCATGCTTCGCGGTAGAACAGTGACAGTTTGGTTGTTATTTTGACAGTTTTTGACTAGCTTTATTATTAAAGAACGTTCCTAGGATTTTTTGATCAACATTATTTACGATCTATTATTTGCAATTTAACTGAGAAAATCCTATATAAATATTTTATAATTGTAACGAAGGATACATTGGAACCAAAAGAGTTCATTTTCCTTATTTGTAAATAATTAGGGAGATAAATTCAAGCACATCCCTGTATCGGTATATTTTCCTATTGCAATTCTCCCAATAATTGCTGGTGCGCGAGAGGTAGAGTTATAGTCGAACGATTGAAGAATTCGAGCCAAGTTGGCCAATTGTTACCGGCGTTTTTCGAGTGGAAAAATGCCTGTAGTGAAAAGTAACATTTTTCCAAGATAGAATTTTGGCTAGTATAAAATGTACAAAACGTCCCGTATTTTTCTCTCTATCTCGACTGCTTGAATAAGAAAGTAGAATACTACATTTTTCTGATTCTAATTACCTCAATAATTTATGTTTCAAAATCATCGGAACCGAGGCTTTCGTTTAGCGCAAATTCATTCGACTTGCCGCCGCCTTTCATCCGTTTATTACAAACCGAATTCTTTGTGCGCTCAATTTTGTTGGCAGTCACGACCAAACGAGAAAAACCATTGCTGCAACCATCGCGTCGTCGGCTGGAAAACCCTGCCTCGAAAGTGTAGTTCACACCCTTTGTTTTTCGACTAACTACCGTCAAACTGACGCGGCATGGCACAATTTCACGGGTCTTCTCCAACTCGTCGATTGTTTCGTTGTTAAATACCTGGAAATCTGTTGGCTCAAATTGGAACGTCAACTTTGATAATATACTCAGCGATACTTCAAATTGTTCGAATTCATGACAATTCGAGATTTTATGATTATTTAAATTGCATCAACACTCTTTATATCATAATTGGAATTTATCTTCGAATAACGAATTATTTTAGCTAGAAGTTCCAAAAACTATTTTTAATTCCGAAAGAAATAAATTATCCAATAAAGCTCAAGAAATTTCTGTGTTTGGTAGCGTGAAATAAATAATTATTCACGGTAATACATGTGTGCGATTCCAATATTTTAATAGTATTATTTATTCGTGGCTCGATTTAATTTATCATATACTAAATCAGAAAAAAGTAGGAAGATTGTAACATGGGAAGAATGGATTAGGAAAATCGGAGTAGGGCGCACCAAGCTTTTTAACAAAGTAACGTGTACTCATTTCGCATGCGCGAAAATTCTTCGGGGCAAAGGCTCTGGAGGCTTTTCATATCGCAGATTTCCGCATCAGTTTCATTTTTTCAACGGATTTGCGAGCAGCTGACGGACAGGGGTGGATATCGGGGACAGACGAGCCAGAGGCGACTCGCTTTGAAGTAGGATATATTCTCGGAAAAATTTGTCACTGAAAGATAAGCGTACGCGTACTAACTCCAGAATTAAACGAGCTCTCCAGTAAATAAGAACAAACAGTAATCGTAATATTCCACATTGGGATATTTTCGCCAATTAGATGAATACGAATTAATTTATCTCATTATAATTTTGAATATCACATTTTTTATCGTATTAACGCTAACACTGTGATTTGTATTTTGGTCGAAAGATCATTTTATTACCACGTTTAGTGTCGTATTGATCGCCATACATTTGTCGCGAACAAAAGTCGCTCTTTGAGCCACGAGAATTTTCAACTATGATTCTTCGAAGTGAATCGAATCAAGTTAAAATTCTAGTAGACGAAATGAGATTAGATGTGGAAAATGTAAGAAACGGATAAATTAAGAATCAAGGGTGGAACCGGATCTGCGAGGTGGAAAGGCCAAGGGCGAAAAGAAGGAGCGTGCAAGTTCAGGGATTGCGCTTGTCGGAGAATAGAAGCTTGAAATATTCAACCGCGAGTGTGCACTGGGACGGGATTAATTCGGTTCACAGGCGAGCTCCGCTTAAAAAATAAAGCAACTTGCGTCACTGGGCCCACAAGTTGACTTCTATCTTATGGATGAGGCAGGAGCCTGCGTGTTGACCGTGTTGGTCACTTTACAGGCAGAAAGCACAATAAACATTGACAATTTAATAATGAGACTCATTGATTCGTTGGCGGTAATTAAAACCTGTCTCGACTGTCAGTTATTCTTATTACTGTTATTCGTTTATACGATATACAAAACATATATTATTTGTAGATTTTTAGTCTGTCCTGACGAATTGCATGTTATACCTGCACGTTAAATGAATCTATAAAGAAAATTATATAAATTGAAATATCAGAAGAATACTTTTTGTTAATTACTTTGGAATGAAATTCTAAAACTTTAATTGGCGACCGTTTAACGCTGATATTTCGAATTTCGTGCTAAATAATACTTGATGTTAAAATCTTCGGGTTGTATAAATGTCTTGCTCGAAACTTGAAACATTTACGTTTGTATTTCTCTCATTATCATTCCTGTCTCCTCTTTTTATTCTCATCCCTTTTTTATCTAATGAGAAAACGCTTGTGCAGGATTTCGATGCGATTGGGATATTTAAGTGGACAAGGGGGGTTGAGAAAGGTTCGACTCATTCCAAGTTGCCCAGCGTGAACTCGAAGATTTGTCCTTTGGTAAGAATTCTTTTGAAGACTCGTCGGAACGGGCTTGCGCGTACATTTAATAGGATGCCACTCCCAAGCAGATAACTTCCGGGACGAAATCCTCTTTGAGTTCTCGAACTCCTCCTGTCCTTCACTGTTCAACTGTCGCGGACATCGAGCTCTCACTTCTTCCAAGAAATACTGTTGTAATCAATCGAGTGCAAAAGAAAATTCCTAACTTAATCCTGAACTCGTCTGTAATGTTGAGTTGAGTGCCATAAGTTTTTTGCATTCTCAAAACACCCCAAAGCATTTTTCAATTCCCAGAAGTAGTGTATATTGAATCGTATATATACTAGTTTCTAAAAATTGGAATAGATCTTTCATAGAAGTACATCTTTCTCCCGTTAATTAAATAATGAATTGAACTATAAGTATCTTGTTTAAATCCTTTTTCATTCGGTACGAGAAACAATAGCAATTAGCTTGCAACATAATTTCCGATTTACTCTGGGGAATATTCATCATATTCGGTATCGAAATAATTTCTAATCGCATCCTGGGAATTCCGAGTGGCATTATAGGGATCGAGGAGGACGGTGAATTACAAGCTGCATCAATGGGGGCGGTTAACCGCGTTGCGCCATTGACCTTGTCGATTCTCGTAGCCCACTCTATTGTTTCCCTATTGTTTTGTCGCTGTTTACCGTCTGTTCGCGCGTCTCCTCCCACGTTGCCTCTTATTCAACTCTCTACCAATCCCTTCGCCAACAATTGTCGAGCATGCCGCTTGAATTGGGGCTTTCTCTTGTTATCCCCTTCTACCCGCCTGCTACTCTGCTTTTCTAACCCACCCTTTCTCTGCCTTTGTCATTAACAGACGCATCTCGAAGTAGAGTTGGAATTTTGACGCTCTCGTTTTTTTTTTGCGATTTTAATCAAATTGATTAGGCAACCGCGAGCGAGTCTTTTGCCAAGGCTTATTTATTACACGCTCGAGCTTCTCTTCAGCGAGACGAATAATTCAAATATAGTACATATGTACATATATATGTATACATAGACGTGCAGTATGCGCGCACGCATTTCCGCCGAGACGCTGCCGTCGGCATTAATAAAACCAGCGAGAGGTTGCCTGATATTTAAATTGCATCCGTGAAAGCTTGATAAAGGATTTTATTTTCGTTTCTCGTCGCGGCGTTTCTCGTTGTTTCGAGATTGCACCATGGATCCAACGCTAAGGGTTTATGCATTTTTATTGCGAGCAACAACCTTTCGGAGGCCAAACCTGCCTGCATGGTTTTTGGTTGATTCGCCGTGTACCCTCCTTTTTTTCCTTCTCTTTTTATACGGCAAGGAATATCGAATTCCATGCATCTGCCAATGGGCCAGTCGGCAATAAAATTGATGTTGATACCGATAATTGAATTACTGCTCTACCAAAGTGGTGAAATTCCTGAGAAATGAATTATACGAATCTATGTGAGGAGAGAAAAATTGTAACAAGCAATACACTAGGATTAATGATCTATGCAATATTGTAATATAAGTTTGCATTAATCATTTCTTTGAAAATTATACCAATCTTACTACTCTGTATACAGAAGCTAAATTCATTAGAACGATGCATGAGATTACATTCTCTCCTTAATAGATTCGTAATTATAGTTGTGTTACTATTTTCAATATATCATGAAGTACTGATTCATATTGCTTTTAAATTTAATGCAGTAGTGAATCTCGATCAATTTTTCCGACGTTTGCTAGAACGGTGGAAAGATCGAAAGAGCGATATTTATTTTAAAACGAACAGAGTCTATTATTGATATACTTCCTCTTTCCACTAGCGGATAGCAGTGAAGCGATTAGATCTGCGGGCGCAGAACTAATAAAGAGCACAGAGTATGCATTGTACCTGCAATTTTCTCCCGTCCGTTCGTTTAGGTTACGGCTGAAATTATATATTCTAACGCAAAAGGCTTGATATTTCCAGCTAAGGCTCGTTTGCAATTCTACTTTCAAATTAGCTGACAAATTGCCACGATATCGAGTCGAAGGGAGCGCAAACCATAAAGATTTCTTGTTCGATTCAATCGTAGCTCTATCAACTCGATTCTTATTTTGAACGCTTTCAATTTCCTATGATTCTGGAAACTAGATATTGAGCTTGGAAATAATAGCTTACCCGAAATTTGGCAATCGCACGGAATTTTCAGACTAGCGTGTATAAAGTCTTGAAGCTCGAACGGGTAATCGCTTCAATATGAGTGTGAAACAGTATTGCCGCTCGAGATTGGTAGTGTTATACAGTGATAAAAATCGGCAAAGAAAGTTTAACCGATCACGATGATTCTTAAACGATTTTGGTGAATTGCGAGGACTCTAAGGAACATGAATGTGCTGCTCTATTGAAGAGTTGCAACGTGTTGTGGATAGTGGTGCTCGATGTGTAAGAAGCGCAACCAACATGTTCACGTGCTTGTGGAACTTGTTCGACTGGTAAGGAGCAAAGTTGTTTCATATACTTCACTGTACTAAAGTTTATACGTTGATTACATTCTTTAGGTCAAAGACGATTTTGGAGTTTTCACTACATGACACTATCGCGTATTGATAAAAACTTTAAAAGAGTATTCAGTAACTTTAGTGTCATGCATTGAACAAATGATTTCTGTATTTTTGTCTGTGGTCTGTAGTATACGTAATATACATACACATATCGTGTACATATGCATATAAAATGCATAGAAACTGTTGGTAATGGTACCTTGGAAAAGATTGAATTTGCAACAGAAAATAAGTCGAAAATGTAAAGTGACATGGTTGTACACGACGTTTCCTTTCCGAGTAAATCGATGTTGAATATGTCACACTCCATTTTCGACGAGTACCATTAGCTTGGAAATACTTGATATATTCTATAGAAAATAAATTTGTCTCTGAAAAGAAAATTTTGTGAACTATTGTAAAATTGGTACACTCTTAGCGAGCAAACTAATACATACGTATGGTACTGATTTGGCAGGCAATGTGTTAATGTTGCTGTTATTAAAAACAAGTTGAACGTTTAGTATGAACAGTTTAACTGTACGGTTAAAAGCGCAACAGTCTAGACATTAAATAGTCGCGGGTGTTTTTCCTAGCTGTTGCCTGTAATCCTGTAATTCTTTCGGTGAACGGTGCTTGAAAACACGCGAGCTACACGGCAAACGGTCTCCACGGCGGAGGCCACTCTCATTAGGCTCATTAGTCGACACGCGCGACCATTTATTCTCCTCGTCATCGGTTCAACACCCTCCCACTACCCCGCAACATTATTCTTTCTTTATCACGCCAACCTATAACAAAATACGTGACATTATCGACCAACTTACCCATACATTACCGTTTCAAAATATCTAATTAGATCTGAAAGAAAGATGAACGGGGTTAGATTCAAATTTCTAATTTCAAAATTCCAAAAGAATTAAATAGTTGAGATTAAATTAAAGACAGAGTTAGGTTTAATGAACAAATATATGCATTTGGTATCAAATACAATAGTACTCAAAGTGTCGAATTCGGATTATTGCAAGTTTCAGAATAATGGTTTGGGATGAATAATAATCCGAGATGGCTGACTAGAAGCAAAGGCCATAGCGAGTAATCCATATGGCACTAGTAGAAGCTTGCAGTTTCGGTACAGACACTTTTGCGCGAACAGGAACTAACTCGAGCTTAATTCGTGAATTGCCTTTAGAGGTTCGCTTCGAATGTGTTTGAGAATGTGTAAGCTAGACTCGGGCTAACAATGGAATAAGCTCGTGGGATGCCATTGGCTGGCCAGTACGGTAGTAGTACGTGGCAAACCGACCTTACTAGCGTAGGTTTGAATACACCCCTCTCTGTTGATTGTGCGTGAAGACCATTGCGCGCAAACATGAAGAGAGGGATAAATGTTTTCTGTAGACACGTCTGCTAGAAGGGTGACCCAAGAGCCTTCTCCTTCTACCCTCGTAGATTTAACCCTACTGTATACATACTCCCAATAAATGAATATTTATTTTCTCCACTTGCCACTATGGATACTCACTCACAACCAAGAGCTGTCGACAGCAACGACGATGATGATGATGACGTTGAAATTTTACATAGAAACAGAGAGAATGGGATGAATCCCAACTAAACGCCCATTATGTTCGCGCTAATTAGTTGTCCCCGAGATATGACAATAGGTGGGAACAGTGTTTGCAGTTCCGCGGCTAATCCACCGCAAGGGTAATGGTGCAATGCGCATCAGGAAAGATAATTTTGAATAATGACTTTGAGGCGTCAGATTGTGTACGATGTCATCGTGCGATCGTCATCAATTAGCGGACAAGTGAAATACCGATAATTTTGCAAGAGAAGATTGGTTGGTTGAATTGAATGTAGCTACTATTCCTATAACGGTTTGTTTTATCAAAAAATTGCTCTGGGCGATTGTTCTCGCTGGCAATCGATTGTTTCGATCAAATGGAATTTACTGGTTTTTTTCGCCAAGAACAGTTTTACCTACAGGCTGTGCGTATTATATTCATGCCATTTTATGTGTTTGTACGTAATATTCGTATTATCCATTTCATTTTTAACAAATTCACATTAAAATCGCTCGAATGTAGAAGCAATGAAATCTACTCGTTTCCAAGAGTTACTGATAGCGATTTTTATCGAAGGTAGAAGTGGGTATAAAAAAAAATTTCACTTCATAGTCTCGATTAATTTTTCCATGTAGAACCAGTGCAATCGCATTCGTACCATCACTCACACGACAGCCTACATTTCTAATGTGCTTGTAGCATGTTATACTACTTGAATTCGCAATCACTTTTCTATCTTTAGCGTCACGCCTCAATTTCTACAATGAAAATCATGCAAAGTAGCGAGAAAAAAAGCAAAGTGATATTCACCAGATTACAATATCACAAGATTCTAATCCAGTTTTCAAAGTTTGGCCAAATTTAAGTTGTACACATCTTCAACAATACCTTTGATCTTAATAGTAACAACGAGTGGTTTGCAAAGTTTATAAAGTGCTTCCCGCAAAGTCTCGCGTTGACGAGGAAGTCTTGAGAGGATCTAGAGCAGTAGAAATTTGCAAGACTCCACGAAGGCCTCGCGACCCGTCTCGAAAGTTTGATTACAACCTGCCCGTTCATGAGTAATACACTTTATGATATAGTTAGTGGAAATTTGCCATCTACCAAATACATACACGCATTTCCCTATAAAATATCTACCTAGCCAGCATGAGCTAGCAAGAACAGTTAGCCCTTTTTTATCAAGCCATACTAGTTACAGCATCCCAGGTGTTGAATGAGTCGATAGTTGCATCGAAGCAAGCCCTATTTATATGCCGTGGCATTTTCTAAGTCTCGACAGCGTGAAATTTAATTGGACACAGTAGAACGCTTCCCGGAACACGAGGTATCACTGAAGAAAGAAGGTTTCAAAAAAATCGCCGCTACGAAGCAGGGAGCCTAGAGCTTTGATGATAGAATGTCGCCGATGCGAATGCGGGCATCGTCCTTAATTTTATCCTAGAATCTTCCTCGAATTTATTCCTCCTGCAAGGCTAGCTTTAAAAAGCCGACTTTCAGGAGGTGACCGCACGAATCGGGCATAAACTATAGGATAGCTCTCCTTCTTTCCCTTTCTATCTGTCTCTCTCAGTATATCGGTTGAATTATCGCCCGAATATATTGAGCCTCTTCCACTGCAGGCGCGGTCGCGTGACTGTTCCTGAAGAGGAGCGCATATACATAGTAGAATTGGATGCAGATGGTGTATGCGCTTGGAAGCTCGAGTAATATAAGTATTACGTTCGAAGGAAATTTGTCGTGCTTACTTGAATCATGAGGCAATGATCAAGGTCTGTGTACTATTTGCCCTGACATGTAAAATCGATTGACACTGAACTAGTGAAAGGCAGTCATTACATCATGATACTTTTGCCTCACGGAAAATAAACGTCGAATAGAATCTATCTTAGAAAAATGAATACATCCAGCCCTTAGAAAAATCTTCCTTGTTGATGTATTCAGTTTGAGTGTACAACTATACGATGCAACTGTTTCTTCCTGGTACGACGAGTAGCGACTAACAGGAGAAGAAGAAACAGCGAGAATTGGATGAGATACTGCGGAAACAGCGAGGATCCTCGTAAATATGATCATAGATATTTTATGGCAATGCTGTACAGTTGCAACAACTGTCGTGCTGAAATGCTTTATGTACGAGAAAAAAGAACGTATAAAGTAGTCAGTCAGTCAGTCAGTCGCAACGGAGTTTTCGTTCAACATTTTGATCTTTAAGAGCTGACGATATACAATTGTATATGAGCATGAAATTCTTTCAAACGCACAGCCGTTGAGTATGAAATACGTATTGGAAGTGAACGACCGTATCGCTACTATTTGAAGGAAGATTTGACAAATCAAATTGGCGGTCGCGTCATAAATCTGAGCTTTATCCCATCTCCGGGCGGACGTTGGCTTCCGTTACATTTTCGAATATGCTTCTTCCTGTCGCTGATATTTTTCCTCGGTCTCGTAAAAAGCACCCACAGGAAGATGTGTATCGAAGGATGAAAGGTGAAAGAACGTCGAAGGAAGGAAAAATTTGCCGAGCTTTTTCTACGGGAGAATTGAAGGCATACATGAATCTTCTACGGGTTGCTTTCATTGGTATAGGGATGCATTTGTAGACTCTGCGGTTTATTATTGTGAAACGAACAAAAGCTGGAAAGAGTATCCTGGATATCAACCCTAGACGTTAGTTCGATCAAGATCGATTGCAAGAAATTTCTACGATCTGTACAAAGTGTTCTATATTTGCATTGCGAAACATCCTTATTCTGTTTCCCAGTAGAAAAGAAAAATATATTAAGTAAAAATAGATGAAACGAAGTTGGTACAAGTTTAAAGAACAATTCCAAGGAGCAACTTGTATATATAGAAATATTAAACAGAAACTTGTATGTTACAACTTTTCAAGACGACGAAGTTGAATTGCTTAATTCTGAAGCACCTTGTACGCATACTGCATTTCTATGTAAGTTTAATTCCCTGCATTTCGAGAATCAGGCCAGCGTGTATATGTGTACTATGGAGTTGTGTACTCACATTGATATCATCAACACTGTATTTCAACTGCGCCTTCGCTTCTCTCTACTTCGCATAGAAATTGCATTTTCCATGCGAATTTCTGTGTTACGACCATTTATCTCGGCAAGTTTCATCCGACTAATCCGAGCTCTCCGTCGAGTAAGAGGCTGATAAAAGACAGATAGAGATGGCGAGTGAGAGCGAGAAAGTTCAAAGACATCATGTATGAAAGATATCCCAACAGATCATGCAATTCGGAGTTTCTTCTTTCCAAGAATAAAGCCGAAGCAGATTCTCCCAAGGGGTTAGTCTTTATTTAAACTGATGCGATCGATCAGCTGTGCTGAAGTCAAGATAGAATGGTAGAATCTTAAATTTTAACTTCAAACTACTCGCTTCCTCTTTCTCTTAAAAGCGAAGTTTCTTTTTTCGCGATTGAAAGAACCGGAGACCTGGATATCGTGGGAGGAACGGAATGTAGGAGGGAGAGCTAGAAGAATTGTTCGAATCTCTAGAGAATATCCATTCTCCTTGAATCTCACGCCTGGGACTTACTGACAGAAATTGAGATACGAGCACTCGGGTCCGGTAGCTGCCTTTATTACATGTAATGAGAACACTGGCTGACGTTCGATTCATTTTCCAGCATATTTCCAGTGATTCGTTAACTTTATTGCCATAGAGTCGTGTCCCTGGAATTGTGTAAAATGAGAAATAATTCTGTCATGGTTGAAATACGAGAACGTTTAAGAAGCAAAGTAACATTATGGAATATTGACTAAATATTTCCAGCCCTAAGAACTGACAGAGGGTTCAACGTTCGGAAGAAGCAGAAACGTGAGTTGTTACTGGCAGTAAGAAGCCACAAAAATATCGCGACTATCGACTGTTCCGAGAAAACTAGGAAAGATTACTTTTCAGCGTAAAAGTACGAACAGAAGAATCATAAAAATTCATAATTCGACCCTAATATCAAAGTTTTTCTCACGGCTTTCGTTGCGTTAATTCATCTTTATGGAAGTGAAATTAAATTGGCCACTCGATAAGAGACAGACTAATTGATTACTGATTAATAAACTGTTGAGTGATAAATTGAGTGAGAATTATAAACTCGATTAGATAAGAAATTAATGTCGAGAAGAAGTGAAGAGTCTCGGGAATTATCTTAATGCAATGCAACCAAAGAAAGAGGGATTACTTCATGAAGCAGATGGCATTATCAATAGCACCAATACATAAACCAATCCTAAGGAAATTGGTATTCCAATGAGCCGTATTCTGAACCGGATTGTATAATCGTGTCTTCCTATTCATAGTTAGATCCTTCTCGAATCCATCTGGATTCCGGATGCCTGTGTCTGTAGCGGTGCGCAAGTTTCAATGCTTGGCATAAAGCACACCTAAAATTCGATTCCAAGCGGCAGTGCTTGCTTGCTTGGTTGCACTAATGCGAATGGAGTAAGCGGATGGTTGATGATCGAATTATGATTGTCAGCTATACAGCCTAGGATATTACGCTTCTCTGTATACGTTGGTGTAACGTAGATCCTGGTAGACCGAGTGTTTTGCAAAAGCACAAGGATAGAAAGCACGTGTACAGTTCAGTACAAAACCAACCGACGCTTAGTTAGCGTGACTTGATTCAGTAATTCAGAAATGGTTTATCTGTTCAAGCTTATACGACAGGATTTATCACAGAATGTTGGAAAAGATACAAAATTGGTAATAATATTATAAATATCAGAACTATACTTGAATCGCTATATTTTTGTAGCTCTAACAAAATCCGATATGACATTATTACGATTTATTTATTTAAATTTTTCTATGTGTTATTGTACGCCATAGAACTTTATACAGGAAGAAATCAGGATAACTCGGAGGGTAACAGTTCAGAAGCTAGGTTCATAAGGTTTTTGTGCGCTACTGTATGCTTCGGTATACACGCGGAAATGCGGTTCCACAATGTGAAAAGCTTTTCCAATATTTCGCGCAGCACAGTTTTTCTCGCCGCACTTAACGCTCAGCCGTATCTCAGCCAGGGAGCGTCGTTTATTATTAGTTTAATAATATCGCAGAATCCAATACGGTCGAAAATCTGGAGTCTCGCCTGCGGGAGGCGGATCCTTCGATAAATTGCTTCGTCCCGAAAGGCTCGCACGGGTAATGGAGACCAGCTTGAGAAAAGGAATGCAAAAGGCAGTCCGGTCGACAAAGAACGAAGCAACCGTGGGGCTTAAGAGAGAAATAACGAGCGAAATGCACGAATGAAGGAGTAAACCGGGTGAACAGGATAGAAAACGGAAAACGACGAAGGAACCAGAGAGAAAAGGGAAAAGGAAGCTAGAGGAAGGACAGGGAGAGACTAGGCAGCTTTATCGACTAGTCAGCTCGGGCATATTGGAAGTCGCCCTGCGAGGCCACACCCGGTGTCTTCGAGCTGTTTATATCGAGTAATTTACTACTAACATCTTGTTACATTTCAGTAATTCTAGCTTTAAGATGTAAACGAACCTCTTATTTCATTTCTTCGCTAATTACAACTTGTTTCGAGGAGAACTCAATTGTGATAAAGTCGAGTGGTTTAGGCGAACGAAGGGGAAGAAATACGTGGTTCTAGAAAATGACAGGAAACATGAATTAAGTTTCTTATAATTGCTGTCGCTTTATCTTGGTATCGTAATAATTCGATGATATCGTTTAATTTTTATCTCACCAATTTCTAATTCTGTACATACTTGAGAATATTCATAGATAGGGTATCGATAAAGTGTAAAGATAATTTTTGTCGATCTTCGAAAATCATTATTACCTTAATTGACAAAGCCTCGAGTTGTCGACGGCACTTCTGTTTGCAAAAAAGAAAGGTTACACTGTCTGACAAGTTGACAGTCTACTCGTCCTTCGATCGATTTTTCTAATGTTATTCCCTAGCTATGTCCACCAGTTTATTTATACTAGCCTGCAATTCTGATTAAATAGGAATCTAAATATACAAGACAACAGGGGAAATTTGTATCAATCCAAGTGAATTCGAAATTTTTAAGATAAAAGCGACAGAAAAGGTGACAGATATAGAGCAATAATAATGACATTTCATTCGTGTTAAGTACTTTTACGAAGAAGAAATCTGGAACATCATATCTCTGCGTGCAATGGGATACGTTAGCTCACAAATTGAGGAAGTTAGACGTTAGCTAGCTATTATGAGTCATATAGGACATGTGTCGAAGGACGTTAAAGAGTTAAATCGTGGCGCATTGTGGTGCATGGCGCATTGACCTAATTTCTACGAACCTTTAACCTCAGGATATACGAAACTGCTTCCGATTACAATCGCGAGATATGTGCACGCAAAAGTCGTTCTAACCGATTCCGACCGCGAGAATAGTCCCATTGGACCCGTTTCGACGCGTCGCGCCGGCTTATCCTTGAGTGACGATAGTTCTCTCTCTTTTTTTTTTTGCGAAACTCCTCGAATTACGATCAATGCATCTCGTTATCCCAGATTCCGTAGCACATCGTTGGGATTTCACCGCAGTGTACGGATTATAAGCAGTGGTCTGCATTGCCAAGTTGGTTGACCATGCCCTAGTAACCCTCTCCGACCTAATACATATGCAAAATTACCAAGACTAGCTTCTCCTAAAGTTCTGCTATCGATATTCTTTCGGTATCGTCATCAATCTACAGATAAGAAAATATCTATTACAACTACTTCCTTTCTAATTTATGATACATCAGATATTTGCATAAACGATAATAGCATCTTCTACCTTCGGTTATTCTACTGTATATACTTAAGTGTATATAGTTTCAGATACTTGAACAAAAAATGTAAGCTTGGCAGATGGTTTTACAATTTTACTTTACCAATTTTACTATTGTACTATCATCTTGGTGGTAAATAATCGGCATGACTGTCAGTCATTTAATTAGTGATTCATGTTGAGAAACGTTATCTATCGAACCATATTCCATTATAGGAAGATTGCAGTAGTACACGCTTCTATGCACACCATGACAATCAAGCTGCAGTATCATTGTTTGACCTTATCTTGGGAAACTAACAGTGATACCGCGAGCTCGAACCTCTTTGGTATTCTCGGCGTACATCAATCGAGAGCGGAATGCCTCAGGCGCAATGCCTATTGTGGACCACCTATATTCAGCAAGGTTCTTTACCTCTTCCGATATCCTATGCATTTTGCTCTACGAAACAGTACGCGCATTTAGATGCAATGGCACAAATGCGAAGTCTGGTTCTATTGGGCTCCGAGTTGCAGCGATTGTGTTTGCGATTATTCTTGGTTTTTAAACCTAAATCAAACCTCGACACTAATGAACATTCAGCGTGAATAATAGCCGAGTCTGTGCAATTTCACTCGTAATATCGCACTGCAAACTATTTGCACTAACAAAGAGTAAGATTTGATATAGAAAATCGTGCGGATTTAATAAGTTTCTAACAGGATACTTAAACAGTTTTAAATACTGAAAATAATTAAATTATTGAGGAGAATATGCGATCGCGAAAAATTCATCGCTCACAAGATTCCCAGCGACTTGAAAACCGTTACGAGAGACTTTTTTAACGGTGGAAAAAGGGAACTATTTTAGAAACGAAGCTATTAAACCGACACAAAGGAGCCAAGCTAATCTTGAGAGTAACATTCGAATCGATACGAGTCGAATCGTCGGATAAAAGAGAAGGAAAGATTTTCAACCAGCGTATGGCTTGTTAAACATTGAATGGATCGTAAGGGCCTAATCACGGTAAAAGGGTAAAAATACTAATCCCCTTGAGTCCCATGTTAAACTATCTTTCGATCGTTGTCCCATTCCATTTCGTGTCATCGACGATTTCTTTGTCGAGCGACGATTTCACTTGGAATAATCTTCTAAGCGCCATTTCACTGGAGCATTAGTACCACTTTGATGGATTCCTAATCATATCAGCAATTTATCATTGCAATCGAGCGGAATGATTGGTACAGACTGCAAAATTATCAAAGAAAGAACTTTCTTGAATCATAACATAAAATTATGCTACTACTTTTAAGGAAATTAATTTAATAACTGTTTGAACTTATATCCAGTCGAGCTGAATCGTGCAGATTGCTTTGACAATTTTACTTCAAATAAATCCAACAACTTTGATTGATAGATTTTTATTTACGTAACATATGTATTTTCGGAAGGAAAGTGGGTATTTGAGTTGACGATGCATCGGATAATTCGATGTAGATCTAAAGTCAAGAGTAATGAATACCGCAATTCGCGAAACCCTCCTGATGGAAACAGGGTGAATCAGTGATTCCGAGGCATTTACACAGACACAAAATTGGCGAGCATTAATAGGCTTTACGCGAAAGTGCTATAATCGTTCACTGTGCCAGAGTGCTGTTTACAGTTCGAATAGATTTGTCGTGAACTTCTCGTTGAATTTGTAAACGACTGTCCAGCTATGGAATTTTTCACTACGCTCGATGAAAATTGATGTTTGGAATCAGATCAGCCCCTTGTTTAACCAAAGCTTTAGATATTCGAATGATCGATAGATTTTATTGAAGAGCGCAGAACAAAAAAAAAAAGGATTATTTTCACGTGGACGGTGAATAATATTCTCTGCTAACGGTGAACCATGCCGTGTACACGCGAATGGAGATAAATCAATTCTTTGTAAGATCTCGGATTTCGTGTAGTGTCACCCAAAATTCATTATTCAATGCGCATTTATCTGTGGGATTTACGATCCGATATCAATTCGCTGGGAAATAAAGATTTGTCACGTAGAAAGCTATTTGTATCTGAGAATCGATGCGTGTAATGAGTTTGGTGGAATATACGAAATAACAGTGTTCAGATTCCTGGCAATTTGAAGTGGACGACAACGATATTCAACGAAAATTCCATTCCAACAGCGTATTCTGATAATGCTACGTCGGCAGTGGTCGATGAAAATTTTGCTGAATGGGTAGATCATTAAGGCCGACTAGGGTAATGTCGCGTAACACGACTGGCTTAATACGAAGCAACGAATTGCTGAACTGTGGATAGGAATTGATCAAATTAAGAAGGAGCTCACTGGCAATCGAATCAAACAAATCAACCGAATCAATCTATATTCCGATTTCTCACTAGCTCCACGATTCTCATCGTTATTGGTTCGAATTTATCGATTTACTATTACCGTTTTTCCAATATTCCGTTAATTAATTTTTTCTCACGCAGATTTTACGGAATGTGCTTCAGTAATATACAGAATTTGATGTATGATTTAACGCAAAATAAAGAATTCCATGATGTAATATATTATATCAGTAGAGTTTTTGTATAATAATGAAACTTGGAAAATGTGCAGAAGCTTGTTACGCTTGGATCTGAATAGCCCAGTTTTAACCAGCGTATATTATTTAGGAATTTTCTTTGTCACGTTTTGATGTGTTATGTCACGTATTTCATATTACAAAAGGGATGTCTATACTAGGAATATTGTTGGTACTGGTATACCGAGCTAAACCAAAATCTACATGAAAGCTAGTTTCGGATTTGGTTTAAAGTTCTGGACTCAACGTTCAACTGGATATTATACTATCATGAATGCATATTCATGCCTGTTACAGTATGGATATGTATAGCTTTCGGTAGATAAAGATATACAGAAAAAGCATTGGTGATTCTGAAAATGTCGAAAATAGCCTTTATCAAAGTTCCCATTGCATTCCATTTATGATTTCGAACTATGCAAATCATTCATGAAAAACATTTTTTGTGCCATCAAGGATGAAGAGATAACAGTTAAAAGTTGTGTTTATCAATGCTATTTTGGAATATATAAGTTTGAATGAAAAGTAATTATAAATACCGAACTCCTCTATGTTTAATGTTTTCGAATGTATTATACAATTTTCGAAACGAATGTTGAACTGTATGTTCACTAATCATCTCGCAGTTAATTTTGCAATAATTGAAACAATAATACCAGCAAAAATCAACACAGCGAATTTCGCGAAGGTTATTTTAGAACCTGGACTAAAATTAAAAGCAATAAAAATTGCGCCTGTTTTAACAGTAATACAATCGCAATCCAGTATTAGTTTCACTGCAACGTAGAATTGAAAAAGTGCAAAGTTAATTTGTATATTTAAACTGGATATATTAATTCCGACATGTCTTTCAAAATATTTATTACACCAATAAATATCGGGATACTAAAACAGTCGATATAGTTAAACAAATATAATTAGATTTTTGACTTTCGTTAGAAAAAGTCTGAAAATTAATGGTTAAATGAATTTGCCAAAAGATAGAAAACTATTAGAGTTTCGCAGGTGGATCACGTATAAGGGATGAATTCATGCTTTTCCAATTCGGACTTCACTATGCAAGCTGAACGCGCACGAGTGCATCGAGTTGTGGGAGTCGCCTTGGCGAATACCCCCGCGCAGAAAGCGGAAAATCGCGAGGGCGATCGATCGATTTCCCTCTGGTAGGAAGGTAGAACCTGACCTTCCACCGTAGCGCGCCGGCGAGTTTGCCGCGTCTGCTACTCTCTTTTCTTTTTTCCTTTTGATGCGACGCGACACGGCGTGCCCGTGCCCGTGCATCTGTCCGTGGCCGTGTCCCTCATGTGTGCGTTCTTCTGCGCGAATGGCATTAATAAAGTGCGATAGCTTCGTACGTATTGATCATATCTCCCTTTCAAGAATACCCGCAACTTGGGTAGAATTAAATACCAAATATTTCCAATAGCAGAGAAAGTTATTATGTATATTTTAGAAACTTTGAATCAGCTAAAAACTATCGTGTATGTTGGCAGAAATAATTATTGTTTTTTGTGTTACATTGGAACGCTGGGAATGATTAAAGCAATGCTTTAGACTGTTTAATTTATTTTCGTTGGAGAATTTATTAGTCTTATCAAGGATGCAGTTGAATATTATAATTGGAAAAATTAGAATGTTTAGTAAGTTAGAATCAGTAGGAATATTATTGGTGACAAGAGGGTAGGAATTAGTTAGCGATGAGTGGCATGCATACATGTATACATGTATTACCAACTGCGAGACTCACTTGCTGAGTTGACTGCTTATGAATATCAAATCTAACTAGCATCTAGGTATCAGAATAGAACATACCTAGTATGACTAATCAATATAGCGTAGCAGAATGTATTTCGATATACACGTTATTTAATGCATTTACGAAACAATACCAAGTATTAATTTCGTTTCTACCGAGATTTCATCCAATATTATGACGAGAATCTGCAGTTACGAATTCATTTACTTGATACTTGTCATTTTTGTTCATAAAATGACCGAGATTTACTCACATTGGACCGCGATCAAAAAGTACACTGATTTTCGGACTAAAATGTCGAACGCGTGCGGACAGAGCAATCAGTGCCGGAAAAATCAATAAAATTGGAGAGTGAAGCGACAGACATAATAAAATATGTTGTGACTATTCGTGTTGGGGCTCAGTGTCGCGGCATGCCAAATCAATATCGCGCGGTTATTCATCCTCGAGGTAACAGGTATTCCATTGTCCCAACCAAAATTATTAAGCTTACTTTAGTGGTTGAACCGTTCGGTTGAGGAGATAATAACATTTACCGCATAAAGGCTGTATGGAAAACGCGAAGGTGTATTTAAAGTCGAGGACAAGCATAAATATACGTGAAAGAGGAGAAAAAGCATTGTTAAACATAAACATATATTTTTTAATAGCTTTTCTTTCCTCAGAGATCTGTGCAATTAATAAAATGATGAAACTGGAACAATGTGTTTTAAAGCTACTAATGTGTAGATTTGATGTATAAATACCAACTTCAACACTTTTTTTGTTACATTACACAACCACCGTTTGTGCGTTCAATGAGGGATTAACAAGTGCATAATCTTCTGTCAAATCCGCGGGGGAAAAATATTGTCCGTTAGAGTGAATCAGCTTTTCTTTACTGCTTTAGCTTATTAATTCCGCTCTAGAGGTACTAATTCGGTTCTGGCATCCATCTGGCGCTTTGTAGATCTTGAACCTACATTGTGTGACGGATGGAAGCTTTGCTTTTTATGAAAACGTCAGAATTGTTTCCTGGCAATTTCAATGTCAAAGTGCATGCACAAAGTACAAACAGAAGTACATTTTGCATTAAACTATTCTGCATACTGTTTATCTTCATTCTGCTTAATGTTTCAGGCAGTAAAGAAATGTATGTCTGCTTGTGACATGCTCATTCAGAACAATTACAAAACATACATTACTTTCTATACTACATTGTATAATTAGAAGTATAATTTTACGAAATTGAGAGTTAGATTAGTTCCACATACATACGGGAGTGTGTATGTATATGAGGCTTAAACAATATTTATTTTTAATGAGTTCAAATATTTGCGTATTCTTAACAATTATTGGCAACATTTTTGAGCACTGCTAATTACTGAGTGTCACGAAATTAGAAGCAAAGAAATTCGAGTATATTCAAGTTTAACATATATTAAAATAATGTTCAAAGTAGAATCAGCTTACCAGACGTGCACATACATACTATATAAAGTATCTTCGAAACTCGAAAATTTCCATCCTTCACTGAGGCCCAACTTTAAGCATTACCTTCGCAAATAGGTGCATCTCTCATGCTTAAAGTTTCATGCGCGTTACTGATCACCTTAATAAGACATCCTTTCTCGATAAACCAAGTAACGTTATCTGAGACTATATACAGTACACAAGATACTTCTGCTTAAATTTCACACACTTCAGAACTTACAATTGGCAAATGGGGTTCGAGCCACCTTATGTCACCTTTTACATCGTATTTTTCTTCCGGGACTTTAGTCAATAACTTTGTCGATCGGAAATCACAGAGAAACAAAACAGTAAAATCATTTGCGTACGAAGTCGCACGAAGATATAGAAAAAGAGTACGAGGATGAAAAAGGGTGCGCGCGAGTTCCCTCGGTGAGTTTTTCTGCGCGCGAGCAGCTTCGTTAAGGGAAGCGAAACACCCGAGGGCTGTATCGCCCCCCAAGGGCCAGCGGACCAGAAGGGTAAGGAGAGAAGAAATTCTCGTACGAGTGCAGAAAGTGCGTTCGAGCGGCTCCCTTTTTTTGTCGTAATTGACGAGAGCACCCGGGTTTGCTGGTGACAAGCGCAAAACCATACTGCGCTACTTCTCGAGGTTCAAAGACCTCGCGGGGTTCAGAGACGCACTTGCACCCTCGAAACGTCCATTCCATTCGAGCGCAGAATACATTTGCTTATTCTACCTTTGCTTTGTGTCTGTCGTTGGCAGATCACTCGTTTGAAACTGTATTCCAAGAAAAACGACTTTCGCCTTCAATATGCATATCATCGAAGAGCTAGAATATTTGATAAAAATGAAAATGCGTTGGGTTCTAATTAATTACGTGTCAACATTCCGCACTTAATGATTATTCGCTTGGTTCTTATTGGAATAATAATGCTTTATGTTAGATAAATGCCAATCTCTATCTAAAATCAATTCATAAATCAAAGTACTGCCCGAGATAAACAATAGAGAATTAAATTTTATTATTATTAAAAAGCTTTTAACGTACGAGCCGGCTAAAATATAATTGCGTGAATCTGAATTCATGAACGTTAAGGTAATCGTTCCTTATAATTGAAAATAGTAATTAAGTAAATACAGTTAAACGGAGAACTGATGTATGAACAACGAGGTATCAAAAGAGTTTCGTACGATATTTGTACACGTTTATATTATGAAATATTCTCAGTAGAGGAATTCGCAAATACTGCATTCTCTATTGACTTTAACCATGCGAGTAGAGCTGCATTGTCATGCCTAACATCACATATCCAAGCATATAGAATTTTTATACCAAAAACAACAGAGCATGGAAAACGGTAACTGACGGGAATGTTTTTCTTTTTGTTTCAGGCTCGAACAGCCGGTGACCAGCTCGACGTCCGGGATGGACAGCAAAAAGGTAGCGAAACAATTCAATTCTCTCTCTCTCTCTCTCTCTTGAACCACAAACATCCATTATACTTTTAAATAAGAATAGCTCAGATACTTTGCGAGCGTGGCAATATCGTTCACAGGAATATTGCACAAGAGGCTATAAAATTGCCGTTATTTCGAGTCATCGAGAATATTTTTCTACAGTAAAAGATCATCGTTACAGGTTGAGAAATATGTACACAACGAGCACAAGGCAACGAGTAAAATTCGACGAAGATCATGGTAGAAAAGGTGACTCAAAAGTTGTGAAGTCTCGCAACCAATGTTCTTCGTGAACCACGTACGAGCCATTCTCCTCGTGATGTTTCTCTGATTTAACGAATTACTTACCCGAGCCTCCGAGAAACGTGCGCCCATGTAACGCTGGCAGGAAACTTCCAACACAAAATTTTCTTCAGCGAAGCATTCGAGGAATTCAGCCAGTAACTTTAGAAATCTAGGCGCTTTACCTTGTGACACTGGAGTCGAAACTATAAATAGAAGTTGAAAAGACAATTAGATCGTTATCTTTATTTTTCAAGGTGTTTTTTTTAAAAAAATATGGGAAGATAATTTCTTTAAATGTTGAAACTTAATACTATGATACGACGAATGATCAGATCACTTGGTAATTAAATACCAAGACTTGATAATACGACAATGAGTATCTTTTGTCACTTTAACGAGCACTTTTCTTCTCATATGATACTCCCTGATACGGATATGTAGGATACATATGCACAGGACGTGGGAGAGAACCCTTGGAACACGTGTCTCTCTCATCGTGGCACTTGAAATCCACCCTCAAGCATTTCTTACACTCTCTACTATCCTTTGTCATCCAACTCGGCACACATATAGCTATGTAGATCAAGTGCATAACGATAATTACTGATTTTTAACATTTATCGGTCTTATTTCAACTATTCAATTGAATTACAGCTATCGCACTTCCCATCATTGATATTGCATCTTAACATTGACAATGCAGAATTTTACGAGCTAGGATTATTTAAATATTTGATAACAAGGAACCTTATCAATTAAAGGGACGTTAGCGTTAGTTGTATTGTTAGGAATTTATATTTCTCGTTTTACAGTAGTTACGTTTGCTGCGACTTTTTACTGCGGGTTCAACGCGAATTTCAGTACCACTAGAAGCCAGAAGTGTTTACCACGACTTTTGTAGTCTCAAGATTATTGTCACTTGACCTTGGGAGCTTAAAACGCTCCAACAACCTTGCTAAGCCACGCTGTGGAATGCCCGCAAGGCTGTTACGAATATAATGTATGCAAGTAAACAGTGCATATTCGCAAACTTCTAGTATGCAATTCTGTCTGTAAATATGTACAACGCTATGCCGTCTATTCTAACGAATGACTATTTTAATAGTAAACACTATTGAGCTAGAAAGAGATAAAATAAAGAGAAGGAATGACGAATATTGAAAGAGAAGCAACAAATTTGTACAATAAGCGAAAGCTAAAAGAGCGGATTATACTATGAGAATCGTGTGCGAAAACTGCGAAAATAAGTATACTGCACGAGTGCCACTCGACGTTACAGTAACGAGCTCTTTTTTCTAAGAAGAGTCGGGAAACCGAGCTCCGCCTTGATTTTGTGTTATTTAATGGCACCGTGTATGTTACCTTACAAACCAAGTTCCAGGAAAATAGGGTGTCTAAAGCTTTAAGCTATCCCTCAGAAATGAAAAAAAAAAAAAAAAAATGTCTAAGGGAATTATATTTTGGAGTCACTGTTAGTCTTGCTCAAAATTAAATCTCACTGACATCGTTTTCCCTGGGGTGTTGGCAGACTAAAAATGAGTTCTTTTCAGAAATTTTATAATCGCGCTACACCGATTAAGCCGGGTAATTTTTAGTCCGTGGTGGGTTGGCAACCCATTACATTTCTCTGTGCACGTTGTAAAACGTTCATATTCTCGTTTTCACGTGCGCATTAAGGATATTCGAAGAGGGGAAAAGGAAAGCGATTCTACCAGTCGGTGTATCCTGTGTGCTTTACGAGTATTAATGTTCCCACGATAAAGGAAGTACATTCGTCTGGTGGTTTGCTTGTTGTTGCTCCTCCTACTGCTCGATCCGTTCCGTTCTTTTTCCTTTTGAGCTAGCTGCATTCACTTGGGGGTTGTTTTTTAGTTGTTTCTTTGTTCATCAATTTGACGCACGTGTACGCTTTCTTTCCGTATTTACGTTCCCGCTGATGTATCTGTTTTTCATCTTTTCTTTATTTTCTGAAATTTACTGTTTACTTGTATTCTTTGACTGCATTATTGTCTTTGTATTGTGGTTAAATTTGTACTATAAATACAGATTATATTCACAAATTTTACTGACCCACTCATTTAATTATGCAGTTAAACTTAAATAAAGAAATCGTTTCATTAACTGCTGATAGAATATTCGACAGTAGCACATTTCTTCAATTCGCGTTTCTACAAGTATTTTTACGTACATTTGAATTTGTTCATATAACAAAAAGGTATTGAGAGCTGTAAAAAATCATGTAAAATTGAATTTTGCACCAGATTTAGAAAAAGTACGTGCTATTCATTCGTCAAATGACCGGTGCATGTAATATCTTCGTACTCCTTGACCGATATGGGACTCCTGCAGTAACCGCAGTGATTTATCATCGGTGGCATTTTACATTTCTAGCGGTACACGCAAGTTGATCATAATTAATGCATCGCGCCGCGACTCAATTAATTAGTACACCCCTAATGGCGCACTGTTTTATCCTTCCTCCCCCTCTCAACACCGCGCAATTATTCATTTTATCAGCAGTGCATTCTCGATCAGCCGCATAAACGGAAAACTCTTCTCGTTACGTTAACCTTTGCAATGAATCTCTTTATCTCGATGTTAATTGGCAGAAGAAGGAAATCGATAAATCGTACAGTGCGCTTTAAATTTATATCAATTTATTTGTTCATTTATAATATTTACCAGCTCATTAAAAGTCACGAATACAAACCATAATCAAAATGTAGATATTTATGCAAATAATCATTTCATTATTTCTGTATACATATTCATCAAGGCTATCTCTGAAAGCTTTATGCAACATCGTGAAAATAATTTCCTAGAATTTTATAATTTACTCTCACATAAAGACACTTTTTACTTTATGTTGAGGATTTTTACATAAGCAGCGGTATCACAACTACCATATTTCCAAATGAATATTATAACACACGATTCAACGACTGTTATTAGGTTGTCCAGTCGGGAACAGCAGGTGCTGGAGGAGGAGGAGGAGGAGGAGGAGGTGGAGGTGGAAGCGGATTAGGGGTCGGAGGTGGAGGAGTATCGAACCAAGGAGAGCAGAGTCGCAACAAAAGCGATGGAATAGCAAGTTCGGTGTCCGGTATCCCGGGGCTCTCGGGTCTACCTGGATTGTCCGGGGTCTCGGGAGTCCGCAGACGCAGCGGGCCTCAAGGGTTACGGTCACCAGCCGCGAAGAGGCCTCTCTCAGCTCCGGTCGCACTCCAAGGCTGGTTGCACAAGCAGGGCTCCGAGGGGCTTATGCTCTGGAAGAAACGCTGGTTCGTCCTCTCCGAGTACTGCCTCTTTTATTACAAAGGTAAGAACCGAGACGGTAACCTATAGCAAACTCTATGCACCCCCGTTGCTACCTGGTGCCGATGAATCTTGCACCAACCATGGAAGGACCCTTCCTCCTCTACTTTCGTTATGTGACTCGAGCCATTAACTATTCAGTGGGACGTGGAGCGCGCGAGTTGGGTAATTTTTTAATGGTCCTTACTGAGCGAGCTCGTTAAGCTCAGATTTCAAGGGGGTCGACATTGTTTGGTCACTGCGTAAATCGGCAGCGGAGATGGAAGCAGTAGGTAGAGCATGTTTGCTTAGAGAATTTTACCAATGGATTACTTCGCTAAGTTTCCTACTAAGGAGTCAATTGAGCAGGATGGAAGTTTAAAGTTCGTATTGTACCGAAGAAGCTTTCAATTCCGGGGAGAAGGGGATGGAAGTCTACCGAGACACTGCAACTTTCAATAGATCGTTGAACTGTCTAGTAAAACCTCTTCAAGGATGAAAGGGACGCGAAATATTCTAGCAACTTTGAATCCTCTAGACTCTAGAGGAAGCATTATAGTTCTTTCATAGTCTTCAGCGATATAGCTTCATTCGGTTACACCATGTTATGAAATAAATTGAAAATTCCATTGAAGGTTCATTGAGATCTATCGGTTTCCGGAAGTTTGTTATCCTCGATATTAAACCCATTAGCTTTTTTACAAGGGCTGAGCCCCTCATTAAAACTTCCGACATAACCGGAATGACAGCTCTGCCAGGTGGTAGGAAAGGGTAAATTTTCCAAACAGCGGTTGTTCGCCACTTGTCCACGATCGGCTTTATTCAGAAGAATATTTAACGCTATTGCGTTCGATCCTCAGTACCGTGTACAGTTTATTAATTTGTAATTATAGTGGCGAACTTTCGCTCGAACTTCCTCCGCAACGCTAAAACGCTTCTAGCATCGAGTTTGATAGCGTGGTGAACAGGAGATATCGCTCGTGTCAAGTATATTTCTATCGTATAGGGCTAATCTATCCTCGCGCTTAAGTTTGCAGAAAAGTTTGCTCTTCGTCGAATTTGCACTACAACAATATGGGGTGTAAGCTGGCATGGTAAGTCAAAGGAGTTGCCGAAGTGGGCGCGTTCTCGGAACGTATCCAAAGGTAGATGAGTGGTTTACACGCGGAAAGTTGAGTTAAATTAGATTCGATGGATAGTGGCTCTAATTAGCGGCTCCAGGGGGGACCTCTTTAAGTGTCGGGAAAGTTAAAGGGTAGCTACCTACATCGAAACTCAAACCAGAACTCGAACTAATCTTGAAACGTCCGCTTTTGCCAGTATTCTACCATCATTCCTCTCCTCTTTCCTCTCTTTTCCTAGCAAATAGTCGTCTAACCGCGATTGCGAAACCATTAAGACAGTTTTTTACAATAAACTCTGCTTATATTGTTACTTACGATGTTCGTTGCAATTTACAATGTATTTGCTGCAGCAAAATCAAAGTTTTCTCTTTTATATTTTTTAACGTTATCGGAATAATAACGTTATAAAATATTGTAGTAATAACAATTGCAATGTTGCAGTGTGAAATATTTAAATCTTACGCGCTGACACGTTTATTAACACCATGTGTGTTAAAATTTACTTGTACAGGACGTGCACATTCGGAGTACAAATGATTACCGGGACTAGAATTCATAAATATACATTTCGGTACATATGCAACGTGGTCATGAGCTTCCAAAAAACCGAAGCAAAAGAGGGACGGATCATGAAAATGAAAATTCCTTGAAAAAGTGTGTATTCTCGCGGGAGACTCGAGCCGGACGTTTTTTCGCGGAAATTCTGAAAGCTGCTCTCGCGAAGAAACTGGAGAAAATATCGTGAGTCTCGAGACTACCTCGCACAGACATGCTCCGCACACCAAGTCGTACGTGAATATTTCACGTTAATGAACGAGAACACCGACCCTCTTACCTTGACTTTCGTGGCTTTCGACGCGGCGGAGTTCGCTCGCGTTCTCTTTCGTTTTTCCTCTATACTCTTCTTTCGGCCTCTCGACCTCTCTCTTTCTCTGTGTGTTCTCTCATTTCTACACCGGACCCGTGAGAAAAATAGGCACTTCAGGATCAAGAGGTTTGTCTCGCGAGAGGTCAGACAGACGCGAATTAAGCATGGCGCGATCTCATTTCTGTGAATCGTATGGAATTTGTAGAATATCGAAAAACTTCATACAACGTGATCCGAAGTGATTCATTCGAACAACGTATTATGTACATCTAAAGCTTTGTATCAAATTGACAGGATAAATATAATCCAGGAATTTGTTGGATCTATTCTCCTAATTGATCTGATAATTTAAATTCAATAATCTGGATTCTTTTCTCAATCAATCTCGAAGAATTATAAACAATTTATAGAAGCTCTTTTGCTCGCCACTTTTAGAGAAATTAGCGAATTGGAGATGCATCACTTTAGAGTTAACGAGGTCAATGATCTTTCCTGCTGTTAGCACTAGGATCACCGGAGGGATTGAAATAACTCCGTTTAAGGTTATTGATCAATTCAATTCATTTTTAATGGTGTTCCGCTTTTCCTAAAGTAGTAATTAATAGGATGATAAAAATATAAACGCATATTTTTAGCGTTCGTCGTGACGCATTTAAGTGAAATGAATAATTCTTCTCCCCTATCATAAATTAATTCTCGACAGTTCTAGTGATTCTAATTTTTTTATTCCACTCATCTGTATATTATTTGTTTAATAGGACCCGAGGAAGAAAAGCTGCTGGGTTCGATACTGCTGCCTTCGTATAGAGTGACCATTTGCAAGCCGGAGGATAAGGTCAACAGGAAGTTCGCCTTCAAGGCGGAGCACGCGAACATGAGGACGTACCATTTCGCCGCTGATAGTCGCGAAAGCATGAATCAGTGGGTGAATGCACTCACCCTCGCAACTCTACTTCAAGATCCAAATCCGTAAGTGTATCATCACCCTTCGCACATCATATTGTGAAATTTTCTATAAATTTCTTATTTTTTTTTTCCTCTTATTATACGATTATTATTCATAACGAATTTTGAAAATTTTGCTTTCAAACGTTTTTACGGATCAAATATATATTTACGCGGAATATTTCCGATGAATTTCTTCAAATTTTTGAATACAGATTTTTCTCTCCAATTCGTTCCATTTACATAATTTCTGCATAATATTTTTCGTTAAGGGGATTAAAATTCACGGCACGCTGATTGGTTTTTCCGGATCATTTCATCGTAACGAACCGAAGGGCCAGAGCAAATATTGCAATGTGAGAAGAAATAACGAATTGAACAAATTATAATATGCGTGGAATCGAATATATGAAAGTATAAGTATTTCTGGTTTATACATATATTATTAGAGTAGGAAATATTTCGCGTATCAGGCAAAGTTCTTAATTAATTTAATCAGCGGGTAACGATCGATCCATCGTCTTTGAAAGCGAGGGCGACGGACAAGGGGTGGACTAATCCTATTCAGATTCTCGACATCACGCGGGATAAGGTTTCCATCTGAGACTAATTTAAAATGACCGGCAGTACTCTCGCTTAATTATTAACTGAATTAACTTCGTTAGCTGTCTACCGTGGTAAGTATCTATCGATTACCGCTGAATAAGATAGTACCTTATCCATTAGGATTTAGATAATTGCATAAGAATAATCTCTGTTCCGAGACCGCATGCAAATGCTGCAACAAAAAGTGTAATTGATAATCATTGGATTTCATAATTATTACGCGTAAGCTTTTAATATTATCTGACTGAACTCTGCAAGTTTTTGAAATAGGATACAGTTTATTCCTTTGAAAAAGCCAGTTGTACTATATTTAGCTTTCTCCTTAACCGATTATTACTGTTTTATTGGCAGCTTTTTAATGTCTGGATCCCCTCGAACACAATATTTAAATATTAATTTTTCAAAATTATTATTCGACGATTTTCAACATAAAATTAATTCCTTTATTTACACTCGAGATTTTCAGTTAAACCAGAGGTAAATAAATATTGCTGGTTAATGTATTGCTACGATTAATGTCAAAACGGTATGTTCGTAATGACAGTTGGAATGAAATCTTTTGAAGGAAGTTCAGTATTTCAGCAAAAGGACAGAAAATGTCCGATTTGATCGAAACCCTTTCAATTAATTGGAGACAGGAAGCAATTGGCGAATCGTTTCCTTCTCGATACCCCTGTCCCTCCTGATTCCGTTCCACGATTGCCACCGATCCATTTATTTCGCTTTTACCAGATTCCTATACTTCCGCAGTTTCACGTCTTGTTCCCCGTTTTTTTCTACCCGTCTTCTCGACCCGGCTCGTGCTTGAGATCTCATTGCCCTTTTTTCCTTTTTCGATCGGAATGGTCGTTTATGGCTCCGATTCATTTTTCACCGTTTACTTCCGTTTTTTCTCTTGAACTATAATACTAACTTTTATTCCATCGACCGAGTTAATCCTTTTTCTGATAGATGGAAACTTTTATAATTGAACTTTCAATCTGTAGAATTTCTCGTTGTAGTAACTGAAGGACTTTTTTTTTATTCCACTTGAGATTATTACGATTCGAGATCCTTGTTCATTTTACGAAAATTTCGCTGACATTCGGATCATTAGTATATATGACACAGACACATTTCATTAATCCAGTCGACTCGAATATCTTGGATAAGAGAATTGAGGTCGAGTGAATGAACGGAGATTCTGAATTATACTTTATTCTAACATCACAGAATTGATTGAATTGTAATGAAAGTGAACGACGTTTGTTTTCTGTAGAGACAGGTTATTGGCAAAGGTTAAGAAAGAAAATACCCTTCGTTCGCGCGTAATCGCTATGCAACCAACCGACTCGTTAGCAGTTAGTCTTGATAGACCTAACATCCGCACAGACCAGTCTCATTCCTCTTCACTAGCGGTAAAGCCGAA
The DNA here is from genome assembly GCA_963989405.1 of Trypoxylon attenuatum. NCBI lineage: Eukaryota > Metazoa > Arthropoda > Insecta > Hymenoptera > Crabronidae > Trypoxylon > Trypoxylon attenuatum. The sequence continues at coordinate 12,947,144 of OZ022490.1, read as the reverse complement.
AGGTTCGTTTGCCTACCGAGTTCGCCTCTCGTTCCGCGAATTTTGCCTCAGCAGTCCGTAATCATCAAAATCCTTCAACTTTATCTTACTCTTCTCAAACTTTGCGGTTCAACCGAGACTATCGTTTCTCAACCGTAAATTTAATGATGGCACAGTAAAATCCTGGTTGTCCGCACGGGCGTAGCAACATTTTACTAAGGTATTTCTGATAGGTGGAACTTCGAATCTCGATCATGGAAGTAGGATCAATGAGAATTTAATCAGGCGTCTCTCAAGTTCGTGATGCTGACAGGTTTGGAAGTATTGACGGCAAAGTGATCGATTACCGTTATAAGTTTTAAGACAAGAAATCTTCCTTTATCGAAAAATGTTGAATAATGTATTTTCCAATGACCAACTGCAGATACATAGTCAGCTTCGAATAATGCAAGATTTTCTTTCTACACAATATTTGATTTACTACGAGAATTATGTTTTATTGCAATCATCAGGCGAAAAGCGTAAAAGCTTTTAACTAAAAAATTTCATAAATTGCTCACAGTGGCACAGGGGAGTCATCTCTGGTGATCGAAATAGCTGGTCAACAGGATGGTGAGCGCAGTGCCCGGCCGAGCGTGTCTTCGATCTCCTCGATTCTGAACCAGAGTGCTGACGACAGCGATTCTGGCTTCCACGGTTTCCAATCTCGCGACGAGCCGAGCCACGCCTCGAACAACAACTCCAGTCCGAACAGCGTCAACACTGCCTCTTTTCCTAATCTCACCGCGGGCAATGGAAATGCCAACGCCGTCGCCAGTCTGAATAGTGCCAATAATAATCTGCCAGTCGGAAACAATAATGCGAATGTCGCTGCCGGAAATGCGGGCGAAGCTCAGCCGATGGTGTCCGGGTGGCTCCATCAGCAATCCCAGTACAACCAGCCAGGAACCTCACAACAGCTATTACAGCAGCAGCCGCAGTCACAATACGGTCAGATAGTGTCGCCTTCCCAACAAATGCAAGCTGGACACTCGCACCAGCACCCGAACCTTTTGCTCACGCACCTGCCACTTCAGAATGTACCACCGGCTCATCATCAGATACACCAACACCTGCACCCGATGCAGCAACAGCAACAGCAACAGCAACAGCAACAGCAACAGCAGCAGCAGCAGCAGCAACAATCTCACCTGCTGCAGAGTAACGTGCAGACGGTACAGCCAATGCCAAGGAAATTCGGTCAGCCAATATACGCGAATGCTCCACCGAAACCACGAAGACTCGCGGTTGATAATCCTGTGGAATATGCGGCTCCATCTACAGATCCAGATTATAGAAAGTCTCCGGTTTCTCCGGATTTAACCGCCACTAGCAAGAGTCCAATCTCCGAGTACGAACGGAACAACACGATTTATGGAACTAGAATGACTCAGGCTCCGCAACAGAATTTAAGGACGGACAAATCGGGCTTGAATTATGGATATAGTCAACCACAACAGACCGAAAGACGCACGCCTGATACTTATGGAAGAAGTGCGAAACCTAGGACGAGTAGGGGTAATGGTGATTACGAAGAGGTCTATGGAACACCTCAGCTTTACCAAAGACCCGCTGGGCCTGTGGGATACTCTAAAGCCGCCTCGCCTGCCCCTATTCCTATTCCTCACTACGCGCAGCACCATCAGCAGTTTCAACAGCAGCAGATTCATTCTCCAATTACCCCTTCGAATGGTCAGTAGTTCTATTGAGTTTATAACATTTTTCGTTTAAGCCCTTTTCTTCCTATGTTACGTGAGCGAAAGAATATTCACAGTCTATTTTTATCGGTTTAATTTCAAAGTAACTTTTAAGTGGGCAATGCACAGTCGTCGAATAATGAGTTATTCTTAACAAGTTGTTGAACAAACAAGTTTAAGGACGAACTAACGATAGGGACATATTTGACATGGCAAGTTTCGATTAGGAACGCAAATAATTTAATGCCTATTTGCCACAGTCCCGATAATGAGACAGCCTCGAGCTCAACCACCTCCGCGACCTCATAGCGCGGATTTCTTGGAGTACGAGGCAACTAGGAGACCGCAGCAACAGCAGATACCTAACCAGTGCGACGAAGCGCTGAATCAGCAGAGACGTCCACAAAGGCCTAAATCCAGTTTAGACATAGTCACTCCGTCGGACGTTAATGACGGCTATTACTACTCCGAAGAGAGGTAAGCTTATCGTTATTACTATAATTGTAGCGTAATAGACACGATCGAAATCCACCTATCCGCATACACTAATCTAGCTTATTTACGATTCACGTACCTTTCTGATATTCTATTTTACACTATTATTCATAAATACGTTTTTACGAAGTCGATTAATTGTGCGAAACTGTCCAATTCATCGGAAGCCTGTGCATGGTAGTAAAGAACGAGACACAAGTATAAAGTTCGGGGTGTTAAATATCTATTAAGCTTCCCGCAGGGAGCATGAACCTCCCTAAACGTGTGATATTTCTGTAATGTTCGATAGATACGCGGCACAAATGCGACAGTCCGCGGTTTATCTGCACCAGACACCGCAGCATCATCAGCAACAAAGGAACCAATCTCTCTCGCGAGCGACAATGCCCGCAAAAGTAACAGGGAGCCGGGATAGAACTGAGGAAAGTAGAATAGCGACATTACCAGAAGGTTCTTGCGCGGCTGGTATGCGCCGCGCGCATCGCGACCACCGAGAACACCTTCATCAGCAGCACCTGATGCCACAGCAGCCTCTTCAATCCCTCCAAAGACATACCGAGTGAGTCATACGGCGGTCACGCGCTGTCTCCGCTAATCTTCGCCAGACAGCGATGCATTCCAATTTTCTATCTGTGTGCTCTACACCTATCGTGCAAAATGCAACCGGTATAGACATGCCTATGATGGTTCGAAAACAGCTACGGAGTTGCAGAGGTTCATGGACCTCTCCGGGCAAGTGTTGGCAAGGTCGTTTCGTTGCACCGGTGTTTCGGATGTTCTCGCGAGTCTCATAATCGAACTTAAACCTATTCTTGTGCAACTGGTATAGTGAAGTCTATGAAAGTTCGGAAACCTTTCCAAACAAGTATTTGCGCAGAGGGGTGCACCTATTCTCGCGAGTTTTGTAATCCAATTTCAATGTATTCTTCCCAATTGCTCTGTGTTTATACTCGGGATACCATAATGCTAATTACATTCAACACGCGTATGTGCGCGATGTGCGTCCACACTTGATCGTGTCAGAATGGTGCTGATATCATCTTACGTGACGAGAATACTCATCCGCGTGGTTGTCGAGCCGACACGTTTCGGAGAAATTCGTATGAATTTTCTTTCTCTACGAACTTCCACTGCACTTGGAAATGAACTTTATATGCATGAAACATCTGACTTAATGGAATTCATCATCAAATAGACATGGAATTAAACACAAAGTATTTGTTACTCTTGTTACTGTTAAAATTATTTAGAAAGCTTTCGATATTGCACGAAGAAAACCGTCACTCACATGTCAATAACGTCACAATCAATGTAAGATCTTAAAACAATTTTCACAAAAAATTAACACTTTCCTATTATCAATAGCATTTTTAAAAACGACAGTTAATAGTCTGGGGCAAAATTTGCCTTATTGGTCGAATTGTTGACTGCACGATGATAGAAATAAGAAATGAACATCGAGAATGAAAAGCGAAAGGAGATAGCAATATACATCATCATTTTTCATTAGGATGAATTCGATCGATGCGAAACTGAGACGATCACTCCGCGAGAAGAGTTACGAGACAAATAACCGGGAGATTCTGAGTCACGCCGAAGACGGAAGTTTGACGCGAAGAATTCCACGGGAATACGAAACATCGGTGACCGGGTGGGGTAGGCCGACGAATCACACGAGTCACCTGGCACAGAACTGCCACACCACTCACGTGCCCCTCAGACGATGGAACGAACAGCAGCAACACCAGCAGCAACCGCAACAGTTCTGCAGATCAGCCTCCGCCCGCTTACCAAGGACGAGACATCCGGCTGCCTTGGACCTCGACGACGACGATTACGGTGAGAGGTCATCCGAGCAGGACTCGAGAGATGGAGAACGAAAAATTCAACAGGTGAGATTCAGATCAATTGTTTATACAGATATCATTCATATGAAATTCTACAACTGAATTGTAGTTTTTATAATAGTATTACTCTTGCGGGTAAATCTCAGGATATTGCGGTGGAAAAGGTTTGAAATTCTTCTTCGATGACTCATAGCCTGTCCCTTCGGGTTACATACATCCAGTAACTGTACATAGTTGGTACCTGTTCCCCATACGACTTAAGATTCCAAGTACAGGTGGACCGGTGTGATTCACGTTCGATTGTAGAAAGTACTCACGGTGGCACTCGCGTCATCGTTACGACATTTCTCTTGGTCGTTTTTCATCAGTACCCAGTCATTAGCAGTCGCATCAATCTCTCTTACGCGCGATGCATGTGAGATCTCACGGAAACTAGTACTTTTGTCATTATTCTCATAGTCAAGTTAGAAGAATTAAGAAAATAGGACATTGTCAATTTGAATCGATACTCTCCCGATTTATCCAAGACAGAAAACCTAGTTCGAAGCACTCGAAGCCCCTCTCGACTGCAGAACGAAACCAGAGCTTCAAAAGTATACTGTCCGCCTTAAAGAGCATCGAACCTCGAGGGCCAAGAATACAAAGCACTCGTGAAAAAGGGGGAGAGGAAAGAAGAGAGTGTAGAAATCGTTCTGATTGATTTCAGCGTGAGGAGTCAATGAAGCGGTTGTTAGAGTGGAAGCAGCGAATGCTGCAGTCTCCCCTAACGAGAAAACCCTCCGGTTCGGCGAACAGAAGCAGAACTCAGAACGAGTTGTCGAGTTACTACAAGCAGCAGGCTCTGTTGGATTTGGCCGCCCACGAGGCGTCTCTCGCGGCCTCGGTGGGTTCCGCGGGTTCGATGGGTTCTGTTGGATCCGTGGGTTCGGTGGGCTCAATCACCGAAACTAGGCACTCCAGGCGAAGAGAGGACGGACATCGTCCTCATGGACGAAGCAAGAGCTCCGATGGTAGGCGTACCGCTGCCAACGTGCCCCGATACAACAGCTACTCCAGCGACGACGAAGGTAGGGAAACTTCCTCGCCTGAACTTATTATCTGAATCGCATTGTTGGACCATGGCGCTCGAAACAATTTCTATCCTTACACTTGCTTGGAGTTGTCTAACGATAAGTTTGTTAATCGTGCGAAAGAAATTGTTGCGAGCTTTGTGTCGTGTGACACGTGACATTGCCAGTATTTCCTGGACGCCACGTACTTTTTTTTTTGGTTTTTTTTCCGCTTCAATTTTTCGGTGACCGAGCTGCGTTAATTAATCCCTCTTCTCCGCGGGGATAGCAGAGGTGACAGTTTATGGCTCGCTCGCCTCTTGCATCTTAGGGTCTGTTCCTTTTAACCTAGAGTGCTATTTATATAGAACGATCCAAGGTAGCCTCTATTGGAAAGGTTACATTTTGCAGTCTTTTTTCTTTCGTTACTTTCTTTTTTAAAGGGATTACTTAATGAAGCGACGTCAGTAAAGTAACACCTTTCGGAGGCTTCATCCTAGAAAAGGGTGACCCGACTCTCTCTTTAATTTTGCTTGTGTTTGTATCGATTAGATTCACGAAATTTGAAAAATCACGTTGCGAAATTGTATTCATGCGTGCACGTGTTCATTTGTTTGATCCTACTGCTATAAACCAATATATTTGTACAGTCGTGTTGAAAAGAGTGTTGTAAAAATTTCACCCTATTCTAGAGGTGCATTCTATTCTCGCATCTCGCCAATATTAACACTGCGCATCGTACCGACGAGCTACGCAAAAAGTAAACCTGGCTGTGGATGTCCTGTTACGTAACGCGCTCGCCACTTTCGCGAGCTCTAGTAGACGATTGCTCCGTACTGATTTCAATCACGGATTGTGCAACGCAAAAGTTTAACTTAACCCTAACACCATTTAAGTCGTCTCTAGAGCGTGCTACTTCAAGCCCTGCGTGTGAAAAGCTTTTGAATTGTGTTGCACGTCATCAGAGACACCCTTACCCATAAAAAGACGAACAATTGTTTCGGAATTCGTAAATCTAGATACTACATACGCACACAGAAACCAGTCGATAACTTTCTTGTAATGATGATCTATGACACAAAGTCAATTCATTCTCTTTGAATAATAATGAGCGCGCGTGTGTGTGTGTATGCGTTCCTTAATTTTGACGAATCTTTTGGATTAACAAAACCATGCGTTTTACTATTTTGTTCGCTGGCGAAAGCCATCCTATTTCGACTGACACATCGGTTTGTCTCCCCCATGAGAAAGGGAGAAAGGATAGGAAAGTGGCAGTGAAAAACTGCAAGCGTTTTCTCCGCGGGGCTCCTTCTCTTTGCTGCTGCTGTTGCTGCTGTTGGGTCTGGGCTGATTTGGCTGATTGGTGGATGGGAACGATTAACATCTCTCGAGTGTAGTGCGTGGCTGCGCGCGAAAGCGCGAGGGTAACCCCCCCTTTGAGCTAACACCGATTAGAATCGGGATGCTAAAACCGAGGAGATGTGGGTTAGCATGGCATGCGAAAAGAGTACCACTAACACTATGTAGAACCGTATACACCTGTGGCCACGCTACTTATCCTCCAGCTCGTAATGACTCTGTCCGCTGCATACGATTACTCGTAAATGCGAAATGGGGCTGTGCCGCTCGGATTCTTGTACGAGAGGCAAATATAATCTTAAAAAATTGAAATTGAAAAGACTCGAAGAATTTTGCAATCCAAATGAGTGTCCAATATTGGAAGATTTAATATCCCAAAGAGCTACTAATCTCTCAAAATGCACTGACGCATTTCAAATCCGTGAAATCCCTCCAACGATTGGTATAACTGCTTCAATAAGCTCTCAGAAAACATTTCTTATTTCTGATGAGTTGAGCATTTTTCAAATTGGACACTTGACGTTCTTATCCTTCGCTTATAATTAATTTGTATCCTGAAAGTATATATCGTACAAAGTCAAAGCGCACAGCCTCCTAACCAGCCCACTAATCGTAAGCTTGAACTTGAAGACTAGTATCGAGTGGGTTGAATGATAATTGGAAAAATCGGTCTTGAAATTTAATCGTACTCGTGAGTAACGGAGATCCTGGTGTTTCCTTTGTTTTGTAACGGACGACTCAGAGTTGGGAGATGTCCGGAGGAAGCGTACGCGCAGACCCTCGCATGCAGGAAGGAGCCCCCGGCAGTACGGCGGCGAGCCCACACCGACGACACCCCTTCAAGATACAACCCTGAGTAGTCTGCGAGCCTCTAGCGAGCGCAGAACCAGCCCTGCCACTTCCGCAATACCCGATTTCGACGCGGGTATACCTCCCGATGCTGGCTACGAGGAAGTCAGCTTCCCCTCGGGCAGAAGATCAGATCAACGGCGTCACTTTACTACCGCCGAGAAAAAATCGAGCAAGAAGCTCGACAAGGAGATCGAAGGTATTCGCGATAACACGATTGACAGGCACACTGGCCAGAAGAAACCCTCTGGAATCTTGAAAACGACGAGCGCTTATGCCAACGATCATCAAAGTACACGAGGAGGTAGAGAGAGCCGAAGCAGTGGGAGTGCATATAATTCAGGGGACAGTTGGCATCCACAAAAGAGTGTACAGTGGACCACTAGCAAAGAGAGAAACGATTGGGATTCCAATCTCGACGAGAGCACGGTGATCAAAGAATTCTCGTATCAGTATATCAATTCTAAAGAGAGCATGGAAACGAAAGAGGAAACGGAAGGAGACAGCGTCGCGCCAGGCACTATTAATCTTGTGCAAAGTAGAATCAGATCATTCGAGCAAAACATCGATAGTTCTAGTCCAGTGAAAGAAGTCCTTTCGATGCAAGAACCTTTGAAAGTGTCTCCCCTTCAGTCAACCGAGGCACACGTCTCCAAATTAGACTGCTCTAAAAAAGGATCGACCGTTATTAAGAATTTTGCACTTGGCGGGGAATCCAATAGCGATTCTTTGAAATACAAAGCCGTGGAGGATGGCCATGCTAAGCAAGCGTCTACCGATAGCAATAAATCTGTGAAGGATCTGTTGGCAGACTTTGAACGCAAATCTCAACAAGTGCAGCGTCAAGAGTACAACAAACGTCACGAGGTAAAACATCGTGGCGTGTTCAGTGACACGGAAACACTACTCTACGACACCGGTAGTGATCTGGATCAGCGTGAGAACACTGACGCGTTAGACAAGAGAAGAGATAAGATCGATCAGACGGTACCGCAATCTTCTCCCGAAGAAAGAGGATACACCGACGCCGCGAACACGAAAATCGACTTATCGCCGCAAAGTAAGGAAACGTCGTTCGCGAAGGAGGACGTCGACGATCAGTCTGTTCCGATCGACGAATTGTCGATATTGAATCCTAGTTGCGTGAGACTCAGCGTGACAGAATCTTTGCTCACACACGGTGATCAACTATCTGAGGAAAGTGGAAGCGCAAGCCCAACTATTAAACAGGAGGATATGAATCCCGAGGAACATTATTTACCAATGTCACCGAGAAAGGCGATTCTCGACCCTAACGCCGATGACAGGCCTAATCCGAAAATGATGGAGACTCTATTCGCAAATTTGGAACACGAGGAGAGCTCTTACGTCGAAATGGCGCAGAATGGAATGACCCACTCTCTTCTGGCACCTAATGAAGAGAACAGAAAGCACGATTCGGGAGATTATTCCACGTTGGACACACCTCATTACGAATTTGTCTGTGTGTCTGACAGCAAGATGGAGCCGGTTTACATGGAAGTGAGCCAGCTTTCAGAAAAGGAGGAAATGGAGGCAAATAAATTGTCCTTAAAGAAGCGAACTTCGACAGACGAAATGTCACACTCAAGATCGGATCTTCCGGATATCTTAACGGCACTCAAGTCAGACAGCTCCGACGCAGACGACGAATCTTCGAAAGATTTGGATTCGATAGACGCACCAAGACATCCGCGATTTAGCTTATCCGATACGTTTCGACCTGCCTCCTATTACCTCGGTGCCAGTAGGACAATGATCGCCGAACTCCACGATTCCTCCGACAGTGAATTGGTATCTCCTCCCCCGATACCAACGTCACCACCGCCTCTGGAAGATTTGGATTCTTTGGAAATGCAAGAGTCCCTCGAGATTAAAAAGGTCTCGCCACAAGTGGCCGTAATGAAAGATACCACTTCAAACGGCGACTCGCCAAAGTCCTGGAAGAAACCAATGGGACAAGTAGAGACTCACAGACCACCGTCGAGGTTCTCCGACGCAACGATCAGTTCGACCTTTCACGACAGCAGAATTTCTTTGGAAAGTGCGTCCGGGAGCGATTCCGTTGAGCTGAGAAATCCTGAGGACGAGGCCCGGCATCGGCAATTGAAGAGAAGACCAGTCAGCGATGAAGTTTGCGAAGTTTTGGACAGTCTAGACGAGCTTGAGTCCCTTGGAAGTCGTTTTGACGGTGCGAGCATTGACTTGGATCAATACTTGGAAGAACTGCAGGCGCGAGACGCCTTCAATGTGGATCTCTACACGAAGGAACTCAGCTACAATAGCATTTACGGCTTCAACGAAAATATCATGGTAGTGGATAAGCTTCAGAAGTCCACTTGCCCCGATTTGTCCAGCCGGATCAACCTAGTTCCTGGAAACCTCGCCGAAACCCTCCGTTATGGAACCGTGAGCAAAATGGGATCGGCAAGCAGTTTACCGTCAATGAGGGTATGCGATCTTCCCCCCTCGCATCAACATTCGCAATCTTTCACGGGAGACGCTCATTACGAGAATATTGTCAGTTTTTCTCCGCTGAGGAACTCGCCAGCCATTCGTCCGGATGGAGAACAAATCCGGGACACTATTCATAGAGTTTCGAGAGGGTCACAGAATAGTTATTTAGGAGCTTCTCACAGTAGAGACTCGAGTTATTCCCTTGCATCAGGTATGGCTTCTATATCTACGTCTATGGCTTGCCAACAAGCTCCAAGTTCCCAATCCTCGATGCATTCTCCTGTTGAATCAATTTCACCGGGACACCATGGAGGTAATTTAACAACGAACCTTCTTCAGAGCGTATCGGGTCCGTATACTGATCAACGGTATCAAAATCACTCGCGATCCGCAAGTCAAGATTCAGCTAGATATTCAATGGTGTCGAATCATCGATCGTCCTCCAGTCAGGATTCCAGTCATTATCCGACGTCAACATCAACTGTCAAAGCCAACCCAATTGCTCAATCGTACTTGCCAAATGTGTGTGAACAACGCGCTCAAGCCGAGCAGTCAGGCGCGCCGTACTATTATTCGGACTTGCAGAGTAGTGCGAATGCAGGTGTCGAAACAGTAAAGCCTATCGGTCATACCTCCCGATTACCACAATTAAACAATCAACGGGACGATGCTGCTGGTTTGAACAAGAGGAACGATATTGGCCGAATTATAAATCCAATTGCGAGACAAATGCCAAGGCAAATTCAAGTTGAAGACATAGACGAAGCTAGAAGAATAGCCGCTGAACTAAGAAAAACAACTTGCCAGTTATTAGCTGACAATAAGGCTGATCTCGTGGATAAACGAAATTTCTACGAAGCCGATACGCTTAGAAGAGTCAAATCTACAGATCCACTGCCAGAGATTTCTCTTAACGATGTTAATTCGATCAACTTGTATCCTCATGGTCTGCGCGATAAATCCGGTAGTGAAGCGAGCAATCGAGAACCATCGTTCGATTTGATGCCTAATACTCAAGCGACGCATCGGAGATCAAGATCTTTGGAAGGTCTTCTGGATGATGTTGGACTTCAGAATTTAGTAGAGCAACGAAGTAGATCCAGTAGAATAGCAGCAGTTCAACCGACACAGGTTGAAGAGTCAACGGCAAATCCAAGAGTAACAAGTAACATTCCAACATCAAGTACAAGTTTCAGCTCAGAAGATCCGTGGGAGCAGGATTCTCTGTGGCGCGAGAGCCTAAGGAGGGTGAGCCTCAGAAACGCTAGATCCCTGGACAATCTTGATAGTCCCTTACGAACGACCATTTCCTCGGATTCCAAGATCCGCGGTAAAATCACTCGCGGAGCGATTTACGTAAACGACAGCGTAGCACTTCGTCGGGATAACGGATACGACGAAGCCAGCATTGATAGACCACGGGTCAAACGCAGACCTACCAAAGATCAAGTTCGAGAAGATCCAATGGCCGATGACTTGACGTACGAAAGCCTCTCGATGGAACGACCTCGCATTGGAGCGAATGGTTACATCTGGGATCCAAGGAACGAAGCATACAGAAAGCTCACGCCAGAAGAGAGAACACGGAATCATTTTTTAGAGGATGGCAACCTTCCCCCGATGGGGATATCAGGAGAAGCGGAAGTGGAAATGGGTGCGCAGGGTTGCGCTCGGGGGTCCGGCACGTTCGAATTGGACCGGGAGAAGCTCCGGCAATGGGACCTCCTCTCGAGCGCTTGCTTGCTCCAGGAACAGCAAAGGGGCTCGATGGCGGACTCGGGGCGAGGGTTGCCGAGCACAGACCGATTAGGCGAGGCTCTCGATTTGAGAAATGTCTACGTGACGACGAGTACGGCTGTGACGACAATGACGACGACCAGTGTGTCTCCAACTTTGGGTGTAAGACCAACCAGCAGTCTTATGATGAACGATCAGGCAACTGTGTCACTGAAGGTTTTGATGAAAGATATACAAGATCCGGGGATGGAAGCTGCCAAGAGGTTGGAGGAGGTTGCCGAGGTGGCGGAGGCATGTAAGCGGGCTGCAGGTGAGTGGCTCATCAGGACCGGTGCTGGTGGTGTGTTCAGGAAGTGACTCGGGACGTGTTCCAAAGCACTGGGTGCCCAAATCTGTTCACTCGAGTCTGGACTCTCGATCGTCGTTGATACTTTCAATCGATGGACTCTTTATCATTACCAAATGTACCTGCGTCTCGTGGTGGCTCGCACAACTTTATATATACTTTGCCACCATTTTTTTGTACATTAGTTCGTAAAAGTCACCGCGTTCCAACTTGCATTCGTCTATTGGCCCTCGTAAGTATCAATTGTGTATCGATTTTACGAGTTCGCGATATTTTCTCATTGTCAATTAATTTGAATATTGAATTAGGCTTGTGGAATGTCGACAAGGGCTATCTTGTGATCATAAGACTGCGGGTATCAATGCAGAAATATAGTTTTTTATTTCTATACAATTTTCAGGATTCTGCGAATGAGCGTAAAATATGAATATTATCTGTATATGGTTCCTAACTTTCCCTGTACTTTTTAAATAATTCTTAGGTAACGTTATGTATGTGTTTGGACAAAGATCTGTAGTCTAAGTGATCACTGCGAGTTGGAACACGGCCCGAAGAATGTGTGTGGCCTGAACTTGTATGTATAGGAAAGAATGAGTGTTGCTTGATTTATCCTTCGCAGAGGGAAAGAAAGTTCTTTAAATGGGTAATCTGATTCGATCCCACAAGTCGAGAATGTAAGTCTGATAATAGTTTTTCTGTGGAAGCATGGCCAAACAAATCAGAATACTGCTGCTAATAGCATCGAAGTCTATCGGTCAGGCTCTTTGTTATACCAATCACTAAGTAAGTGACTGCAGATTCGCATTTTTACTGCAATCATTTGTACAATCGTCTTCTCCCTAGATACAATATTTTGCCCCTTATGCGTGGTCTACAGGTTGTTTTTTTTTCTCTTTTAATTTTTAGGAGAATTCGATATTTCGAGGACTTACTATCTTGCAAACCATACTCTTATGGTTTGCAAATACGTTTAGGTACGCTAATTATTCTAAGCAACGACTGTTTTTACTTATTTACTAATATAGTAGAAAATAAGTCGCGACTAAGGAGTCGTCTGTACGTCAGGGCGAAATCTTTCGAATCGAGCGTTTCTCTCATCAGTTTGTACATGTTTTTTCTCGTCGATACTTTTTATTTAATATACGGTAACCGCGTTGTTACGCAATCGAATAAATTTTTGTTTCCACTTTTTCCTCGATTGGCATTAATAATTAAACTTCATTCCGACGACCAACTGCTAGATAGAGATTTTTTAAGACCAATTAATATCGCAATGAACGATTCATGGGCGATTGTTATTAGAACTAAACAGCGTCAAGAGGACGAAGCTATTTAACCAACTGTCTAGGCAGGCAGCCAACTTTGCGGCTGAGTTTCTTATTTCGACGACAAATAAGGAAGTCTGGGTCAAGAGGAAATGAGAAGAAACTGCTGAAATTTGCGGTGGTTTCTGAAATACTCGCGATATCTTTGACTAAATAACACTAGTTGCAGAGGTATCGCGAATGTACCTTTCTTTCTCATTTAGTTACCTTCAGTTAGTCGCTAGAGAATTGATCTGAGGAAACATGCGACCGGGATTATTTATCGAATTGTGTCGAACGGTTGGCCCTGAAGAAGATAGTTGGGTGACAGATGCGAATGAAATGAGAAACGGTAAGTTGTTTTACATGTCATACTGAAGCTACTGATTTGCGGTCATCCGATCGTGGAATAACTCAAATATCGCGTTCCAGCAAAATGATCTTTGCCTAAGATATAAATTCTTTCACGAAAAAGAAAAAAAAAATGGAAATTATATGATCGACAGTAAACTGTAAATCTCTCTCCATAAACTTATAAACCGTCGAATAACATTTTCTCGGATACTATGTGAGCAATGGCACCAAATACATATCTAGTTTTCCTTACTATGTTCGTATTCATCAGTTTTCTAAAAATATCTCTTGACCAGTGTAGAGTTACAGTCCAACATCGCCGGTTTTATGTTTTAATCAAGATATCGTATAAAACTAGATATTAACCGAGTAAAGAGTAAAATAATTTATTTTGTAACTTTGAAAAATCTTATCAAAGGGCGATCGTTTATTATAATAATTATAATCTATGATAGATAGAGATCGAAGAGGTAGAGGAATTTGCTAGTTAAGTTCGACGAGCGAGCTATTATCGAGAACATTCTTGCATAGTAAAAAAAATGCGGGGAGCACATTTTTTGAACACTATCGAGGCAGAACTAATTTATTTGCAGAGGAATTCTCGTTGGAGCAGTAAAACTGAGGGAGTATTTAATCTATGTACGTCGACATAAATCTAATCACTTTTAACATCATCGATCGACTCGATACACCTTTGATAGTGCTTTGAAATATTTTCAATATTCAATATTGAATATTTTCAAATTTCAGGAATATCTCTCGGGAAATGAGTTTATCGAACCTAAAGCGATAGTTCGATCGAAAAGATTGATCGGATTTCGCTTAACCACGATTTGAATAACTTGATGGAGCCGCAATAGTTTCAACTGGAATACTAATCTGGTATTGTACCTAGGTTACGCGGATCGTTAATAGTATGTTTGTGTACGAGGTAACATTGAGGGAACACGAATCAATTCACCACCCTGCCAATGTAATTTCACGGATATTACGAAATTTACTGAACAATATTGCGCCGGGAGGAATATGTACCTCTAATGGTGTGGCACGTGTTACCAGACTGGCAGCGGCGAACGTTTAGCTTTCAAAGAAGCTCTTCTCTAAATTTCCTGTATTAATACGGCAGGAACGGCTGGTAATATTAACTGACATTGATGGCACGTCGACCCAATATTTTCCAACATAAAAGTCAATTTTATAAGTGGAATAATCAATTGAAAAAACTTGGCCCTTAAAGGGTATACGTAGTGTACGTATCTATTAAATTCGAAAGATAAGTCGAAGTTCCAGTAAAAATAAAACAGATTATATTTTGAACTTCGCGGATTTATAATATTTTCTTGTATCTATCAAACGAGTACACGACTCTCCAGTGACCTAGCTAGGGAAGATCTTTCTCTGTAAAATACCAGTTCACGGATATTTCTACGTTTCTCCAATGATTCGTAGTCGAAGGATACACTGTCACCGCAACCGCAAATGTATGTAGTTACATACTTTCACGCGAAAACACGTAGTGAATCATTTGATTCGCGCAGTAATGCCGCAAAATCTCTACTCGGGGGTCAAAGCACCGGGAACAAAAGGGACCCGTTAGCATACCGATCGATGCGTGTCCTCGTGAGTGCGGCTCAATCCGCACCTCGCAATCCACAGATTCGCGTATATTCGTGAGTGTCACCGCGCGAGTCACCGAGCAAAATTCTCCAGTTCAATTCCCTTCGCCCTATTCAAAGAATTTCCATCGTTTTGCACATTCGTCGCGATCAAACGAAACTTCTTCTTTAAAAGTTTGCTAAAATTGTGACAAGGTTAAAACTCGTGACTATGATGGATTCTTAAAGAGGTCACACGAAGAGAGATAAGACAGATAACTGACTACTCTTCCTTAAGAAGAGCCGATTATATGGATCAGGTAAATATCTATTTGCACAAGTGGTTCATAGCATCCACTTATTTCTTGTCAACTTTCCAAGAATAGCTTCGTTAGAAAAGAAAGATACTCGATGAGAAGTCAATCGCTCGTGCAATTGGAAGTTTCAGTTTACTTTCGGTTATCTCGGAATCTAGTCGTGCGTGTATCGAGGAGGAAAATACACGTGTGTATCGTAGCAGGTTTGACATTTCTCCAATAGTGGCAGTAACCGCAAAGCAAAGGCCAGGGTGTTATGCATGCGCGCAACTTAATATCATAAGCGTATTAGCAAGAGGTTATTCGTTGCACTTTGTCGCGAGTTCAGTAACATTACTCGTTCGGAGTAGTCGACTAATGCCCTTGCTAGTCGATCAACTTGCGGTTTTTTCAATTTTACGATATCTCTTGTGCCTCCGTCGTTTAAAGTCCATTAAGAAGTTGATTGCCAAGTACTTTAAATATTCCAACATAAAACTTCAACTTGCATAGAAAATAATTTTGCCATTAAATAGTTGCTTTAGATACTTTTAGAAAATTCTACTTGTTGCATTAATAAAATCGTCACGCAAAAACGGATGAGGTCGCGATCAAATTATTCAACTGTTCATTCGGTTATTCACTTGTTCTATAGACACCCGAAAAGTTTGCTTTGTCAATGAACAAGAATTGAATGCAAGCGATTGAGATTTTCTCATATTTATTCGCTATCGTGAAATTTAATGAGCTTCCATTCGATTCGATGAGAGTGGATAGACTCACAGTGGATTGAGGGCGAGAATTATGTATTCGCTCGTCAATCGATCTACTCTTTATAGAAGACGTACTAAGGTAATATTCTTTTGTCTCGATGAATGTTCTCCGAGGTCGGCCAGAGCCGTATATCTTTTCGAGTCGACTACTCTTGCCTGTCACTAGCCCAGACTAGCAGGAGCACTATCTCGTTTTTAACCCCTGTAGTGACTAACGGCCAGTGCATCCTTCCCTCTAAACTGAGGATTTATTACCCTCTGAAATCGCCATGAATTTTTACAACGCGGTACATCCTCTAAATTACAATTATTCCGAATTGATATTGAGTAAAAAGTCTTTTAATATATCAACACTTTATTGACAGACTGTCAAACTCTTCTCTGTTTTACCGTTACGAGACATTTTCTCACAGTATTATACAATATTGTAAAATGTTATTACGTAAACGGGATAAATCAGACAGAAGAATTTTAATCGATAAATCATCATTGATGGCCGCTTCAAGATTGAGATGAGGGTATTTGAAGAATTTGATCGATAAATTGTGAAACGAATAAAATAGAGGACAAATATTTTTATCTATAGATTTCGGCCACGACGGCGAAAAATGAATAGCGTGCATGGAATGTGAAATAGTCGATTCTTGACTGCCAGGCCAGCTCGCACGCGGCATCGGCATTTTTACATTTTTACGATTCGCACGGGTTAGCCTCTGTGATTGGCAGTTCGATAATGCGATTCCATCCGGCAACCGGCTGGTCCAGCTCCCGTCGAAAAATCAGACTGGCGTCACTCATCCTAAAGGCTTCACATTTGTCGGTATACCATTGGGATACTTTTTCCTCAATAATGTCACATCTATAATGGGTTTCATGTATTTCATCTTTCGTATCATTGTCTTTATTTATAATTACCAGTGTGCTAGAATAATATCTTTATCCTATATCACTATACTAAAAGTATTCAGCCAAGAGAAATATTACCATCCATGACTCGTAATTTCTTAAGAAATAGTTAAAAAGTTTACTTAATATTTTTGAATAAACATATAATGACAAAAGTTGGAATTATTACGGTATATTGCATTTGATTTACCACGTGAGCAGTGAATTAATGAAAGAATGACAATAAATAATGAAGCGTCAATGGATGCTGATTCGACAAGGGTAAAGTTCGAGTGAAGTAAAAAAGTAATTTCCTTCATAAAGGTCTGTAGAATAGGCAGCAAACCCAGTGACGGGATTGTAGAGGGTTAACGATTGCATAAAGGGGACATCCGATGAGAAGAGGCGTCCAGTGGTTAAATAGTCTAATAGGCGAGAGAAAAGAACGGACGTGGCAATCGTCGATAGAAAACAAGCTTAACGTAGCACGATTCGTTACCGCCGAGCTTCATGGGTTGATCTCCTATATTTTCAGACATTCTCCCCCGAATTTTACATTCTCCCCTACCAGTTTTTAGCCCGAGTGCCAGACACTTCATTCCGCAGACTGACACTGATTAAACGATTAAGCAAATCTAACGAGAGCACTGGCAAAGTTCAGAATAGCTGAGCCAAGTGAGGCTATTAGAAAAGTAGGAAACTACCGAAATTGGTAGAAGGAAGTCTCTATTCAAAATTTTAATTTGTTCTTTATTAAACATGCTGTTTAATAACCGTGAATACTGCCTCATTGTTCTAAATAACACACGTAAACGTTTCTCGATCTTTTTATTCCATCTTGCTATACGCATCTACCGATATAACTAAGCTTTTATGCCATAGGTTTTCGCTAAACTAAAAGTCTATTATGCAGTTACTCGTTAAAGGAAAAATCGTAGATATGAAAAAAGTGTAACAATTTAATGAAATATAATACGTTGAATTAGAAGGCGAATAATACATATCAGTTTGTCGTTATTTGTATTCATATGATGTCAGTGAAATAAATCGTTAGTGTGATTCAGGCTTTAAAGTTGGAGAAGGTGGTGTTGAAGTGGTCCTTGAAATCCGGGAGGACGGAATCGGTAGACAGGGGCCGCGGAGAGGCTGGTTGCTCCGGTCTGCTCTGGTGTGCTCCAATGTAGGATAGCCGCCGCGAGAGTCAGTCAGTCAGTCAGTCAGCCGGTGGCGGTCCGCGAGGTACCATCGTACTAGTTTACTGCCGTTCTGACTTGCTCGTATAGTCACTGCGAAAGGCGCTGGATTCAAATATCTTGATGCGCGCGCAAATTCGTTAAAAGTGTTTTTTCTCTATTTCTCAATGTTTGATCTATCTGATCGAAGATTCAATAATCTTATCGGAATATCAGTTTAAAAATCAGTGTAAATTTGGAATATGGTGCGCTTAAAAAGATTTAAAAATTTACAACTCTTCATTACAAGAGACCACTTATCGCTATAAAATTTTGAAGTCATTGTCAGTGAGTTTGGAGGAGAATTCATAGCTGAAAGTAATAGTGTCGAGTATTTCAAAAGTCAAGCATCGAATTTTAGAAACTTGTGGTAACTTATCATATGTGTTCAAATAAAGAAGTGATCGAATATTAATATTTATATTGAATTCGTGCTTCGAAATACTTTCGAAAATTAATCCTGCTCAAACATTCGGGAAAATTTTAATTTCAAAGTAATCCGTGGATCGTAGGATGGTCATCACGTGCATGCGCGGAGAATCGTGATCAATTCGTCCGGTTACTAAATTGATATTGGATATGGAATACGGTTTCATGGTACCGACAGCAAAACTAATTCAACATACATTTCGTGTCCCTATCAAAAATTGCTGACCTGTACTCTATTTAACAAAGTTCTACAAATTGGTTATCGGTTCAGTAGCTTGAAATAACTGTATTAAGGGGAAGTAATTTGAGAGTACTATCCAAGTTTGGATATTGATTTTCAATTGGATCAGCGAATAGTGTTCTAGGAACATCTTGCTACCAATCTCGGGTATAATTCGATTTTACTAAAGATCCAAAGTGCAATCGATGAGCTCGTCGCGTAGCTTTCCGAAGGGTAATCAGGGATTTGTAGATATCGCGTATCTGCCGCGTGAGTGCGACGTCCTCTCCTCTTTAATGCACGAAAATATCAATACGAGCCAGACGCTCGGTCTTGCATAAAGATTGCCGCTCCGATGAAAAACCAACGAGCGAGTTTTGGTAGTCTGACACCGTGGCGAATTTTGCAGCTAGCAATCCCAGTTTAACTATTCCCAAAAGTACCATTTCGCTCGCGCTTGTCAAGGATTTTGTTACCTTTTACAAACACACAAGTGCAATATTTTGCAATATTTACTCCCTGCTATAATCTGCAATATCATGAAGTTGAGAAAAGCGAGCTCAATACAATTTGCATGATTTTTAATTCTTTCCATTCAGATATTTTTTAACTGACAACCGGCAAAAAATAGAATAATCTGTACATTATAAAAAGACATTAAAATAAGTCAGTAGAAATAATTGAAATATTAAAATATGCAATTAGAAGAAATATTTTTGTGTATATTTTGCTACTACTAGAAGACCCATAAAAATGCATGAATTGAAAAAATTCTTTTCGTTATTGT
Organism: Trypoxylon attenuatum; assembly: GCA_963989405.1. NCBI lineage: Eukaryota > Metazoa > Arthropoda > Insecta > Hymenoptera > Crabronidae > Trypoxylon > Trypoxylon attenuatum. Next base: position 12,927,397 of record OZ022490.1, on the reverse strand, counting down.
TCGAATTTCTATTTTCCGTGTCAATAAAAAAAAAAAAAGAATAATGAGTCGACCTCTACGGAATTCGAAAATCCCATACGTTTTTCGACAATTGTGCGAATGGCAGAGATCATTGTAGTTTTAAATCCTACATTTTTTACTTTTAAAACGAGGGCTTTCATCATACAGCTGGAGAAAAAATGCGAGCACATTTAAATTTAATTCCGGCAGGGGAAAACGAATCCCGGAAGAGCGTTTATCGAATCGACTGGTCCCCCGACTAGCTCGTCTCGCAGTTTCTCGCTAACTCGATAATAGGATCGATTGCGTATCAAGAGAAGGGGGAAAACTGGGTGGAGGAAAGCATACACGAGGATGCAAGCGGGTGAACTGTCGGAGAGTTCAACAATCGTACCAAAAAATATCCTCCAATTTCCCATTAACAGGGAACAGGTTTCGCCGTTCCACGTTTCGTTTCCCTCTAGCCGAATTTATACCTTGACACATCGAGAGAAATACATATGTATATACGTGTACATATATACAGAGTATTCTATTTTCAATATTTTACAGGCAGGTAGAACTTCTATTGTTTCATGTAACAGGTGCACCGTACACACGAGTGATTTGGTCGACAAGTAAAAAACAATGGAGGAACGATTTCCTTGAATGTTGCGTAAAATGAAATTCGCGTTGCAATTTGTTACTCATAAATTGATAACATGCCAGTATAGTATCTCTTTCTAAAATCATTACATTCGTTGTTTTTAAATTGAACAGTTTATGCAAATGAAAATCCTGGCAAAACAATACTGAAAATTTAATTGGCAAAAATTGCAGTTCTTTTTATCGTGAATTCTTCTAATTGGTTTCAGGCATGGTGTTTAAGAAATGTAAGAAATAGTAAAGGTATAAGGAGGAGAAAGAAAGAGTAAAGCAATTTATTCAATTTGCCGAGTTTCCTTATTTCTTTAAACTCGATTCTCTTTGTAAGCGAGGCAACGTTTCACCCGCGTCGAATTATCCGAATACTTTTCAAACTGGATTCTCTTGGAGAATGTACCGTTGTTCCTCTTGGAAGTTGAGCGCATTCCGTGTAAGCTTCGACAAATCTCCTTGCCGTACGATAAACGCTGTTTTACAATCGATCTTTTACTATTTTTGTTGCTTACGCGTTGGAAATTTGCCTGTGAGATTCGATTCCCTCGCTTTTGTCACGACACACCACTGTCTTTCAGTAGAATCACTTTTCACGAAAATTGTGAGGCTGATGTAACGAACATTCGGTAAAAACGTGACGATGACCAACAGACAATTTTTTCAAGCGTGACGAAGCAGCTGAGGCACTTGTTCATATGGATCCGTGAAATCTACCTCTGGTGATTTCAATGCTAATCACGGCTAATCCATGAGAGGCTTATAAATGAAGCAGTCTGCTTCAAAGTGTCTCTGCGTTCCAGCGAGTTTGCGGAATACTTAGTTGGTAGACATCGAAGACACTTAACTCGTATAACGAGAAAGAACTGAGAAAGTTTTACGAGAGGTAACCAACGACTCGCATGAATTTTCTTTGACTAATTCTAAGGCAAATAACTTAATTCCATTCGTGTTTAATTACGCTTGAGAAAATTGTTTCTACGTGGAAGTACATTTATATTCTAAAAAAGATTTTAATTTAAAGCCGACGTAAATTGAAACTTTTATAAAGAGGTGACATTTTGTGAAAAAGTGCCTTAATTGTAACAGTGAGGTGCATAAAAATCCTTTACTAAGACTCTAACTTTTTGTAAAATCATGACACGGAATTATGGTAATGCGTGAAACAAGGCGCGAATTCTTTTCTACAAAAAATCCAAGGAAAAGTCTGTTTTGCTTGTCAGTAAAATAGTTGAAGTAAAGCGATAAGAGGAGAAAAAAATGATATCACGAGTGTAGCAGCTAGTCAATTTTCCACAAAGAGACCAGGTCACGCCTGGTCTTTTACGCTCATGGAACTTGATCTCAGCTATCTCCAAATGGAACGGAAACGTAGCCTAATCCCCAGCGGCAAATTAGATCCAACCTGTTCCGAGCATAAACGTTCCCGCGAGTGATAAGGTTATTACGTGAGCCGCGTGCGAACTCTGGGAACCTGCTAATTTGCCGAATGTTTTCATTAGGTCACTTCACCTCCATCGAGTCACCGTCGCGTCGCGTCGCGTCGTTGAGTTTCACCGAGTGAAAATGGCACGATTCGCGTGACAGTCTTGCTCCCGACAGTCCTGACCCGTCCATCAACCGATCGCGCGACATTGCGTGCTAAAATGCCACGCTCTAGCTCTTTCTCAAGTTTAATGTTACGCAGTGAAACGACGATATTTATCTACCGTTCATTATCTCAGATACACACATTGGGTGAATAATACTTTCGATATTTGCCAGAGACAATCGTATTAATAATTTCACTTCGATCAGAAATCTCTTTTCGATCATAGTAAAAGTGTTAAAAAAATATGCGAACAGTTATCATAATTATAAGTCGATCTCGAGTCTGATTCGAGAAGTGTTTACATGAAACCGTCATGGTTACTGCTGTGAAAGGAAAATGGTGAGAGGTATTGGCATGAGAAAGACTCTGGAAGAGACTCTGTGAGCGAGTCCTGCGGAACGCTGATGAAGAGCACGTGGCCTCGCATAGTCTTGCGAATTACCACAACGACGAAAGGCACAGAACTGGTTACGAGTGGCTACTCAAGCCTCGCGCAGGAACGTGGCCAACGAGGAAAATGGGAGGAAAAGTTGGTCTGATATGCGGCAGCTGCTGGTCCGGAAAATACAGTACGTATCTGCCTGGTTTTCGGAACTTCTCACCTTGCAAATTACTAAGAAACTATACCCTGAATTACTCTTTTTGCATTTCGGTTTCTTAACTGAAACACTTTTCGAGTCACTGTCACTTACTCTAATACTTACCTGGATTTTCCCACGATACTTATTTAATGCAACTACTGATACGCGTGGAAAATTTTATCCACACTGAACTAGTATAATTGGGATAGAATAATGTTCAAAGTTGGAATTGGTTACAGGTCATATAAAACATTCTTCATTTTCGCTACTTAAAATTGCAACCTACTTTACACATATACTCGAAACTTTGAACGTTATTTTCATATAGTTGCAGATAAAATTTTAGACAGTTATTACTGGCCACTTGAATTATGAACATATAGAAAATTACATAACTGTAGAGTTTTCGTATCGAAGGAAACTCGTTCTGCTCGCAAAATCAATTGGATCAAAGGCGTAGAGTAAATGGACTTGTAGTATAAATGAAATATGATAGGAATGGTAAAAAGTAAAAGTTAAAGAAACTCAGTAGAGAAGTTTCGATCAAGCCACCAACGAACATGGGGATTTCGTTGGCGAAATGCCAGAATGGCTGTTGCTCAAAGCTACTCCTGTGGTTGGACTATCGATCCTAGGTGCACAACGGGCCAAAATCAGACAGTGGGATACCGTGCGCATCCCGAAATCACCCGAGGCTATAGCACAACGCCCGTTTAGTACCGCGGAACCCCGTTTACGCGATACATGAGCATTCATCCATCCATCTGCTCACGCTCTCGCCTTTCTTCCCCTTTCTCATGCCTTCCTTATAGTATGTATGTATATGTATAATATACATGCATTTGCTGCCACATATTCTCAGCTTTCATCGAAATCCACTTTTCACATTGATGTCGATCCTGATGTAAGGGCTGTTCTCACTCTTCGATGCATTCGACTATTCATAGTTTCTCAATGATTCCTTAATTAGAATATATTTCGATACCAATCGATATACATTTATTAACTCGCAAGATTGAACTGTGATAACGATTTTTTTCGACTTCGAACACGATTATCGAACTTGCTGACATAATGAAAAACTAATAACTAAATCTACATATAATATTTTTATCCTTTAAATTTCTCAAGGAAAGAAAGAAAGTCGGCGTGAGCATAGCCGAGACAAATCGAGACAAGTCTGGTCTGTAATTACCCAGGTACAAGGGTAATCGGAGACAAAGCTGAAAGTCTAGGGAGCAGACAGTAGATACCGAGCTACAGCATCAAAACAAAACGATAGAAATTGTCTCAACTGGCTCATGTTTATTCAGCTTAATAAATCACAATTCCAAAAGAAAAAAGAGACAATGAGAGGATTTCTCTAAAAAGCGTGTAAAATTGTTGCAATAGCAGTGAGAACTGCGGAAAATCCAGCGACATTTAAAGTTCACCTGTCGCGTTAACTGGCTTCTGTCGAGGCAAAGACAGGCGTCACGCAGAAAACGCAGTTATGCTAGGAACTTCCTCTACCACTAGTCCACTACGTAGCAGGAGAAAGGTGAGCGAGAGTTCAAGTACAGAAGAGAGACCATAGCGTACCGAAAGGGGCCTCGAATTCGGCTTATGAACCGTTAAGCCGTTAAGGAGCTCTCTGGCGCTCCACGCGCATCATGCAGAACCACGTTGCTCGGTGGATACCTGGTAAATACCGTTATTCATGCTGCAGCGCTCCTGTTGTAGCTGTTTCTTCGAGGCGCGCTTCGGTTCAGGCAATCGTCGCGCTGCGACACTAATATATCTATCCGTTGCGACCTATTCTATCCACACTGTGGTCGAGGGGCCACACTGGACATGGTCATTCGATTTCGGTCATGTCATCGATCAGATGCAGTTTCAATCCCATTTCTGCCACCTTTGAGTTTTGCATGGGAAATGAAGCAATGCAAACCTATAAATTCCACCTTCGAAGGAAGACCGATAAATTAAAATAAATTATTTCACCCAATTAATCTCTACAATCTTTAATCACCGTCGAATTTTTTATTTATTTTTTACGCATTGTATTCTTCTGATTAATAAGATGCGCCTTGCATGCAAACCTAGTGTCTGTTTCGCGAATTATGATGTGGAGGAGCAGATGTCCGTGATTGTGGTCGAAAATATACAAAGAGAATTTAGAGGAGCTTAGTTACTGCGGAGCACAAAGTCTGTGCACCGGTGCGCTCCACACGAGAGACAATGTTTGGCTATAAAGTTGAATTACGAGACACTCCAGTTTTTCTCTTACCTGTAACACAGTATGTACACGGTATGCACTACTTATTAACTGATCCAGAGAATTCTGGACCTGTGAAGTACCAAAAACAAGAAAACAGAGGTACCGGTTCCCGGTTGTAAGCGACGTTTTAAACTCAGATTTTCCTTTAATTAATGTGTACTCTCATTGTACGAGTTCCTCAAGAGTATTCAATTTCATGTTTCACTACAATAAATTCTGACGATATTAACGCTGGAGCAACGGCAAAGTATGAAAGTAACTACTTTGGAATTGTAAACGTGATTCATTTCTGAAGAGCAATCTCCCGATGAATTTGTAAGAAATGAAGTTCGAAAATCAGGAAGAGGATAAACAGGAGTAAAATCGATACGTTTGTAAAAGAGATTCTGTTATTTATCTATAAGGAAGACGATGCGCGAAATGGCCGAGAAATCGGTGGCTTATAAAAAGTATCGAGAGTCAAGAGGAAACGAGTCAACGAGGGGATGGTAAAAACTAGCCAGACTCCTTCCCGGAACGCGTAGAATTCCGAAGCTCCAGCTACTGGCAGGTGGAATGATTTTTCCGCATTGGGAACTGGATCCGTAACGGATGCTCCATAAACGACTGGTTGATGGGAAGAAAAAGAGAGAGAAAGCTTTAGAAAAACATCTGTCACCATGGAAATTCTTTAACAAGCTTTAAAGAGCTCTTTGCGAAATCTGCTTCTTGATTTAAAATAACTCATTAGTTGTATGTGCCAGTTACCTCAATAACGTACAAATTAATTTTTCATGAGAGATTCAAATCGATAAATGTTAAATGCTAAATTTTAATCCGCTATGTTAGATCTTTTCTCATTGCATTTTAATTATTGACAGATTAATAAAATCCATAATTCAAACTTGACGTAGATTTATTAGAACGGAGATCATAAGATTCTATAAAAAAATTTGCTAAGGTAGTTTTGTTGCTGTTAATTTTTTTTACATTTTCTTCGTCAATGTTCATTATAATCTAGCGCTTCTATATAAATGATGTAAAAAAATTCTGGACGTTTTATAACCGCAATGAAGGACATAATTCAAGAAAAAAGAATTAACGCATTTTGTGCTTAAGTAATTGAGGTATAACGAGGTACATACTTTCGAGTATTCTCGGGTGGCTGAGTATTTTCATTTCTCATTGCAACTAGGATAAAACGTGAAAAAAATAAATGAAGTCTTAAATTGACAGACATAATATGGTACTCGTGGAACAGAGTTTTAGTAGAATACAGCACAAAAGTTTCATACACGAAAACTACAATAGAATTTCAATTTAGTGCTATTTCGCGAATATACGCGAGCTTCGTGTACATACCTCCTAGCTTTTTGTACACATTGGTGCTTAATAAAGTTTCCAAATGGTAGAGCAGAATTTAGTCGGCTCAAAGAAAAATTACCCGTGCATTGTACTGAGCAAAGAATTTAAAACTGACGTATAATATAAATCCTCGAAGAATATGGGGGGATTTTTAGCAAACTCCACTGCATAATTCGAACACGCGGTACGTTTGGTAAGCTGGAGCTATTCAAGAGGGGCTATGAACGCGGGAGTTGGATTTATCGAGCGGACAGCCACGATGCGGCTTGCAATCCCACAGCTTCCGCTTGTCGGTCAGGAAATTCTCCTTCAAAAGTCATGTTCTTTCCGGATTTTCCGCCGAGATATTTTTGTTCCCGAAATCCACGAACCTCGCCCACAGTATTCACATTTCAAGTTGATCGTTTAAAGTCCAGAGATATGCGGAACATAGATGTTTCTTGTAAAATTTGCTCACTGATCGACAATTCAATAGACACGTTCATTCGCTTCAGTGGCAAGTCTCTCATCGATCAATGAATGCACATCAATCAAAATTTTCACGAGTGCAGCTTTTTGTCGAGTTTATCTTCAAAAGTGGAATAAAATGCGTTTTACGTATTGTGATACGTAATACGGTAAACGTATATACAATCCGACTGACAATAAAGAATTGTAAATTTATTAAATTTTCCAATAAGATTTAATATCAGTATTAGCTGCAGTCAATTTTTTAATGAGATAATCATCGAAGTCTAACAATCGTTTCTCTTTCGAATTAATCAAAAGAAATAGGAGATTTTTGGAAAAAGATTACTATAGTTCAATTTTGATAAAAATTGTTATTGTGTCAAAGTTTCATTAACTTTCTATCGTTTCATTAAGATTAATATTGACTTAAATAAAACTAACTTTAACTCAAACTATTTGCTATCTAAATATTTAAAAGAATTCTACTTCTATAACTTGAACTTTGAATCGCCATACTTTAACCAGTAGAAGTTTGCATCTATAAATCAAACTTTCATCGTGGTTTCTTCTAAAATTTGAAGTTACAGCTTCATAAAGTTTCTAGGTATAACTTCAATTTACATATTGTATACTAAATTTTCTTTTTCTAAAACTTCAACGCTCGAAATATCTCTCCGTAAGTCGAAAGATATACAATACTCCATTTCTGGAAATTTGAATTGCAGGTGTCCGGGTATATGTCATCAAAGTGAATTTTAGCAGCATCAAAATTGCGACAGTATAATACCGGGCGATATTGCTCTAGAACGGTCTAAATTTACTAGCGGTATCGCGAAGTGTTGCATGGACATTGCTAGAGCAACACCGTCTGCATTAGTTGCTACGTAACAGAACGGAAAATGATGCATAATGCATGCTAGGTGGGATCCGTACTATCGATTTCTCGCTTTTACCCCATGACGCGTTTTAGCTGTCGCGTGTGCCCTATTGGTTGCTACACAGGAGTTTTCGCCAAGGGGATGATCAGCGACTCATTATCGAGGCTAGACCGTGCTGCATTAACACGAAGCGAACCCGTGTTGCATGTGTACCGTTTCCAATTGGTTCGATTTCCCAACAACCTGACTCCTTTCACTTTCCTTCCTTTTATGATTAACTGCGTTAACGACACTATGACTACACTTTTTCACGTAGAATCAACTCGTGTTTCGAAAAATTCCTTGAATACCACCGATCGCGGATTTCTTGACTAATTGGGCAAATTTCTGATGGTACGTCACTGGGTTTTGTCCCTAAAAGGTATGACTCGTGGACTCGTTTGCTTAAGGGAATACAACTACGATCTAATTATTCTCACGTAGCTTCATGTAAGTTTGAAAACGTAGACTTATACTTGAATTCGCATTTTTTAACTGTATCCCACTTTTTAGGCAGAATGCAATGTGAATACTCAGATAATATTTAAAGTTTAATTTGGCAATATACAGGGTATTATGAAAGTAACGAAACCGATAAATTGGTAATAGTGTTTGAAGGAAGAAGCTGTAAGTACTGGTAACACTTTTTCCTAGCACAGCATCTATTCGGACGAAGGTCCAATTCAAGGAGAATGATAGGTGCATTTTAGAAGTAGTGATATAGGTGTCGCATTGAACCTTGAGAATCCAAGTGGAAGGATGTAAAGCGGACCTTGAAGCAGTAGTTACTTCAGAAGACAAAGAGACGCTATCGACTGGTTTGACCTACTTGATCACTACAGATCCCGTTAGTTGGCATCGAGTCCACTCCTTTCTGTGCTCGGACCCTCACTCTGTACTTACTACCGCACGCACACACGTTCAAATCATATATCAGAATCCGCTGTGTGGATTTTCTTTTTATCCAAAACACTTCTGATCAAAATAGTAGAATAGAATTTTAAATAAAAATAAATTCAAACCAGATCCACTGATTTTTCTTTGATCGAGCTTTTCATCACAGTATTGAAAATTGACAAAGGGGGAAATTGCGCTGCTTAAAGCAACAATCGGTTTGCTGGGTTAAATTTCGAACTGTTCGCGAACTGCATTTTCGTAATGATTATTTATCTAATTTGTCTTGACTATGGTAATACAGAAGCCCCGTTGTAAAATTTTAATCCAACTTTCTTCAGTTTCCTTAGGTTGAACAATGCCAGTCGTTTGTTACAACTGTTGTTCGCCAATTCCATTGATTCGCCCTTTCCTTGTTTCTCTGTTATTCATCTCCCAATGGAGAAAGGGTAAATATATTTGTCTTGTTGCAAATGAGTTAAATCTAATTACGAGTAACGTGAGTTTTGGCCATAATAGGAGACAGGTTAGCTATGCTAAGATCTAAGAAGCAATTAAGTTCAGGTTGGTTCTCCACCAGTGGCATTATACTTGTGTTTGCATTAGAGACGGAACGGGGGTGGTATTTCTCTGACTAGCATACTATATTCAGGATAGCACGATAAATTACGGAATTAACCGACAGCCTCTCTGGGACCGTCAGGAAAGTAAACAATATTTATCAAAACCGACCACGGAACTGTTTTTAACTATCTTAAGATTTTTTCTGTAATTCTATATTTGGATACGTTTCAGATATAAAATAATGCTAACTAAATACTTTTAATGTACAATTATCAATTTCATTAATTTTTGGAGGTTCTTTATCTTTTTGATTGAATGCCGGATTATTTGATCATGAAAAATGATGTTGCTGATATCTATAAATGATAAAATGCTAGCGATAAGCTGAAATAATGTTGCATTGAATAATATATATCCTTGAAAATGACACGATACGATGACAAAAATAAAAATTATAATTGATTTTCTGTTTTAAGGCAGGCAGAAAAAATCTCATAAAAGGCAGGAAATTATTTGATAGTTAATCCAATAGATAGCTAAGAATCCGATGAAGTATTTCGCGGTAATGAAAGTGTTAATTATGCTAGAGTTTAGCTTAGCAAATCACCCACATCGCGTGAATTTATTTTTACCGCGAAGGTGATTTGTTTGTGGTGTGAGCACGGAGGAACGGTTGGCCAAAAGAGGATAAAACAAGGATCACGGAAAGAAATGGATACTAATTGTAAGTAGTATACGAGTTACCACAGAAAGCACATCCACTTCGAGGAGAGACCTGGGTCAGAGACACGGGAAAGGACAATTTACCACGGGCAATTAGCACAGCCTCCAAAAGCAGGCCATCCGCAGTTTACAGTTACGTAAGGATTGCGATTCTACTCGTACCAGTTGACATTCGTCCAGCGAATTACCGTCATCTCTGACGTCACCAAATTATGCTAGGATGCACCCCTAATGATAATGCTTCGATCGATTGGATTTTTCAAAATTATTTATAAATTAGCTACTTAATCCAGAACGAAAGTAAAATTAGAGTTTTGGAAAATTTCTTTCTTAGAATCAGGCTCAACTTCGAATTGAAGTGTTACGTTAGAAACATCAGCGCGTAAGGCCGGAAGATATTGCTATTAACAAGAAATAATTCAAGTCGATGAAGTAGAAACGTTGTTTGAGAAGTTGCAAAGGATGAGTGGAATTTCGAAAAGTCCTTGAACGATGAGTCATTCGAAAGAATGTAACAATACTCCAGGAGGTAACACGGAACAAACGAGAAAAGTTTCTTCTGACCATTCCGACACTAGCTGGACATAAGGTTCTTCCGGTGGAATCCGTGAAAATCAGAAACCTCAGCAAAATCGACAGAATTGAAGACGCAGTGTCACGCATTCCGTTGGTCATATAGTAAATTCCCCCAGTGACAGCTGTGACCAACGTAAATTGCCAAGAACTGGAACTTTCCGCTTTTAACCGTGCCACTTTCCACATTATTCTTATTCCGGAAGTGTTCTCGTAACTTTTCATTTCCCTCGATTTAACCTTTTGTATTTGGTATCGAATCCGTTATTGTTCTCATTGTTTGGTATTGTTGAATTCCAGTTATTAAATAACTAGAAAGAGAACCAAGTAAGAAGAACTGAGGAGGTATAAAAATAATTAGGAAAATTGAAACCATGAGTTATCGATTACATCGATTTGAAAGTCGCAATTAATTGGCTAATGCCAATTTAAAACACTCACTTAACGTACATCGTCTAGTGGTAATAGTGGTTATCGTGGATTATGATGACAAAGGGAATTCGGATAGGTCAAAAGCCCTTAAAACTTTTCGCGGTTACTGAGTATTGGAAAGGGTACGGGTTACCAGAACGTTCAAAGGGAAATTCGCGGACACCCAGTATGAGAACATAACGGTGTCGTCGTTCCATGATACCTTGATCTTTTCTGCGGCAGTGCCAAGTAGAACACCTATATTTACTGGGCACGTGCGCGCGTACACACGCTTCTCTGTAGACGAAATAAAGGAATGCATCGAGACACCTACGTCGTTCTCCTTAAACACTTTCACGGGTCTCCTGTTAATTGATTCCCACGATTTTCTGACGATTCTTGCGTATTTACTCGAAATATAGGAAGGAAATTAGATCAAGGACTCGACTGGCAATCAAGGGTAATTTACCCTCCTAAGAAATAAATGGACTGCGGATGTTTATGCAGATGTAAATTCGACTATCTCTCTTTAGGTTCTGCATAATTTCTTTGATTACGTTGTAGAGCTATAAATTGACTCAATGAGTTAATTTATAAATATTAAATATACATTTAAATACGTGCCCTAAAATTATTACTACATATATAGTAATTCTCAAAGATTGAGTCAAAGACCATTAAACTATACTAGTGATCACTTCGAAATATTCATTCCAAAATAAATATTATTGCAAATGTAAACGTTCAGTTCGAAAAGGGCACTTTAATTTCGATAGTGCTCTCTGTTGACAGAATCGACAATACCAAAAATGGTATATAAAATATTTTCTCTACTGGGAATTTCTATTTTTGACATGTGAGCTTCACATTCGCTTGCTGCAAATCTGCGGTTACACGTAATACGTACAGAGAGGAGGATTGTAAGCGTACGAATAACGAAAGCGTATACGCGTGACTAAAACATGGTTGTAAATTTACGAGAGACAGGACAGATAACGCCGGCTGATTAAATAATGTACGGATTAAATAACTTTGATGCAGATATCCTACCGACGCAACGTTACCAGTAACAAATAGCGAAATCGAAAATTGGAGCGTACCACGACGCGATGTGCGAATTCGTGAGAAGCCACAACTGGCTTAATTCTGGCATTGCGCTTTTATTCGACAGTCGTCGCACTTTTATTTTTAGATTCGCGGCCGATCTCGAGCGTTTCGTTTCGAGACTTATTTACGTCAGTGAACCACCCAATTTATATGTATATATAGTTTGGTACTACGGAATTTTTTTCCCCGATTCGATATGCACTATTTTCCTGATCTACGTTCGTGGCAGTCGCGATTTGCAAGCATATTTTTTTCCTGTTCGTAGATACAAAATTCTATGAAACTGATAAAACGTAACAAATGGATATTTTCTCGTCCTACGTATTTTTGGAGTATTATTTCACGGTTTCCGAGTAATATTTGTCAACAATTTTGTATTTGGAAATTCGCAAAGTACTGGTGAATGATCAACATACCGAGAAATATCGACTATAAATTACAGAGGCAGATAATGGATAATCGAGGGAGCTATCTCTATACGTTCAAATCGATGGTTCCTCTTAATAAATTGTTGTCGGGATAATACGATTAGAACGTAATCATCCAGCGTCGGTATATTCGCTACATTTTTTTTTTTTCTTTTTCTCGAACTCTATTTCCTCAAATTCCCTCGATGTCCCAAGTCAACTTGGGAGTTGACCAGCACAAATTTCGTACTAATCCCAGAGTAATTCGATTCCCGGTATCGGGGATAATGGTGATCCTCGCTAGCCACGAACGAGAATTACATAAGGCTGCAGCGGTAGTCGTGGTGGCTAAAGGCCCCCAAGGCAAAACCTGGTCAACAATGGAACGACAACCGATAGTTCGAATTGATCGAGTCTTCCTCTTGCAACTCATTGACGTGCGAATACTGTCAGCTGCGGTGAACTTACTCTTCCATGGGAATCCTAGATATTATTTTCCTCTCCTACTCTCTACACTCCATCTATAAATCCTATTATCTTGAGAACTTGATTAGTTTCCTTTCTACGGACGGTGAACAATTCTTTGCAATGTTTTTGCTATAGCGTGCTGGATGTTTCTGACGGAAATGATTCACGTCGACAATACGATCAGAGCTGTAGTCTCGATTCGATGCAATTTAGGCTTGGCCATAGTGGCACAATTGTGTTTTGCAGATTTTACCACGCTTCGCGTAGCAGAACGAGGTACATAAACGGACGCGTTTGGATTTACAAGTTAGAATGGCCCCTTTGCTTTTATTATTTGATTGACCCCCATATCTCTCTTTCGAGATTGCGGTGACCGAATCTAGAAATTTCATTGCGAATTGATGGCCCGTGAAATATTCAGCTCGTTCTGCGGTTTATGCTCGCGATGCCGCGAGCTTCGCGTTCAAAGTTCAAGATTGAATTTGAGGCTGAGAGCTGTTAAGAGAGCTATTCTTGTTGCGGAATTGAAATGATTAGATTCGGACGAATTAGTTTTACAGGCATTGTCAGGTACAATAGACTATTATTCGAGTACAAAACTTCTCTGAAGTTATACCGTTAGTTTAAATCATATTTCTAGGGAATATTCTGGTGTTGTCAGGTATCTACTCCAATTTGCTAACTTTAATTTATTATACAGATACGAAGAACTGTGTGAAAAATGTTGATCTACTTAGTAAATTTATATTTCCAAGATATCCTAAAATAATTCGAGTAATACTAGTGTCATAATTTTTGGAAAATAGTATTAAAACTTCAGGAGAATTTATAGATGAAGTTGCATAACATTGACAAGCTACAAAAACGTATAATGAAAGATTGTAGAAAGACTGAACTTTTTATGCTAGAACTTGCCGAACTACCTCCGGACTAGCGCACTAACATAGAAATTTGGCAAAGAGAAATTTAAGGCAAACGATATTGAAAACTGCGAGAAAAACTGTAGTCAAGGTGGAGAAGTCTAAATAGTGGATTGGAAGCAGTGCAAAGTCTTCAGGAGGGTTTACGAGAGAGAACGAGAAGAGAGGGTACACAAAGGGGCGCGGTTGGCGGAAAAGATGAAAACAGCAAGCAGCGAGCTTAATGGTAGGCGTCGCGTCGCGACAGCGGCGCCGAAGGGTCGATGAATCGTTCTAGGAGTCCTTTGCATTTGCACCCCTATGCCTTTTCTGCGTTTCCGTGCCGATCAAACTTTCCATCCGAAATATTTCAGCTCTCTCCTAGGGTTCTGATCTCCCCTTTTACGACTTCTTACTCTCGTATCAACCCTCACGACCCTCTCGACCTATCCCATCCTCAAGGATTCACCACTATCCCCTACATCATCGTTTATTGTCGCACGATGCAGTCTACCGGCAAGCAAAACAAATCCAGGGAAAACATTTTGTGTTTGAAGGAGTTCGCTGAACTCACAACAGTCTCGGATAGCTTCACTTTAATATAAATATTTGCTTTTGCTCATATATCGGAATTGATCCTGTTCTTTCATCCTTAACGTTGAGTGTCTATATTGTCTACTTAAGATAATTAAGTTTCTTGTTCAGATCAGTTGCAATCCTTTGAGTTATTTCCCGCTCAATTTCTTCGGTACGAGAAAATACTAAACAATAAAAGCAGTATGAACAAAAATCGATAACGATAACGATATCGAATAGCCGCAAGCAGATATTTAATAATTAAGCAGTTAATTTGAAAATCAAGTGGAAGATTAATATATTCTAGAACGATAATTATTATTATTACGCGAACCTAATATAACAGAATTAGTAGCTCATGTATTTATATGTACTGCTAGAATAACAAACGTTGTTTAGAACAATTCAGTCATATTACTGTAGAGTTTAATTAATTATGATTGATTAGGGTTTACGGTCTAACAGCTGGCTGTAATATCAAAGAGACTATGGTATAGTAAAGCGTGACGCGTTAGGGACTGGATTTCAATTACGTCCCTTGTGGGTTAAGCTCACTTTACGCCTGTTTGGCAAGGCTCTCGAATACTAGCGGAGAGAGTCTCTGCTGGCTCGAGAGTCATTCGAGGGCGCCGCGTTTCCTAAACCGTCGATACTATCGCTATCACGATTTCAACACTTATCCACTGTGCGCATCGCTTATTCTACTGATTCGAGGGAAACGATCAGACCACTAAGACTTATACCACTCGACACACTTACTTCCATTCACTCTTGAATACCCATTTTCACTAACCATCCACTCTTGTAGCTCTCTGTGACGAGAATATTGATATTTGTATTTTTATCCGATTTCCCTGTATTTACCTTTACTTCTTACTTCGCTATTTCAACTAGAAATCTTCTCCAATTCACGACAATTTTTCCTCTTAATAGATCTAGTTTTAAGGAACTTTCACGAGGTTTTGCGCGGCGCTATTAATTCCGCGAAATGAGATTTGTCAGGTGCCAGTTTCTCCGCAAGTTTCCGAGCTGCCTGAAGTTAAGCGTTAAATAATTACTCTTAAACTGTTTGTCGATAGCATAGAATCAGTTGCAACAGTGGAATTCATTTCTCGAAACGATAGATGCTAAAGGACAGTGATGAAATCACGAATCTACGTAATTCTCGAACGTGTTAAAGGTTACTACAGAGATTTCTCGAAGGAAGATGAGCGAGACTGTCGTATCGATCAATTGTGAAATCTTTCGAGAACGAGCTAGAACAATTGCTGAAGCAAGGAGTAATATTCCTCCAGGAATATTTCTCTGACCTTCGATCGAACGGTCACAATTATCGCTTGGGAGTTAATTGATCTTAAAGAGATGCAACAATTCGAAGTCGAACTGCAGTTCTAGCCAGTCGCAGTAGCCAGTAGAAAAATGGAGGTAGAGTCGGGCATCTGGTAAAGACAGATTTCAACGTTCGCATTAATTAATTATCATTAAACTGAAATTAATTACTTTATTAAAAGCGCAACCCTTTCAAAGCTCCTTTTATAATTGCACGTTAATTCAATATTTAAATGTGACTGTGCTCGGACTTTAATCTTTCCAACCAAAATTCTCAGTACTTCGTTTCAAAGAAAGGATCGTTCTATTCAAGTAAAGTTTGTAGTCCATTGATTGAATGGTGTCCAAGAAGAGTGGGGAATTAATCGCAGTTTATCGGAGCCTGCTTTCCCCACGTAGATACCAAGGTGTAAACCTCGGGCGGATGGTAAATGTAAGCAAAACAACGATAGAAAGTAAGTAAATTACTATTGACTACAATGTTTTATCGGAAGTGTGTAATTACGTGAATCGTAGTAGGGACACACTTTCTATACCCGACGAGAGGCCTGACGTATGTTTTAGAGAATAAACAAAGAAATATAGATTCTTTGAAGTTTTGCTTGTGAAAGTTGGTTTCCGATTATCTTTATTCTTTCTTGGGTATAAACCTTGCTTTTTCCATAAAATGGCAAGTACAAAAATTAGCTCGTAAAAGTGGGAAAGCAGAAAAATAATAGTAGAATATTGTGGCCTCTTTGATTCCCTGTCACTCGACTAACTGCGTACAAATTGCGAGAATAACAGTCGTGTTCCCATGTTCCAATACGTCAAGTGACTTCTCAACGCAACAAGAATGCCGTAATTCGTCTGGTAATGCGCGTTACGGTAGATCAGGATTTAATGGTCAAACGCGAACGGAATAATCCGCGATTGTAGTGAAGGTTAATTGATCGCAAACAGCCGTGAGAACAATCCTATTGGCCGTGGACGTTGCTTTCATGTAACGAAGCGAGTGATGAAAATACACAGTCAGAAATATTGTCGGATCTGATCAAAGAGATTGAGTCTCCAGAGAAAAATATATCGCGCCAGCAAGCCAGATATATTTGAAATTGAGCACCGGTTAAACAATATTAAATAAACTAGAGAAATTCGAAAACTGAATGACTCTGGACACATTGGAACCGAAAGTAATAAACTCGCGTATAGCGAGGAATTCCATTTGGATAATGGGCTACATCAGAAGCTACCACGTACAAAACGTACGAAAAATAACATTAATCATACAGTCGCGAATTTCTGTTTCTACCATCCAATGCGCCTGCCCTGAATATTGAATAATTGTTACGGTATGCTTACCGTGTAATTTTACCACTGTGGCCAAGTATTGCCGGAAAGAGGATGCCATAGGAATGCACTGTACGCGCATAAGTGAAGTAATTTCACCGACAATATCGGTAAATTATTAGAACGGCGGAATTTGAAATGCAATGTAATTGCGTTAACTAGATAAATAAATTGAGATATACAGAATATCCTGAGTTTCGCGTACATTCAATTAACTAGAATAATATTAAATTCCATTTGGATACCGGCAAATTTCATCTTACGTTAGAGTTAAATCGAAAGAACATTTTTTACTGAATTTTATTAGAGACTACTATTTAGTAACATTAAGTAAGTTCTTCATTTGCACGTACACGTAGCGTGTCATCTCACGCGAAACCTTGGATACACGTGTTCTTATTTACAACAAAACATCCACAAAAAATCGTGGTATACTTGATTCGACCTCTTAGCACTGAGAGAGTGCAAAAAAAAATATTTAAAGGAACTTTATTAAAAATTCTACAATTTCTGCTTTTAGCATCCGGTTCCGGATCAGTAATAGGAAGGGATCCGCTTCCACCGCGCGCAGTGAGCACCTCACATTTGGTCCAAAAGACCCAGACTCAACCACCGTCCCCGGTAGTGCTATCTTCGACTCTCCCACTGCCGAGGACCTCATCCGGACACCGGACACATCAGCAAGCTCCTCTTCATCATTCAACACCACGCCAATTATTGGCACACTCGGACAACAATGTCAGCGTGAACTCGCAAATTCTGAGGGCAGCTAGCAGCTCTGACATCATTGATATCCCAGACGTAGCTGAGGCAGCTATGGGCTCTGCTATGTAAGTTTATTTTTACTTTGAATATGATACGGATATTTTATGTATCTACGAGTCACCCAGGAGGATTCAATATCAAGTTAATTAAGGTCATTTTCATACGTGCGAACAACACTCTTCGGGAAAATTATTTCGGTCTTTGTAATGTGTTGTAATGGGTCTAGTGTTGAGTGTGGGAACGACGAAGCTGAAAGCTTTAAATTGGTACAAAGTGGCGCCTGCTGTTCTGAGCCACCTGTGACCCCAGACGTCCTTTAGTCTCATGAATCTATTTTTTCCGCGACGCTGTCTTTTATTTTAGATGGGACTGTCTGTGGTTCTCGACGCGCTGGACATTCGTACCGTACGAAAATAGTGATTTGAATTCCGACGTCGGATAAATTAAATCTGTTCAACAGCTTCTGTTTTTTGTGTCGTATAATCGACATCGTACGATTACCAAATTAACGGAGATATTCTATGTAGCCAGGAAATTAATTAGATTGAGTAATACAGATTTTTCTCATTACGTACATGGATGAGCATATGATTAATAATTTACTGATATTGAAAGCTATATTTTTCAAAATCAAAGAGATTCTCGGAATTGCAGGGTGAACAATAGTGAATGCCGGGACCCGAGGTTAACATCGCCAGTCGGCCATTCGAATCAACGATTGATCAGTCCAGTAGGGCCATTGAGGGTTCTTTCTGCGAGTGATCATCGACTATCCAGCCCGAACGGCAGTGATATACGCATCCACAGTCCGAGTAAGTAAAAACAATTGAATTATAATTATAAAATCCATTCTACTGCTGTATATATTTTTGTTTCTCTCGCAGACTATTTCACTCCTAATTACCCTCCAAAATTTTGGCCCCGTTTTCCTTAGGAAATTACCTATGTTATCATTAGGAGGTAGGTTAAACTCCGGATAATACTAAAGAACACGTATCAAGATTCCCAAGAGATTATGATTTGGGTATTTAAGAATTAACGTTCTTTCGGAGCTTCGGTAAATTGGATTTTGTTAATCTAAAATTTAGGTCACACGGAATTAAAGAAGAACCCCAAATTCTGGCCACTTTGATCCTGCTTATACTTAGGTATTAATTTACGTCAGGCACCAATAAATACTAAATCCTCCCAGTGAAACTCGCGCGGCAAGTTAGTAGCAGCTTGTTAATAGTTTAGGACACCCGTTAATGGATTAAAGTGTAGAGCCGCGAATTTCTAGGACGATCGTGCGAATTTTGCAACGTACTACGCAAATAGCCTCACCTACTGTATTATACTTGTGCACAACTCGCCCGTACTAAATGGGAGTACGTGTACTTTGTGATAATTAATTAATCGGACAACTTCCCACGGAGGCATTATAAATAATTGCATTTGCATGGAATTAAACCACTTGGAGGTTTAATATTATGTCACGTTATTTCTGAAAAAATTTTGCAATGCTAATGGAAATTAAAACCATACCGCCCGATCAGTGCACAGAAGATTCTAGATGACCACCGAATGATTTGCGTTACGTTACATACCAACACAATTTCATGATTAAATTAATAAAGAGAGAAATATCAGCCAGTTAATTACGGTGTGAAATTTTACATAGAAGCAGTACAGAAAGAAGAATTTAATTAAAAACCAGGCAATTAATATTACATATCTCCTGCTGCAATATTAAATTTTGCATTTTTCTATAGATCTCAGTTATTTCCGGCAAAGAACAAAAGTTATGTCATTCACTCTGTATTCGATTACTAGTCAATAGACAGGCGATTCTTTAGTGCGAAGAGAAATTTGAAGTGGAACTATCTCTGTCTCTTGGAATTAATTATTCGACGATTGAAAAGGATCGGGGTAGGCTCGTACGAAGCCATAAAGCAAGGAATAATGGAAGTCCCCGATGCATTCCTCCCTAACGTGATCAAGTTTTAATGCTCGAGGTAGTTCACTGACGGGTTCAACGGTCTAGACGATATGTTCATGGAACTACGTTCCTTTATTGAAAACGCTTAATAATTCCGCGCCTTCCACTCCCACGAGAAATAACTCTTGGATTAACTCGCAGCACACTGGGATGACTGTCGACGAGAAATATGAGGCCTTTGAGAGTTCTCTACTGTGACAGTGACTATCGAACTTTTCACTCGAAATAACAAATTACTCCAATCAGCTGCAGCTGTAAAATTTGCTAAATATTTAGTGTTAATTATCAAAATATTATCTAAGCGACTATATTACCTCTGTAATTAACAGAGGTAATTCTATGCTATAATGTGTTGTTTTTTTTAAACTAACTTCTTTATCGCTTTATTCTTACTAAAATTGATTTTTTAATATTGAGGTAAACGGTGCTTTATTCAGTTAGTCAATTGTTTTTTTTTTTTGCATTGTTGAAAGTGATGTTCGTTAATCGTTCGTAATTCCAGTATTTAAAAGTTTGCTCGTTGCCTCTCTCATTATACCAGATCTGCCTATTGCATAATTTCCAGCGCCTCAACTACTATTAAGGAGAAAGTTATCCCTAACTCGCGCAAAGAGCATGTCTATGAAACATTCGCTCCATTAAAGATTCCGGAAGTGAATGGCAAGATTGCTGTTCACTAAAAACTCCTTTCGTTTCACGTATCTCTGGAAACCAGCTAATCAAAGATCAAACACACAGTGGTACACATATGTGTACCAAGGAAAGGCTTCCAAATCCAATCGGTGAATTCCAGACCCTAGAGCAAATTTACAGTGTTCCAGTTTGAGCTATTGATCGATCAAACTCTCCTTTTTGTTATTTTCAGTCGAAACGAAGATGGTGAGTCCCATTGGTCGAGAGGTAGATCGTGGAGGGGGTCAAAATTCGAGACAAAATCAACGGCAACGCGATGGTAACGAGTTACTGCTTCAAAAAAGGGTAAGTGAACAACCTTATAGTGTTACTCTTGTGAAATACGTTCGATTTGATTGGCATGATGGACATTAGAGCGAGGAAGAAACACCTCAATCCTCGGCTTCGGCTAACTAGATGCTTTACCTCTTGCAATTACATATCTTTCTCACTCTCACACTTTCCCTCTATTTGTGCAGTCTGCTCTTTAATTAACCACCCTCTTGTTTGACACCCTACACATGAATTACTATTAAAATACACGTGGTGCGTACGAAAGATTCATTTTGTATGTGATAGGTTTAAAACTACAAAAAACTCCGATTTTTTCAGTAGTTTAATATTAAAAGCTTCATCGCGTTGGTAATAATCAGTAACAGCCTCAAACTTTTCGCTAGCGGTTTTTCGCGAATCCTTTCCCAAGACACTTCAATTCGCCGGTGATTGTGAAAGTGTGTTTTGTCATTTGGGGATTAGTCTGCATTATCGAGTGAGCATGTAAATTCCATTAGCCCAATTAATTAAAATTTCGCTCCGGGCGGTTGTCACTTTCGCACGTATCCCAAGCGAGGCAGCAGGCGCGTAGCGAATTAATTGCATTTGCCCGGTTTTGCCCAGTGTTCCGAACACATGCATAAGTACTTACTTCCCGCACTATTATTGGTCGCGTGGCTCTACGTTGGCCCATTTGACTATCACCCAGGAGAATATGAATTTTTCACAGATAAATATTTGACCAGTTAATAGCATAGTCTCTTCAGTGCGCTTGATCTCTCGGAATACTAACTAGCTGGGCAATATCCAGTTACTCCACTTTCAAACTAGTTCAAAATCCTCATTATTTGGAAACTCAATAAAAAAAAAGGTTCGCGATCAAGAGTATTTCTCTCGATACTCTTTTTCTTCTATTCAGAATCCAATTTGACCTGCTTCGTAGAATTGCACAGCATTGTACATTCAATTCAAAGTTTAGCTAATTAAGGCTGTAGCAAACTTCACAAAAGCACGCATTGTATTACGTTCGTAATTATTAGAATATAATTTGTTCTCTGGTGCAATAATATCATCTTTGAAGTTAAAGAAACTCGATAGTTTTATTGCGAATAATAGTAAGAGTCTATGTAAGTCTGGCTGCAAGAGAGCACACAATACTGGACCATCCACAATAATGTCAGACACTTGCTAATTGGCAGTTCCTTCGAATAAAGAAATAGGATGCATTCGTTCTGCTTGTTACTGAAATTACAGTCAACGTAAAGAAGTAGTGGGAAGTGGATCGACATAGGCAAAGTGTTTTGTCTCAGAGGAAGAGCTTCCACCAAAACAACTATACCCTTCAATCGTGTCAGCTGACTATGAGAATGAAACTTGCCCTCGATAGTAACGAACGTTCGCAAAGTTGCATTATTACACGCAAGTGTATAACAGAGCAAATTACAATTATTATCGCGCGAAACTTTCGCCGTGAGCTATTAGTGATGAAAGAGTGAGAGGAAAGGTAAGAGAAGCCTACGTTAAATGGGTCGACGAATCGTTCGGGGACATGGTTGTCTATGTAACTTTGTCGTTAGATGCCTAGTCATTTTTCTCAACTAGCCATTTTGCACTCTAGTCCATTCTCCGACTCTTCTAAATTCCACTATACAATACTACATTAGTACATGTATGCACCTGATTCCCAATTAGTTGTGGACCTTAGTATTGTCTTCACCTTAGAGGAATTGATACTACCGCACTGATAATGTTGCTCTAAATGTTCGTATTCCGTAATCGTATTTCGTCAACATACATCCTTGTAAAAAATCGGTTTTTCATTGGAAAAATCCACGAAACCCAGCGTCATTCCTGTTTGCCAAGAGACAAGAGCCTCTTGGCACAGTCTTTTTGAAAGCACATGATCGACGAGGCACGTGGTTCTTCGCAAGAAATACATGTACTATAGAACTTATCGAAGACGGATGCTTATGGAAGATGCCAGAAACGCTCGAGGCTGTGTACACAAGTCTTTTTCCGGTCCCTTATTCTCGTGTATTCAGTCCAAATCAAATATTCCACTCGTCGTGGTCTCCGGCCGATTGGACATGTCGCATCGATCCTTGCGCGCCAATAGAACGGCGAGTCTATGTATCCGCTCGCCAAAAGAGTGTTGTATGTACATCGAGAGATTCATTCCGCATGCACCTCTCGCTCTATTAGCCTGGTTTCGAGTGCATGCACAATTGCACAATTGCACCAATGAAAAAAGATAGCTCGGCAAAGCGATGAAACTTGAAAAATCACTATGTATTCGTTGATGCGTGCAACAGTGGTTTTTTTTTCTTTCTTATGTTAGTTATTAAACTGGCTGAAAATAATTGGACGAGTCATTTCGTATAAGAATTTTCGAGTATTTTTCACATGAAAGCTGCTCTGATATTTGAGGTCAATGTCTGCGGGTCGAAAAACCGCGCGGAGATAAAAACTAAAAAAAGAAGGAGAAAGAAAAGGAAAAGGTCGTCGAGTGAGATTGGAAGAAAGGAAGAGAGACGCAAAGAAGTTGAACGAGGCGAAGGAGGCAGATAAAAGGGAGAAAGGAAGGAAGAAAAGAGGTGGAGAAAGAAGAATTGAAGAAGGTGCAAGAGGGAGAGGAGTGCAAGCGGAGAAAGAGCCAAAGGTATGGCAAGCTTAGGGGAATGGGGGAGGAAAAGAGGATTAATAAAACCTGGGGAGCAGAGTCGATCCTGCATACGGTCAGCAATGGTCAGCAAGGGCACCGTGCCAAGGAACTGCAGACAGACCTTAAACTCCGTTCACAATCCTGGCATTCTTTGCGAAAGGTGTTTCGTTTGTTAGATCAACCACTTGGTATTTCAGCCAAAACTAGATTGCTTAATTAATCTCTCAGTGGAGAATGTGCTAATCTAGATTGAGAGAGTTATATATATCAATTTTCTTTCATTTTATTCTCCGCTGTTGTCATACAATTTGCAGTAAAAAATTCTTATCGGTTTCTAAACCGAAACATTCGTACGACTAATTTCAAAAATCTCATAAAAAAAAACACTGCCCGGATTAACGTAGATTTGTTATTTTATCTTAAATACGCGTTCCACCTTTTCTTCGTACTCAGAAAAGATCGGGACGATGTGACGAGAAATTAAGGGCAGCGAGTATCAGAAAAGTGCAGTTAGAATTTTTCCAAAATGTTGGAAAATCGGTAGAGTGGGTGAAGGAATCGATATGGCTAACCAGCCAGGGAAAGTTGAAACTCTGTCGAGGAGCATATCGCGTGTGGCCAAGGCGAAGCCAGCCAGATCCGAGGCAAAACATACAAAACGATCGTCCGACAAGCCGTGCAAGGAACCACGATGCATGCCGGGTACTGTAGGAGTCGGTGAACAGCCAAGCCGATCAGTCCGGGCATCACGCCAGTCTTCCAAAGTCTTCCTACTACCTTCCATCTTCCAGACTAGAACGACGTTAGCTTAGTCTGTGCTATGCATTGTGCTCGCGCTCTATCCTGCGTCCTGCGAACCACAAGTTGCGTCTGACGTTATTCTCGTCTCTCGTTTTCGCGTCCTTGTTCCTTCAAAACCGCGAAAGAGAACGCTCGATCCAGGATCTTCAGGTACGAACCACCGATTCGAGCCTCCAAATCGTTCATTCAATTAACAAACAAATCGCTTCATCATAGTGGCTCTCACGAAACAGCTCATTCGTATCCAACGTGACAAGTCCACTTCATCGTACTCCATTGTATTGTGATTTTCGTGTAACGCATACAAACTTCTTTATAGACAGAAGTTTATGATATCTTGTGTCGTCTGCATTTTCGTGTGACTGGTGTGTTATGTTTGTCTTGTACCATCTTATCTGTCGTTTGCATTGAGATTATCCGAATCTTGTACTATCTCTCTTTCTCTCTTTTCCTTTCTTTTTTTCCCCCGCTACTTTCCGTATCTGACTCGATTGCACGCAGCAGAATTACAAGATTTTTGGGCTGTACTCGTGACCTTTCGCTGTTATAGCTCAAAGCCACTCGCTTTCGGTTTCGACGCTATATATACCGATCTTAGTCCGTATCAGCGACATCGGTCAGTGCACTTAATTGACGAGCGAATCGCTGAGCTGGTGGTGGACTCGTCGAGCAATTTTGCCCGAGGAAGCACCCCGTTACCAGACTTCACGCAAGAATGACCATTCTCGAGTTGCTGATACGAGAAACAGTGTCACGCTCGTTGGTGGTGGTCGTGAAAGTAAAAGTGACTTGGTCACAGACCGTACAAGTTACTCGGTGTATCGTGGAGTATCCCAGTGGGACAGGAATCCTAAACTGACGAAAAGAGAGAAATTTCGTAAGGTAAAAGGGCAGAATAGGCGAAGTAAATTATTGTTCGACTAGACGAAAATTATATGCAGATGAGTCCTTGGAGACGTTACTGTAGTTGGCGTGAAGAGCAACGATAAGTAAAGCGAAGGTAGGAGCTCCAGCCAACAGAGACTCTCCAGGCTCCATGGATTTCGTTGGCTCTGTGCTCTTGATCGAACTATATTTGCATAACACTACTGTAATTGCCTGCAGACATCCTGCAGTGGTACATGCTTCCGAAGAGTAACGTAAAATAGATTCGCGATAAGATTTATGCGAATCCTGGTGTACTTAATCACAAATAGTTTTGCAGCATCCAGAAAGCACATTACAGTCACGTTACTATTACGTTTCTTCGTTTCACTGTTTAACGGACGATTCAAATAGTCATGGAAATTAGATTACGACAAAAAATTGACATATTGCTGACATTTTATCTCTCACTGTGGAGAAAAACAATGATAGAAAACGTGCTGCCGGGGGAAATCCAAAAAGTCACATTTACATAATGCCGTTTTACAATTCGCGAGGTAATATCATGGCAGCGAACTTAATCGAACACATTCAGTACTCGATTCTTCGGCAATATTATTCGCGTTTTACTATTCCCCTCATGCCAATCAAATTGACACGGTTCCGCGAGCGCATGGACGTGCGGGCGCACTCCGCGCTTTTTAATACCGCACGATCGATTTTTAAAGTTCCTTGCAATTAGCATGTCTGGGGTCACCATTGGCAAATGAGTAATCAATATTTCCCCCTAAAATTAATTGACACAGGTACGCGTTTTAACATCAACTGGTTTTGTGCTTGATCAGGGTAGAAGGGTAATAACGTTGAAGTGAGTAAAAAAGTAGTTCTGTCGAGAGATTTACCAATATGCATCCAAACTAATATGAAATTAAATGGGTAACTATGGTACTATCTGGGACTATTAACATACGGTATCTATCTTCACATCTAATCTTCTTTCATAAAACTCATTAACCCTACTACGTGGTACTAAAGCAGTCTCCATCAATTATCAAAACTCGCGTATCAATGTTACCAATCAAAAGATATAACTTTCGTAATGTTTCACGAAAATAAAATTTCAGATAATTTCTTCAAACAGATTAAAATCTTAGTACTAAATTACTGTTAAAATCACAAAAGATCTATAGATCAACGTTTACAGTTTTTAAAGTTTATAAATCTCCCGAATGATACAAGGGTAGTATAAATAAAAGATTTGAAGAAATGGGATAGAATTAGGCACGACTAGTACCACGCAGGATTAAATTCATTGTCAGTAGTATTATTTCTCTTCATACAATTAGTCAACTGATACTCGAAAGCAAAAACTTGTGGGTGGTGTACGGTAAACGTTCATTCTCTCTCTCTCTCTCTCTCTCTCGGCTTGTAATGGATGTGTGAGTGTGCGTTTTAGCTAACTTAAGGTTGCATGCCTCGACAGAGCAAGGTGAGCTACCAGAGAGCAGAAGCCGTTGGTCAGAAGCAAGCTGGAAGGATCGCAAACGGGAGTGGAAACCAAAATCAAGGCCTGGTTCGCGTATCCGCGGGTGAACTACTCGGCAGGACCCATGAGGAATTGGTCCTCCTGCTGATCCAACTTCGTCGTCAGAACGCGACTCTCTACAAGGCCATGGAAACCTGCCATATGGAGATCGAAGCACAGGTCCGCGAAGACAAATCAACGACACAGCCTGGCGTCTCATCCTCTTGGATGAATTTTTCTTGCAAGGAAACTACGTAAACTACATTTTCGAGTTTGCAAAATCAACCTTGATTCGAATTACAATCAAAAGTCTAAACAAAGTTCGAAAGATAAAACTTGAGTAGGAGAAGCCTAAGTTCTTATCCAACTTTAAAGTTGAATCAATTGGAATTTAGAAGAGGTGTCTTTCAGTGAGAAAAAAGAACGCGACAAAGCGTTTGGGAATAAAAGATTTTTTTAGTGAGTATTGTTGCAAACTTAACAGTGTAGTTTATAGTACGGTCCTCATGTTAGGTTCGCTAAAGCTTTAACCCATTTTTGACCCTTGGTCTTAGGGTCTACACCTCTATAAGTCTCTTATCAGCTATATTAGATGAATTATACTTTCATAGAGCGGCTGTCAATGGGTCGAAGGATCAATTTGGGCAATGTTTGGCTTGGCCGAGTAGCCAATAAATCCGACAGATTTAGGCTTCACTTTCAGAAGAAAAAGTTCCGAGTCATACTCTGCAGAGGCAGTATCGAGCTGATTGAGAATGGCTGTTCATCGATGATGCTACCACAACCAGAACGTTAATGCTCATCCATTGAATTATCTTATTGAAATATAGTGATGATCCTGCTCCTGAAATACTCTACACAAATATGATGGAACATTATCGAATCGTGATTTATACTTGGAATGTTACAAAATGAATCCTTTTGCAGTAATATTTGCAAACCTTAACTCTTTTAGAATGACACCTTTAGATTGATAGATTCATCAAATTCACTCATAGTTTCTTTATCCTTATTTTCATACTTTAAACAAGTATCATTCGAGTAGAGTATCACAGTAGTTTACTTCGAACCACCATAGTCTATGGCAATTTCCATTCACTGGACATGCCGCAGAAACATAATTCGCGGGGAAGCACGTACTGCTATTACTCGCATTAATGTGCTTGGCACAGTGCACCATTATTAAATGGCGCTAAAACGCGATGGTGGGAATTGCACTTGCGACAAGGGCACTGCAGTTCGAGTCTTCTATACTGCAACAGCAGTGAACCTAATTGGGGGAGCCCAGATATTGAGGGAGATAAGTACCCGAATAGCGAATGGAAACGTTGGGTATGCTCAATCAATTTTCATATTCGCCTATTAAACTCTATTAACGAAATATCGAGATTGATTGAATAATATATCACGAATTTGGCAAGAAAATTTGCAATCCAAATTATCAGAATTTCAGTTTTACATCATATATATATATAAATTCAGTTTTATTCAATATTAACTGCCTGTTACTGCAGTGGCGCCAAACACGAGGAATCGAATAATTAAATTTTATATTTTACTGAGTATGCATTAACTGATTGAATCGTGTTAAATACAGTTTTGTTATTTGAACTAGTAATATCGACAGGGAAACAAATCATCCTGTGCTGCAGAAGAATTATTGATGTGAAATGCAATTCTATATTTTCGAGAATCGTGAAAATCGTCATTGCACTTCTCCTAATGTATTAGTGTAATTTGGAATTTCATATTTAAAATAAGAGCTTACAAATTGAAGTTAAAAACAAAACGGTAATGACAGAATGATTTACTTTTATTGGAATAACTAATTCCAAAAGTACAGTATATATATTTCATTCATATTCTATATCTTGTTTCCATCTTGAAATTGGCCCAAGCTTACGATCCACTTCGTTCCAGACGCATGTTGCTCGAACTCTGCAAAAGCTTTTCGCATCAGCCACTTCGTACAGTGGAAATGTCAGCTACATCTTATACATAGATGTATATGACGTATATAAATGTTACTCGAAAAGATATTATATTTCCAGCTCTTGGAAACTTTCCAACTGTGTTTCGTCTATCTTTGCAAGACTAATCGATTGCTGAAATTGCCGTTTAGCCGGCACCAGAGAGTTCGTTTATTGACATTTGATTTGATTCGCTCTACGGTGATTCGCCTCAAAGCGTCGATATCCAACACAGCTAAGAATTGAAATACCGAAAGCGAGTAACTTCGACACTTCTGATGTCTGCACACATTTCTGTACCTTTATGTTGTGTGTTGTTTACGCTCGTTAGGATGCTTTCCTCCGTATAATTGTACAAATTATGTGAAACAATCGTGGGCTTTATATCGTATACTGATGGCAGCCATCATTTATGGTTCACAGGGTAGACTGGCGGATTTAGATACCCCAAGAAGACTCGAAAATCTTCAGAAACTCGAAGAACTAAAGAAGCATCTGATGGATCTTGAAAAACAGGTAATTTGGGTTTTCTTCGCGTTTCTTGGCGATCAGTAGATAATGTTGGACTTCTTGAGTAATATCAACCCTTGGTATTTTATGAGTTTGACTACTTTCACGACCCATAATTTATACTTTATTGCTGTTGCGTTCTACTGGTATTGTAGAAATAATGATCATTTTCCTTGTGTCGACAGTACGAGAAGGGTAAGCCTCTAGTGAACCTGGTCGATAACATGGTGAAATTGGGCTCTTTGTACAACCGCAACACTGCCAACGGCACCAACAACGTCTTAGGATCACGTCACGATTTGCCGCAAGAAAACTCGAGGGATCATCGCGATCGTCTCGAATTCAACCAGAAGGTACAGGAACAACGTCTCCTGGCCGAAGAGCGCAGAGACTGGGATCGCCTTAGTCCTGATCACGCACAATTACAGGTACTTGATTATCGATTCTCCCAATCGCTTACTGTTGTCTTGGTAACCCCTTTCATCTAGTAGCTTTCAATTAAACATGCTCACATATTATGTACATAGTTCCGAATTCAATTATCACTCGTCAGAATAGTAGAAACCAATCGACTATCCTTTGATCTAGTATCTTGTTTAAAACTAATTATAGAAATTTGTATAGGTGGTATAATAGCAAATTATTTTGTCAAATTCGTCTTAGATGACCATGAATGCATGGCATCTCCGTGTTTGAATTGTACATGGAAATTTTATGGGTGTCCCGTTTCCTGAATAACAAATTTTCAGTTGAATTTATTACTTCGTGGAATCGACAAGTTTTGTCTAGGATGTCAGGGATTCGCGATAAAGAAGCAGAAAGCGTATTCTCATAAAGGAAGAACCCTCCCGACTGCCCAGACGAGTGCGCAAACAGTTATGAGCCTTCATAAATTCTGCCGGCAACCCTTCCCAAAGACGACTTTCTGCGGTCACTGTTTTCCCCCATTGAACTTCTTTTTATTTACCCCAGAGAATAATTCAACCGACAAAACTATTGCCAGGAGTGCACCCAACGAATGGTTTATGTTCTCCAGTTTTGTCTTTTGCTGTTTCAATGAATGCACATACCAAATAAGACGATTATTTTTCAATTGTTATACGCTCAATCCTTTATTCAGTAGGTAGTTCACATTCTACTTTCTGCCACACGTCTCTTTGGCAAAGTTTAATGCCTCTGACGATATTTTTGGAACTCCAAGGATCTCATTCCCTCTAAAATATTAAATTGTTTAGTACGAATCACAAAGTAAACTGTCAGAGTAAATTCTAAAAATAGTGAACATCGTGGCCGGGAGTCTGAAGAACATAACAAGCTGTTAGTTAGTGAGAAAACTAGACCGAAAGTGCATAAAGGTGAAGCTAACAATGAATTGGTATTAGAGTACCTTCCTAAGACTGTGAGCGCGGGATTTATGCATATCGCAACTTAAAACCTCAGTCTCCCCTCGCGGGAAGAATAATGCATAGATGCATTTTCGAGTGTTCAATTGGAGCAGTCGTCGCGCTTCTCCGTCGCAGACGGGTCAAGGGCTTCAGAACTGTCGTACGTCTACCAATACATACTAACCAATAGCAGTCGTATGAAAAATACAGAAAAAGAGTTCATTCGGTGCACTCTTCAATACTTTTACGGATTTCTTCTCTTATTCCAAGTCAAATGATATAATCAAAGGACGATTGATACAGGATATTTCAACAACACTGATGCAACCAGATAAACAATGCGGAGACAAACGATTTTAAAATCACATTGGACAATTTATACAATTTTTTACCTCGGTCTAGAATAACAGTACAAACTGATAATAAATACACGGTATCGATGATAGAAAGATAAGCAATTGTTCAAAATGATTTTTCCAAAAAAAAAAACCCTCACTTATGACATTTGTATTCTACACTTGAAATTGAATATTTTCATAAGGAACTACTTTATGACCGGTTGTACCAGTATCACAGGGTCACTTTGTACCAGAGTCGACAAGTGATATAATCTGTGATCGGTATCGATAAAGTTTCTCGTAGTGTACTACTCTGAATCCTTACCGAGACAACTGAAAGTCAATAGAAATAGAAATGGGGCCACATTACGCGAAGTGGTATATTTGATCCGTTCGTAAGGATGTACTCGACCTCGAAGAATGCTGATTCCGGTTGAAACGCGACACCCCGACCGCAATGACGATCACTACGGTGATATGTAGTTGGGTTGCTATACGGTCGTCGTAGTGTAGCGCAATATATTCGCAACAGCGAAGAGTATGCAAGAAATTCAAGGCTAACCCGCTGTTGCTTCTGTGTCGTAGGCCAAGGTGCAGCAGCTTTACAAACTGGATCGCTTGCTCCAAGAAGAATCCGGAACACTTCATAGTCTTCAGCAAGACAAGGCAAGTAATACGATACCTATTCTCTCTCTTCCCTTTTGACGTCTCATCGCGAATTTACACCGCTTCTTCTCTCTTTACGCTGAATCTACTACCCCTCTTTGTTCACTCTAATGCCGACTCTAATGCCAGTTCGCTCTCGGCTTTGAAAGTGACCGCGCCTGTCTTGTGTTTTTCCTTCCGTTTTCTCCTTGTCCTTATTGTCAGTGTACCTCGACGCGCAGAATTAAAAAACGCCGTGCGCTTAATTCTTGATTCCGAATTCATTACGGAATTCGTCAGTTATAATTATCATTCCTTATTGAATTAACCTGGAACTTATATCTGTAGCTTCAAAGTGTTCTTCTGGATGTTTGTAACTTAATACGTACGGATTAAGGACGACTCAACCGCAGTGTTAACGTTTTTCAGTTTGATCATTAGAAAACTTTTTTTCTATGACTATTTTAAAAATGCTTTTGTGCAAGCTTATAATTTAGTGAAGTAATTTCTCAAGATGTTTCACCAAGTAGAAGGCTCCAGTGATTTTTTTAAAGTTTTATACGGTCTGAGATACTACGAGAATGAATCAGAAATTAAATAGATTCCGTGAATCCAAAAAATCGTATTGTCGGAATAACAGTCTTTTCTCCGTGGATTATTCATTTTTTCCGAAGAATCTCTTCCGCCAAAAACAGTTTTTCCGAGACTAAACTATGCAACTAAGTGAGTTTACAAGATTGTGGTACAAAGAAGAAGAGCAAGTCAAAAGATTCCACTGGAAGAAAAACTTTTATTAAATGCACGCGGCGAGGCAGCGCCCACTCCAACTAATATAACAATTCCTCGCGTGTCTGACATTCCACGCTGAGCTAAAGGGAAATAATTTCGAACAGGAGATCTTGGAAAAGGCCCTTGGAGGCTTACGGCACAAGTTACAAGGCAGCAGAAATAATTTGGCCGAGGCGGAGCGCTACCGGAAGCAGCAGTTACTTTTGGAGCGAGAATTAAGCAAAATCAGGGTTCTCCTCGCTCACAAGTCAAAGGTACGTCTCGATCATCACTCTTAAAGCGTTTTACCTTTTCTAAATCATGCAAGATTTTTTTCTCCTGCTATATCAGCATCGAGATATTATTTTATAATATATACTACAACAGTTTCTCCGAAGCTGATAGTGCATTGTCGCAAAAATGAATAATTTATTAGTTTCGCTACACTCACAATCTAAATTACTCCAAGTAAAGAAACTTAAACGACGTGTTAAGTAGAAAGAAAAATTCTTCGAAGTTGTTAATCGGGTATCAAATTATTTAAACGGCAGTGAACTAAACAAAGTTCGGTGCTGTTGGTCTCGACAAATATACGTCTGAAAGTTTACACGTGCGAGAACGATTCGATCGACCAGTTCACGCTAACTATAGCACGACACTTCTCGAGGTAGCATAGTCAACCTGAAACATAACATAGTGAGATCACGGCGAATGCTCTTTACCGCTGTTAACAATGCGGTAGAACAGATGCCATGGATCTCGAAGTCAACATGTCACTACCGAAAATACGTACGTGCGAATTGAACGCAATGCAGTTCGATTCGAGCGGAGAACAAAGATACACGCGATAGGTGACACTAATTTATGCATAGAAGCACGATAGAGTTTCGCGCGCTTCACGAGATATTAGGCCTTCGACCTAGAATGGGAAGACCTACAAATGCGCTTGATTAAATTTTCGATTCGTTGTTTCCAGGTAAAGCCGCTAGTACTTCAGGTAAATCAATTCAAGCTCACAAATAGATTTTTCTTTCGTTGCCCTTTTACGTTGAGTGTCTCTTTCCAAAACAGGTTTCCCCTTTAGAGTGACCGGCCACGGCAAAGGTTCTTTCATTGCTAACGATGGGCTACATTTGCTTTCAGAAACTCGAGGAGACAGTGGCCGAGAATGCGAGACTCGAGCAGGATTTGGTGATCCTGAGGCAGAAGCTTCAAGCACCTAGACGATATGCTGGTAATATGGCAAGAGAGCCTTCGGCCACCACGGGGCCGCTCGAAGCAGAAATCAAGAGGGTACAGCAGTTGGTCGGTGATCTTCAGAGACAGAGGAAGGAACTCAGTGTCCAAGTCCAGCAGCTCACAGAAAAGTCTCACAATCTTGTACAACAAATTAGACCTCAGTCCAATTCAGGTACAATTCCTTGTATTATTCTTTATTACTAGTTTTATCTCCTTTTTCTTCAATAAGACTGTAGTTTTTTTTAAGAATTTTATTCTACAATGAACTATAAATTTGTCAGGTACATCAGCTCCTCAGGTTCACCAACCAAAGAAGCGTACTCCGAATTCCTGGCTAGAAACTGATTTAGATTCGGGAATAACGTCTGATCACGGTTTGGATTCTCCAACGAGTCCAGTTCCATGCCCATCGCCACGAGTCAAGCAGAATGGTTTACCCCATTCGCACTACGGCATACCAAACCAATACAAGGAACACCCCTCCTCGAATCGTCAGTCTAATCATCAACAGAGTTATCCGCAATCGGCGCAGAATCACATATCAGCTCTCTCGCCGCAGTTACGAGAACAGATTCAACAGCATCAGCTCAAGCAACAATTACTCAAAGACCAGATGCAGGGCAAAGGTAGTCTGATGCAGGTGAACAATGGACCCATTGCACCTCTTTACGTGAATACGGATTCGAGAGCTTCAGGTACAATCCATTGTTTTGCTTTAAATTGCAACAATAGCAGATCACTGAAATGATTATCAAGCTTTCTTCATTGCTCTGTCGTTTTTTATTTCTATACAGAGGTGAATAAACATGAAGAGAACTTAACGAATGGAACAATCATCTCGGCTCCGGATTACATACCACCACCACCACCACCTCCATTGAACGATGAAACTCTATTGTTAGGAGAGAATTACAGACAGAATGAGGATAATAAATTCGCAGGTAAAGATGGACAAGAACAAATACGATTCGGAGTAAAATACTAAAGACGTGTACATATTGATATTATCGTATGTTAAGGATTGATGCATAATCGAGAGAAGCAAGAAATTAAGACAGTGCGCATCGTAAAGCGTGAGTCTGAAAGGCGGCAACGAGACAGAGGAGACAGGACGGGTAATTTAGGAATACCCTTAACCAACGGTCTTCAAGCACCGGGTGGTGCAAAGAGATTAGGCGAAGAGGATCTTAATGGTTCTCAAAAATTCGAGGTAATAAGTCAAGCTTCTTCTCAGAATTATTTATATCATTGAATGATTTTCTAATCAACATCATTGTCCGTCAGAAGTCCCAGTTGGGTAGGGTGGTCGAAGAATCGCCAATCAATCGCCATGCTCAAAGTACAGTCGAATTGACTGACCTAGATGATATACAATTCCAACGAAGTATGTCTTTGCCAAGAGGCTTCGGTGGTCAACGACAACAGCATCAGCAGCCTGGAATCCATCAACCTCCAGTAGTACCGCCGCCAAGAAGCGATAGCATGCATGCTCTCAGAAGTATGCTAGCTCGACGGAATAAAGTCAGGGTAAGCAATCACAACTACATCAACCGCAAAACAAGTTATCTACATTGTAACAATGATAAACTTGGTAGATAAGTAAAGACAATCACAGGTACCATGAATTTTGTATGCCTACGCCGATAGTTAAATTATCAGACTAATAGAAGAGAGTCAAAACATGTGTTCATTACCCAGAGAAATTGCTAGTTTGGCTTCGCCGCCCTTTTATTTTTCGTCCCTGACATCCAACCCCCTTTCGCTTACGTTGGTTTTATATACTTTTGTTCACCGGCCAAAACAGTTCGAAAGTCAAGATGGCAGCTCTGATAGCACTCTCTCACCGTACACCGAGAGTCCAAGTTCGAGTTCACAAATGGCAATGAGTTCACCAAACTACACGACGAGTAGTCCATCTTACAGTCCCAATCATCCGAATTATTATACTGGACCGCCACAAAGACCAAGCCATCCACCACAATATTATCCTCCGGTTGCTCAGTACAACAAGCAATACGCAGGACCCCGTTCAGCCAAGAGCGAAAATACTCTGGACACGATGAGTCCAGAACTCTTGACGAATTCGAAACCTGAGAACAAATCATTTGGCTCGTCGGGTAACGTCAATGTACCGAGTCCACCGCAGCTCTCACCGGTTTTCAAGAGCGAGGCTGCGAAACAGATTATTAAGGAGATGAGCGAGAAAAAGGTTGAAGGTCCACGGCGGCGTCAAGTCCCACGGGAGAAGAGGCGACACTATACTGTCTCCAGTAGCAAACCTGTCCTCGACTTAGAAGACACTTTTTCCAAGATGGTATTTTAATTTTCCCTTAGCTTCATTTTTTTTTATCACTTCCTTTCACTTTTATGTTCGTCTGATAGTTGCACTCCTTATTGTCTTCGCTCTGTCGACGATTCCGTTATAGATTCTCCGTAAATCTGACGTCAGTGTTTAATTCGGTTTGCGTGTAATAGCACCATAGCTAACGTGTTCTTGTGCATAACAGGGAATGGGCAGGGCCCGTGACGATCTGGACATGGAACGCGCTTTACGACCAAGGATCAATGCCCCTGATGTTGTTAGATCGACTTTGAGTCACAAAGAGCTCAAATACAACGAGAGTACTATTGATCAGCTGTTAGGAACGCCGAATAAAATTGTTATACCTGAACGCTACATTCCTGAGCAGGTTTGTCATCGTGTAATTGTAACTTCGTTTTTCTAGATAATGAAAAATAATACTTAGTGTCTCAACGTCGTTTTTTTTTTACTCTCAGACACCGGAACTAACGGTAGAGGAACAGGAGCAACGATCGAAGAAAGCCGAGGCGATCAGAAAAATGCTTTCAGAAACGGCAGTTACTGCACCGGAAGGGGGTGGTAAGTAAGAATAGAGGAGGAAATGACCCAAAGCAGACAGAGATATTTCAATATCAATCTATATTGCAGATGACAATATTAGCGTAGAAAAGTCGGATACTCTTAAGAGAAAAGTAGTCGAAGAAAAGAGACAGAGGGATCATATACTTCAGCTTAATCAGATTCTAGCGAAACAAGTTATGGAAAAGAGTAAAATGGTAGCAGGTAAGTCAAAAGTATTATTCAAAAAGTACTTATATTCTATTTTTCAGTCGAATACATTTTGCATGATGTTATTGTACGTACGTTTAGTGATGTGATAGCATGATCAATGTTACACGTACTACCGCTTTGATATGTAATACTTCCACATTACGCCCCATCGTCCGATCAATACAATATGCTTTACATGCTGTGTCGCGTCTCTTACTTTTTACAAAATAGTTTTCTGTCGCCAATGCAAAGAACTTTAGATTTACGGGATGATTTTTACCGCGATATTATTTTTAAGCACTTAATCAGTTGGGTCCGAAAAATTTAAAAAACAGAAATCGTCAGGTTGAGAATATACATAACTAATGTTAAATGAGCCTTTATTGGCATTCAAAATTTTTTTTTCTAGACGATAGTAATTTCTCCCGAAAAGCTTTCATCGGCGACTCTAGTTATTCGAGCGTTTTTGTATGTAGTGAGTGTTGTTTGGATTGTTTGTGCTGTGTGTAGGTAACCAGGCGCACTGACTGACATGCTTTCTCCATCCTCCCATGTAGGACACGCACGTCACATTATCAGTTTTTCAGGTTTGTTTACATTTTCTTTCGTTTCTTTCTCTTTTTTTTTTTTTAATCATCGCGCAGCCTCATACCACTGATCCTTGGCTGATCAATGATTCATGTTTTTCTCGGCTGTTATGTTATAACGCGTGACTATTCGATAGAACACGATCCAATCGAGCCCTGAAACTACTAAAAGAAAAAATGTGAGAAAAATAATAGTCAATGGCCTATAATAAGTTGCATTAAAAACGTCGAATTAGTCATTTCGAGTGCTTTGGTAGTTCTAGTGTTAATCATTTTTCTTATTTGACTCTAATGTCTAATGAACAGTACAAGCCCTGGCAACTCTCCCTTTGAAAACGGAATCGAGCATAGACGACGAGGACCTCTCACCCGTGACTCCCCTGCCACTTTATCAGCAAAGAGAAAATTATTACTCATAAGGGAGGCTGCGATAAGAACAATCAATTTCTCTGTATCAAGAGAGCCTTATCAGCACAAACAACGCAACTGCCAACCCGGAACAACAGAGAAACATTTATCCGTCTTCTATTCGACCTTTTCTGCTTTATATTTACGATTGTCTCGTCAGCTCACAATCTCTATACTGCAATCCTGACACTTTTTTTTATTTCATTTGACTATTGTACATAATCATCGATTAATAAACACGATAATAAATAGCTGTCCTTCCGATTGTCAGTCAGGACGTACCAAAACCAGCCAGAAGTAGCGCCCTCCTTAAACTATTAATTCATAAGAGATAAGAGAATTGCTTTCCACGTGTCTATTATTACCCAGTGTAATTGAATCCTTTTGTGCTTGAATTCTGTGTCACACCAGTGATTGCATTATGAAGGCTTTGTTCCACGATCAAGGTAGAGTAAGTTTTGATCTTATCTCCTCGGAATTCCAACCGTGGAATTATTATTATTATATTAATCAGATAATGAGCCTTTAAATCGTGGCAATCATTTATTCAATCTATGTAATTAAATGTGTGTTTATATTGACTTGAGTCCCATTGGGGATAATTAAATCGTAATGTAGTAGAATGTAATATTTCCTCTAATGAATGTTGGAGCTCTTTGGAAGATCGATACTACTCTACCTCGATCGGTCTATACACGAATATATGTAATGCTTTTACGAATTTGTATCATTATTGATAAAGGTACAATAAGGTGTATCAGCCGTGCAATGGATTTAACTGATGCTAAAAAGGCACTTTGATCGCGTCAAACAAATCCGTCAATGGGAAATTGATGATTTAATGATCTGTAAAGTAAGTTCGGCTAATATGCATAATTGAAAGTATTATCTAAACTCATATCGTTCTTTGCGCCTCGAAATTTTTATATAACATCTTCAACTAATTATGCAAGGTATTTTGTATACAAGTAGTATACACGTTTTTTAGCGCTTTCTATAAAGTACAGAGTTTTGCAACAACGAAACAATCGCCTTGCAAAAGTCATTTGCGCTTATTAACTTAAGTCCTTTTACACGGATAAAATGATTAAGATAGATTCTCTTTGAGTATTAAAATCCGTCTGATTATCGTCAAAGGAAGCACTCGTTCAGAAATAAAGTTTGCTACTTTTCCCGATAGGGTAATTCACTTAAAAATCACTTTGTAAATCCCATGGAAAAGACTTTCGTAAACTTTGAGTATGATAAAGAGGACAAATCGACAATATAGAAAGGAAGAAAATAATTAGAAAATCTATATAGCAGACATTCCTCAAATTTAATTACTGCCTCAACTATTCCGATGAAAATTTATGAATATCGTAAATCGATCGAATTGCAGTCCTTACTGTAATTGTTTTATCTTTACTGTAATTACTCACACAATTATCGAATTATAAATGTCCACCTAATCGAGTGTTCAATACACAAAACACAATTTCTTTTCAATGCATTTCACTAATATATTGAAAAATTTATATACATATATTAGATAGTATCACGGGAATTTTGGAAATTAAATCTTGTATTTACGAAACTCATATTAGCCGAACATCACCTTAACATCTTATTCTTTAAGTCAGTCTTTCCCAAATTAGTCCTTCGTAATCATGTCTCATTTTATACGAGAAGGAACTTGTGCCTCGTACGTTAAATTATATTATAAAATTAAATACTAAATTTCACCTTCATGTTACAAGCAAATTCTTATATAACAATTTCATGATTAGTGACACAGATGCGGACTTTTGGAATCACTGATTCGGACGTACTAGCAAGAGTGCATGCAGAACAAGAACACTATTGTGAAATAAAATAGAGTGTAAAGAATAGGTAATGCATATACATATTACATGTGTACACCGGATTTAGAAACGCTCGTTGTAGAAGCGTTTTCTATCAGTTGTTCGACAAGATTGAATCTGAAACAATTTACACTTTTCGAAGATCTGTGTCATTTTATACTGAGAAAAGTATTTAATATTAACACTGACTACTACGTCATCCATATGTGACTGAAGCATTTCGTCGGGCAATTGGCAAAAATTTACAAGCAGTTCCAGAAGAATTTTACAGATTATTCAGATTAAATTAGTCAATCGTAATACAAGTATTTTGTATTAATTCGTGGTATTCAAAATTGAGGATTTCGTAGGTGATGAAAGTGTTAATCAATGAAATGTGCAGTGAATACTTTTCTCGTATACGTATTGTGTATTTGTATACATATATCATCAGCAATTCAGGAATCGGCATAGACCTCAAAAGTGTATCAGATTCTCGATCTTCAATCGTAGGTTGTAATACATACATTGCATAAATGTGCAACAATTCAGATTTATACAAATAACATGGTATTACAGAATTTCACATCAAGTACGAATCCATCCTTGGAAATTTTTCAAGTTTTGTGTTCCACTCGCAACGATTCCTCTCTAACGCAACACGACCCAAAAAACACATTCCTCGAAGTCTTAATCCAAATAATAACCCGAATATTTCCTTAACCCTTTGTAGTCTTATATCGAATTGAAATAGATATTACCAATCATCAGAACTAATTCTATATCACCATGTATTTCAATTATTATGCAGATACGCAGCATAATACATATATATGTATTCAATGTTAACCTATGTAAAATATATTAGCATAAATATGTAAAGTAATTTATAGCGAGAGTATTGCATAAAGACAATGTTGCATGGTTATTCACGAATGGAACATAGTCACTGCAAGAATATCTTCGACCGCAAAGGGTTAATCAGGTACTCTAATTTTTGACGAATCAAGGAGAATTATAGGTGACGTAAATCGAAGAAATCCTTGATTCTGTCAATTTAATTTTGAAGACTACTCCAACAGGATAATACAGTGGGACGAGAGGAACTGTGCCAAATTAGATGGTAGAATGCGACCTCGCTTGAAAGAAGCTCAAAAGAAGCTTTTGTCAATTAAGAACCGCGTTCAAAACCAAGAGCGAGGAACTACTACTACTACTACTACTAAATTATTGCACTCTGCACAAAGATGTACCACCCTTAAAAATCTCACTAAATGGCCCTATATGTAAAATAAGTGGCACTTACATATATGTATACACACATACATATACAGACATACATTTCGAGAAACGGTATCTCGTTAATCACCGTAATCAAGGCTAAAACTATGGGTTGAGCGGCCGACACTGTGCATTTTGCCCGACAGCACATGGTGTTAAGTAAGAATTTTTTATAACGATTACTAGTGTATGATATTAATGTACGATAGGATAGCGAGTTCTTCCGCGGAGGGTAAAGCTCGATTGATGCTTCGACTTTGCACGATCCTATCCGTAAGGTTCCTGTTTGCGTTTAGCGATGAGAATAAGTGTCGGTGGAAACAGATGAATTGGATCGTCAAAGTCAAGTATGAACACTATTATTATAAAGAACTACTACGAAAACAAGAACTGTTATTGTTATATCGATAAAATAAAATCCATATTATGAAACAGCCCTTTTTTCAATTCCACTCCCAATATTTGTAAGTTTATTTTTTAGAAATTAAACTGTTTCTAATTTTTCTAATTCGGTTGAAGATCTTTAAATTCTTAAGAGATCCTTTCTGTGTCAACAGATTCTACCTTAGAAGTTTTTGCTATGTTCAATTCGAAATCATAAATTTTTACTACATTTTTTACATTTCTTGAGTATTATGGCAAACTTTGGACATTATTAAAATGGGAATACGGTAATTTGATGTACGTTTTATTGCACAGTTGTTGAACGAA
This sequence comes from Trypoxylon attenuatum, assembly GCA_963989405.1. Lineage (NCBI taxonomy): Eukaryota > Metazoa > Arthropoda > Insecta > Hymenoptera > Crabronidae > Trypoxylon > Trypoxylon attenuatum. The sequence continues at coordinate 12,886,060 of OZ022490.1, read as the reverse complement.
TGAACTATGTTAATTTTGAAAGAATAGCGAAATATAAAGATCCAAGGATGAAACGCTGATTCTGAGTGTGCAGCGAGATCAAGGAACTGAAAGGCATTTCGTGGATCAAAAATAGTTGGAACAGGAATGCACTTGACAGGATCAGAACTTGACTTCGGACCATTCGTTCCAGTCCGTGAAAAAGAAGGCGTTAAGTTGATTTTAAAATAACCCTTTCAGAAACCTGTACACATCTCAAACAACGTCATGAAACTGGAGATAGCAGCAAAAATCTGTGAAAATTTTCGATGATCAAACAGTTCAACCGAACCTTGAAATTTGCGAAGTGCGAATATTTGAGTAATGATAAGAACTACACTATCCAAATATGAAAGCATTTCAAGGTAAACTAGCCAAAAAATCACAGAATTGTAAATAAGTAAGAAATAAATATCGGAATTAGTTTATGGAACGATTCTTCCAACATAAACTATATACATATGATTCATATATTGTACAGAGTAATCAAAGCAGAAATTAAATATATACATAATTATGCATTTCTATACGATGGTATCTGATTAAAGATAAGGAACTCCAATATCGAAATTGAAAGGCAAATGTCCTGAGTCGAAGATTCCTAATTACCGTAAGATATGTCAAGAAAATTAAATACTCATGTTACACGTGTAACATCTGAGTATACTATCCATCGCATATGCGAGTAAATTAAGAGTACTTATTCGCGTAATTTCTGACCTTGGCGAAACCAGGTGTTCAATTCGCGAATCGATCCCTCGGTAAGAAAGTGATAAAAACAATGATCTGTGTCATACTCTATGGTACAAGATTACATAATTATTTGAAAAACGGCCCGAAACTTTGTGTCTTCCAATAGCGAAAGAATGAATGAGAATAAAATAATATTATTATAATTGGAATGTAACATAAGAAGATTGAAAATTGAAAAATGAGATTCAGCGATGGGACAAGAACAGCTTGATGAATCAGAAGTCGACGATCCCAGAGAGAACAGCATCCATGATAAAGATTTACGCTATATCTATATATACATATAGATATTATAATGAATACGTAAAGGTTCGCTCTCATCCGAGCCCATAAATCATTCTCAACCCACGATACCAAAAACCAGAACGGCATCTCCGTTATAATAACTTACAGTTATAGCAACGTAACCACAAATTATTGATATTACATTAACAGAATCCTCAGAAAAACAAGTTTGAAGCTATTGAACAATTGTATATTCGGTTAATTCGACTATTAGTAGCGATGTTATGAATGAAATTAGTTAGGCTTTCTGGGAAAAGGCGTTCACCATTCTGTGAAAGAGCCCAAGATCGATGAATCAAGAGAAGGGTGGTGTGCAAAAGGGAAAAAAGGTTGCAAAAAGAAAGAAGAGAAGTGTCTCGAAGAGAAAAGAGACACAGAGGAAACAACAAAGGGAAAATCTGACAATGTGAAGTCGATGACAGATCGTAGTCCCGTCGGAGGATTGTTAAGGATAAGTTGGTGGTCTTTGCGCGAAGGTGAAAGAGGCGAAGAGGGTCGTCGAACCAGCCAATCGTGCGGCGGCCTCTGCACCTGAATTCTAATGAGGCCCATCTGGGTATATATGAGCTTAGCCTGGGACTCAGCTGCGATTTTTCTGAGGTATCCGGTCACCGTGAAGGTGAGTCTTTTTGTCTCTTTGCTCGTTACTCCTTTTCTCCATTCTATCCTTTTTTTCGTGACTTCTACTTATCTTCATATTTACTCGAGTGTCTAGCTTAAGTTATGATTCCATTTTCCAAGAATTGTAAAAGCTTCTTATCATTTTCACATTAGGTGCTACATCGTTCGCAATGACCAAAGCACAGTTCTTTTTTTATTTATTAAAAAAATCCTTTTGAACGTATTCATTATGGAACAAGTTTGATTCAAGTGGCAGTTAGTGCAAAATTAATTAGTGCAAATTTACATTTTGAATAACTATTAACACCGAGAAAATCATGTCACCATTAATGGGATAAACAGCATCAAAGGATTATAGAGTACTACCATTAGTTGCAATTAGTTGTTTTCATTGAAGTGCGGTTCATAGTATTACAGAGATTCCTTGCGAGTTTAATGAAAGTGCTGACTATAGACCTCGAGTGGAACGATAAGATTATCCGCGAAAAAGCGTGACCAACTGGAACAGGATGATTTCTTTTGCGAGTACTAACTGGAGAGAACATTTGTCTGCTGTTTCCTCGCTCTCATAAAAACGATATCCTTCCTAACGACATAAAACGAAAACACTATATATTGTCACTTTCCACGAAGATAGTTTGTTCCGAGAACCATTTCTCTTGAATTTACACTGGTAATGTCTTCCCTTGTTTTCTCGTAATCAGCAGTATGTACTACGCTCGCATCACATTTAGATAGACTTTAGATAACAATATAATCGTTACGCAGGAAATATTTCGTTAATATAAATTTGTTAACATCTTCTTTAGAAAGCACGAAAATTGTATGGAAAATTAGAGTGCAGTCATTCGTCTAGAAAATTTGAAGTTTTTTGACAGAAATAAAATCATTGTGTAAGGGAAGAATAATAGTTAATCTCTATCTTTGACCGAGTATATTCACTACTCCATATTAACGATAAATAATCGGTAGGAATGGCATCGATTCAGTACAAAATATTATCGCCAATTAAACAATTATACAAATTTAATAACGAAGATCCAATTGGTAATATCAGAGGCGAAGGAAGACTGAAAAAGTCTATTTTTTTTTTATTAGAGAAATGATTATTTAGTGGAACGTTGTTCCCTTTTTTACAATATATCTTTTTTAAGATATTTCTAAATAATATTTCTTATAGGAAATGTGTGAAAGGTCGTAGGGGTTAAACCAAGGAAAAATATTAAGCAAATCGTAAAACTGAACAGTGGAATCTCATCGCAATCTCTGACATGTCTCTCTTCTTTTCTTTGCTCCTCATCTCGCCGAATGGGACGCAAAGTCCTTTTGGTTGCCCTTGTCTCTTTCGGTGCGAGTCCTCAAGGCGAAGGTGACTCGAAACGACACATCGTCTGGCACGAGTTGCGAACGCTCGCGGTGTAACGCCTTATTTCCTTCATTTCACAAAAACCACCTCTCCGGATTTTCACCGTTACCAGTTCAGCTTCAGCCTCGTCTTCACCGTTACTCCAAAGGGAAATAACAGAATCACTCGACTCGTGGTACATTTTAACCCTGAGTTTCCGCGAAACACCACTGTTTTAATCGAACAATTCACGCAAATTCCTTAGAAGGAATTTGGAATGTGATAAAAGATTTGATAAAAGACAATTCGAAATGTAAACAGAAATATTTCATTATTAGTATTTTTGGATCCGTTTATAATATTTGATTAATTGTTAGAAAAGTCACGATTCACGTCAGGTGCATCGATCGGTGCAGTGTATCAACTGCCAAGTGATCAAGGCACGCAAAAAAACGGGGTAAAGATTGTTTGCATTCGCGAGAGTAACGAAGAGAATAATAATCGAGAGGAATCAGATGCAATTCGCATTCTAACTGACGCATCAAAAGTAGCCCTGGATTCAACTACCGGAATCTTTGTTTCATTTCCGTGAAGATACCATTGTTTGGTTCTTGTTATTGCAAAGAGGAATTGTCGAATTTCAAGGACGGTCCTTGATCTTCCGCTTACGTTCTTCGTCTCTCATCTAGTACTCGTCAACTCAATTGTCATTCTACTGTCGTTCCCTTCTTGGCATCTTGGTCAGAAAAATCCTTCGAACGTGGTCGCGAAATACTAATATCACATGTGAGATTCCGTTCAACAGTTACGTTGTTCTTTATCCACTGGCCGAGAAATTATTTCCAGAAGCATTTTCCAAAGTATCTTAATTAGTTAAACTTAATAGCCCATGTTAATTAACTTAGGGAACTAGAGCATTCGTTACCATTTCGTTCGAAGCAACGAATTAGCATATAACGGGTGATCAAAGAATTATGAGCACATAGAGAAAGTACTGATTCTCCTTCTTTAACACTTATATTCAATTTCATATTTTAATTCTGTATCCATTGAAGTTCTAAGTTAAAAAATTAATTGATAATATTATATTAACTCAAGCGAACAACGATAAAAATTAGTTTGCCGGTAGTATTGAAGGAGTATTAATAGTTTTGTTTATGCGATAAATGGCCAGGTTATCTGGTTTCTCGAAAACCGGCAGCTATATATTATTCCCCCGATCGTTCGATGCAAGGAGACGCTCCTTGATTGTACGATCGAACGGTTCTTCAGACACTTGGTGTTCCTCGATTAATCCAGACGTGTCGACGCTCGCAACTGCTCATTGACAGGCATCGTTATTCGAACGACGAACTTCTGTCTCGGTAGTTAAATTTTGCAATTAGTGAAAGTGTATTGACGATACAAATTATTAGTGAATATTAATTAATTCGTTTCGCACGCATAGTGTTGTGGATGCTATATCTAAGATTTTTTAAATAAAATTAAAGTGTATAATCAAGCAAAAGAAAATTTGAAGTTTGCATTTACACGTATAAGCATTGGTAAGTTTAGTAAAAATCATTCTATATGAAACAAATACACTTTACTCGTGCTCTTTTGATACAGCCATATAAATGTGTAAATATGAGAAATATCAAGGTGTTTAAAATCTGTGTGACTGCATTTCTAACTTTCTTTCACTATTAAACGTTATAAAACGAAAGAAAATGTAATCGCAGGAATGAACTATAAAAATGTCTTAATTGCCTTTAAATTTCTTCTAGCCCCAAAAATGACGCCCGGCAAGCTTCTCTTTACCCTTCCCCTACTCTTCGCTTTCCTTGCTCACGCATCAGGTAAGTCTCCGATAAGATATTAGTACATATTAAAAAAATATCAAAAAATCCTATTACCCATTACATCTTTGTGCAAAAGAGATATCAGTACAAGTCTGAAGATAACGTTTGTCACTATGACTACAAAAATATTGCGATTATAGTTCATTCAATTGATTTGCTATTCGAACGATAATACATAACACTCGGAATTCTGCTTGTTATCTAATTACATGCAATATCTTATTATTGTGCAATATTGTTCTCCTTAGTAATAATATAATTTTTAATAAATTTTTAGGAAATCAACCGGGAAGAATAGTCTGCTACTTCAGTAATTGGGCGGTCTACCGTCCAGATATTGGTAGCTATGGTGTCGATGACGTACCCGGGGATCTTTGCACTCACATCATCTACTCATTCATCGGGGTCAGCAATGTAACTTGGGAAGTATTAGTCCTCGACCCAGAGTTGGATGTCGACCAGGGCAACTTTAAAGCTTTCAATAATCTCAGAACCAAATATCCACACTTAAAGAGTGCGGTAGCTGTTGGTGGATGGGGAGAAGGTGGTAGAAAGTACAGCCACTTGGTCGACGTAAAGTCAAGACGCGACAGTTTCATTAAGAGCGTTGTTGGTAAGTCACTATCAATCTTACAGGTGTTATCGTGATAGGAAAGAGCACGAATAATACAGGAGAAATTCTTAAATAACTGATGAGCAATTTTTATTTCTCAATAGCCTTCATGCATCAATATGGATTCGACGGGTTCGATCTCGACTGGGAATACCCAGGAGCAAGCGACAGAGGTGGCAAGATGAGCGACAAAAATAATTTCCTTTTCTTCGTCCAAGAATTGCGACGTGCATTTAACAAAGAGAAGAAAGGATGGGAAATTACTATGGCTGTGCCTATGGCGAAATTCCGTCTGGATGAAGGATATCACGTACCAGAATTATGCCAGTAAGAGATGAACCAAGTAGTATAAAATATATTAACTTAAGTAACTTAAGGTACAAGAAAATTTCATATCTTTTTTTTATAGGGAACTCGATGCTGTTCACGTAATGTCTTATGATCTTCGTGGCAACTGGGCCGGATTTGCCGATGTACACAGTCCACTGTACCCAAGGAAACACGACCAATGGGCGTATCAAAAATTGAACGTGGTAAGTGTTTTTTTCTTCGAATTGGAAATAATTGTAGTTTGGACTATTTTCGGATACATAATAATCTGAACTCTTATTTCCAGCGCGACGGTCTGCAATTGTGGGAAGACAAAGGCTGCCCAGCGAAGAAACTCATTGTTGGAATTCCATTGTACGGACGTACGTTTACCCTTAGTCAAGGTAACAATAACTACGAACCTGGTACATACATTAATAAGGAAGCTGGAGGCGGAGAACCTGGTGAATACACTCAAGCCAAAGGTTTCCTTGCTTACTACGAGGTAAGATGATTTTCAAATGACACGTTAAATCAAGCAATTGCATTAAAACAAATGTGAAATAATTCACATTTATTTCAGATTTGTGCGAGACTCCAAAAAGGTACAGAGTGGACCGAGAAGTACGACAGTGTTGGCGAATGCCCCTATATGTACAAACGTAAGTGATCACATCGAAATATTTCGAATATATGTACTAGCAATATAATATACATGTATATGTATAATAATTCCTATGTGATATGTTAATTCAGCAACCCAGTGGGTAGGTTACGAAAACCCACATAGCGTACAAATCAAGGCTAACTTCATCAAGGCCAACAAGTATGGAGGTGCTATGGTTTGGGCCATTGATATGGATGACTTCAAAGGTGTTTGCGGCGACCGTAATCCTCTCATGAACGTCATTAAGCGAGAACTGGACGGATACGTTGTACCGGAGAAGGATTATCAAACCACTCCCACGGTATAAAGTTACTTTGAATGTTATACTTATAGTACTAAATAATTCTCAAGACAGTACGAATAGTCCAGAAGGCAAAACAATGAACGAAATGGTACAAATTACTATTTTATATAATTAAATTATAGCCTGATTGGGCGAAACCACCATCAACACCGTCATCCGATGGAATCAACCCCGATCCGACATGGACAAGTCCAGAACCTAACAAACCAACAACGCCGAACACGACTCCCACCAATCCGGGAACTCGCCCACCAATTGACGATAACAATATTGACAACGTTCAATGCGAAAATAACGAGTTCATCGCATCGAAAAAATGTGATGTGGTATGTAAAGATATTTATTGTATATATTTTTAATTTGCTATTCAATATCAGCCTCTAATCAATTAATATAAGTATATCGAGGATGTTAAATACGATTTAATTAACAATTTTGCAAAACTAGCCGAGTTATTCATAAGATTTTCTTTATGCTTTTAATCGTTTCGCGTATATATTATTATTATTATCGTTGTTGTTTTAGTACTACCGATGTGACAATGGAAGACCAAAGATGTTCCAGTGCGCGGCTGGTCTAATATTCAATGTTCAAATGCAAATCTGTGACTGGCCGGCCAACGCGGATCGTCCAGAATGTAGATCTTAAAACGTTAAAGTGTCTTTGAACTATGTACTCATTTAACGTGAACTGATAGACTAAAAAATACAGTTTTATGGTGAGTCTGTCGCGAAAACACAAGAAGCGAACTATTCCGTCTTTCTTGGACGACAGGTTGCAATGTGCGCGTGTGGTGTGTGATACGCAGTCCTACGATTATATATTTATCAAATAGTAAAGCATCGTCGTTTCATATTGTAGTGTATCACAATCATGCTCGTAAAGTATTTTCGTAGATAATACACAATAAACTTTATATCATATACATAAGATTTGTGTTTATCATTACTGTAGCCCGGACTCTATTAAAAGAATATTATTCGTCGTGCGAATAATTTCTTTGTACATTTTTCAGTCAGATAAATTTGACGGAAGTTAGATCAACTCGTTACAACAGTTACGATCATTGCAAAAAAGAAATGATAGAGGAAGTATAATGTAGAAAAATGTGTAATAAGCATAAGTAGTCATAAACTATTCATAATTATTACATCGTGGGTGCAACGTTAGATGCTAACCGTTTTCAATAGATATGCGACTACATATTTTCCAATGTACGCCAATGCAGCCGTTCACGATCCGAAAACCCAACGATTAGAACGAGTTCATTTTAGAATAAAATTGCACAATCAATCATTTTATACCGTCAAATCACACTGACGAAATATGATAGCATATACATATACGTAACCATAAAAGTAAATAGGTACATGTATTACGTACTCACGTGCATACTTCATGAGGTGCGACGTACAAGTTCGCAGAAAGCTAGTAGAAATTTCGTTGCTTGCTCACTCTTAACATCAGCGAAGTGTGTCTCTGTCTGTCTCATTTGACGCTTGCACGAAAACCCATTGTCTATCCTTTTTACGAGCGCGCACTACATATGTATGTGTATCTATCTCACGACTTCGCTTAACCGGCAGCGTGCGTTACTCGCGAGACGGCTGGTTTTTTCCAGTCAACGTTTGTTCAAGCTGACGAATACTAATTCTGATAACTCGGAAGTAGAACAAAACTCATAATATCACTCGCGACACAAAACACCACTTTTTAACACTATTATCACAAATTTTCCGAAGCACTAACGCGGAGCTGTTAACAGCACAAAACTTGGCGGCGCGTCGTACTGTGGTGACTAGTGAGCAACTTCAGGGGATACTGTACTGTTACTCACTCTGAAGATAGTTTCGAATGCTCTGATCTGAATTACCGATAGTGTAAAAAAATGGAGACATTTTGTGCTGCCCTCTGCGATTTTGAACGGGGGATGTCGGTATTTCAGAACGTCAAAGCCTTTTATTGCCTATATGTCAACAAAGCTTCGAAACACTTCGAAATCATTCGAAATTCGCGAAATCTTTCAATGTACATATTCTTTGCAAGTGGTGGCTTACACCGCGATAACGGGGATATCAACGTGTCTCCTTCCATCGACCATTGAAAAAAGCAAAAATCAAGCCAGAACAGGTTCAAAATCCAATTCAAATCGCTTCTGTTAAGATAGCGATAACTTGTTCTTTGGAACGCAGTAAATTTCTGAGGTTAAGAAAGTTCTGCAAGTGAAAATGCCGCAAGGAAGACGAAAACAACCGTTCAGCGGTAAAGCAAAAAGGCAGCAATTGCAGGCGAAGAAGCAACGTCAAAATCCAACCATATTGAGTAAGTTGTCATCATCGGAATAAAGAAAAATTATTATTCAATTTTTCGATCTTGTTCTCTATCTTACACATAAGCTTTTTCCCATAGCTGGTGGACATAGCAAAGACGACGATGAACGTTCTAATAACGACGAAGAAATGGACTATGAAACTAATATACAAAAAATTAACAAGCAGCCAAAGGACCATAATCCCACGAGGAATAGGTATACGCTACAATTTTTTCAAGAAAGTAAGCAAGAGCTTTTGAGGAGAAAGGAACTTGCGAGATGCACCCTAGAGCCAGTACCCTTAGAAAAGCAAGAAGTCTCCGATGATTATTTTCCACCTGGCGTGGACATGCCCAAGAGACCGCCATGGGATTATAATATGAGCAAACAGCAATTGGAACTCAGAGAACAAGCATACTTTACTGTGAGTTATAATCCATTAAATTTTCATAATATTCTTTTTTTACAAATTTATTTATCAATATTATTGTTTTTCATTTAATATTCCATAAATTTGTTCATTGATTTTTCCTTGAATTCCAGGAGTACTTAAAAGAAATGCACAAGTTAAGTAGCATCAGTTATTTTGAATTAAATTTGGAAACCTGGCGGCAGCTGTGGAGAGTATTAGAGATGTCCGATATGTTGTTAATTATTGTTGATATAAGATATCCCGTTTGTATGTTTCCACCATATTTATACGATCATGTTGTTAACGAACGCCAAAAAGATATGATATTAGTGCTAAATAAAGTAGATTTAGCACCACCAGCCCTAGTCGTTGCATGGAAGAATTACTTTCAAACTGTATATCCAAAATTACATGTCTTAATGTTCACTTCGTACCCGACCTACAATCTTCGCGGCAACACAAACGAAACGGAAGGTATAAAGAAACGTCGTCGTCGTGGCAAACTAAAAATGGCAGCCGAAGGCGCTCAAGTATTATTGGATACTTGCAAGGAGATCGTTGGTGATAAAGTTGACTTGGATTCTTGGCAAACGAAAATCCACGAGGAAATGCACACGGAATTCGATATGGATGATACTGCAAAGCCGGAGAACGTTATTATAGAAAAAGAAGATACTAGTTATTTTGAACACGAGCGATACAAAAATGGAATTCTGACTATTGGTTGTATCGGAACACCGAATGTTGGAAAATCATCATTAATGAACGCATTAATGGGTAAGATAAATAATAAATAAAATTTTCGTTACATCAGGAAGCAATCTTTATAAATACTTTTTCAGGAAGAAAGGTTGTAAGTGTATCGCGTACCCCAGGCCACACAAAGCATTTTCAGACAATCTACTTAACGAAGACAGTTTGTCTGTGCGATTGTCCTGGTCTAGTTTTTCCATCTACGGTTCCAAAACAACTACAAATTCTCATGGGGTCGTTTCCTATCGCCCAAGTTCGCGAACCATATACAACGATAAAATTCTTAGCAGAAAGATTGGATATGCCAAAAGTATTAGCTCTGAAACATCCGGAAAATGACGATACCTGGTCAGCGAGAGACATTTGCGATGCCTGGGCTGCGAAGCGAAATTACGTTACAGCACGCACCGCTAGATATGACACTTACAGAGCAGCAAATTCATTACTGAGAATGGCACTCGAAGGAAAATTGTGTATATATCTTTACCCGCCGGGATGGATCGTTAATAAAGGTGATGATTCTCATCATTATTCTTGTATCAAGTAATTGTTGAACTTCAATTACGTGACATTGTTCTCTGATTTTAGAAAAATGGGAAAATCACCGGGAAGTTGAGACAGTGAGATGGATACAAGCTAGGAATAAAGCAGAAAATGTTGGAGACTCTGATCTCGCAGGATATAAAAAGATAGAATCTTCATCGGAGGATGAAGAGTACGAGGAAAATGAAAGAGACACTCGAACAAGTCAAAAAGCCTCAAAGGATGATGAAAGCAATACTGATTCTGATGATGAGACCAGTGATGGATCCGAGATTCCGGCAGTAGTTAACAAATTTGCAGCCTTATCTGGAAAAGTCTAACACAGCTTATTATGTTGAAAATATTCTTTTCGTGTATTTATTATAGTTTTTTATTAATTTCTAAATACATACCCTCCACGTGAACGTACTATACACATATTTACAGCTATGAAAACAAAATTCAACATTGCTACGTTCCTACTACGGAATACCACGTAGATAAAAACGCTAATGACACAAGTAAACTATCGATTTGGTTCTACCACTTTATTTCTCTAACTCTGAATCGGTTGATCGTGTACCTATATGTTTCGATTTGCTATGATTTTCATTGGTCCACTATGCGATACCTGCGTAGTAAAAGTGATTGTTGTGTACATACATGTACAGAAAGTCAACTCCGTTGGTGCGTTGAATACTATTCGAAGGAAGATCTTCTAATAAGCCAATTAGATTATAATAATTATATAGATGTTAAACAATCGATTTTTAAGGCCTATAAAATCTGTATGACAGAGTGCGAACAAAACGATATGTTGAGTCGAAAAATATTTTTCTTCTATTTTCCGATATACAGATATATTTCTTGTACTATGCGTCTTCCGTCAACGATATAATCCTCGCAATTATCCCTCCAATGATTGATCAGTGACAGAAGTATACTTGCACTTGAGATTAACAGTTGTAATATTTTAAAATTCTATGCACAAGAATAGCGACAACATGGTCACATTCAATAACTCCATTATCAAAATAGTATTTTCTATGTCCTAAGTAAATGCATATAGGTACAACTTGAATGTTGAGCATTCAGCTCTTAAGCCCCCAGCATCTTTTTCACGGAATATCCAGGGAACGCGTAGAAGAATAAGAGTACGAGTATTATTAAACCAATTGCAACGAAGGCTTTTAGAATCGCCCACTTATAATTATGCCAAACGATGTACTTGATAGATTTTAAAGGATTCAGGAACCACATGAAGGAAGCATCAGGCCGACTGCAAAAAAGGATAATTTTCTTATTTTTTCATCACTGTAAAGAGTTATTGGTAATATTAGGTATTTCTATTACATGCTTGTTTAATAATCCAAATACGATTTAATCAATGTTAAAGAGAGATAAATATTATAAAGCGTTTATGAATAAAAAGTTCCTCATACTTAGGTTTATCCAGTGGATCTGGTTCGTTCCTTCCATATCCCGCAGGATTCTTTTCCGCCTCCTCTTTCGTTAATAAATGAAATTCTGCTTCCACTTTACCCTAAATATACCGATAATTATAATAAATTCGCAATGAGTTGTACATACATGTAATATAATACTCAAACGAATTATATTCTTAGTCACCGTTAGTTCCATGTCTTCGTTCTCTTTCTTTACGTAAAACGGCCACCATCCCTTGATGCGTTTCTGCTTGAATATATTTACCATCGGCACGAAACCATCGGTCTTCAACATACTAAGAGTGCAAAGCTTGCTATTTTTGGCACCTCTAGGGAAACGATTCAAATCCAAAGTAATTGCGCCTAAAAAGTCATCTGCCGAGAAGTGATCGGCATCCCAAACCTAGAAGAAGATATTTGTTTGAACTTTTTAATCAGTGCGCGAAGAAGAAATATAATCTTTCATAATTCTACGCAGTCTTATATATATACCTGTAATTCTAAACGCGCCGGAATCTTGCACTCAGTTTCATCCCAACTAAAAAGACTTTCCTTTCGATTGATAACTATCTTTTCTTCAGCTACAAGATAATCGAAGGGAAAGATAAAACGCCAATTAAAGTTTCCTTCGCCTGTTAGAGATCTATAGTGAATGTCAGTTGACTGACAGTCTTCCGGTCCCTTGAGCCATCTGTAAAATAATATGGAATATTTATTACTGTAATTAGAAAATGAATTCTTAGCAGAAGATACAATTTTAATTTTGCATAAATTACTCTTCGCACGATTCTTACCCTTTTACATAAATGTCACTCATTTTTTCTCCGGTGAAAAAAGCATCGTCTTCCAAAACAACGTCGTCAGTGTTCCAAATGATGACTCGGAGTTCGTAGCTCTTTGGTTTCCTTGGAGAAATATCGATCGATGGTCCAGGTGATGGCATGTCCATAGGAAACATGTCAACCCACATTTCCAATTTTCCTTGTTCGATTCCAGGCTTCTCAGGATTATAAAGTGGTCGTGTTTCTACGTGTTCCGGAACCAAAGCACAACCAATGCGTGGAAAAGCACACCATTGATGAAGTACAGCAAGGGCAAGATGTTCTTCCATAACTATATTTATACAAAATATAGTTTTAGTAATTGTAATTGATTTTGTTACGAGTCGTCATGTTTATGATATATAATACCTTTACTGTGAACATAGAATTCCATTTCTTCGTTGCACAATGAGAATGTCTTTCTGCCGATAGTTACGCGACCTGGAGAGTACACTGGACCATCGACCTTTCCCTCTTTACACAATTTTGATAAAATTTGAGTCGGTTTCATTGCATCTCTCCATTTATTATATCCAGATCTACGATAATAATAAACATGTAGTTAAAACCGTGGATTTAATTTGACAAGTACCATTTTTCAATGTACTCACTCGTCATATTTTTTGGGAAGACCGGAAGTTGCCCGATGTCGGCTGTAGAACCGATTTTCAAGATCTATTTTAGTTTCACCGATCATGTCATCCGAACCAACCAAGTCCCAATCGAGAACTTGTACAGTCAATAGAGAGTCTTGTGGGAAAGTAGCTTCTATTTCGAAGCACCTTATAATTCGATACAATGAGAATATTGCTCGATACTTATCCAACAATTATTAGCAAACAAAACATGTACACACTTGCCAAAAACAGGATTGAGTTGTTTGGAGACATAATTTTCTTTGTCACTGATCCTCTTTCCTCCTAATTGCAGGACGACGTAAGGATCAGCCTTGCCATTTAGATCGCATGGATGAAGATCGTTGGCCTTAACGATGTAAACTCTTACCAAAACGTGTATTGGTTCATTGGATGGTACACCTTGAAAAAAACCATATTGCGGATCGAAACCCATTATCGTATGGTCGATCAAATCTTTAGGCAGTGGCCACTTGTAAACCTTCAACGCGCCTTTAAAGCTGCCAACTATTCTAGACTCATCTTCCGGTTCGTCGCTGGTCTTCTTGCCGCGATATAACTCGAAAGTATGCAACCATTCTTTGAATTGCTCGAATTCAGGCTGCGCTTCTAGCTCGTTCGGATAAATTTTCAGCAATGCGGTTTTTGGATACTTTCGTACAACTTGTTTTGGACTCAACCTCGAGACAAACCTAGAGGCGTTTGCTGGTGATTTTAGACCGAAGAGCTTTTTTCCACCTTGCACACCTGGACTTTTTTCTCCTGCGGTATTTGCTTGATTTTGATTCAGGGCCTCTTCAAGGAACAGCGGTAAAGTTCCATTCGAATGACTTTGGAACATTGATTTTTCTTTACGCAACTCTTTGTTCTCTTCGATCATTACTTCCACCGATGCGAAGTACTTGGTCCACCAATCTTGACAGCCATCACCGTCTTCGAAAGAACTGAAATCGCCTGAGCAGGAGAAATCAAAATTATTGATAACTGTTTAGAGAAATGTCGAATTATTCAGTTAGGATTCTTACCCAAACTATTATCAGTAACCAAGCTCTGCTTCCTTCGCATATTTTGTTCTGTCTTGTTATCCTTCTTCATCAGCCATCCGTAATCCAAACCCAAAGTGATAATAGTATCCCCATTACTCGCTTCCAGATCTATAAGTGATTCCGACAAAGAACTTGGTTGGCATTTTCCTTTCGATGACTCGGTGGCTGTAATTTACGAAAATGAAATTTGATATTCCTCAAGAAAAGATTAAGAATAAATATCTGCAAAAGTTGTACTCTTACCTGTCGACTGGAGTTGGTACAAATTCTTCTTCCTGTCCTCAGCATCCTTTGCTCTCTTGGTTTGTGGAAAGTACATGTATTTGTGAATAGAGTTGATTGTATGAGTACCGACCAAAGTATATCGACCGAAACTTCGACAATCCACTGCTCTGATAGTTAATGGTGGCCGGTAAAGTTCTTGTTCCGGTAGCTCAAGTTCGAGAAATTTAATCGGAGTATTGAAATTCGGATTCTTCTTTGCGTTTGCAATAACGGATGAATATAAAATATGCCCAGCGCATTCCACATCTACTCTGGGCTTATCCACTGTGAGAAGATGTACCCTTTTCAGGTCTCTTAAGCCCCAAAACAGCACTTCGATCCTGTGACACGAAAATTATGATTTTTAAATGATACCATTTATAACCGTACGGAGAATAATTATTATCGATGGAATAAATGTGAAATAAAAATATATATCGGACCTATATCTAGCCAACGTTGGACGAATGCCAATTGGAACGGGAAGTATGGGACCTTGATCTTGTAGAGGCAAGGGTGTTTGGTAAGTCATATCCTTAGGATCAGGTAAGCTTGGAAATCCATAGTCCTTTGTTGAAGGATGCTCCAACAGTTCAAACACCGCTAAGAGTTCACCGGCCCTCGAAGCTCCTCTTGTCACGTCATACCACTCGAGAGAGGGTGGAAATTGAGGTGGTACATATGGCTCCGCTGCTAGCTTTACATGTGGTTTGGCAACTGCACGACCAATGTATTCAGACTTGCCCTAGAACCCCCATTCACTCTTAACCATCTTCACTATAATATATTTTTCAGAGTTTTATCAACTTTGAACATTTTAAGAGAGACAGTATCAATGTGATTATTGTCTGACTGTTTCTCAGTCTCGTGCTATGATAAAAAAGGTACATCTAGTAAAAGGAATTCATGTGCAGTGATAATTCAAAATAGTTTTTTCAAGATAATTGTATTGCAGGAAAAGACATATTCCACTTACAATCTTGATTTGAAAGTGAGTGGTAGAAAGAGGGGATAGAATGGTATTTTTAAAGAATATCGAAGTATGTGGGTTATAAACATTTACGATTTGGTGCTTATACACATAATTGTTCGAGAGTTTTGTTCCAATGAATAGTTTGATTTTGTTCTAATGTCTACAGGAAAATAATTATGGATGATCCTATAATAGAAAGGTGAGTAATTGAAATGCATGCTGCATGCGCGAGTTCTGTATGTCGAACGAGTGTGCCGATATACAGTAAAGCGTGTCATTAATATTGTATGTTGTATACATATAACATACAAACTCTTAAAGCAGAGCCCTCATGCAGTTTTATGTCCTTTAGCTACAAAATGACTCTGTAAACAAAGAATTATGAAATCATAAGAAACGCCGTACTATTCACTATCTGGAATCATTAAAAAAAATCTCTAAGACATGTAGTCACAAATCGTATTTAATCGTTTGACAAATTCACGGCAACCTACCACTTTATCCTGATCAAAGATTTCTATGACGATAGATGGGGGATCCTTTTTGATTTCTTCCGCAGTTCCGAATATCAGAATTTCGTCGAAAAGAAGCAACTCGTCCCATGTTGGACTTAAGGTTTCGTCAATGACTTGAGTAGTCTTGCAAAATTCACCGCAAATTACTCTGGCAAAAGGATCCGATAGACCAGAAGCATCACTGCCGATAAGTGATCTCGCTTGATACATGTGTGCTCTTAATTGGAATTTCTAGAAATTTATACAGACATAATATTCCTTGTTATTAGTTCAAAATTTACGCTATGAACCAAATAAAAATTAATTCAGGTGTACTGACGTGTTTATCGGTATAATGAATAACAATTGGAGGTAGTGCACGTGGTCTGTCAACATTCTTCAATTCGTGACTCAGCTCGTAGCCTTTCGGCAGTCCTTGAATAAAGAACTTTTTGTGTTTCAGAATGCCTAGCCACATATAGATCTGTAATTTCGATTGTATGGTCCATCCAGATGGACCGAACCTCTTCTTTCCAGGAAGCTGTGACGTGTAATAGAATCAACTTGTTAATATGCCAGCGTTGATTATCGCTTTAATAAAACTTTAATTACTTTGAGAAACATAGTTTGAACTTTGCCACAGTGACGACCACATTCCTCGTCGACAATCGAATAAATTAAATCTCTTCCAGGTATCCTTTGATACGCTACACGCCTTCCGGAACTGATGACCCAAATGAAAATGTCTGGCAACGAGTCTTGTGGCTAATTAAATACATCTTTTATTACTGAAAATTATCATAGCATTTGTAAGAGCAATGTAAATTATGTGAAGCAAGACTAACATCGTCCACGAGAAATTTCAATTTCTGTAGATAACTCTGTGCGGTCTTGAGTCTGTCTTTAAAGCTATTTTTAGTAACAATAGCTTTTAAATTTTTTGCCATGACAGCTACGCTCTCCAATTCACGTTGACACAACTTAATCCTTTCTTTGTCGAGCTTTGTCTTGCCGACACCTGGTCCGGTCAAACTTGACTTACTAATACTGACGTATCTATTGCAATTACTGCTCAATTCCTCGAGGGTTGTTTTTAAAAGTTTTTCAGAAGCCGGATCGTCCATGCGCGTTTGTATTTCGGATAATCCTTCTTCCTAATCAACACCGATCATTACTACCATTATTCTGTATTATCGATAAAACTGAAATTCTAAAATAAATCGAAATTAATTTACTAACAAGTTTCTCAATGATTTTTCCAATTATATTACTATTGTACATCCGTCGTCTATAGTCTGGCCAGACGCTTCTAACATGAAGACAAGGTTTATCGTCCCAATAAGGAAGAAAATAGTACGTTTTGTCGTGAGTCATAGGCTTAACAGCAGGTGTTGTACTTTGCCAAGATCCGCTAACTACTTCTTGCAAATCTTCTTCCTCGCCACTTCCACTTGCTCTTGAACCCATGTCACAGACCTTGTAGACACAAGTTATCTCTTTTATTGCATACATTTATACTATGAAATGCAATAAATAAATCGATTCTTGTGAGATGACGACCATAAAGTATAACATATTGTTCTGTTATAACGTCAGAAACCAAGGATTCACGTAAGTGTACCTTGGAGCTTTCGTTGTGACCGTCCAATGCATTTCCTGCATTTCCAATCGATACTTCAAAATACATGGGCTTATCGCCGAGTTTTTTATCGATCATAGTAGCGTCCATAATTGTAGCGAAAAGAAAGAATTCTTCGTTCCTAGCGTAGGCGGTTTCATTAATGGGTACTGTGGGTTCGATTTCCACTTCCGATGGTGCTATATCCACATTGTCACTTATTTCCGTCCTAATTGCTATCAGTAATCTACAATGTCATAAATTGGATATGTTGAGTTTAAATGTATAATTGAGAAACTGTTTAAGCTAATAATAATCGAGAGTAAGATTTGGAAAACTTGAAAATGGAAAACAATCCGACCTGGCTCTGTAAGATATGCCCTCGCCAAGTCCAGCATTTAGGGTCGAGTGCTCGTCTATAAGACTATAATCCCTAATGCTACCATAAAGGTGAATGAAAGCAGGACCAAAAGTCGGAAGAAAGCCTTTCTCGCCATCATTGCTGATCTGTTTCAGATCAACGAAATGGGTACCAATAACTGTCGCGTGAACGGGATCGTTATCACGCAATTGAATCTTGATCCTTTGACAAAGAGGTGGGAACATCTCCGAAAAGATGATCTGCTCATTCCAGACTGGAGCATAACTATGTCTCTTCACGCTGGTTTTACCCTAATTCCCATAAAGACCACGACAAGATTTAAGTAATTTCAAATTCACCAAACATTTCTACTTCTGTCGCTGGGATTAAAGTGTATTCAGCTCAAAGGATTCAGTTACACGCGTAACAAACGCTATATCCTTTGGCAAGCTGTCAGAAAAATTTCCAGGCGAAATTCAAACTCATTTTAACATTGTTCTGACAGAAATAAAACAAATGAAATTGTTGCATACGAAAAGTTGATTATTCGCGCGATGTAACAATCCTATGGTTTTTATTTAGAAGTCCAACAGAATTTGTATGTTTAGTCTACTGTTAAATTTTGTTGTGTTACTTGTATTTTTATATTTAACTGTTAGATCTAATATGGAAAAATATATTAGATCACTTACGGTAAGCCCAGCGAAAGAGACTTGCACGTAAGGGTCAACCAGATCCTTAACTTCTCCAGTGAACGCCTTTTTCACGTTCGCCATAATACTGCTGTTCATCTTTGGCAAACCATCGGCTCGATAAATTTTTACGATGAATTTGGCCCGTTGTCTCTCGATAGGCACACCGTCGGGTAGCAGGAGATTTCCTTCAATATCGTCCTCGTCTTTCTCGCTTTTTGGGGGAATTTTTATCGAGTCACCCTTGCCGATCACGCTTATATCACACTTGAGATAACCCTTAGGGCCACCAGCCACGTCATCCGGATCCGTCAATAATGCCCATTTGTGATAAAATTGGTGGTCTGCCAAATTTTTCACAAAAAACGAATCAGAATTGATTTTTCCAGCATCGTGTGCACTTTAGTGAATAATTCATTTTCATTTTTTCATTAGCTTAATTCAATATACTGTATCATCTGCTCTCGAGTCTCGTACAATATATCACTGTTAATATTCGAAATATTCATGTTGAATACTGTAGAGGTTTCAACAATGAAAAAGTGCACACAATGTTAGTAAGAAAATCTTTAAAAAATACGTTTGATAATTTGTAAAAGAGGTTTAGAGATTCGTAAGGCACAATGAGTGATGGATGAGGCAATGCGAACATATTCGACAGCAATGGAGCAAGATAGGCACTAACACAAATACGTGACGAAGTGTATGAACAGTAATCCTGAAATGATTAGTACTATGCTGACATTTACTCGATTTCACTGCCAATGAAAGCTAGAAATCCAGAATTTCGAAATGTGAGGCGCTTGGATTAGCGTTACAATAACTGAATTTAACAGTTCTGATGTGTCCAATATTCATGGAAATGATATTCGCGAGAATGCAAGTACGATTGTGGAAAGCGACAATTTTAATTAAACGAAGCTTCTGCTTACTGAAATTTGCTTCATGCTCTAAATAACCCAGCAGCAGTGGATTTCAACTATACACTTGTAGTAATTGCGGTTTTTGAAAAAAAAGCGAAGTAATGATAAGATGCATCAAAGCAGTGTGAGAATATAATTATGAAACAATTTGTTCGAAAGTATACAAAGTAGCTATGGATAATTCCAACACAGCGATGTCAGCTTTGAAGAGGCGCTCTCGCATCTGAATCCCTCGCAACGAAGCGACGACAAATTTCGTTAAACTTGAAATAAACAGGATTTACTTTCAACGGAAAAGAAAATTCTCTGACAAAGAGAAGTTACTGACTTGGATGCGATTGGTGAAATCAATCAAACTCGCTTTCGTCACTGGTATAAATGTTTCGAAACAAACCGGGAAGACAATACACAGCAATGTTAATAACGAGTCATTGGAAAATG
Organism: Trypoxylon attenuatum; assembly: GCA_963989405.1. Taxonomy (NCBI): domain Eukaryota; kingdom Metazoa; phylum Arthropoda; class Insecta; order Hymenoptera; family Crabronidae; genus Trypoxylon; species Trypoxylon attenuatum. Next base: position 12,865,593 of record OZ022490.1, on the reverse strand, counting down.
AGAAAAGAGGTAGAAGAAAATTTGAAGAAAATATCACAATAGATCGTTTGATTGAGAAAATAGTTTTAGTGCGAGGTAGATACAATTACCAATGATCGAGATAAAAACTTTGGGAAATTGTTCTCGGGAGGTTTGAGAGTTATACCTGGTTGGGCCCAGACAGTTGCGATGTCTAACTTAAAGCTGCCCAGCGTTAGATTAGCGCGTAAGAGATTCCGCGATTGCTGCACCTGTATGCCAGTAGAACATGTTCACTTTACACGACGCCCACCTCTTTGTATTCAAGTCCTCGTTTATATGAATCTTATGTATCATACACCATTGACAGTAAAAATATTATTTTTTATTTTCTTCTGCCTTTCAATGTTGTTTTGGAATATTCGCCCGGTTTTATAACGTTGAAAATTTCCTGTTATTTGTCTCTGGCAATTTTTTAGTCATCTCGATCGAGTTTGACGTTTTTGCGTATGAATGAATCATTTTCTCGTTATCCGAATACTATTCCATGGGATCAGGTTGGCATGCCCGAATACAACGTTTCCCTCGATTATACCCTTTGGAACCGTAATAACTTTCGACCACTGACGCTTTCATTATGAAGGACGAAACGTGTAATTTTGGTACTGTGTTTCATGGATAAGCAACAGGGTCAATCTTCGCCACCGCTTGGCCTCTTTACTAATTCGTAACTGACGCAAACCGGCAATTTCTCCAATTCTGATTTATGCAATGAAAACAGTAAGTTCCAATCAGTAAATGTTCATTCGTGAGCCAGAGCCTGTGTTTATCCATTTATACGTGGACACATAATACTTAACATAACACAGAATGATATTCAACATTTTAATTATTAAATATTGTATTGGGTAAAAATTATTTTCTACAAAACTTAACACAAGATTTTAATATCAGAATGCAAGTCTTTTTTCACAATACAGGTGAAATGGAAAAATTAAAGAAGTAATAGTAATAATAGAAAATGAAAATTCCAGAAAAAATAAATATTTCAGTTAGAGTGGAGAAGTCACGGAAAGGTATTCGTATTAGGAAGAAAACTTTTTCTATTTCCGAGATTCCACAGGTACTATTGCAGAATCACTATTGGATTTCACTTTCCGCGTTTGTTAGACCGATTCGATTACCGTGAGAATTTCACAGATCAGAAACGTCGTATTCAGTAGACCGTGATCTACAAAATTGAGGCTATAAGAGGTTAAAAAGCGTTGTGCAATTCTCGAATTAGGATTAAAGCATTTAGGAGTAAATTACTATCATGAGTCTCGCCAATAATGCTCTTATTGACTAGAAAAATTTCGTAGTTTGAAATTGCTTGTTGAATCGAAACTTTGTTAGTGGCTATTTAATATAATGCTCTTTTGGAACCGATTCAAACCAGGGCACCAAATTCGCTAATAAAGCTTTGACTTTTCTAATTTCTGTAAGATACTGCTACGCGATGCTATCTTAATGGAAGAGTCGACTTACCGAGAGGGTGATTATCTTGTCAAATAGCATGACTGGAGGCATGTGGAAGTCGAATACGAAGTACTGGAAAGCAATGAAAAGTTCCAAATTACAGTAATTCAAATCCAATCCTAGTCTGATATCTTTTGGATTTTCAGCACATTTGTAAAATATCACAAACTGAACCCAACATAATGTTAATGTATTGATATTGACTTTGTGTTTAATCATTTAAATTGTTGAATATGTAGTTTTTCATAATCTCTTAAGCAGCTTTTACTCCTACGTCATTCTGATTATTATTAATCTTCACTGCTTATTATTAAATCTCATTAAGTAAATATTGTGCAACGCCGCGATTTACACATATGAAGCTAACAAGCATAACGAACGATTTAACGAACTCGTTACTTTTAATTGATTCTTACTTCGTTATAATAGGGACAGTTAGTCGATTCTTTGACGCTTGTGTATTTCCTCTGGTCTCCAACTTGCACACAGACGACAGGATCCATGTTGAGTCCTGCCAACTGTCTTGCCTCTATTATAGTGATGCAAACTTGATAGTCCTGTGCCTTTAAGGCTCCTTGACCCGTGTCATTCGTCTAGAACATAAAAATTCTCCAAAATATTCTCCGCAGTACATCCATATTTCTGCGGTGGCTGATGGTCCAGTGAAATTGTTTCTGTGGCAGCTGAATTTTAACGCATCCACGAATACGATTGTGCTCACAGCATGAGTAGTCTAGAATCGTTATATCTCGAGAAACGTAGCACGCAACCATGCATAAATCATGCAACTCTAGGCGAACACGATAACTCCGAGTAATAGTATTTTGCGACATTTCTACTCTGATAAAACTAGTCAATTGATGAAGTAAAAATAATAAAATCGAGGCAGTAAAATACAGCAATTGAAAGATGATGACAAAGACAGAAATTCTATGTGTCGTGTGAACTTCTTAAGTAGCTCTTTATGAAAAGCTAATAGTGCAATTTGTCACAGTATTCTATTCCGCTCTTTTAAATTGCACTATCTTTTAATCATATACATATAGCCAGTAAAGTTGATTGGTTTTGTGTGTTTTAGTAATTAAGAGAGGAATATTTGAGATGCTCTTGAATTAAATGTCTAATGCTTGCAATTTCCATTTAAGATTTATTTAGATTTCTCTAAATATCTTCATAATTTTTAATGTTCATACCTTTGGTTTTGGTTTCTTAGCCGGTTTGACTGGAGCTTCCTGTGGTTCAGCGGATGCGCTCACTTGACTATCGTAGTCGGAAGCGTTGGTATCCAAAGATGTCATTGAATTTGTCCTGGAAGGTTCGTTAGATGTCGGACAGCTGGAATCTCGTCTGTCGATGAGTTCACGGGTTTCGGAACCGCTGTCACAGGACTGAGTCCTTGGTGGTCTTTGTTTCCCGAGTCTTATTAACGATCTCATGCTCTTCAATGTTGAACTCTTACTGGAAAAATAGACGTTTTCTTCGTTCATCTTTTCTTGATTAGATAACAGATAAGAAATCCAATACTTGCTAAGACGTAGAAATAAGAAAGGTAAAATAAGCTAATAAAGTTATATAAATCCTTGGAAGAGACATAAGGAAAAGATTGTCACTTTTAACTTGCTGTATTGTACACCATCCAGTGTCATTTTCCTGATACAGTAATTTGATTTATTAAAGAACAATAATTAATTTAGCTTCATTACCTTCACCCAAAACGTCGATTATAATGTACAATGTATTTATTTATGAAACGATAAATGATTACGTCTCTTTACAATGGAACAATATTTTACTCGTAGTTCATTAACGAGTTCACGATTCGTGGGACGATCGCTCATCAAGGTACCTATTGATCGTTCATTTGCCCGGCGTTGTTGATCAAATAAAGTTAGATTGTTAGAGTAAAGTTTGCAAATGCCGGTCATTATGTCATTAAGATATTACAGTGTTAGAATTACTGCCCTTTAAGCGTGCGGTTCGCCAAACATTTATCTCGTGTCTAAATTCTATGGGCGGACTATGTAACAGCTTCATATTAATTTTAATTAATTCCAACAATTAATTCTCTCGAAAGCTCTGCATCGAACCACACTTGCAGATAAATTAAATATATTATTCGAACTAGCTGACCTAGCTAATAATTATTCCATTGACTACACCTGATGCATAAATTTAATTACTCCGAATGGGTGGAAATACTGAAATATGAATTTATTTCTGAGCCTGCAGCGTTGAAATTTCTGACCACAATGTGGTTTCAATAAATGAATTGCGTAGGATTCGAAACCACAGCAGAAATATTATTTAGAAAAAAAACATTTATAGATCAGCGTAAACCGAATCTATCTGACGAAAATGTTTTAGTGCAATCTTTTTCGAAAATACTGATTTTGCTTCTAGCTACGTTTCATTCTAAATTTATCCGTGAAATACGAATACAGCGTATTCGAGTCTTCGAGATGCAGTGAATTTTAGAGAAACTCTGAAAGCTTCCTAGACTTTTCCGCATACTCCCACTTATACAGGATGTAAATTCACCTCATGACAGTTTTCCAGGGATAATTCTAAAAGGAATAATATTATTTTCGGAGCTTTGTTAACGAGGTATTGACATTTAAAAATTCTGTCCAACTCAGAATCGTCTCATTGTGTTATACAGCCTCTGATGAGATATTATCACTTTTGCTTGTCGGATTATTTTGACGTATAAAATCACCTCTTGAAAAGTAGTTATGAGGTGGATTTACACCTTGCATAGTGCTGTGTATACTTTTACATCTCACGTCATGTAGCGAGATACGTCATAAATACATGAGATAGTCATTTCAAAGGTACCCTATGTACAAGGTGTTCCAGAGAGTAACTGGCAAACTTCACTAGCCTGTTTAAGAGGTACCTCTGAGAATGTAATATACTCTATAAGTTGTTTTCGTAACATGGGAGCTAAAGTTATACATACCCTAAATAATTTTGATGTGTTTCGGATAGATAACTTTTAATGATAATTCTCTTCTGAAAGATCTTTTGTTAACAATATCCAATTCGTGTCAGTAAAATGATTGTTAATAGTTAAAGCAGCTTCCCTAATATTTACTGATAATCAATCTTCATTTAAATCCTCTCACACTCAATCTCTTATTTTTTGCTTACAGCTACTTCCTCAAGATTCTACTAAAGTGTACTGTTCGTTATCTGAAACGCGCAGTATGTACCTTTTAATCCAACACTAGTCGAAAATTCGATAAATCGATTATTCAATAAAAAGAGAAGATTAAAATATAATACGGAGATGCCAAAGAAAATTAGAATATTGTTTCTACTGTCAGAAACTATAATGGCTTTACCACGTGAATATTAAGAGACGGTCGAAGTGTCCGTGATCTAAAAGACTAGCTATCGGCAGGCAAGTGTATAAATGGCTATTAGTTGCTCCTTCATAATTGAAGCGTGCCTGAACAATCTCTGTCAACGTTCAGACGGAGGCATTGCCCGGTGGTCTGATCGATCATTGAGGGTCTCTCCTTAGTTACTGGCGCACACCAGCTAGTATCAGTTTCCACTCACTTTAACGTCATATCCACTTGATAGACACGACCGTTCTCAGCTCGCATTACGGTGCCATTCAGGCTGCACGCGCGATGCTCATCACATCGGCTAACATATATTGCTCGATCGAACATATATATACATTTTCATCGACGCGTACCCTTGATGACATTACATTTGCTAGAGTTATCAAGTCGCAATCGTATTCATTGCTGAACGTTTATATTCCATTGGAAAATACTTTACTGGTGTTGCCTGACTAGTAGCTATTAAAGGAACTTTTTTCGAAAACTTTTTTTCGAAACTTTTTTTCCAGATCCTTTGTGGAGGAAGATTGGAAGTTGGTAATCAGATTTTTTCAGGGTTGACGAGAGTTTTTACTAGGTTGATTGTATAGAATAACTGGTTCTTCGATGCATACTTTTTTTTGAAGCCGTGGTTTTTGGTTGGAAGATTTTCTTGGCAAACGTCTGACCTTCTAAACCAATTTTGCCAGACGATTACCCTCGCGGGCTATCGTGTATGGCTAGTAAAGGTAGTGTTTTCGCGGATCAATAGTACCACGGTTGGTGGCAAAGAGGTGAAAGGTACAAAGATGCGATATAATAGAGGTTGCTGTCATTTACAAAGCAAGTATGTTATGAAATAATACCTTTTGCGATCTGGTGATTTGTCACCGGTGGAAATGGAAATGGCTCTCTTCATGAATCCCTTCTTTGGTATCTTTTCGGAACTTTGCCAGGAGCCTCTTCTCTTTCCAGTGCTGCTGTTTGCTTGCTCTAATGTTCGCTCAAGGTTCGCGATATTCTGCTCGATGTCGATTAGCATCTGTTGCTCGTCCTCCATAATCTCGGATACAGCGTATGAGCTGCAACTGCCGTCGGGCACCGTGTATCGAATCTCGAAGCAGACCACTGCCTAAACATAAAACAAAATATATCACAATTCGCCGTTGAAACCAGTCTTCAATACGTTATTCGAGAATTAAGTAATTGTGTATCTGAATATTTATGCATAATTATCTGAATATATTAAACATTAATTACAAGCATTGTGAGTTCTGCATAAGTTCCACAATTATTACGATATAAGAGCTAATTTGTATTTCTAAATATTTATTGTTGTTGTGTAATAATATATAAATATAGAGACATCAGAAAATTGTGTCAAAACTTTTGTCAAATAGTCTAATATTTAGTTATGTCAACAATTTACGAGTGAAAATTCAGTATAGTGTGCAGATATGCTGCCAATCAAAGTAAAGTTCAAACGTTTCGTTAATTAGGTCGCGTTTCAGATCTTAAAGCTCTTTTTGACTGTTTCTGTCGATTCGAAACGTGCCGCCGGCATATTGGTACATCGAATATGTGCACATAAACGAATTCAGAAGCATTCGGTCTCCGAAGCATGTATGGAATACATGATACGTGCATTTCATCTTTCAATTTTTGTCCTTCGATTTTATCGTCCTTCACCAGCCAGTATTGTACACTCGAACTACCGGAAAAAAATTCGGTGCGTGTTCCACTTTATTGCGAAACTCTACTCGACGCTAACGCTCCGCGTCAATAAACGTCGATGCTCGTAATCCTTTAACAGATAGCTCTCGCTACTCGGGAATAAACAATTCTGACGTCACCCCGCATAATTAGTCAATCGAGAATTACGTAAAAGGAACTTTCTAACATACCGTAAACTTTGTTCCTTTGCAGTCGCAACAAAATAATTATCCATCCAATGATTACGCGTGAAATAATATGAAAACTGTAGATGGGGGGAAAGAAACAGTATGTCTATGTGATTGACAGTACTTTAACGATTACCTTCCTTTTATTCTATTTTGCCTGTTTAACCGAAAATTGAATCAATGACAAGTCAGAATAATTTCACGTGAGTATTCGATTTGTTCGCTGATGGATAACCCAGTTTCTCGTGTTTCAAGTTGATTGGAATGTCAATTGTTAACAATTGTTCTCTTCGCGGTGTCACAATTTCGCGATAATACTAATATTCACAGTTTGTAGAATATATTATTTATCTTACCTCACCTTTTAAATTTCACCATTTTAGTAATAACAGACGTGAAACTTATAAATTCAATTACTAAAAGTCAAATGCGTACAATAAAAATTGTAATAACAATGCGTTACAAGTGATTGTGGTTAATCATTAACATGCCAGAAGAACCGATTGCAACAATTAAGAAATATTGGCCCAATGTATTTCGAAAAAAAGAAAGAATTGTATTGTGAGTTTTATTCCCGTCCTATAAGAGGTAATCTGCAGGCTGGAATTCATGCGAGAGGAGAGCAATATAATTTTACATTTAGTGCAGTTGGGACTTTCTTCCCTCTCGAGGCAAATCTACGTCTTTGTTTAGAGAAGGTACTTCGAGGGAGGATCTGAATTCACTGTCTCGTTAAAACCGCTATTCTCTTACGCACGGTTTCTTACTTTCGCAACCCTCTATGGGGATTTACAAGGATTGGTGGAGTAGATCTGTGCGTGCGTAAATTTTGAGAAACGTTAAAATATGGAAGAAAATGCGTATAAACATAGAGATCGATATTCCGAGGTTTGCTAATTTTCCAAGTATCAAACATGCCGAGGGTCGTTAGATCGATATATTCCAAGTTGATGACAATTAATTGGAGAGAATAATCATTTTTTTTCACCCGTTGCTTTATATTGTTTTTTCGGTCGCTCTCTCCTCGACCGGTTAGATATTTACATTATGCGAGAACTGATTATCCAAGGTAGCAATCTCTTGCTCTAGAAAACTTGCGAGCTGCTTCTCTCTCGGTAGGAGCAATGACTAATTCAGTGCCGCCAGAAGCTTTGTCGGAACGTTAATTCGTCGTTGAGTGTAAAATTAGAATTTTCCATAATGCGGTAGGCAATAGCGTTAATTTAATAGTTTGCTATAAGTGGCACAGTTGAGTGTTGCAAGAAAAACGAGAGGAAAAAAATTAGCATACCTTTAATGACGGTATTGATCGAACGCGATAGCATGTTTGACTCTCCACTTATTTCTCTCTTGTGAACTTTCTTCATACCAACAACATACGTGAGTGTGGCTTGAGTTTGCAGGCACCGTGGTCAATGATAAAGTTGACCGCAAAAATGCCGGATAAAGTTATATCAAATCGCTGGACTGCCGAGACCAAGGTCCACGTAAAGCAAAAGGTGGTATGCAATTTTCTTAACTACAGCCGTTTCTGTTTTACGAGACTTTATGACGTTAGACTTGTTAATTTATAGAGCGAGTTATGATTTACTCAACTTTTTAATGTGCTCTAAAACCAAGTAAACGAAAACAAGGTTCAAGAGATAAAACACAGTTAAAATGAAATAATAAGTATCAACAGTGACGATAAATCTTTTGTTAGTACGGTAGTAATTTTTGTCATACCGGAAGTGGTTTGTTATTCAAGTCTACCAACGAGTCCGTGACGACAATACGGCCTTCCCGCACCACAGTTTGCAAGACCAAGCCATATCTGGCGACGACTCGCTCAATTCTGAGGATATCCCGTGATATAAATGACAATTGCAGCACTTCAGTCTCTTCAACCGGTCTTCCAAGATTCCACGTAAAAGTCTGAAACAAACAATTCAATCCAATTCCTTTAGAGAAATAACTTCCATTTTTCACCCTATATAATAGTAGATGATAAATTAATGTGTTTCGAAGGACGTTTATAAAAATTGAAAAATCTTAAAGTTCGAATTGTAATAATACAACACTGTCCAGATTTATAATCGTATAATTCCTGAGAAAAAAATAATTCGGATAAGAGAGGAAGAACATTCTTGTTACCAAGTAAGCCGCATGATCCTTTGATCCTGCCTAAGCTTCTTGGATTCACATTAGGGTCGGAAGCATAACAATTCATTCGTGATCAAACGGAAGCATCACTCGAGAAACTAGGCCAACATGAGCAGACTTAAAATTACAAGCAACCAGCCCATGTTTGCATATTATTCTTTCATCGTAGAAGATATACAACGTGACAGCGAGACTACGCAATAATGTGCTGTATGATATTACCAAGCACGCGTGACAATCTCACGAACTTATTCAACCGGCAAAACGAAAATACGCGAAAACTGATCTCCGCGCTTTAGGCTGCAATTTGGAAGTTTCTTCGGAGCGGAAACTTTAGATTAAAGTTTACAAAAAGATGAAAAGGGAGTAAAATAACTTTGACCCTTCAAGTTTCCTACAAGTTTTTCGGTGAGACGAGAAAGTCGAGAATAATGAAAGCACCATCGAAAGCGAGGTATAAAAATAGATTGTATTATACTACTACGGGCAGCAATTGAAGAAAAGTTTCTTTTTGCAACGTGGAAATTTATTCGAGAATCTGAGAAGTCATTTAGGAAAGAAACTTGTACAAAACCAATAGGGAAAGTGTAAGGTGATTTGACTGGAGATAAAGCTTATACGAGAATTTTGTGCTTCCATTACATTGCTATCGTTTGCCACAAGCACTCAAAGCGATGTGACACAATGGCTAGTGACCATTGGGCACATAAATCAGACATGCACGAAATCCCAAACGTGCCAATCAATCTGATCCTTTATCGGTAATGCGAGCAACGAAGCCTACCCATCATGTTCACTCTCGGATACTGAAACTCCTAAGCTCACTGACCTTACTATATGCTTTATTGTTAGATATTCAATCGAATATATTTAAATTTTCGATATACGTCTGTATATCTATGAACGATGAACTGGCACGATGTACGTCACTATGTATATTTTAATTTGAATTGAAATAATAAACTGATTTTTTATAATAGAGCATTACAGTAAATAACTAATTTAAAATATTAAAATCAATAATTATTATCCGAGTAACTTGATAATATTCCGATATTGGGATTAACGGACGTGAGAGACCTGACATAGGGGTGGAATATTAAACGATATAGATATGAATTGGTTTTATGAAGGAAACGACGTTAATCTTCACTAGTTGCTTAAATTAGTTGAATATAGCGTTGACGATGTAATATTGTAAATGGAAGAATATCGGAACGTCGATGGCCTCGCGATAGAGACCCCGATAAACCCGCGCCTTTAATAACAAAATTACGAGCTTCTATAACTGTTAACGATGAATCGACTTAAGGAAGAACAACATGACAAGTTATTACCGAATAAACTTGTCCGATATGTTATAACTGATTGGTAACACTAGCTTTAATGGATTGTCACAGAAAACGATGTACTCGCCTCTTCGACTCCGTAAGACATTTGCCGAAGTTAATCGAGATTTATACTCTTCGCTCCCATTAACTACGAGAGATGGTTCCAACTAAAGCTGTGACATTGAAAAAGGCCTCAAGAAATAGATAATCTTTTCGAGAAATCGCGAACACGATTCACGTTTAAGTTGTTTTAAATAAAACATATATGATTTGGTACGGTGTTTATCCATATTTTATTTCATTTTTCACCTGTTTTAAAAAACTGGGATGCTTGTAGATGAAATTGCATTTTAAGTGATTGCGAATTCTGCTCGTCTGGAACTTAATATACACGTCCAATGAAAATAGTCTTGCGATGACTATCGGGGTACAGTGAGCGTGATAGCTGGATCGATTCGAATATCACGCACATTTTGCCTGACCGTGACATAAAAGTTGAACAAAATAACGCGTTTATTTATTTGCCAAATGCTCCGATCAGAAGAAAACTACGTGGAGTGTTTATCTTGCAAAAACACATTTCAACCCCTGCTGCTTTCAAATTCTTCATTATGAGAGAAAAACAGCCCTTGGGCATATAGCAACATGCAATGTGAGCAAACAAATAATTTTTCAACTTCTCCACACGATATGACCTGAACAGTCGAACTTTTACAATACTGGTGTATCGTTCAGGAAACAGAATATCTGGAGAAAAACATGGGAACCACTGTAAAGTGGTTGAGACAAATTGGAATTTTTTATTTTTCTGGTACCTCTACATGTTCTTGAAAAGTAATTACACACTTAACTTGAATGATTGCTTTTTCCGTGATATATTGAATTTTAATTAATATTTAGCTTTAACTATATCAGGCTACCATACTCTGCTATTTACATTGCGTAAGTGCCCTAGTTGCGCGTCAAGTTGATACCATTAAACCCTACATGGTCCCCATAAATTGCCACTTCATCGAGCTCGTAAAAAATCCACGTTAAAACTGGTTCGCAATCAGAATTTGGTTAGAGAAGCAAGCGTTGATTGGAAACTTTTTCGAAATACTGTAAATTCCTGTGATGCGACAGCGTTATCAATGCGACTCGTTAACTATGGAGAACGTCATTTCACGGAAATGTCGTCGGCAGGGTTGCTCTAATTGGAGAGAAAACCGGGTCACGACAAGTGTTTAATACATAAGATTCCGAGCCCCCACGGCTTTCAATTCCGTTTCGTAGATCCTTAGTGAAGCTCTCTTCTGTCCTGAAACGACCATATCTGAGTAGAAATTAGAATTGTTTCGTTCATTTTCCATTCCCAGTGTTTATTCTTCGGCATGAGTTTGTAAAAGTCAACAGTCATATTTCACTATTTTTAGGGAGTACATATTGTTTTGTATTCACCGCTGAAATTGGCTGGAGGAAAGCTTGCTCAATTTGCCCAGTATACATAGTTGATCCTAGGTATTTGTTTCTGTTACAGTTACGTTACGCATTTTTGTTACTTGCACAAATATGCATCGGCTAATAGCACCATAAAATATTGCCCAAGGTATTTTGGTTGCAAACTGTACGGAACGATAGGTTGAAATATGACGAAGGTGAATTTAGCATTCGATGAAGATTCATTGTGTAAAGTTGTATGAACGAATCTCGGAGGAAGCTCGCGCAAATTGGAAAAGGACAACTGCAGTCGAGAAACTATTATAACGAATATAGTAGCCTTAAGATTGAACAATGACGGCAGACGCTTTGTTTTAAAGAATAGATAATTAGAAGCGTGGGTAGAAGTATCCGAGATTGGAAGCAGTTATAACCGTTTGTTTGGTAGACATTCGATATAAATTCATTGCGTAAAACGTTAGTGAAAGGAATGTACGTAACTTTGGTATAAATGCTTTCCGAGTGGGCTGTTCCAAGATGAATACAAAATTAAACGGATTTAAATCTTCTGGTACTATATCTAACAAAATGGGATCCAAGCTGGTCCACGAAATTAAAATTATACGAAAGCAACCAAAACCTCTCCAACCACCGGGCTATTAAATAAAATTTTCTAAACTTTGAATAAGAGTTGTATAGTTCTTGAAATTCATCAAAATTGAATTTTTTCCTTTGCCATCGAACAAATATATGTCTCTTCTTTATGGATAGAATAGAGAGAACTCAAGAGAGGGATGCTCAATGCATGCCATTTTGTGAAGTTACTTACACAGTTTGGATGAGTTTCAAGCAGTAATGAACTACATATTTCCTTACCTCATTTACTTCGATGTAGCCTCCACTATCCTCGAGGGTCTTCGAATAGAGGGAAACTCCTGCAACAGGCAGTGCATACTACTTTTATTTCTGACACTTTATCTCCAGAAGAACAAGTATAAAAACACTGTAGTTCTTTAATGAAAAAAGGATAGTCATGAATATTGCGCACTTCGTTCCGCAAGCTAAAGAGTTTAGTGGCGTACTTAATAGAATTTATCCACGGCCCAGTGAGATTTAAGTAGAAAGGGAAATTGCCTGAACAGACAGCGGAATGCAATAGGAGACACGGCTGACTACGTCGGTGACAAATGCGAAGGACTTTTATTTCACACTTGCCATGGAAATGTGAGGCTTACTGTGCATTTTAAGTTTCATGAAACTTAAAGAATGGATTAAAAGATCAGACGGTGCTTGAATCTTTGCAACTGCAATTTAGGTGATTCATAATCCGTAAGAACTGCATTCGAAGGGAATTGCGAATTTGAAAGGATAACGATTTATGACAGTTTTTAAAGTTGCGATAAAATTAAAATTCGAGTGGTTTATATTCTTTAACCTAACTACCTGTTACTCTCTAGGTAATAGACGAATCGTATGACGTTCGATTCCGGAGTAACAATTTATCACTTCCCCTGAAGGTATATTAAAGTTTCAAGTGGCAAATGAAGGCGCCGTCAGCCAATGCTTTCTTGTCACGCAATATATCGAGTACTCCATATCGATGAAAGTTCCTTAAGTAACGTATTAAATATTTCTATTCGCGCAAATTTGCTACCTTATAGTGCGGAGGTTCAAGAAAAATTTCGTTTGCTTAAACAAAATATTGAGATTAATGCAAACCGAATTGTATTATTAAAAAAATTCTGCTACGACTTGTCGATAATAAAATATTAACACAATGAATAATAAAATCATAAAATCTCTGTGTAACTTCGTAAGTAAGAATATTGAACAAACAGTATAAAGAGTAATTGCACAATGGTTTCTGCAGTATTGCAAAATCTCCTCGCAATATGTATCAATACGTTTCAATGTCCAATAAGTTTTATTTACAAGACTTTTTTTCAGTTCACTTCCCATTTGTTACAATTTCGCATGAAACTGACTATGGTTACAAAAGTATTCTCAGTGAAAAACTCATCCGCTACAGTTTTTATTAACGCTTGAGAATTAATTTACCGTCTGTCAATATAACAAGTGATGTGCTGTGTGCAGTGGAAATACAGGCAGTTATTCATTTAGAGCATCATTTGCATTGGCACATATTTTAATAAGGATGTCGATTGCAACTAAATCCTTGTGCATGCAGGTGGGTAATTTCAGCGATTGATCTTCATTAGTGGACAGCCTCGCCTCGTATTAACCTGTTCTAGGTACCGTTATATTATCCATACCCTATATTATTCAATTCGATTATTATTCCAGTGACAATATGGCTAATAACATCGTATAATTTCCGATGATTCTGAATTCGAACGAGGATATTCAACGCTCGCAGAGGATAAGCACAGCATTATACTAATAAATAATTAGGAACTTCACCCAGTTTTGGTGGGCAAAAATACTGCAATAAACTGTCGGTTGAAAGCTCAAAACTAAAATGCTGGTTAAAGGTCAAAAATTAAACTCCACTCCCCCGAATTCTGTGACAGACTTATTCACTCTAGAAATTATTCTTTTTTTTTATTTATTTACGCTGACACGCACATAGTTCTGAAATTAGTCACACAATCATTTTCACATCAGTGTATTACTACTCTCTTAATTTCGCAAGCACTTCACGAAACCCTCGTTAATCTCTTCAAGATACGCAAGATAAATGAACCTCGTGTAGCAGCAATTAAAGAAATCATCAAAGGCTTTAAAACCAAAACAGCAGGCCTTGATTCGCGAGTTTCGGTATCACGCGAACAACTTGCTCCTGCAAAGTAGGCCAGCTATGATTAAATGAAGCTTCGTCCTCGGAAAAAGGAGCCCTTGAGTGGCGGAAGGGTAACGCAGGGCTCATTCGCATTCGAATTTCCTTTTATAGGGTTGCGAAAACCATTGGGGATGACTCAATTTCCCCTTTTCTCTCGGTTCTCTTGCTCGTAAATGTTTTAAGCGCGCGACCCTCTGAAAACCAACCGGCTAACTGCTTTTCCGTGGTCCGCGACTGCTCCTTCGAAGCAGAAACTTGATAATAAATGCTCGTATTTAAATCGTCGTTTCGACCGACTGTCGTCGTACTGGAATTTAATTCCAAACTTTTTGTCAGCCCTCTTAAACGGATTCGAACACTTTCGCATGTTTGCGCGGCTCGAATTGAACACCGTTGATTAAATAGGAATGCAGCTTTTGCGCGGATATAATCCAATCCCAGCGACATATGTATATCTTCAAGTACAATTTGATGTCAATCTTGGAATGCTGTTTATTAAAGGAACTTTCCACTGACACCTGGCATTCGATATATTTCTTTTGAAGATATCTCTGATCTTTGATTGGTAAAGAAATTCGAAATGAACGTTGAAAAGGCTTTAGAACATTTTCAATTATGAAAACTTTTCTTTTGTATGAGAACAGATAATAAAATGGTACAAAAATAGAATTTAAAATTCATCATTTTCGACGCGCAATTTCATCCAGAATTTAATTAATTTTAAACGAAAATCAAATTATTAAAATGTTAAAGCTCAAAGTCCACAAAATTTCAAGCATTTATATTGAAAAACTATTGGACGAGTTATGCAGCTTCCTATTTATTCACATTCTGAAGCATCTAGAAGCTAAAGAGTTTAGTATCATCATTAGAAAATGTTGATATGGGATATTTTGAGGATTTTTCAGACAGTGGTTAAGGGTAATATGGGCACACCCTTCGAGTGTACTCAGCAAACAGTGCGCTAACCGGAAAATTACTCACCGGTTGAGGAAGATGGAAAAGTTTTGTGGGAAATCATGGTAGTTTAGTGGCGAAAGTTGTTATCGTCAGATATAAAAGTGCGTATTTCCTATGTCATAGTCGAGGAAAGCGAGCGATTACTCTGGCTTGATACATGCATGCACAAAACGAGATCAAGGGTTTACTGGTCAGTTGATTATGCTCGACGAGGGCGAGCACGGCTTACACATTGTGTAGTACAGTATTCCTACCCGTCAAAATTGTTCCACTTTGTTAAATCTACCGTCCGAAAGAATAAGCTTCGCATACAGCAATTTGTACGGATTTTTAAACAAAATTTTTATCCTTCGTGTCTTGATCCTTATATGGATACAAATTATAACTTACTTTTAGAATTGAAATAATTGTCAAAGAACTGTATTTTAAAACAAGTTTCTGTTCGGAGTCGCAATGAAAACAGTTTGATACATGTACATATAATTATTATATTTGACCAGCGTTTGCTTTTAGTACACGTAATCAGCAAACAAAATCTGAAACATAAATACAGGTATATCTGGGTAATTTTAAACGCGTTTCCCTGATATTACTAATTTACCACTTAGGCATGTCGCTCGATATTTTGTGAGCACGTGATGCATGTGTCTAAAGTGACATATGAGCCACTGCTTTATGGTGTAATTAACATAAACCTATTATCTAATTAGTACCGCTTAGAATTTATAGCCAATTTAACTGCATATGCATTACCACAGACAGTTCAGTAAAAATAGCTTTTCTGAAATCATTGAGTGTTTCGAATTTTGTTTATCCTAATGTAAATATTGCTAAGACAGCCTTCTCGGAATGTTGGTCATCTGTGACTAGACGTAATTTTGTACCATTGTAAATGCAATCGCGATGCGTAAAAGTTGCGAGCAAGTATGTACTAGATCTAAAATAAATGCATCTGATAATTAATTCAGCTCGTGCACACGATGGCACGATTTTAAGCGTATCCCAAGGTACACTACCACAGAATTATCGCTACCGCATATACAGTCATGTATAAAGCCACTGTTTCATTAATGCCTCGTGCGTGCGTGGATGGAGTGACCAGAAACTCCGGAAGGACCAACAATTATCGTATTCTTATTAACGCGCTGACTGCTAAAAAATTCTCCTCTCATTTAGGTGACAGATAAAATTGTGGAAAAATTGAAAAAGTCCGTTTCTTATACGAATATAGGGCATCACTGCCATTACAGGAATAAACGTGTTAAATGTAACAAGACTTTCGTCGTGCCAGGAGACGAGTCAAGGAAAGGAAATAACTCAATATTTGCGACAAGTTTAAGCACTGAGATAGTTAGAGTCTGCTCGGAGTTAATCCATTACAAAACAGAAACAGAGTAACAGGATAAAGCAAGTCAATTGTAAGAGGAGCTAATAAAATGAATACAAGTTTCACAGTTAAGCTCATATGTGATTATAGAGTGATTAGCGGTTACTGATTACTCTCACTGCCAGTTAAACATTTAACTATCCCTCAGTTCCGCGCAAAATAGAATCAATGTTAGGATGCTCGATGACTGAATTTATCAATGCTTATAATATCGGATATTCAACGGAAAACCTATTGAAACTGTATAAATCGGTTTTTTGTCGTGACGTAAATTTTTCTAGTTTACATGTCTTGGAATGTATATGGATCTCCCTAGACGTGTTTCAGCCTTCGCCTGACCTGCTTACTATCGTCCGTGGCAGACATAAGGTCGGTGCAAATATGCCTTTGGAAAATGTTTGTTCAACCGAGGCGCAGCTCGACCTCTTTCAGGTTTCCCAATTAGCAAAAATTATTGTACCTTTGGCTATTGTATTATTTGACTTCAAATGAACGCTGGTCTCAACATGCATGAAAGTTTAACGGTTAGTAGTCTGATTAACGATGCTTCGATGTTCTTTAATATTTCATACTGGAATAGCAGGATATAGACAATTATTAATTGTGGAATTGATTTAAGATCCTGTTGCTTTCTAAGTATAATCAAATGAATATCTTTAATGCAATTAAAGTTAATACAATTAAAATTATTTAAAATACCAAGGGCCAAATAATTCGATATTAATTTTACAACAAGTAACATGTACTATTCTGGATAAGTTCAGAGTTATTTTCGCAATTTACACGATACAAGATGATGAATTGCATGAGAGTGAGTGTGCAGAATCTTAAAGGCCCTAAAGAAGTAACTGCGTGAAGTTTGAACGCAAACTGGGGTAAGTGCTTAAATGATTAAATATCGAAAGAATCGATTCCCCTTTTCGACAGATTCCCTCAAAACTACGAAGGGATTTACGTCACTGAATACTTCATTTATCGCGCGCATTTGAAATATAAGTTAAAACCACTGATACAATTCAACTACGATCAGTTACGGTATTTAAAGTCTACGTTACCTCGAAAGTCGATTTTAACAAGTTTCTGCCCCTTGCACTTGAGTGCTTGAACGTTTTTGACGATAACGACGAGCGCCATCCTCGGCCTTACTCTGGTTCAGGACAGTTGACCCTCTCGAGCGAATTAGCCCTCGTTAACGTTGCATCCTGATGCAGCGGCACGCGCTGACACTACCTTTCTGTTATCGCCGGTCATCATCAAATCATCCAAAGCGTCACGAACCAATTCGTCAAATTGAATCCAATTAAAAACGTCTAATTAACTTAATTCTCAACTTACAACGATTTACTTGACGTAAATTCGAACTTAAAGAAACCCTTTGTAAATATCAAATTATATCGGGTAAAGTTGAAACAATAATTCTGAAATAGAGTTAAAGTTATTTCGCGTAGATTTGAGTCAATTGTCAGTGAGTAAATGTCACAGCACCGGTATCAGAGGTCAAGTCAGCAGAAATGCGTGACCGCGCTCGTGGATGGCTGACTCGGGACTGGCCCGAGTGTTCGCGCCTTGAACTACCTTTAGTCCTGACCGAGGCACTAATCCTGGAGGGTACACGCATGCGCAGTTCTTTTCTATATTCTATATATTCCACCTGCGGAAACTCGTGCAGCTCTGTGGGACAACCCACCCGCTCACTATTACTCCTCGTGAAAGCTTGACGTACTCCAGCACATTCGCGTCAACCCCCTTAGTCATTCGCATTGTGACGCGTCACTCACTGCCTCAGGTCCAGTCGAATCGGTGTCAATTTCCTGGTCAGTCTTTAGAACTACTTATCTCGTTACATCTTCCACCAAATTCTCTTCAACTAATCCGGTTATATCGTACAATACAACCCTTTCCCCGAACAATTATTCTTCTTCTCTTAAACGGAAAAATTAGATTTGAAACTTGATAATAAAATTAATTTTGAAAGATATTAAGTTAATTAAAAGATTAACAATTGATTATTACGAAATTGTAAGGGGCAATTATTTTGCTACTTCGTATTCTTCAAAAGTAATTAAATAAAGTATGACTTTTGTCGTTAAATAATTTGTCGATCAAATATTCTTCATCGCTTACATGTGTGTACTATAGGAAACAATGTTTCTTTTCTTCAATTAATCAGTAACTAAAATCTAAAGTGTCTAGTACTCGCGGACAATGTCAAGTATGGAACCGCCGCTCGCATATTAAATAACTAATGAAGATCAGGGACTAGCGCAAAATTGGAATTGCCGTGTGTTTTGGATGCATGGATGTAAAGTACTCACACACATGACTTTTGGATGGTTTGACTTTCTCAGAGTAGAATAAGGAAAATGATTTATTCAGAGGGTCCGCAGCATTGCTTTACTCAACTTAATAAAAGGTACAACTACTAGCGAGAATACGATCTATCTTACTTTCTTCTCCGTTTTCTTCGCAGGCGATGCTTATACATTTTAACAATAACAATCTACTCATCTTAAACAAAAGTAATATTTAAATATTTAATACTTTCTTATACTGAAAACATAATAGAGAGGCATTATTCTTTCAAACATGTGGCTTTAAAAGATTAAATTATAATACAAAGAAAGAAGATTACTAGCAAGTGCAGCATTCCCTCGAGCATATAATCGATTTCATTAAAATGATTATGTATACTACTATGAAACTTAAAATATCAACCTAGTATTCGATTAAATTCCTTTCACTGGAAATCTGAGAATTCTCTTTCGTGGGCGAAGGTTCTAAACGTGATTCCCAAAGTTTATTTCACACATCGTTGCAAGTCATACGCAGACACCCTTGGGGACCTCCTTATTCTCACCAGCAGTTTCCTGCCGGATGTAAACGCGTCTCTATTGGGATCGCAAGCTTGGCCAAGTGGACAAAGGATTCAACGACTGTACATTGCTTGACAAAAGTCACAGATCTGCCCATTGTTCCTTCCATTGTTTTCCGATATCAAACCTCATTCACGGTCAATAAACCATCGATTTCTTGATATTCGAACATCCTCCGTCAATCTGCTAAAATCTTGGAGGAGAAAGTATTCGTAGTCAGGTTGTTTTGTACATCCGAAGCTTTTGATGGATTCTATACAAGTTTGTCAGATGAGACATAAGAGTCGGGTTGACCTAGCGGCTCATAAAGCAAGACGAGAAACAAGGGAGAAAGAAGAAAGGACTGCAAGAGGATCAGAAAGAATAAGGGGCAGAAAAGTCAGTTCTCAAATTCCTTTCGCAAGCTGCTACTGCCACCGCTTCTTGGGCTATGCTGCCTGGATCAATAATGGAATAGGGGTTACGTCTGGGATTTCTCAGCGCCATCCTATCATACAATTTGGAACTAACAACTGTTGCTCTTCCCCTGGACCATCGTCAAACTGACCTTCCTGCGATCGGGCTGCTCTTTTTGTCAGGATAACGAGACCTCCTTTCCGGAGTCTTCTACCGTCCGAATGACAGGTAATTTCTCAGCGTGATTACTCTCGTTGCTCACTCAAACGACGCGAACTTTATAATAATTGATGTTGCTCTTTGGTAGAAAATTCTGCCAAAGAATCTACGTGTAAACGCAAGTTATCCAGTGCAGGTTCCTGTCGTGGCTCTCTTGATGGGTTTGTAAAATGAATTGCTAAAAATGTAACTTTGTCTGTTGAAATCTATATTAATTCAACTAAAAACTTCATGGATTTAAATATACGAACTTGCATGTCTTAATTTTAATTTCCATATTATTTTACGTTGGAATAAATAACAGTTTCAAATGATTTCTTTTATAGTAAAACTCCGATCAAACAACGATACGTATAAAAGAAAGAAATAATGCAACATACATATTCAAATCTGTCCATTTCAAATTGGCATTATTTTCTCTGACTCTGCTTCTGCGCTTTGAGTATATCTTGCACATTACATATGTAGAAGCACTCCCTTGCAACTAATTGGAATGCGTGGTACTAGCTTTTGGTAGCTCAGTGACTTATGTACCTATTAGAGTAGCGTAAGCTTCTCTAAGTGGCTTCTGCTCTGAGATAAGTACGCGCTTCATAATACAACATATTTCGTTTACCGAATGGTAGAGCCCCATCAAGTTCGTTCATAACGTTCCATTATACGTTAGTTCCTCACGCTGCATTAATTCGGGATTCAATCCTCGCCGTCTCTTTCGCGGAAAAGTTTACGTTCACTAAAGCATTCTCTGTGGTGAAGTAATTGACACCATGCTAGAAAAGTAATGAAGATGGTGCTTTTTATAACCAGTGGTCTTGATATCGTTAATAGAGATCACACGCTCATGTTCTCTTGCTACATATCTATTTTAAATTTGTCAGGCTTAAATTTAATAAACATTTACCAGAAAGAATATACTATTTGCATTTTATTTATGGAAATAGATTAATGGAATCTTATATGAATTCTACCTTCGTACTACTTGTAAATCAAAAAACATGGTCCCTCTAAAAAATGCAACTATTGCCTTTGAAAAATTGAATGCTATATGTCTTTTATCTCGTTGAAGTTGACAAGTAGGGGAATTTAGGAGATGAATCATTCACGTGTCAACTGATGATAGATTCTACTGGGAAACCATATAAGTCCATATAAGTAGATCCAGACACGTGTGCACAGCCACAGAGTTCCTAGTAGATTACTATGAGCCAAACAAAGCGTGCTCATCGGTACCTTTGCCCTTCACATAGGAAATGCAGTGGACGGAGAAGATAAATGTAATTTCAAGTGTACCATAGCATATGACAGCTGTGCGCCTTCGACAATAGCGTGTTAAGTAACACATAAATACTGGCGATCTATAAAATAGTCAGTCGCGAACAAGCGTGCCATTATAGAAATGTCAATCACAAAAGCTTTTTATAAGTGACGCTTGATAGGTGTAATAATATTGACGCGCTTGAGTGTAATTTTAAATGACAATTTTTTGTTAAAGTGCATCTTTGCGGTGCATTTTAAGTTACAAGTCAGTTCACTTTCCAAGTAAGGTGAAAAGTGTTGAAAGGAAGATTATATAAATTCTTGGGGAGCCAGGCGAGAATAATTTACGAGGCAAGTGAAGTGGTACGGGTTTTAAAGTACTCGGATTTGGTTGAAGATAAATGATGGTAGATAACGCTAACCCTGTACATATATTTGTATCCTAGACATTCCCTCTGCTTTCAGAACTTAACTTTGGAACCTTCGGCACACAAGGGAATGAACATTAATACATTATTGGGAAAGCTCATTCTCTTAAATTTAAAAATTTATGGACAACATGCCGTAACATACAAACATTCATGTAGTTGCGTTTTAAACGAATCAACGAAAAACGGAATTTGGCAGGAAAATGATCTTGCAGAAGGATATAGTAAAAGGTTAAAAACAGTTTGGTATAAATGTTGTAGGTATTTATTTAATTTTGCACATTACCTGTATAGAAGATTTGAAATGATTTTTGGCAAGATCCGTGGCACAAAGTTCGCCGGATACTAGTGGTAATATTCCATAGTACGTTTGTGCACAACGCGACCGTAAAAGTAACGATACACTTCACCTTTTATGTGAAAATCGATAATTCACGTGAAGCATCGTTTACGTTCTCGTAATTTCGCTCATTAAATAAACACGTTTCCAGAGATTGTGAATCAATGACGAGTAAATCAACAGATTCTTTATTCTCATAAGTTATCAGTCAATAAACTCAGGAGATCGTTCCATATAATATCGTGACAATATAGTTCAAGTACTGACAATGAGACTGATTGATTCCACGCTCCAAGCAGATTAGATAAATCGATACAACTAATTAAACTATATAACCGAAGCCACGGGATTTAAAATACTTTTATTGCACGGTTCCAACTCCCACAAGAATAAACCCTTTCCTGTAGTACAATAGATCTAACAATAAAAAACATACACTGACCTACACGGTAAACAAAATTGATTTAAAGCTGGTATAGGTCACTGTAACATCTACTAGGTAAAGTTACGTAAATTAGGGAGATTCGTTCCTAACGGCGGTATTATTCCTTATGTTAATATTAAACTATTTTTAAAACCTCATCTAGATAATTACATGAAGAAATGATCAAAATCCTTATGAGATACCTTTCGTTCATTTCTTAATACAAATAACGATGATTCCTAAAACGGAAGCAGGTCGCCTATATGTACTAACTAAAGACGCCACAGAAGAATATATTATTTATACAACATGCGCGTGATCCATTAAATCTTCAATTTATTATCCCTATTCTTGCCTGTTCAGGAATTTGACAATCTTGCAAATTATTTAATGAAATCGTAGCTGAATTCATATTCGAGTCAAATGTACCTATCAATTATATTCTGACGCAAAAAACTATCCTCTCGTTATTAAGGATTTATTGATTTTATACCTGAAATCACTTTACTGATGGAATTTCCCAATTATTCCACCTATCAGCGGTAAAGACTTCATCAGATCCGTGACATAATCGAGACAGTACCTCGCTATTTCAGAATTACTGTAGATCAAGTATGCTATACCGAAATAGAACGTGTATATTGTACATACGTGAATAACGTACATCCTGTAACCGAGAGAAATTATTAAGAATTTATTGTGTCTGTAAATTTGTTCAATTATTGTCATAGAATTTTTTTTCAGAAATTATATTAATATACATACATCGATTGGTGTCTGCGAGCTTTTGGCAACGTAGATGGATGTTCCTTCATTAGGTACTCCCGCGCGCCAAGTATAATGTTTTTGAAATATTCCATTTCGTCGATGTTCAGAATATCAATGGGAAAAAGTTTTTTATCCCGCGGTTCCATGTCACCATACATTATTAACAAATTAGTGTTATAGAAAATCCATTCCCTCGTGGTGAAGTATTGTAACACCTCTAAACCATCCGATATTCGTCTTTGTATGTGTACCATGCTGCTCGAAGAAAAATCAATATAAACTGGTCTACCATTGGAAATACACGAAACTCTTTCATCAGTCTGGAAAAATAACTTACAATCTCTTTTGCCGGAATAATAGCAGTAGAAAATCGATCAAATAAGCTGGTATTAGGTGGAAGAAAAAGACAAAAAGATCGTGGATAAATTTGCTGCCACGAATGTCACCGTCCGGATACCACACCTGCCCTTCGAATGGATAATCGTAAATTATTTTCTTGCCCTTTTCGAGAACTTCGCCCCAAGTAATTGGAAGCACTCCACTTTGAGTGATATTAATGACTGGAATACTCTTCGGCCTACGAAAATAGATCTCGAAATTAGTAAGACGAAACAGCGTGTAACTTCGAATTGTTCCTCCAATAGAATCTATTAATTACTTTTCTTGCATAGTGCCAACTTTCCAAGCGAACGCGATGATAGAATTGATAGCTAGGTCGACTGGTATTACTTCCGCGTGGTATTTGGAATTGCAATGCATTGATCTTAGTACACCCTTCCCAGCTGCTACTAACAATCCTACTGGCCCATTCAAATTGTCAACCCATCCTGGCATCGGCTCAGCCCAGGTCGGTGTCACTGTGTCGGACAAAATCTTGATCATTTACATAAATACATGATGAAATTGCGATTATTAACAAAATTCAATTCTTTTGTAGAAGAAGTAATAAGAGCAACTGAAGTGTGTATCATATTCTACTTTTCCAAAGGATACTAAATATCATATAAATTAAGTTAGGCTTAAAATTAGTAATATAATTGAATTATTATTACCAATGGATGGTCTGGCTATGCTACACGGCATCCTCGGATATTCATCCGCAACAAGCTTCTCAGCCAATCGTTTCGAGTAGGTGTACGTGTTTGGATGAGGTGTCAACAGCCTGTGCATGAAAAGTAGGTGAAATAAATTAAGCAAACATTTCACTTCGCGAGAATACCAAACATCGAATGATTCATGCGCCTCACTAACGTAGTCATATGACTTCTTATACTTACTTATGAGTTTTGACTGACATGAAACAGAAGTAAAAGAACTTATACAGTGACGTGTTTCTAACAGTAAGTGTTGATAATTCTTCAGATACTTCGCTACCATCTACATTCGTTTATCCTGACATTTATAACATTATGATTAAGAGTCATGCAGAGAATATGACAATTTTATTTTTAGCAATGTACTGCGAATAAATTTTTCAATGCAAACTTGGAACCGGTTGCATGTTAATGTGAAGTCGGGTTAGTAAAAAATTGTAGTATTTATGAACTCGGCAGCTAGATAGGTAACGTTCACTAAACAAAAAAAAAATAGTAGACAGAGTAAATAGTCAAATAACGTAAAGAAATAAGGCCGAAGACTCATTTCGTTAAACTGTGTTTCTCAATTTTCGCTGTAACTCAACCTAAATCAACCAGCCGAACTTCAAATACGTCAACAAAGTTCTGTCGATCGCGAAAGTTTGCAGTGTCCCACGCTGTCAGACGCTCTTTGAATAAGTATTTCCTTAGCGCTCATCTCTATCCGAATAATTTGCAACTCTATTAAGCGAATTCACCATTTACAGTGAAGTTAACTTAACACTAGAATA
Organism: Trypoxylon attenuatum; assembly: GCA_963989405.1. NCBI lineage: Eukaryota > Metazoa > Arthropoda > Insecta > Hymenoptera > Crabronidae > Trypoxylon > Trypoxylon attenuatum. Next base: position 12,840,273 of record OZ022490.1, on the reverse strand, counting down.
GTTGAAAATGATAATGTGTAAATTACTTTGGAGTAATGAGATCTATCGCCTCTTCGTCGAGCCATTGAACCAGCCTCATAACATCGTGTGGATTATCAGAGGTGTCATAAACCCGTTCTCCAAGTTCTTCCTGATCCACATGACAAAATGCTGTGCTCAGATGGACAAATGATTCTAGATGTTTCATTTGCTTCGCGAGATCGAGCATCTTCTTGGTACCAATCTGTACAAATTGTCAAGCGACATGTACCACAAGCTCACGTCAATTATTAAATATTTGATTTAAATATTTTAATATACAAAATTCCAAATAAAATATTTCTGCTGTTCTACTATTTTCAAAAGTATATTCATAGAAAATGGGGTTAATCCCCATTTTTATAAAGATTTATAAAACTATATCAGCGGGACATTAGTTAATTCTATATGTATTACGTGTCGTTTTACATAGGTATGTGTAGAGATGGGCATACCGTATTCATTTCGATTGCGTCCTTCAACTTGGCCTCTAATCGGAGCGTAGCAGCGCAGTGGAATACTATATTCGTCTCATTGATGAGGATGTTCAGCTGCTCATTCGTCAGTCCGAACTCATGCGAAGTGAGATCACCATTGAAAGCCACTACTTTCTTTACCTGCTCCGGCTTCTCTTTCCGAATTCTTTGAAATAACTGTATAACAAAAGTTCAATCATTAATTCAAAGAAGCTATAAAACCCAAGCAATATTGCTTATAATATTGTTCAGTGTATCGAAGAGCAATTGAACTTAATTGTATCAATTATTTTGATTCTATTGTTCATCGAAATTTCATTTGCACCGCAGTATGATTTACTAATAATGACTTTGAGTTTAATTTGATCCATTTCTTTTTCACTAGCAAGTTTTTAATTCTTCTCGTGCCGCTTTCCACTGTTTATTTTACAGCGCATTAAATAACGGCTATCATCACTCCCCGAAGTTTACTGCGAACAACTTTCACATTTCGGTGCATTAATTTGCCATTAGAAATAAAGTTTTCTTTATGAGGATAATTGCACCGTTATTAGGAAATCAAAGAAGTCAGAGTAGTTTTAGTCTGACATATACTTATATCCTGACATATTCTACTTACCGGTATTTTGAACATTTCGTCGAGTCGGACCTCAGTAGATCGTCCTCGTTTTCCTCGAATCAACACATAAATTTTCTCCAACTCGCTGCAGCTATATAATAGCTTTTCAATGAGGACCTTTCCCATGAGTCCGGAACCGCCAGTTATAAAGATAGTCTTCCCCTTGTAAAATTGCTGTATCGGTGTCAATTCAGTCATGGTTGTTACCTGAAACCCAAGTATTAAGACATCATCCACTGATTTCGTTCTACCAGGAATTCAATAGCTCGCATTATGCAAGTTGCAATGACACGTTAACGACAGGTTCACAGCCGAGGTGGAAAATTCAAATAAACGGAACACGCGAGGCTGCACGTGAATCGAACTGGCGAGTAAACAAACTCCTTTCCATTTTTTCGTTCAGCTCTCGCCAAAAACCGGACCGATCATGCAAGCGTATCTCGATACTAGGTCAGGGACGATCGTAATCAGCATATAAAAGGCTAATTGTTTTCAATGTTATCCAGTTCCCAGGCTTGTTTTCTCAACTCCTACATGCGGAGGCTAAGATCGAGTTGATGTCGCCCGAAAAAATCGTGAAATCGATATTACTGACCCATTAAACACGATTCTCTGCACTTCGAGATACTTTTTCCTTGTTCGTCTTTTCCGTGGAAAAGTAAAGCGTGCGCAAGGCAAGCAGTGCATTCCGCGATATTGCAAATTTGATGTTTCGAAAGACATCACGTTGCAGTAGGCTAACGTTACCGCGGCAGTATTGCGCAAAGGAATGTTCGCGAAGAGAAAATCAGTGAAAGGCTGATCAAATGCAAGTTTTCGCCGACTGGGCCAATCGCGGACATCCACCCTTGATTGAAAGATTGTTGTTTTGCTTCCTCCTACTGTGAATAATAACTTTAGTTAGAATTTAATCTACATATATGCACAATCCATGGTTCCTTCAAGAGAAGACGAAAATCCTATAATGCATAAAACAAACGATCTAAGTTAAAGTTTACTGCGATGGAAAATCGACGTTCTCTCGGTGCAAGAGGATTGCCAAATGTTAGCTATACTAGGAACATAGACCAAGCGGTTGCGACATCGGCCGCAAGCACTTGACATGTATGGTTTCCAATTGCAAGTGTGAAATGTTCTACACATAGTTCAACACTAAAAAAGCAACAGTGAAATAATAGTCTTTTTTTAAACTACATAAATTTGGATACCAATTGTGTGAAATATCGAGTCAAATATTTATATTGATTTCGAAGCTGCAAGATCACTAGAAGAGAATCCGTAACATTTGTCGATGTGTTAAATATCAAGTAGCTTAGTCGCTAAACTGTGAATGTCTTTCGCGCTAGGTGTAAATATACATTATCCAATAAATTAACCTGATTTCTTGCAGTTCTTAGGACGCACGCACTTTGCACACTACTTATATTGAAATCCGTATGTCGATAATAAACAACATCGAGATTACAAAAACCGAACAAGGTTCCAAGGATCCATGATCGTGTAGCAACGCTGGTTGAAAAAATCCGAGGAATTTAATTAATTCTCTTGGTCCTGTGTCAACATTAAAATTGCGTTGAGAAAAATTGGACTGGTCCAAGAGAGTATACACATTTAACAGGAACGAGGTCAATGAAATCTTAAACTCTCCCAAGAGGAAGAATAATAGGGAAGAATAAACGGTTGATTTCATTACTCATTACTCTGTAGGTCACCAACTAACTGTTATACCGGAGTGTTTCGAATGAGCCAAATTGGTAGTTATATTACAAATTAAAATTTCCATACGCATTTAAAATATTTAATTCAATATTTGTTAAGATTTAGGATACAAGTACTTTGATCACTTGCAATCTACGCACGTATGCGACACATTTAATACCTCGGATAAAATAGGCTACTTGATAAAAAGTAATGCATATCACATCGTAGTTAAGTAGCTGTTTATCTTTCAGTCTTTGTTGTACGGAGTAATTCCGCGGTCTACGTTCGACGCTGACGGGAAGAAGTGTTCAGATACAGAAATAATGGCAAAGGTCAAGTTCTGGCAGACAAGTTTGCAAGAATTGCTCTTCCTGAAACACCTTTCCATTGAGGTAGAGTACGGATATGTGAAGGCTACTTACGTAAGAGCCAATGATAATGACTAACATAACTAACTATAAAACCAACTTATAAAATAAGTTGAATAATAGGTAATAATAAGTTCAGTTGAGAAACTTCCATTACAGTAAATCGGTTACTAAAGATAATTGCCAATATTAATATTCAATAATTATCAATAAGTAAGGTTTATAGACAGTTATCAGAAGTAATCGAGTATAATCGATATATCTTTCAGTGCTAAAGAAATGCACCAATTGTAATTTGAATAATTGTCAACAGCAAACTAATCTGTTACAATGGAAAACGAATAATTAAGGTATCAATTTATGAAGTCGTTTGAACATTGAAGGAACTACTAGCTAATTTCCTCCCTGCAATGTCACGTTACGATCGGCAATAAACTTGGCAAAGTAACGAGCTTCTTTACAGTAAAGTGGATGGTCATAGGTCAAAGCGATTAAGAACGGTGCTCGTGAAAATACTCGAATTCTACTTGGAGTCTGGAAGCTAATTATTATTAGCAGGTGTCCAGAGTTGACCGATGTTTACTCGAAACGGAGATTATGCTTGCAGTGCAACTGCACACTTACACGATCACGGTGAAAGTATCCTCGAAAGTTGATTTCCGTTGACCCAGTCGCAACTCGTGAGCAAATGCTTCGAGACCCGCAGTCTCGTCTGCTAATAGTGACTTAGAAAATCTTTGTTTAGAAATCACGATGTCGACGCTTTCGTCGCGAACTTATCAAATCTTCAATACAGAGAACAATAATGGAATCAGAATTTTTCAAAACAAATAATTGCACTTTCGATCGAGCTACCTGTAAATTACTGTGAAGCCTTTCTCAGTGGAGAATGAGGAGAAACAGTGTGCTGATGATAGTAGTTGAGATATGATAGGTTCCGAGAGATATTACATGTCGGCATATTTAGACTGAAGCTGAAGATTTTTTTTCTTAGAAGAGAGAATTACCTGAGGGGGCTCTCGCGAAAGAAAAAGAAAACTATGGCGAAAGTCACACAGTAAATGTGCAAAGAGTTTATCGTAATCTCTGCAATAAATCGATCGCGCAATTAATGCTAATGAATTTTATTCGACTTTCCAAAAAACCACTCAAGCTTCCTTAAATGAATTCTATTAAATTGTGTTATTAAGTTAACGCAATACGGATAAAGAATACGATTTAGTTGACTTTTCAAAATACCAGGGTTTCGTGTCGACCTTCAATAACGATGTCTAATAATTTTCTGAGTCAGTGAAATCTGACGAAAACCTGCATTAGATGGTAGCTAGATGACCCAACAAGCCGTGGAATGAAAGCCCACGTATTCGACGTACAAGCGATAAATTTCACAGGAACACATACGTATTTCCCCCACTTAATTTATAAGAAGGGAATGCTCGTAACTGAATCGCGCAATTCGAGTCATGAATCAGAGCCACTACGAAGCATTCCAGAGTCTTTCTTCTTCCTTAACCAGTTACGTACACTGCACTTTCCATCAGGCGTAAACAAATACACTGTAAGCGTAATAAAGCACCAGACTGCGTCTGATCTAAGATTAGGCATTTTCCACACATTTTTGCGCAACAAACTTGGCAGATTGTAAACATTGCCAAAGAAATGATTGAGTAAAGTGCCCAATTCTTAATTGAGTTTTATTGCCAATGCTATTATTGTTTCTACCATAACTGGATTCAATTTAACGAGCTCTTCATTTGTGTGCATTTGTTGGTCATCGCCCCACAGATAGTTTCGTGCTCCTTTGGCGCGAAATTGGCGGTCGTAAAATCAAGAATCTTGTTTTTGATTTCATTGATCTTTCGCGGAAGGCGAATTATACCGTAAGGTGAACCATACGCAAAACCTGATGGATTACGTATACATGCCGGCAGTGCTAAATACAAGGACTAATCAACAAAATGTTAAACGACTGTGTTGTATTTTACATATTTACATATTCTTATAAAGAATACTTATAATCTGCTCGCAACGAGACAAGTGACCAAATTAAGGTGCAACCGAATTAGCATAGTTTTCGTGCAAGTGTCAGCATGAGAAATTCCTCAAAGATTCAGAAAAAGTAAAAAACTTGCTTTTTCTTACATCGGCGATAACGTAATCCGGCTGAAATAAAAAATCTCAGATTTTGTACGATTTTTTTCCAACGACTCCTAAATGCCGTGGTATTAACATCTGTGAGTTCAGAGATAAAAGAAATTGTCGATTTCAGGATTGAATATTTTTAATGTGGGTTCGATTTACGAAAATATAGTCGATGGAAAAGTACTAAATGGAACCGGTTTGATATGGTGAAACCGTATTTGGAATTTTACCAGGGGCTTGTAGGTTACCTCAAAAGAACACAGGTGCAAATCAAAAGTATTTACTAATCATTGATTATAAATAATTCCTTTTGATCGTTATTAGGATTAAAATTGAAAAGTTTCAGAATGTCTGGATTCTTGCATACGAAACTACAAAGCTTTGACAGCGTCCAAACATTGTATTTCAACATAAACTCTTGTCAAACACAAATTATTCCGTCGTCTTGTTTTGACTAAAATAAACAAACAAACCCATAATTCGCGAATATTTTACGAAAGTATGAAAAGCATAACCGAAGGTCGAAACGTCAGATAACTTCGTTACACGAAGCAAAAGTCTGACCTTCGGACACATCGATCCTTCACCAGGATAGAAGTAACGCAACTCATTCTAATTAAGCGTACAGTATATTTAAAAAGCCGCATATCCGTTCACTAACAATAAAATGATTGCATAAGTTTACATGTGGAAATGTTAACTTTGTTTCGTCGCAATGTTCTACTGCCAAAAGTGACATAATTATCATCTATGCACTTAACACAGTTATCTACTATTATCTACAATTTTTTTTTTTTTGACAGGCTACACTTTCCAATACAGTATAGTAACACTAACATAAATATTAAAGCTAAACACGAATAAGTTCTTAAAGAAGATACGCATTATCACCGTGAGTGCATAAAATATCAACGCAAAAAAGAATACAAATTTCTCACATATATGTAACACCGGCTAATTGTGCAACATTCTACTTGAGCCTGTTACGTCAGGATACCGTTAAGCTTATCTACAGTTTACAAACAGGGTAGACCTCGCTATTAGCTAAACCAAACCCATTTTACCAGAGGAAAGCAGACCACAAATGCGTTACTCATTACCGGCAGTGTTGTTGGAGTTGTACTTTTGAATGCATGTGGCGAACGGTTATTTGATCCGAGATTCTGTTATACAATAGCTTCACCTTTGGTATATTTACACCGATCACTGTTCTATTTTGTTTCTCATTGTTACCTGTTTCTACCTTAATAAACAAAATATCGTGTTCACTGTATTTACAACTAACTTAACTAAACTGAAGCACTAACTAGTGTTAATTCATTTATTTTGATGGACGAACACATACTAAATCTCCTTGATCACTTATTTTCTCATTTTATTAGATAAATTTATGCCCAATTATTGTATTTGCAATTCAAGTTAAAAGGAATGGCTCGTAAGTTCCACTATCTTCTACTTTAATCAGGCAGTTTTCCTCGAAAAATTTACCATTTTTAAGTGTGTACTTGTGAAACGATAATGCGAACACTTATTAACAAACACGAGGCAACATTATGCCCATTTGATTATACAGTACAAAGATTATTACTACGATAAGTACAATGGCAGTAACTATTTTACTTCACAATTTACATTTTACAAATTTCGTTATATTACTTTACCTGCAATGGAAAGTAAATAATTAAAAAATAGAACGCAGGGTAGCTTACTTGTTGATACTAGTTGATCTGTCGAATGAAGGAGATCAGTAAAATCCAGTGAAGAGCGTTGCAGGAAATAAATCCGAGCCAGACCGGATTGCTGCGAGAAGCAAGTAGACCACTTGGTTGCTTGCACTAGACGAACCAGTCTGGAATGGAACGTGCACAGAGCTCGCGAACTTACTGAGCCGCGTGTTGCCGCGTGCAGAAAGTAGTAGCATCGACAACTGGTCTCCCTCTACTTCCTTCGCTTCTTAGTTCACTGCAAAATCGGTCGACTTGCACTTTTTCTCTTCCGCGAGTCTATTTTCTTCTGGCGGTTTAACCATTCTTGCACCAGTAATAATCGCGAACTGCTGATACAGGTTTCCTATAGATGCATTTCTTTTTATGTGCAGACAGCATATGTAATCCGTTAATGTGTTCGTTACGACGTAGAAAAGTATTGATGTAGTCTATGGATTCAAGTTTTTAGCGGAAAAATGTGTTTTTTGCAGTTACATAAAATAGTTAGAAACATAATCGTTGCTTTAGAAGCAACGACTGTATTTTTATATTAATTCAGACTTGATCTTGCATATCGAATTGTACGTTCAATTATTCCGATGAGTTGTATTTAAATTATTACTTAATTAACTATTGAATGATTAAATATTTTTAGATCTATTGATGTAAACAATAGACAATAATACTTGAATACACTATATTTACCTTCATTTTTAATAACACTAATTATTAATTTATATCAAACTACTAATACTAATTGCAAGTTATACATACTTTTCATTCGCTTTATCTGAAATATATTTCTACTATAAATCATCGTTTACGCTGAATCGAGGAAACGTTACCAGTACGATTGATCACTAAGTCACAGTTCAGAGTGTTCGAGGAACGGGCATTTCTGTTCACGAGTTAGATACTAGAGTCTAGACTCTCTGTGATTCGTGTAATTCAGCGTGTAATTGATTCTACCGTTCTCAAATTGCAACCAAGCGTGTACAACACTGCATTTCTAATAGTACCTTGATGGTTTCCGGATCATTTGTGACTTAAATTCCAACGACGTATCGTTTCACCAGTTATTCTATTCACACATCTAATATTTCATTGTCTTGTTCTGTATTAATCCTTCAATTAGTTGAAACTTCTGCTAACAATCGGTTTCATATACATAAATAAAATATAAAACTACTGTAACGATATGGATAATTGTCTAACTGCAAAGCAACGGTTAAATTGGGAAAACACAGTTATCTAAATTCTACTTCTTTCGCTGTATTTCTTGCTGTGATTAGCATGTAAAATTGATGTTAACGTGACGTTTCCATTACAAGTTAATAGCTTCTGATTCAATGAATAGTTAAATTCAACACATTAGAGTATATACTTGTCAAGAATAATAACCGATTTTCTTAATACACTCAAAGCTGTATGAAATTAAATGTTTATGTAATTATAAATTGTAGCAGATCTAATAAGTTGAGTATCTTTATTTCGATTTGAAACGCTTAATGATGCCTCAAAAAAGTGTTACCATTTAATGAATGTTTATGCGAATAAACCACTCCCATGATTTCGAGGATATTAATCGGCATTATCTAATCACTCAAACAACGACTTTCCCCCGGTTGGATGCTCACTCGTTCTCTGAAACACCTGATTCTCTGTAAAAGTAATATATCTAATAGCTATAGCTAATGGTAAAATTCATTACATTGTGTAAGGAAATAAGTGTTTCCATAAGAATCCTTTCAGTTTGATGTTCCTCTTTCAGCTACTAGAACAATTTACATAATATTCGGTATAATGGGTCACGAACTTGATGGAGAATTCAGAACTGTTTGTTAATGTGTGACAAGTTTCATGCGGAATAATCGATCAGACAGGATTTCTAAGGAAAGACCGTGTGGAATATTAATCTCATGGGTTTTCTCCCAAAGTTCAGAGTTCGTGTAAGGTCTCCTAGGGCTGCTCTTCGCCGTTTACGACACGGACATGATATATTGAACCAGCTTCATTATGCAACTAATGTATACGCTATCAAATATTTCTGGCAACAGAATTTGTCATTGAAACAAACACAAGATGCGAGTCAAGAGATTTCGAAAAATTACTGCCGGTTTTAGAGTTACATACACTGCATTTTTTGTACGATTCGCAGCTTTTTGCTTACGCGTGTAATCATCTATGTGTAAATATGCTTCGCCAGGTCTTCACAGTTGAAAATATATATGTCACGTCGTTCGTATGCATATCAATTTTGTCTCACCTTTTTATCAAAATTCATCCGAAATTCTCTCATAAATCGACTCCTATGCAAAATATAATTTTTGAATGTTTCCGGGTCAGGTATATCATTAATTACAACAAACTTGACAAGATACACAGAGAGACACTACAAGCCAATTACCTACATACATCGTTGAAAAACATTTTGCTTTGAACTTTTATTTCAAAAATATTTCTGCCCAAAACTCTCAAATAACTATTCACATCGTTTGTACAGAGACCCACGGTCTACTTGTTTTCGCTGCTGTAAGTAAAAACTCAAGCACTGACATCACCGAATCGATAAGCTTTTTACGAATGCGTATTTTATATGTATGTGATGGATATTTAAAGAACGGTCAGATGAAGGTCGGTATGAAAAATCAGAGTCTGAAAAATGAACAATGAAATCTATTTAACAGCCTCGGAGTATTATTTTAGCTAATGGGAATATGATTGAAATTTTTATTTGGAAAGACCGACTTACACATTTCATGTCCTCCTCTCCTTTAGTCTCTTCCTTTTCCATCATCGTGGTTTTCTCAAATCGTGCCGAACTTCGTCATATAAATGAAAGCATAAACAGCAAAATGGAATGTGACAGAAAGTTTTTTCTCATTTATGTTGTACATGGATTTTTGGAACTGATTAAAGTTCAAGGATGTATAAATATTCTCATGAATTGCATATTTGTCTGTCTTGCCAGGAATTAATTACATTTGTGTAATAGCACTAACAGTAATTTTAGTTAAAGGCACGGAAGGGTGTAAATGTAAATCTCTATAATAGCTAAGCTCATTATGCGAATATGCTTGATAAACGATATTTGTACTATAATGCACATATATGTACATAATCTTCGCTCTGAACTGTTGACATTTGTTCTTCATATGCGAGCCAAAATTAATTGGGTAGAATTTTAACGATCACATTTTGCTAACTACATGATGCATCACCATTCGAACAAAAAACTAGTAATTTTTTAGATATGGTAGAAGTGTGTTCTTACTTGAACTTATAATTAACAACAATTTCTACAAAGTATCGGATAAAGGTAAAATCCAAAATAAACTAAAAATTTGTGTTATGTTGTGTAAAAAATTCAAAAGAGTTTCTTCATCACTAATTCCTCTTTAACGCAATCACTTATTGTATAGACACAAAGGTTTTAATAAATACAAGATACTTTCGCCCGTTAAGATTGAGCCGTTAAGAAATTCTTATCTAATGGTGAAGGTACCATTAGAACCACAAAAATATACATGGTGCAAGTTTTGAATAAGCGAAACTGTACTATTGCAAAAGATGATCAGTGAAGCAATTCTTAACCAGTTTAGAATAAATGCATCAATAGCTCAGAATAATCGTTTGATTATGATTTAACTGATTTGATAAGACTTTAAAATATGTTAGTCACCGTGTTATTTATGCCACACCTTAGACGCCTTTCACATAATACAATTCAATGTAAATATGCATATAGTTATTTTTATTTTACTCCGCTGACCGATGTAACGTTAGATTCTACAATTTGGTCAATTGAATCTGTTACTCAAAAGACGGTTGCTGTCTCTTCGTTACGGACACTCGTTTACCGGAAGTTTCACTCTCACAATATACGAAATGAACTGGATGTGAAAAGAAGTTAGCTAATTTTATGATTGTATGATGCGAATGCGACAGGTGTCGGTTAGTTGTCGCAATGAAGTTGTGCAATCTCACTAATGCGAAGAGGAAAAATGAAGTATAGACTCTGGAAATCTCCAGGAAATATTCTAAGTTCGAATCATATATGGTTGCATGTTCCTTGCAACGTTAGAAGAAACTGTAATACAACTTCAAACTAGATTTGTATTTATATCTTGAGCATTTCTTATGCTACAGATATTATCAAAGTTTATTGTTAATCGAAAAGTATACTTCTGAAATAGAATCACATTTCAAATCCCGTAAGTTTCGTGTTACTATGGTGAGTAGCCACTACAAGTGAAAATCATATGAATTCTTCTTTGTGTATAAATATATAGATGTTTAAATACAACAATTCCTACTTTCATCAATAAAGCCCATAAGAAATCGTCAGTAGGTAGAGATTAAAAGGGCATTGCAGCACTAGGGGTAACTTATTAAACCGGTTGTTCCTTTCACTAACTGCATACTTCGAAAGAACGACTCACCATGAATCCCATAGATTTCCATACCAGGTGTAAGTTACATAAACGAACACATACTCGAGTTCGCGGACCTCTTGAATGTATACTAAACGTAAACGCATTGTCATATAATTTCTCTTTTGTGCCAATAAAACAAAAATTCATTAATTTCTACTCCAACAAGATTTATTGTTCCTCTTGTGATTTACTAATTGGTATTAGTAGCTAATTACCTCGTCAATTTCAATATAATCATCTGTTTCAATTTGTTTCAAGCTCCCTTTAATAATTACCGTCTTACGATAGAGCTTCGAAGCTATTATAAAAGGTAAAACAGCGTATATAATATGGTAGCTCGTTGATTTTCCACTACCTCAGTAATGTTTTTGTAGGTTTTTAAGTTCTACACTTCGCACAGTTTAATGAAGTAAAATCGAAGTACCTACATACTTAGCGTTAGTAACCAATGTAGTCTTATAAGTTACATGACAGTTGATGTATAAAATTAAAATTATTATGCAGATTTGCAACACAGCAGCCGTGGAAACATCTATTAAGTACTGACGACATAATGATAAGAATAAAAAGCAAAAGAGTGAATATAAAAACGTAAAGAAAACAGGCTTAATTAAAAGAAAAATCTTTGAGAGAATCGAAAATGTGTGACGCATGTGACTGCAAATCAAACCCAAAATGGCGTCGATGCTATACAAAGATGCGATATTTTCGTAGTCGGAAAATGATCGCTTGATTGCAAAAAACAAATAGTTAACAAGAAAATTAAGGAGAATGTCTTCGCATACGACTGCTCTTGTCGAAGAGCTGGCGAAGGATTATACCAGTTATGCAAAATTGGACTTGTCTTCACAGGCAAGTGGTTCTGTATCATAACCTAGAATCCGAATTGTTTACTTTCACTGACAGTTCTAAATATTATGAATGTCCAATGTGTTTTGTTTACAGCTAAAAACTTTTAATGACTCCATCGACGATGTGATGATGCGGCTAGAAGAATTCCAGTCAATCATTTCAATGGTTATTATAATAAGACATTACGCATAAATCTTCATTCTTGAAAGACTTATAAAGTTTTCTTTTTTGCTTATGTTGGAAGGTCCAAACTGAAGGCAGTGTCTGTACAAATGAGCACATTCCAAAGCTCGAATCTATGAGGCAAGAGGTGACGAATCTTTGCAAGCGAATCGATGCCTTGGAACACGTGATTGCTATGGTCAATGTAAATTTGTGTACACTGGAAGCAGCAGTGGAAAACGCAGAAGCCGAATTAGGAGTTTCGGATAGACTATTTGGAATGTTGAATCCCTTATCATTTTTTGTAAGTTTCGCTTAACGATAAAACAATAATACCCAGTTATGATTACTCATAGTATTATAATGTAACAACTTTTAGAAAAAGTCTTCGGAATCAACATTGCCAAACAGATTGCCATCGTACGAGCCCCCAACTATCTATAAAACGGATGCTTACTTCAAAACCGAATAGAAAACAAATTGTATACTGTGGTACAAGAGTCAAAGGAAACATTTTGTACATATTACAAAAGACGATTGTATTTTTTAGAGGGTAAATCGAATGCTAGTTGTAAATTCCAAAGGATTTTAATCGTAGTGCGCTTAATTGAACTTCCATATTTCTTAGAAATATAAAAACTGGCTGTGTTCGAGTGTTGTTTTATTTATTTAGAAAGACTGCCCTAATACAAACATGTACCTTAGGGTAGGAAATGCCAAATATGCGAAATATTTAGAATAAAACTGAAGTTTAACATGCAGGATAAGTGCAAGTTTTTAGTTGCGCCTTTTTTTCGCCATTAGCGCAACTTCCACCTATGCAATGTCTCCACCGCGTTATTTTCCCAATACCACACGTTACGCTACAACCAGACCACTTTCCCCATTGGTCCCAAATTTTTGGTTCCTGTCCAATTTCTTCGTCCAAAGACCTTACGATTCTGTGAATATTACGCCTTTTAACAATGCCTTCCCCTTTACGACTGTTACGAAACAGATTATTATTGCAATACTTTCTGTTCATGCTTTGTAGATTACGCAGCGTAAATCGACTCACTTTATCTATAGAATCTTTATCTAGCTTCGTCATTGATTGCGAAAGATTTTTTGGCAAATGGAATAAAGTTTGCGCAATTGAAAACCGCGATATTTCGTGTCCGAGAATTATAACTATAAAGCTAAAATATAATGTATTTTTGCACATGCGTTGCATTGACAAAATGCAACTCCTTATAGAAATTTCGTTGAAAGCTTAGGATTTGATACCGAGCCACTTTAAAATATTTTTAGAATCGCAAGCTTTTAACTGACAGCTTCTTATTTGTGCTTTTTTCAATCCCTTTATACAATCGTCCGCGAAACAGTGACGCCAACGCACTTGACGACCACTGCCACAGGATACGCTGCATGTACTCCAATTACTCCAATTATCCCATGAATTGTCACCTTCTAAAAGTTATACACTAGTTTGTGTATCTCAAATATCCAATTCCGATCGGAGAAAACTAATAACTCTAACAAATATAAATCCTTCAACTCACGATTGACATTTGCCTTATTGTTATTAACTGCAAGTATCATTCGCTTTCCTTCCCAATATTCAGGTATAGTTGCCTGAAGACTTCTCGATCTATGAAATTCACTTACTAAGTTCACAGTTTTAGCTTCATTTTCCAAGCTCAGTGATGGTATTTGATCGAGAAACCATATGAATAATATGAATAGCAATCGCATGTCACGTTCATTTTTATCAATCGTGATAATACAACACTTCGCTGAAGGTTGCTTATGTTACAACTTTCAGCTAAGTTAATTCCATTACAGTTGCGCAGCTGTTTTTACAAGTACGAAATTCTTTTCTTTATACACAAAATCGTAAACAACAAATTTTACAATCCTAATACATGTCTCCATTGAATTGTTATTCACGAATGTGTAGATTTGAAATTATTTTACTAAGTAACACCAATACTAACAAATTCTGATCTATCTTATCAGTCATTGAGAATGCCAAAATAATGTACAATTAAGAAAAACCTATAATACAGATGTTTTAAATTTTAAATAGGTATTGATATCATTTATAGCCTAAAAAATGCTTTGTGTGCTCGTCCATTGGGTATTTGTCCTTGAAGCCTTAGTCTCCTGACAGCTTCCCTCAGGTGTTTTGGCTGCAGGGGTCCAGTTTCGTTATTAGCTTCCATTACATCCAGCGCTGCGGAAGGTAATATCAGAACTTAATCATTCCTTAAGCGTTAGCTAACTGAAGTTTCAAATATAAAGCTAATACCTTCTTCGACTATCTCTCCTACGAATACCTTTGCTATACCAGACATAGCGATCACAACGTTTTGTGACACAGAACAGCCGGTTATAGTTTGCATAATCTAAAGTACATATTTAATTGAATTTATTTAATTCTTAGATATACGTTTAGCTGGAATCAATTCAAAGAATATTCAACGTATCGAGACTAAAGTCGCTTACCCTTTTGATAGCAGCCTTTGGGAAAGCAGCTCTTCGGTACATCTCGTATCGATCTAATTGATCTTCGGTAAAGTTTGACACTAATACCCTAATTGTCGAATAAAATATATAACTTATTGAAAAGGCAGTATAAGGAATATACCTACAGATGTATACAATATTTATGTACTTACTGCATCTTCTCCCTTTCCTCTTCTTCCAATTCCTTTTTACTCTTTTCCTTGCTCTCTCTTCGTTCGCTAATTCTTGTTGGATTGGCATGCGGTAGTACTATATCGTTTCCAAATATATCCTCTGTACTTTGATCTTCCTCTTTTTCGTCTTCCTTGTCCTCGTCTTTGAAATCATCTTTATCGTACTCTTTACTAGAAAGTTCATGCTTCCCAATTTCTAGTTGATCGTCCATTATTCCGCCACTAGAACTGAGACAGGGCTCCTCGGTATCGGACTGTGACTGAGAACTCATTGCGTCCGATTCGGGCTGAAACTTAAGTTTTTCAGTAAACTATTGGAATATCGTAGTATAAGTGAATTGTAATATACACAGCGCATAGGATTTTACTTTCATTGGCATGCAGTCATCATTGTGATCGCTATCCTTAATGCCTGAATTCTGTGAGTTGTCTTTATCGTCTTTGTCCTCAATATCAATGGGATCACTGTCATTTCCGGAATCATCCTTACCAAAAATATTATCCATTATCTGAAAATTGGTGAAAGTGTAGTTAATTTACATTCAACAAGATGTTTGAGTTACGTAGGTTTAGGTTATAGTAATGAACGCATTAAAGTTGTGTCATAATAATAAATGAATTCAGTGTATTGAGAAACTTACTGAATACTTGGCAGTGATGTTTTTTTGGTAAAAAAGCCAACAAATATTCTTCTTCTATTTCTTGATATATACTATGAATACCGAAAAGTTTTATAAACACTAATACTGAGAATTGTATGCATTCGAACTTCCTGAGTGCCGCCATATTTTTGAACGAATCTCGTAGAGGGCGCTAAGTAATCTGCAGTAATGGCGTACGACTGTGTTCGGTATCGTGGTGTTGCGGGCCGGGAATACGCTTGACATAGCTTTAGTTATTGTTCGCGCTTTAAATTAGTGACAGTTTTCAAGAGCGGATGGCAATTAGAGGTATGTAAATAGTATTATTCCAGTTTTTCTTTATGCTCTATTATTTTGACAAATTTGACAGTCACCGATATACATTTCCCCCATGTGCATTCGATATATGGGCAACTAATATATTTATTATGGCGTGAGGAATATAATTGTCCAATTTGTTCAAACAGAGTAAAAGAGTTGATAATATCAGTAACAGTGGGTATTGGTAACTGCAAAAGTATTAAATGACTCAATAGCACACAAGAAGGTTTCTAGTTGCGAGAATACATTTTACGATAATTGAATTTATTCGGTATCCTACATTAATTTTCCATGATAAATAATGGTTTTAACTGTGGAAGCGTTACAGAATTACAATTTTTTGCCTTATTCGGTATATTGGCATTGTACGTTATGTCTCCTTTCACACGCAGTATACTAAAATCTACAGTTAGCAATGCCACAAGCGTATCTTAATTTCAACGGACCTGCCTAGTAAATATTAATTGTTCCATAACAAAGGAATCTGCTATATGAGAAATTATCCAAGCAATCGAGTAAACTAAAGACCAGAGATAAGATCAAGGTCACAAAAAGCAGCAGCATTCATTGAATCATCCCAACGATTATTCGTATCGAATCACGATAGAATTCGAAAGTTCGCCACCATATTGTCGGTCAAGCGCAGATAAGTAAAAGGATTGAGCAGTGCCGCCGTCTGGCGGCGCGAGACAGCTCAGTCTCTCGGTGTCGCGACGCCGACGTATTTGTCAATATCTGTCCGTTTCGGGGATTTTCACGGTTCATACTGGTCTCTCGGTAGTGACCGTGTTCGTCGAGTGTCGTCCTTCCGAGGCGAATGACCGTGGTGGTTCCGAAGAAGCCGCAGGAACAGTATTCGTGGCAGTGTATGGTGTCGAGAACCCGGTGAGAAAACTCTCGCACCTCAAGAGAGAGGCCGCGTATAAGGGAGATACGCGAACTTGTGGCGGTCTACGGTCGCTCGTGCGACCACTCGCCACTATATCGGAGCTCTATCGTCGCTTTACCCTATCCTCTCTATTCTCTCGCTTCGCGATATATATCCCGAATGCTCTCTGACCGTTCGAGGGGAGCTGCCGCGCTAACAGTAAGTGAGTGAGTGAAATACAGTGGAGAGGAGTATATCGAACCAGAAGAAACTGTTCTGAGATCCCAGCGTCCTGTCAACGAGTACCATACACCTGGCCCACGAATGCAGCTTCCGGACGGATTCGCGTGTTAAGATGTGAGTATCGCTCGATTAGCTCTCTTCGTGTCTCTCTTATACATCTGGGATAACGAGACCTCAGTCGAAGGGGAGTGTTGGATGAGCCAAGCATGATTGGCGCATGAAAGTGTACTCCTGTAAACACGATTGCTCGCATTGAACTTCGTGCGATAGCCGTAGGTTTACGTAGATTCGCGCGCACGCCTCGCTACTTCTCGCTCTGTCTCTCTTTCTCTTCTAGTCTCTCAGGCAGAGACGCCTCGGCTACACATGTGCGCGCATTGTCAGCGCGGCGTTCTCGCTCTCAGTCGAGTGGAATGTCGAGAAACAGAGAGAGAGAGAGAGAGAGAGAAGGAGAAAAAGAGAGAGAGAGAGAGAGAGAGAGACCGAGAGCTGTGCGTCCGCCGGCCCTGTCACCGTGAACGCCTCGTCCCCTTGAATCCAGATCGTCTTCTCTACCTGCGCTATCTACCCTCACAAATTTCGTCTAACTAGAAACCAGTATCCTTTCGCGCGGATACTGGCTGCGTGTGAATTCGGCCGACGTTTGTATTGGAGGCTGTATTCTGCAGCCTGGCAGCGAATCGATGACCCCACTTCTTTCGGTCGACCGTTGCTAGCTACCTGCCAGGTTTCCATGAACGATCCAGTACCTGCTAGAGGGGGCCATAATGTACTTCCCCGGTTCCAGATGGAGTTTTTCGAGGGCAAACATCCCCAGTTATTCTTCTCGTGATTCTAAAGAAAATTTTTCGTTACTATTATTTGTTAATTAAGATTGTTCAATTAATTTGCTTGATTCGTTTTTCCGAGTGTAGAAGACAAATTTTCAATTTGAAAACTCATATTTTTTCACTGACAATTGCCATATTAAGAATTTTAATTTCAAAGAGTTTGCGTGCATATTAGTTTTCGTCTACATATATTTCATATACATATACATAATCCATGTAGCTTGTCGCGTGTACTAAATAACTAACCAGTTGAGTTAGCTTTTTCACATTTGTCATGTCAAAGGGGGCGCTTTCGATAGGTGAACTCTTTGACTCATAAAGAGGAATCGGAGAAGATCGTAAATTGTCGATGGTTTATTTTCGCCAGAATGGTCCGTGAAGTTCCATTAGATTCGTCTCGAGCAGAATTGTGGTTTGTTGTCGGTAGAAAGAGTCAGTGGGCTTGTTGCTTGCCACCCACGCGAAAGGCGAAAGGTCGGTGGCCTCGTTGAGCATCGATTAGGATATTATCCGACTCGCTTTCCGCGTTTCGGTGCAAAGAAGGACTCGCCTTCGTAGGCGAGTTAAGTGCGCGCTCCGCAATAAAGAGACGGGAAAAATAGGGGAAGAGAGAGAGAGAGAGAGAAAAACGAGGGAGTGAGGGAGTTGGTGGTGTCTCGGTGAGCTACGGAACCAAAGGTGGACGGTCGTTGGCCGGAGGAGAAACGACCTGAGTCAAGCGGAGAGAGAGCCTGTTTTACTACGGAGCCACGCTCTGTCAGGTCTCTGCTCAGCCTGCGGACAAACGTTCAAACCTGTGCTACGGTAGGGAGTAGGGACGAACGATAGTGTTACGCGGATAACAGTCGGAGCTTGCCTTGTTCCCTTTCCAGTTCCACCTATCAGTAATATCTCCTTTTTTGCAGAACTCAACAATGACTATTTTTTAGCGTTGTTATACACAGGGTAAATCGTCTAACGTCATCATCAGATTTTGAGTTTACATATTCTGTTGATGGACTGATGGATATTTTCTTCTGTTCTATACAATCAGTCGAAAAAAATAATAAAAATGAAATATTTTATTGAGTTTCACTTTGCTTCAAAAGTATGTAATATATGCAAGTATTATTCAGGTGTCGCGCAAATATGTTTTATTTCTTTGGAAAAACATTTATCGTCTTTTCGAAGCTCCTAATCCATAAGCTGATCATCGGTCGAAATTTAGTCTGATCGGTTCGACTCGAACGTGCTGCATCAGTGGTAGCACGTGGAATTAGTCACGGCATGCCGAAGTTTAGTTCAAATGGTCGAAATTCGCGAGTGGTGAGTACTCACGTGCGAGATATGGCGCACATGTTTACGGCAGTTAGCATCGGAGGTCAATATACCGTTGCGGATACCGCGAATCGCGATACCCTCTTCTCTATTTCGCCAAGTGGCGCGCTTTCGTTCGCTCGCCGCCACTCGAAACTCCGCGGGTAAGTTCGCGTGCTTCCACTGTTCAACTTACCCCTTTACGTTAAAAGCTGTGTACGGGGTGTTTTTTAATACAGGCTTCCCTCTTAAATCCTGATTCTAATTTCTTTGCAAATATTAGTCCTTTGATTGGAAACTTTGAGGAATATTGCACTTCGCGAATAGAAAACATTGGGAGCACTGCATCTTCTCATTGCAACTGGGAGTAAAATGCCTGGTGATCGCCTTTCACGGCTACAACAGAGCTTCCAGTTCGTTCAACTTTTTTTTTCTCAGCAGGATTGTAGCCTGTCGCGTATTTACCTTTTTGCAGTCGCGTTGACAAACTGAATAGGGGAAAGCTTGGCATAAGGAAACCTACCCGCTTATTTATGATGAGACTGCGGATCAGTCGCGATACTGGAGGAATACGTAATTATCGCAGGGATATGCACGCAGGATGCACATGAATAATGCGGCCCACGGCGGATAAGCTTACCCCGCAATAGATGCCGTTACGCGCGCACCTAGATATCCTCTCCGTGAAGTCTCAGTTACACTTATGTTGGAGAATCAAGCGGCAAGGTCATTCACAATGCCACTATAGGGAGATTTTAAATAATAGCCTATCTATCATGACATTTTGGATGTAAAATAATGTTTTAATTATTAAATAGAAGGTGACATGATCACACATTACTTACCATTTTTTCTAATACCCCAAAAAGATGTTGAATGAAATCTTCGTATCTGAGGCTTCGTTTTAAAGATAATGAAGAACTGTTATTATTCATTTGATTTTCGAGTAACTACAATAACGTTGACACGAATTTGAATTCGTCCGGTCGATAAAGCTGTAGAGTCCGGTCCTTGACTCTATCAGCAAAGTAATTGCTGTTTTACGTAAACGCTTTCTATCAGAAGCCTTGTAAAAGCGATTGATAGAACGTAACACGTATGTATAAACTGGCCCACATGCACACGTATACATATCCTCATCCAAACACGTTTCCCTAGAACTAAACGGTGCTAGCGAATTAATTGCTTTTTCACGAAAAAAGGAGCATTTGGTTTTGGGAAACTTTCTCTTCGTTAAAATAAAGTAAAGGCGGATAGATAGGTGTATTTCATAATAATAAAATAATTATTTTCCTCATTTGTACTACGAATTAGGAATATGAATATTGTTACACAAAAATTTATATAACATATTTTCTTTGCAATCTTCAAAATGTGCGAAACTGGATTGTTATAGAATTTATTATTCGAACATTATAGATTCATTTCTAAATGTCACACGACTTTTTTTGCTTTTTCCAGGTGCGAAGAGGCAACTGAAGTGGAGACGCATCATCAGCAAACAGCAGCAACAACGATGGGCGTCGCTGAGGACGAGACGCCGTCTTCTTTGACCTCTCACCCCAACTCCAACGCCAACAACCCCAACCAAGAAGGTAAGTGTTATTTCAACGATCTTTCTTTTGCCTCAACTTAATACATGTACTGTGTAATTATTAATTGTCTCATTTAATTTCTTTCAATAAATTATGTTTCATTAAGGCGACATTATCGAACTCATATAAACGAAAAGGGGAGGAAAACGTATTTTGATCTAAAAATAGAAGTTGATATTGTATTGGTTTTTCATGTCCTCTTGTAATTGCAACATTAGGGAAATTAAATATAGATTGAACGAATGAGGAAACGGATAAATAAAATTCAAGTAAAACACAGAAAATCAGTTCTACCACCAACTTAAATTAATATAAATTCCAGAAAACCGTTCTTCAAATACTTCACTTAACCCACCATAACAAATCCATCGTGAAAGTGAGATTTACTTGATTTTGCATGTTAACAAATTCTTAAGAGGAATTGAAGTGCGTGTCGCGACAATTTCTCACTTTGCATCAGACGTTCGCGTTTGGCATTAACCTTGCGGCTCGCTGAGCTCCATCCGCTCTAGAGGCAGCGGAATAAAATACACGTTGATTAATGCGTTTAATTGCGGGGAGACGGAAGCGACGCGAAAACTCTGACTCGAGTCGAGTAGAGTACGCAAACGGTGCGACAGCTTAACGATGCTTGTCTTTTTCTCCTTCGCGTTCCGTATCAGATTGCTACCGTCGACGTCGTTGCAAGCTGGACGCCTACCTCTTTATTCATGAAAATCTTTTTTCCGCATCGAATCATCAGGTTCGGGAAAACTGGGATATTTGATAATATTAGCACGTTAGATTAAAATCATGATGATTAATAATCTTTTTCTAAGACTTTTTAAGGATAATATATCTGTTAACGTATTTGATTTTAATGTATTAATTAATTTCGAAGTACTCAAAAAGTTTTGAATCTATTTGATCAGTATGTATTCGAATTTAAAAAGTGCAATACTTGGGGAGTAATCGAATCTAATTAGGCGGTATTAAAAACTACTTACTAATCACTATCTACGAATTGTCTTTTGTGTCTGGAAGACAACGATGTTCAACACGTGTTTCGCTTTTTTCCCTTGAGACAATTAGTACAAAGAAACTTTGCAACTCCAGGATTTTTGCGATTTTTTGCCGCGACGAAATAGTTGCTGGTCTTTTATGTCAGGCTGACTCATCGACATGTGACCCCAGTGAACGTGTTTCTCTATTCCTTTCTGTCGAGTGATTTATCGACACGATGATATGCGTTATTTTCAATCTACAGTGCTTTCGGTCTCGGGATCTATTGGACTCGTCGATAAATGATGTCTTATTTTCTCTAACAGATAGTTTCTTTTGTCTTCACAAATAGAAGATTGTTTGTTCCTATAATAGTTGAGATTCTAATGCATAAAATCTAGCATCATTGAACTTTTCCAATATTTAATTTTCTTTGCAATGAACAGTGAGAAGTCAAAGTACGACGTAAACGTTAAGAAATATCTTGAACGTCCATGGAAATGGAATTGAAAAAAACAATTATAAATAAGAAGAAGAAATTTCGATCCTCTAAAGATTTACGAAATTACAAATTGTTTGTTGAAAAAATTAGCAAATTTTTCATTCCGATAAATTTCAGGGTTATTATTTAATCTAGGAAATATTTCACGCGGAGATTCGAATTCATCGTGTTCATCGTAACGAAATTCTGCCGTGTGCTACCCGGTGATTGTATTTTGTAATTGGATGACGGTTTGTCCAATTCTCGATGGTAATGAGTAGAGGATTCCCGAGTGCGATGTTCCATTGCAAAGCTGCAATGCCATCGCGCTTGACTGTGCATGTCGATGGTTACATATTCCCCATTCCTGATTCTAATATACATATATCTCTTGGACTTCTACTGTCAGTGACTCTGCGTAACGGTAGTCACTAATTTGCCCTATTCTTTAGTTCTTACTGTCTAATTTCTTTTTTTCGCCATTTTCCACATTGATTTCAATTAGCGTCAATATTTCAAACAATTAATTGTTTGTATCGTTGCAAATTTATAATAATTCAATTGAGGCTTCTGCTCCAATGTTCGAATACTTATTCAAGAAAAACTCAGATTAATTAGTCATCGAAGAGTAATTGGATTGTAATTTTCCGGGATTAGAATTCTCAGGGTGACG
Organism: Trypoxylon attenuatum; assembly: GCA_963989405.1. Taxonomy (NCBI): domain Eukaryota; kingdom Metazoa; phylum Arthropoda; class Insecta; order Hymenoptera; family Crabronidae; genus Trypoxylon; species Trypoxylon attenuatum. Next base: position 12,817,183 of record OZ022490.1, on the reverse strand, counting down.
CGACGAGTGAGCGCGAATGCAGAATTCTTTCCGTCAGCGTAGAATTTTTTAATGGAACGTACTGAGTGCGTTGAACTCGATTGTTGATAATACACCAGTCACGTAATCGCATGCACGGATCTGGGGTAACCGATTACTTCAGGAGCTCTTGATAGAATTCTGATTGACAAGCTTGTCGTTCTTTTTCCTCTCGCATCCTTTCTCGATTTATAGAGTTGCGTTTGTATTCAGTCGCGCACAAGAGAAAATTTCACATTCCAATTTCCATATAAGAATATTCGTAATTTGTATACGAATTATTTAGTATAAAATACACATTTCAGAATTTTGCATTCTCTTGTTATTGACATTACTCTCTTTAATATACATGCTTTTGACATGCCGAAAGAAATTCTTGTTTGCATTTAAATTCTTTGTTTTACTAGAAGCAATCGTTCGGTATGAGTCAAGTTAACTTTGAACTCAAACACTACGGAATTAAATAACTGAAAACGACAGTATTTTAACGTTCTTGCTTGTATCATAAAGAAGTATTTTAGTAGAATTCTTTGTGTTCTTAGGATCAGAGCGATACTGATCACTATTATATCTGAAAAAAATATGAATACGTGTATTTCCAATATTCGACCGGCCATTATAGAATATCCTCTATAGTATACGAACTTCGTATCCGTATAAAAAATGTAGACAATAGTTGGCAAATAAAATTCCAAGTGTATTCTCTGCAAATATCAGAGTTCACATTTCGATGGGTACTCGCAATCAGCCCAGGTATCGTAACGATTCGGTTAAAGCTTCGCGATGGAGAATATTGATTCGAACAGACACGTCAGGCGGCAGCCACCTATGGAAATTGCAATTTTGACGAACTTTGTTAGACCTTTGAATGTATCTGGCCAAATCTACTGTCTAGCCAGGCCTCAATCGCGAATTCAATTAAATCTTGCTTCTGCAGAAATCTCGTTTTATCGATATTTGCCGGTGTCAAAGATTGCAGCACATATTCGCAGAAAGCCACAGCCAAAATCGATACAAATCCGTAACGCTAATCGCGTTAGAACTTTATTAGAAGAAGCAAATTGAAAATCGAGATTCTTCGTAGATATAAAAAAAGATACGAGGATATATGAATTTATATTTAAAAAAATTCTAATTTAAACAACAGTTTTAAGTTTCACAATAGAAGTTCATCCTTGAATGCTTATATCACACTTTCGTTGTTTGTAAGTGACGCAAGCATTTCACAGTTCGCGAACCATACACATGTATGTATATCGGTCATTACAGCACGTAATTTGCGATCGTCGATCGCAAGATCAAATGCAGCGAATGAGCAATTCATCCAAGCTCACAATCACGAACCATAAACAATTCAAGTTTGTTATTATTTTCGAATATGCTTTGCGAGAACATAACACTGCTGCAGCCTCGCGGTCTCAATCTTTTCTCGGAAAGGCAAATCAGCATGGAAATTAATCTTATCGCCGTTTATTTCCACGTAAAAGCGTGAGTCATACAATCGAAAGCTCAAATTTTCATTTCACTTTAGTGACTAACGATAATATTCGGGTATATAGCGTATAACATTCGGTTCCCAATGTATTTCTATTATCGTGAATTTTTAATTAATCGAATTTATATGTGTAATGTCGAATTACGTTCAATTAATATCGTTTAATTTTAATTGAGTGACGATTATAATCATGCTATCGAGTTATATTTTTTAAGCGATTAAGCAAATTATTCAAAAATTCAATCCCATTAGGAAGTAAATCGAATTGGTATTTACTTGTTTCATTGAGAATTTATCTTTGCCACATTGAAGGATTCCTTTTACGTATGAAGAAACGGTAAATCTGTGTTACCGTCTCTGACCTGGCACTATCGCGAGACTAGTATCTCTTTCGAGTCTCATCAGTCGAAGAAACAAAGAGACTGGAGGATCTCATCAACGATGTAGCACTGTTTCCAAGTCACTCATTTCTGAGTGGATCTGAATTTGCTAAATGTATCTATAATAGAGTGAAAAGTAACCAAGCATCGTAACGAGTTGAATTAAAAGGATCCGGAATAAATGGAGCACAACTTCCATCATAATTTCTTCCACCTAACCATATCGATCAACTCGTTAACTTTAAAATTATACAGTCGTCATTTTTTAATGACATAATGTATTTAATCTTTTTTCTATTTTATTTAAAGGAACAGTTCAATCTTTTATCTCACAATTAAATATCCTCAACAAACTCACACGAGATGAATTTCCAACCGAGCAAGGGCTTTTCAAATCATTTTAAAACAGTTTCACTTCTATCTAATAAGTTGTTCAATATGGTCAAAGACATACAAGGCGTACCAATTAAATATAAATTGGGTGAAATGCTATAAAGCAAGTGACTAAATTTACGCATAAGATATCAAGAGAAACAAAATCGAGAAACTTGAAGGAAAAAGAAACACTTTATGATATAAATACATAAATACATATTATATTATAGTAATACGTTTCATGCGTTACGCGAAGAGAAGGATGAGGATAAAAAGAAAAAGAACAGCACTCGAGAGTAATGAACTATAAAGTACGGGACAAAGACTAATGGGGCTCCAACCTCTGCCTATCCACGGCTTCCGCTCTTCGACTTTCCTTTTAGGAAGCATTACTTCTGTATGTGTGTGTATGTTGTTGTTTTCTTTTGTTTATTACGGAGAACATAAACAGGAGCAAGAAGTTCCATGCACGAGAGGAATAATGAATTGTGCAAGGACCATTGTTTCCACGATCCCTGCGGAAAGAAATGGAAAGCGCGCGGAAGGGTTCTATATGGTTGAAGGAAACAACTTCCGTACAAGTTCGTCGCGTCAGGAAACAAATGTTTGTGTAAGTGTGAACCGTTCTTTTTCTTTCGCGACAAGCTATCTCACACTAGTGGATTCATCCTTTAAGGTAGTGAGGCGATTCATATCATTGTAGAACCTAAAAGTAAATACTTGTACTAAGAAATAAAATTTTCTGGAAATTGGTAAATGATGTTTAGTTATTATCAATTTATCGAGAAATAAAATTGAAGAAAAGTTTATTATGAGAATTTGAATAGTGAAGGAATTTTCGGTGGAGATATATGAGGATCTAATACTTGGTCTTTAGTTTTAGAGGTGGCAAGTAGAATTCTTTAACTCAAATACTAGGATGTTGGAAGGAAACAGTGGTTCGAGTATTGTTAGATGCAAGTACTACTGTTGGTGGATAGGTTGCCAGCGTGTTAACGTTATTAGAGTGGAAATCCTGCTGAGATATATTTACCGCGGTCTCTCTGCCGATTCTTCTCGTGGTTGAATTAGGCTAGCGAGAAGAATTCAATATATACTCTCTGTTTTACAAGGTTTCAAAGCGATTTAACGCGGTTACTGCCACTGGAACGTTGCAAATGCCTTAGAACCATTTTCATAAACTTTACAAATCTTGCAATAGTATTTATTAACTTAATTAAAACTAAATATAAATATGTTACTTAATACAAGAGTAATATGAAATTTCAATTTTCACATGGGAATTTTCAATTACTTTAAGCTTAGCATTATTCGGCTTCTTCCTCAAAAGGAGAATTTAAATTATTTTCCGTATAATTCAAGGAGAGACTAGGTAGTTCAAACCGGCTGTCGAGAAATTATGGTAATTGAATTATATTATCCGTCTGAGTATCTTGCGAAAACAAAGTATGAATAATTAATCCCAAGGTTCAGTAGCTTAAAAAGATACGAAGTTTTTAAGAATTTCTGATATAGAATTGAATTTTAAAAGGTGGCTTATTCAGTTTAAATTCGGAAGATCACTTTAGTCCTCTGTGATGATTGCACGGAATTTCGATCGAATTTCACAACTAATTGCACTAATAAATTTTCTAGAGCGTAGAGATATACTTTGGCGATCAATAAGTTATTAAGCAGGGTTTCGATCGAATTGCCCCTGGGCAACGATGTCTTCCCACGATTTTAATTGACCAATCTGCATGCCACAATGTATAGCATTGAAAATTGATCGACTCGCATAAGAATGATTTTCAATCAGGTACACGGGATTGGCACAGAAACCTTTCAATCATTCAATAAGAATGAGAAATAATGATAAACCTTGGCACATAATCGCTAACCAAATAAGTTCCTGCCATACTTTGACGTAGTTGTTATATTCAATTCCACCATTACACAATATTCCCTCCCAAAAAAATCGGCTTTTTCTTTTCCAAACGTTTATAGAACGGTCTTAAAAAAATTGTCAGGAGAATTTGTTTATGCATCAAAAATCACAATTGCGCACTCTTCCAAAAAAAAAAACAAAGAATTTCTTGACGCTTCATCCAGACAATCTTGCTTTTGAAAAATAAATAACAGTATCAAACGCTCTTTTCTACTGCAGGGGCGTCCCACTGTTTTCGCGGTCTCTAAAAAAAATGCGGCATTCTTTTATCGCACGCTCCGAAAATAAAGCGGCCAATCTTTTATTTATTTGCTGGATGGCGCGACCTGGAATAAACAGGTCTGATTCGAGAGATTTTCAATATTCCCTTGAGTCGCGTTGAGTCGAGGAGTTCCGCAAGATTTTCACCTGGTATGCGTCTCGCGTTGGAGCACTGCAGTATTTCAGTTGCGCCGGACTGCGCTTTGAACTGGTGCCAAGATCGTCTTCCTTCCTCTTTGTCCCACGCGAGATCTTCTTCTCCCTATAACGGAGCCTTCTTCGCGGCCATTTGGCCTGCAGCTATTCTAGGTCAAGTGTGCATTCTAATGATCATCGACTGCGAACCGGGCTGCTTTTTCTCCTTCTCCTTCTCCTTCTCTCTCTCTCTCTCTCTTTCTCTTTCACTATCCTCACTGGAGGGCTCGGCCCACGCGGATGCATCTCTTATGTCCACCTGAATCCACCTACCTGAGCTTATCATCTGCGTCGGACTTGATCCTCGCTTCTTCGAGATCATTTTATGCAGCTGATTGTCGACGCGCTCCAGTTAACGTTGTGATTGACTGTTGGAGGAACTATCCGCGGAAGTATAACGCGTTGGTGATGCGTAGTTTCAAGTCAAATTGATAGATATCGACTTGAATTGGTTTTATTTTTTAATTTCACACGTTAAATTGTAAGTGTATTAAGTGATGTTTTTTTAAATCATTTTTTATAAGCTCAATAATATGTATTCAGTATAGTACATACTATGATTATAAACTGCACAATTTCCTTCAGAATTTAATTCCTTATTGAATTTTTGAGCCTTTACATTAGTTAAATGTGTTATCAATAGAATTTTTATCGGTAATAGATTAATAGCGATTCCAAATCAAAGGTCCAATTACTCACGTAAGTCAATAAATAATTTGGGATAACGAAAAGTCGATGTAAGTTTCTACTTACGTTCACCTTATTCCAATTATAGATTTCAAGTTCGATATCCGATAAATAATCGGCGTTATTTGACTTGTGAATCACTGTTTTGACTCATTTTTAGTAGATAACCGATTTTAAAGGATCACGCATGTTCGTCGAGGAATTTAACTGATAATAATTCTACTCTGTGCCTCACTCTTTTCCGGGGTACAATTTTTTTCGCTTTGCTATCGCTATCGTTCGAGGTTAAATTCCGGCATATAGAAATATTCTGAATTTTTTATCAAATGGATCAAGGAACTTCCTGAAGAGGAAAACGTGAGAGGATTGCAAAACGATCGCGTTTTACGGCAACTTTATTCTTTAATCATGCACAGAGCGTGAAACGTACCGACGTTTCTTCTTCAACGCTTTCTATTAATATTTCGCGGTGGCGGATCAACGACAAAGTTCAATTTGGAATAACTGTAATATGACAATCAATTTATATAAGGGGCTAACAAAAATTCGACGTTTTTACATTTTCCTGTTTTATGCTATTTCTGCTTTCATTCCTGTATACAGTAAAAACACATTTCCGAGAAATTCAAAATTCGTGAGAAATATGTGTTTACTTTATTTTGTGTTTTTCTTTGCGTACCACTACAGATACATGTATGTGTATGTGTGTATCACGTATGGTCGTAATCATGAGAGCGGAAGCACTGAGGAAGACTACTGTCCCGGCCGAGGGGCACTGTCCTTAATGCAACGCAAGAACGAGGCAAATTCATTGAAGCGCCTTTATTTTTCTACCCCGGCGTCTAGTTCATTTAAAATTAATCAGGCAGAATTGTTAGAACGATGTCAATCTCGTACGTCTGTGAAGTTTTAGCATCTCAAATGTCAGCATCTCACAAATAAACCGTGTATTCAGTGGCATCCCACATGGTTCTACAATTCTTGACTAGTTTTAACAATAGTTTCGTCGATTTTACTATCGAAACCGTACTTTAAAAAAATGAGATGTTAGCTTCACAAATCGGATTTTATGTAGCATCTCATCGAATTTCACTAATTTGAGGGTACTAGAGTTAAAATTGAGCGAGTTCTACATCCTAAACTTATTCTGTACATAGTTCTATCGGGTTAAAATAATTTCGATCACCGATAGTCGCAGTAATCTAATATCCATAAAAATGTGAGATGCTGTCTTATAACTGGGGTTTCGGCGCAGTAAAGAACCTCTAAATGTATTAGCCGATGTTACACAATGAATCATGAACCAGGTTACTTTGAATAAGAGGGCGATCGCGATAGAAGCTCTCAAGTATTCTAGATCGTGACTTTATTAGTTAGATTTTTGTAAAGTCAAGTGCCACTTGAGATGATGGTTGTCGTACAGGTCAGGTGACTTGAAACTCGCACAAAGAAAACTCTGTTTAAGTCTTTTTAATCTCACGAGACTATTTCCTTTTTTTTCAATGACTGGTATAGTTCCCTCTTCTGTAGCCGTAAAGTTATGTTCTTTCGGGATCTGCACTTATAATCTACCAGCCACGTGAATTTTCGTCGGATCAAATCTGAGCATCAGAAAAATATTTGAAATTTGTTCATAATTTATTTGTCAGTGAATTTAGACAGTGGTTATTGCAGTAACATTATCCAGAACTTTCAAGTTTCATTTTGTACTTCTACACGTTAGAACCAATAGTACGTAATGCAACTTACTTACAAGTTTCAATGAAACTGTTCTTTATCGTTAAAGTTCTCCTTATTCTCGTCAAATCCTCTAACAATAAATCTATTTATTTCGAATCTCTTTCAAACAGCTTTCGCACTGACTTACCAGTGCAAAACTAATAATTACGTTACATTGAAACTTTATCTACTGAAAGTCCAGGATCAGTGTTGGGAATTGGATGACAGGATCGAAGACACTATTTTATTAGTTGACCTTTCGGTACCCAATTATGCATGCGTGATTAGTACGCTTCGCTTGGTGCGATCAGTTAGAGCTTTATTGCTTGTCGGTAGCAGAGTGCTTTTAGCACATTCCCCGTTACGTCACTCACACTCGAATGACGATTTTACTCCCACCTTGACCAAAATTTTACAAATAGTGTCATAATAATTTCACAGGCTTCGCAAATAATGCGAGTCTTTAACAAAATATTTAATGAATATTTGCCACAATGGGTTTGAATAATTAAGATATTTTAATGCTTCATATTTATGAGTAATAAAGTTATTTAATTAACGTCTTCTTATCTAAACTCTATGGATCAGTCTGTTTACATTACACACACATACACATTCCTAATAGTAAATGCGTTAAATCACACTTCCAAGTAGATATCTATCGGCACTGCTGCTATCGAGTCCTAGTAAATCAATCCGTATGACGTCAGACTCTTTTCAGTGATCGAGTTATCCCGCTAGCCGCTTTTAATTTTCGAAACTCCAAACATTTATGGTTCGTGTTTAGCCTGCGGCAAGATAGGTCCGACGAGGCGTAACACAGTCGCATATATAGGATATGTGTCAGTGGTGTGAATGCGCATCGATGCGCTACGATATCAAAAGCGTCCTTTCAGCCGCGTTAATTTTATTTGGCCGCCAACTGCCACCGCGTCGCTGTGTTGGGTTCTGCAGTAGATCGAATTTTTTTCGTTTGTATTCGCCCCTAAACGCGGTGCGAAAAAAAATATTTGCAGCACTTTTAGCTGGCCAAACCAGAGGAACGATCCGTAAAACTCCACGCTTGGTAAAAGGTTATCGACATCGGTGCAAAAAATGATTTCGTTGCCAATTCCTATTGTTCCACTCTAAAAAAACTATTGTGTATAAAAGATATTAATAAGTTGATCTAAATAAAAAATGAAATACACACGAGTTAATAAAATTGAAAGAAATGGTTTATTGAGGATTTGTAGGATATTTTGAGGAGTAGATAAAATATTATGGCTTTTTATCCTGCGAAATCCTTTTATAATCCATGGTTTCTCGGAAAACACTGCGAGAGGCAGCGGCCAAAGAGATTCGCGAATGAACCGGCTCATTGAAAAAAATCTGCAAGATGAAAATTGTGTTACGTCGAGAGAAAATAAAGATTCGTGTGACGCACAATATCCAAGCTATGTTACAAAGTGCAGAGACGTAAAGACCGGTTTACGGAAGATAAGCTCGTAAATCACAGCGAGTACTGTGTACCGTGAAACCAGGACGAGCAGGAAACAGGAAGAAAGAAGCCACTGATAATTTTCTTCTTAATTCACCTAAGCCACCGTCGAGTGTGCAAACATTGCTAAACTAACATTACGGTGGGCAGGTGCCGCCAAAATAAAATTCCCAGATCAGATTCTTACTTTGTATGCGTTTATATGTTGATCAACTGATCATGTTATGCAAATACGTTATTTGAGCAGAGAAATATGTTTATTCATATAATAAACAAGAATTCCAAACTGTTAAGTTTATATGAACTGATACATCTTAAACTTATTAATTTCCATCCATACAAATATTAATCTTAATTTTTCTTTCGCCTTATAACACAAGATGTAGATAAAGACAGATGATTTCAAACTAATGTGTATCTCCTCATGATTAAATGTCGATTTTGAAAGATAAGCATCTGAAGCTGACTCCTAACGGTTGCGCAATGCTTCTCGGGGAAGCAAGTAAGCAAGTAGTGAACCAGGGGGGGGGGGGGGGGGGTCCGAAAGGGCTAGGTCTCTCAAGCCGCTCTAATTACACTATTACCTAGTTACGCGGATAGTCAACGAGCCGATGTAGCTGCGCGCATGTAATTGGCTTAGTGTAATTAGCGTCGCGGAAGAATCGAACGAGCGGAAAATCTAAGAGCCAATTAAGCTAAAATGCAAGGGCGCTATATGTACATATGTATCTTGCGCGGATGACGCTCCTGTTTGCCCCGGCTGAAACAGCTTCATGGATGGTACTTAAGAATTGTTTAGTGTACGTGATCTCTGCACCTGGCCCGGTTACCCTAACCTCAATACAGTGATTCTGATTATGGTACTTAAATTCAAAGTGCTATTTAAATTTAGAGAGGTTACCTCAAGTTGCTGACAAAAGACAATTTCGGATTGGCACTCTCATCTATGATAATTTCACATTGGCACTTTAATTCATTTTGTATCGTTTTTCTTATTTTTATGCAAGAAATTCGGAAAGCGCATAAAGATTGTTGATGCAATATATAAAATTCATAAAGAAAAGCTACATATTCTTCAAACAAATCCTGTCAATTGTAAATGAACAACAGACATATACTTATATTTGCTCAAAAACCGGCAGACTTTTAATAATAGCGATAATTGCAAGAAGACTTTGTCCAGAAGGAACACAGACTTTTTGTTTATCCCCCGTAAATTATTAGAAGTTAATATATCGCCGTCGCACTGATATACTGCAATGAAATCAAATGATTCTTAAATTTGTTTGGAGAATTTCTCCCTTTTTTCAATATGAATCATTTAAACAGTATACAACTGTTCACTCGGGTTTTTTCCAATTAAATTGGAATTAGGAGATGGAGCAGGACTGGGCGGGCAGGTAGAATCTCGGTGAACTCAATCGGACACGCTTTCTGTTTTTATTATCTACTTGGGCTCTGGAGCGGCCGGTCACGCTACCCGCCCGAATAATAAATACCGCGACTTTCCATTTTCAGTCTCAGCGATGTGTTGCTTCGTCTGGGGTGGCTGCGCTAATTGCGGAAAGAAAGAAATCTTCCGACAAACTTTTGAGAAATTTTTCTATCTTAGAGACCAATTCTTCTAGATTTTCTACCCTTACCATCAGCTTTACTCCTTTTAGTATCTTATTGTGAAGTATCTATTTAGTTTTATCTGGAGGAAGAAAGGATTTCTTTTTTAATTGCAATGATAATATATTCCAAGTACATATATTACTTTAATATTTTTGTAACTTTTTGTTAGAACTTGTATTGAATAATATAATATAATATATCTTCTGCATGTATTAAGATATAAAGAGATAAACTGTACACTCTCGTACCCGAATATTTTCTTTGATCGCTGTAGAAACCGTAATTAGGGGTTAATTGAATGCTCGTGCAACCGGTTGGTTAGATGGTGCTTCCTGGAAGGTAGTGGGTTGCGCGTCCCACTAGGTCAATTACGTTCGGAATTAAAGACCCCACGAGAATCGCGAATGCGGATAGAAAGAATGAGGGATCGAGGGAAGGATCAGAGTAAATTGAAAGAAAGGAAGCAACTGGTAAAGCGAGCAAGAGAAGCTCCTAATATTGCGTAATATCGCGTGACTGTTGCGTTGGAAGGTAAACTTGAGACACATGGAACGGTGACTACATATGTATATCGTTCGCTCGTGACTGCCATCATCAGTCGCGACGACTAATGTAAGACTATAATTATATTTAAAAAATGTATTATGTTGCATATTGCTTATTGGAATTATCGGATGAAGCTCCACGGAGAAAAATAAATTTCAAATAAAAATATTATTATTATTATTCGCTTTGCAAATCCTTTTAATTGTTCAATTTAACATTCAATTTCGAAAAAATTGGGTTTGCGATATTTGCTAATTGTTTTAAACAATTTTCGGAAGTTAATAAATTGTTTGCTTGATGGATCTACATAGTTGATGGATCTTTACTAAACAGTTGGATTTTATCTTTTATAGGTTTCAAGTTATAAAGTCAGATTAAATATTGGCTAGATTTTCAGACTGTAATGTCATGCTTCTATAAGGTAGTTTCAACAGGAAAATATTGCGTAGGTTACGCAGTTGAATTCCGGGTTGGGAAACTTTCTTTGCTAGTGTTGACACGTACATGTTTACAGAGAAACGTGACTTTGTCACACGATCGTTTTATGTACTCCTCTGCGTCTTCTCTACTTATATTAGGCGTATTCGTCCTTCACTCACGAAACCCTTTAAATCAACAGCAATGCAAGAATACCTACTTAACGCCATGAGGTTGTTTTCTGAAGCATTAAATTCACTCATTAGAGTATAAGATACGAAATCTTATTACACTGCAGTGTTTATACATATATGTACCGTCTTACACACCTCATAACTGTATTAACTTACCAGTCACAAGAAAAAGAATTAATTTATTTGATCCAGTAATTGATATTATGAGGAATTAAACGCAAGCATTCTTAAAAGTGTGAACATTTTCGTAATGTATTTCGTGTGCGTATTTGAAAAGTATCCATAAAAACTCGATTTGCAAGAGATGCATGTTACCACGGTGGAAGTTAGTGTGACGTGTGTATCACGCAAAGCGTATTCCATCCTGCTATGCATCATAATCTAGCTCAGTGTTTTCAATCTCCAATCGTAATCTTCGTTTTCAATCTGCATTTCAAATCAATAATCTAATGTAGATAGACTAACATACAGGTATTATACATTGCTGACACGCAGTAATGTGACCACGCACAGCTTGACGATTTTAATAGTCCCTGATTTTTTGCCAGCCAGTATTTTTTCGTCGGAAAACGTAGCGTCACGAGCATTGTTCCAACATTGCATTATCACACTCGATATTTTTTGGAGCACCATTCTCGTCGTTCATTACTTTTTTAATCTTAATTTGTTTCGAAAATTTTTGCGGTACATGTCTCTATAATTGTACTTTCTATTATATTCGCATATATTAATTTTTCTGAAAATAAATAAAGGCACATACCAAGAACACATACATTGTACATTCAGATCCAGTTAGATTGCACAAAGTAGAAAGTAAAGGAATAATAAGCCACATAAATAAATGACTAGGAATCGCAACTATTAATTCCATTTGAAATTTCTTATATTTAGCTCTACAATGATAGCATCATATAAATTATACAAAAATTTCACAGATGAAATGTAAAATACAAATTACATTTTTTTTCTTTAATAAAGCTAAACTTCAATAACGATTAGAAGATCACTCGATTCTCAATAAATAACGATAAATAACTTGGCTCATGATTTTACACGGCATCTCAACTGTAAACGAATCTCGCTTCTCTCGGAAGATTTCCAAGTGTTTGTCCGTCAGTGACCGCAGCCAGTTGGCGAGAAAAGAAAACGAGACGGATGCCACTATCGCGGGAAGAACGGAGCACGCCAAGCTAGAGAGACAGAATGAGAAAAAGGGAGGGAGAAACTCGCTGGGCGAGAGGTAGAGAGGAAAAGAAAAGAAGAGGGTTAACAGAGAAAGAGAAGGAAAGAATAATGCTGGAGGGTAGCCGGGGGCGGTAGCACAACGAATGGTGAGGAAGCAGCGGGTGTAAGCGAGTTGACCAAAGAAGAAAAAGTTAGTGTAGAGTATGTTCATACTGTTGGTAGGACTGCAACGCGACACTGATAATAATCGTAAATGTCGCTGTAGAAAGCCACGCATATACGCTCAAATAATTTGCGTAAACACGTGACGACTGCAGTTGTAACCGGACATCCGGAAAACTCTGATCAGCTGGTGTCCCCTTGTTATCTTCCTACTATTCTGCTTTGTTTACTGTATTGTACTCGTTCCTCGATTTGTGCAAAACCTACGTAGGAAATAATCTAAATCAATAATATTGAGGATTGGGAAATGTGAGGAAGATGTAATATTTTAGTTTCCTATTATGAATCTAAGGTCAGCCAGGGAAATTCGTTACGATTTTTTTCTAGTACATAAAACGTGTGGAACAACGGCAGATTTTTTTTTAGTATTTCTTTACGAAATTATGCCAGGTGGGGAAAAATAAGACAATTTATCACAGGGCTTCAAAATTCCTTGTGACACTTATTCCACGTCGATGGTACGTAGCATGCGGCATCCACGAAATGCGTCCTTTGCATACAATACCAAAATTCCGGGCGCGTTCCGCCAGGTTTTCGCACCTTGCCCCTTCCAACCCGTCGCGTATTCCCGCTTAAAATATTCCCAATGGAAAGATAGTGGCATAAACCGGTAATCGCCCAAGGATAGAAGTGTTTGAATTTGGAATCTGGATTGGAAATTGCTAATACAATAGAATAATTACTTGAATTAGAAAACTCTAGAATTCCAAAAACAGACTTTAATCATGCGTGAATTCGATTCCGCGACTAAATTTGAACCACCATCATCCCTATAGTTCAATATCTAGTCGACGGTGACCGATCTGAAAGAAACACCCTGTATAACCAGGACCGTTGGTCAACGTGGTGGACCGAGTTGCGCCGGGCATAGGTAGTGCACTATAGTATACAGACTACTACATGCACACTATAGTCGGAGGATAGGTGTATACCGTATGTACAGTAGGTAGAAACTCAGCGGTAGAGGTAGTGTGGTAGGAGGACTTCGAGTCAGCTAACTAAGAGGGAGAAGGAGACTCTGAACTGACTCGCCAAGTGAGAAGGAGTGGGAGAGCGCAAGAGAGCGCAGCGAGGTGGCACGAAGTCAGGAGACGCGGTAGGTGGCAGTTGGACTCTATCGTTGGGTTCGAGAACGCGCGCGCGTGCTATTGTGTAGCGTGGCTCGCTCGTTCTACGCGCGATCGCCAGACCGTTTACTTTAATTCTAAGCTCACTACCGCGTACCCGAGGATTGTCAGTGTATCTACTATCCGAGTGTCGTAAACACGAGTCACCTCGCGTGCTTCTCAAGATGGGTTAAGCATTAAGCTGTCCAGGTGCGTCGTGTTTCTGTGCGCGACTCGTCGTAATCGCGTGAGTGTGCTTGTACCAGTGAATCGAGTGGGTGGTTGCCAGTGTTTGCTATCAAGTTATTTGAGGATTAATTCTTCGGGCTTGTGTCGAACTAGAGCGAGGAGATCCGAACGACGAGGAGAAAGAGGGAGAGAGAACGAGAGAGAGAGAGAGAGAGAGAGAGGGAAGGGAACAGAGGTCAAACACTCTGTTTACGTATACTCAAGAAGATACGTTGACTGTCGTGTGGAGCTAGTAAAGACGAATTCGAATCGACACTTTAGAACTTGATGCGACTGTTGAAAAGAAGGAAGAAACTAGAAAGATTCTCGAGTGGAATATAAGAGGCTTACGGAGTGAGATCGAGTGGCGGAGGATGTTCGGTGTCTATCCAGAACATTGGTAATGTGGCAGCTACGTGACCGACCGAGCGTAGGGTCCGTTCAATCGGCAGCGGTACCAGAAAAGAACAACCTCGACCTCGAACCGGCCGCAAGCGGCGGCTGTTGCTGGTGCATCTTCGTCGAATCACTTAACAGAAGCGCGCCAAATTATTCTTCAGTCTTTTTATCTCATCCGCGTTGATGATTTGTACGTTATCCGGACATCCAAACACAGTTTACACTAGAGTTTCCGTAGTCTGTTCTGCCTAGATCCGGCAGAAACCGTTAATCGAGCTCGGATCAGTCAGTCGAAGTAGGACAAAACGCAATAATCCTACTTAAGAAGGAACTCATGTCGCGTATCGTCTCGTCCGAAGGAATACCGGATGCTTTTACGAAACAGTTCTTCGCTACTGCTCAACACTGACACTGAACAACTTGTTAACTCTCTTGAGATGCTGTAGTATTACGTAGAGAAAGGCTGTAAACGAAGTACCTTATAACGTACCAAATACATCGTAGCACGACAATAAGAATCGTTCGGAACGTCGATTTCTATCGAACCAGTAGTAGTCGAATTCTCAAGAAGCGAAAATAATATACTGGTAGCGAGACAAAAAGAAAAAAAAGAAGTTCACACTGACCTTAGCACCGGCTACGTCACGGAACTCAAGGAAAGAGGGAAAGTTCGCGATCGATAGAGTTTTCCGGCGGTGTTTACCTCTGCAGTCGCGGTGCGAGAAAGGAACAAGCGAGCGCGGCGTGATTGCGAGTCGCACTCGAGGTCAACTGTATAACAGACCGTAGTCAGTCAGTACAGTCGATCGATAACAAAAGCAACCGGAGGCTACGGAAACCAACACCCGCAGAGAAATTGATCGGCACACCAGTAAACGGATCTCCGGCTCTCCAGTGACCACTGTTTCACTTCCTCCCTCGAAACGAGGGTGCAACAAGTGAAACGTAGTTCCGCGTGGATCTTGCCGCCACAAACGTGTACTGATACACATACGTATACGTGCATAGAAAAAAATACTACGTACTTACTCGACTCTGATCCACTTGAGTCCTTGGCAGATTGCGCTTTTAACCAGTGACTGGGGACTTAACAGTGTTTTTCGTCGAGTTTCTCGCAAGAACTCGCTGGTCGAGTCTCGAGGAAGCGGCGGATCTGAAGCCACATTGGATAGGAGATCGGAGAGTGTGCTTTGATGATATCGAAGCAACCTGAGTCGCGAAGACATACACTTGTAGCCTAAAACGCGCTGTGCATTGGTCAGAGGCAATAGTGGGTCCTTTGCACAAGAGAGAAGGGCGAGCTTTTGAATGACTTTCCCGTTTTGCGGCTTTATTTTGGACTCGTCCGAGGAGAGGACGAGACAAATGCCGGTCGCCTCGGAGGACTGGGTGCCTCACCCGGCAAAGATAACCAGTTCTATCACGACTGTCAAAGGTGCCACCATCCAAAGTACTACCACGGCTTGGATGTCGCCGTACACTAGAACCTCGCCACCCGAACGAGCTAATTCTAATAACAATAACAACAACAACAATAATAATAACAACAATAATGGTGTTGTCATCCTCGATGGATGCAGACCTCCAGCAGCTACTACGGCCAGGAGATTTCTCAGGTGGTTTAGTAGACTCGGACAACCGGCCATGGGAAAGTCAGGTGAGACTCAAATGGATAAATCGAATTTTCGAACTGTCCGGCTTGTTATCTCGAGATAAGCTGGTTAGATATACGTATGGAGTTTTGGTGGTACTGTAGATTCAATGTCGAACTGTCAATGAGTTTTATGTTAAATGATTAAATTTATAATTGTTAAACTGAGAAATATTCCAGTAGAACAATTTCGATTTTTTGCATTATTCCCAAGTCATTAGAGATACATCCGTCTATTATTGCAGAACGTATACAGTTATGAGAGCTAAGCGAAATAGCAGTAGCTAAGTCACTGACTGCACGTAGTAATTGACGGTGCGCGGAAAGGTTCATTAAAAGAGCAACGAAATCATCGTGGAACTGCACATTCCGGTTAGTCAGGGAAGGCAGGAGTACGGTGGGGTAAGAAAAGCCGAGTGCGAGAATCGATGTTTCAGCGAGATAGCCCGTGAGCGACTCTATAAACGTAATCTCGTCGCATTATACTTAGCCGCACGGTACTGTTAGTCATTGCAGGTGTACCGTACACGGTACACGCCGCGTGATAGCCATGAATAAAACGGGTATGTATACATACTCGCAAGAAAGGGGGGGATACAGGGTGCTCGGAAAGGTCGAGGCCAAAATTACCTGACGTCTTCTTTTATTCCTCTTCGTCTACAATAATAGTCTCCACATTTATTTGCTCCATTTGAAAGACGCCATGCCACTCTTAAATAAAGCGATATATATTACTTGAAGGATGGTGTACTTGTTAGTCTCAATCAGACATACATATGGGCTTATGTACTTGATACCATACGACCAATTCTTTTTATTAAGTTAATCGTTTGACTACGCCAGACTCTGAGACGCACCGTACCGTATGTAATTCATATAGTAATTCATTCGCGACGTATACCGCAAATTGTGAAACTTTTCATTAGACGTGGATTTCTGAAGAAGTATTTTCAAATCTAAGAGAAACACTGAATTCTGCATTGTATCGTGATTTAACATCAAGAGCTAAATTAAAAGGCGCTTATAGTACTGCATATGTACATATGTATGTATGTATAAGAGCGACGTTTAAGCGCCAGCCGTAATCAAAGGGGTAATAAAACAACTAATTTGTTATTCATGGTGAAATTGATGGTATATAAATTCGGTGTATACAAATGTCTCAGCTTTTTTTAATTTTACCTCTTAATAAAAAAATGTTATGCTTACAAATCAACTTTGGAAATTTTTATTTTCTACAGGTATATTTCTGGTACTTTTAATTTTCAAATAATTTTACTGAGGGGATTAAGAAGGATTGAAACTTTTGCACATATTTACTATAGTTATATACAACTTTTACAGTCGAAAGGTTAAGGTTAATCTAGGAATCTTTGAAGTTCGTGTTGAGCTGGTATATGATGGTCGTAGTAGAGTAGTACATGGTCCCTTGGTGCATATGTATAAACGAAACTTGCATGAATCCTCGAATCCATTGAATTTCAAAATCGAATTCCTGCATACTCGTGCTCGCGTAACGAATCCTCATTTGCATGCGGTTTCAGCAGACGCAAACTTCTTCATTGACCTCAAGTTTTTCTCTTTCTGACTTTGTGGCCGTCTCGACGACTCTCCCATTAGCATTAGCATTAGAATCAGGCAGTACGCGCGATCCGTGACATCACTAAACCGCGAAACTGAGAGCACAATGACTTCTTGAAAAAGACATTTTTATTCTTTACAAATTGTATGACGCTCTTTTTAACATATCGAAAGCTAACAGACTGTATTGTAGACGGAATGCTTTACTGTAACTTAGAATTAGATAGGAACGCGTTATTTTTATTTTTATGTAATAGTCGTGATAGTTTGTATTTTTCACCAGTAGGTTTAATATATTTTAAAGGCGATGAGTAATAGTAATTAAATGACAAGGAGGTTTTTGGCTGAAAGATAAACTGTCTCGTTCAAATCGATATTTGTTCATTTTTGATTACACAAAGCTTCTTGAATCAAAACGATTGGATTATTGGGAATTAAAAACTTCCGGAAGTCCAATTGTCGAATAACGATAGTACTATCAAAAGTGAATGTAGAAATCAAATTAATTGAATTTGAATGATTAGATTTATGTTCTTTCCTGTTATGCATCTTATTTTTCGTAGAAGTTTTTTTCGAGCAAGATCGTTTATGATAAACCGACGACATATTAAACTAATTTTTAATTACTTTTACTTGATTTTCAATAGCGGATGTTGTACATCTTTCTCGCTGCTTGTAGAAAGTAGTTCATAATTGGAATTGAATCTTCATTACGTAGAATTCTGTCGGATGTATCTGTTCTGTATAAAACACTTCGATTGTCCATTCCGATTTTTACTCCAATTGATAAGATTGTACACATGGTCTTTGTTTGCGATTGGCAGTAATGACTCCTTGTGTAGTTGATAGCATCTCAGTATCTCGCCAGGTGTTGAATAAAAGGATTCTTTCTCTTACGAATAACATCTGTTAAGCGACATGAAGACTCTGTTGACCATGTGTACTAGACTGATCTTGAAAGATGCACAGTAAAAATGTCTTACTTCACAACTTGTTTTATTATTTTAATATTGACGTAATTCTATGAATTCCAAATTGAATTCAACTAAGAAATCCAACTAATTACGCAGTGCATTTATTGAATTCAAAATTATTGAATCTGTATGTATTGGAACCATCGAAAATATTGAAATGATTTGCTTCAAATTTTTGCACCGTTACGTTTAGAAAAGAGTTGAAATAAGGAAAAATAACTTGAGGAAATGCTACGGAAGTTAATTTCCGTTGGGTAAGTGAATGTATTTGTTACCTAAATGTGGGCCACGCATAGGACGAAATACAAATTGGGCGGATAGCGGGTATAACTCTATGTGTCTATGTATGTATGCGTGTGTGTAACGAAAATTTAAGACGCAGAATCACGTTCGCTACAACAGCAAACTCGTCTATCTGAGAACAGGAGTATTTCGTAACGGAAGTGGCCTCGGTTGTAAGCTCCTCTTGAGATCCCATCGACAGGCTTCTTATGACACAATTCACCAGTTTTTTTACGAGCACAGAAGACTGTTTCCGAAACCTTGCTTGTCTTCACTAGACTCATTGTGTATTTCGTTCGAAAGTCCTTATGACCAACGTCGTTCTGAATGCTATGATTATCTTGTTGTCTCCTATTAGAGGTCTTTGTCCTACGTTTCAGTTAGCGCGTTCCGTCTCGAACTGGTTTTCTGTGATTTTCCATTCGAGTTTCGCTCGCATCTTTTATTGTACTTAACGCAAACGTTTATATTTATGGTTTAGATTTTCTGATTTTGTATTTTTGTGAAATTAAACATAACTTGCGAAATACACTTTTATTGGGATATTGAGAGATAAATTAAATTATATCACTCCTTACACATACATATAATTTTATGTTCCGTATTATAAGGAATCTTATTGCATGTATTTTGCACGCCTGAAACTCGCGAGCGATTGTAACGCGACACGATAACTGGGCCGGAAAGAGGATGAACCGTAAACTTGATAAATAGACATTAGAGTTTGCGTACGAACCAGGCCGCGTACCGATACTCGGCACGCGGTTTCGCGGAATTTGGAATACATAATAGCACGCCACTTCGTCTGCTCGTCTTTCTTCGCATTCGGATCGTGACGTCTCGTCATTAGCACAAAGCACTTGCTACAGGCTACATTCGCAGTTTAATTATTCTTACTTAACGTTCTCACCGTGTTGACTTCTAATCAATCTTTTTGTGTGTTCATCAATTTGATAGAAAACTATTTATTACACTTTTAAGACCCCTTATTAAATTTTTCCAGTAATTTAATTTTCTAACAGTTCATTTAATGAAACCAGTGTGATCTCCGAATGAAGAATGCAAACAATAATGTGATTTATAATATAATATTTTGAAAGATTAATGCAGCTTAAACGATTTTGGAAGAAAAGTATTTCCAAAGTGTATTTGCAAAGTGTAACAGTGGTTCATTATTACGGAGGCTCCTAATCAGTCTAACGAGTGAGAAAAAACAAGTTACGTAAGATCGCTGTATCCTGACGTCAATGTGCCGATTGTTCCACCCTCGACTTCTGCAAGTTGATATTTTTAATCTGCCTCTTAATAGACAGCATATTGGCAGGCTTTATAAATAAATAATTAGCGGCCGAGTAGACTACACAACTTGACGACCCTGAATCGTTAGTCTTACGATACCGTACATACTTATATTCGCAATTTTAAGCAGCTTAGACATACATGCTCGTTGCTCGCTTTCTTACATAACGAAACCAGGTTAAAGTATTCCTCTCCTCCGTTTTTCTCTTCGCATACCTTTGGTATCTGAGGTCGCCAGGAGCAAAGCATAATTACTCATTGGTAGATGGATAATGTGTCAAATTATAGTGTGATGTAATTTCATTTCTATTTCTTTGTATACTGCGATCCGAATATCTGTATATACAATTTATTTATAGCTAATTGAATATAAATTTGCTTCTCAAAATAGAGTTTAATGAACCGTTTTTATTTATGGCATATTACAAATTTTTGTTTCAGGTAAGCCACTATCATTTCACTGTAATTAATGCTAACCAGATGGGTACTTGTGTAAAGTCGGAAGGTACGTAATTATGACGGTCCAAGCATACTTACTTTCGTAAATTATGCCATTCATCACAGTAAAAATATTCTAGTGTAGTTGAAAATATTGAAAAATGAACACGCCCGACAGTTTGCGAGGATCTTTAATGTAGTTCCAAAAAAACGTGATTTACAAACAAATTCCATAATTCATGTTACGATGTTTGATTTCTAATTTTTTGAAGCGTGATTCTTTTTCACAAAATAAAAGAAAGGAATTCTCGATAGATTATTATAGCAGCAAATGAAATCAAACACAAGATAAAACTTATTTATTTCATCCATAAATAGTTGAGTGATAGAAAGAAAAATGTAAACTACAGCTTTGCGTAGGAATATTTTCGTTACTCATCATGAATCGAAAAGACGAAATTGCACTGTATGGAACTAACAATTAACTTTTCAACCCTAAAACAATTCTCATAGATTGTGTAATTGTTGGCTGGTTAGTTTGCGTGGGTGAGGTGTAGCGCGTTCTACCGTAATCATTCGTCTCGAAGCACCGCACGGACTCTTCATCCGACTTGAATCTCAATTGCAATTGCTTTTCGATTCTAGCATGCTCGGCTTACGAAAGAGCTGCTTTCGAATACCTTTTTCATTTGACTCTTTCCCTCAATAGGTGAAATTTCAGTTGCGCGATGCTACGAAATTGCGATGTCTAACATTCATTTCGTAATTTCAATTTGTCGCTGTTCTTGTCAACACAATAGTTAGTCTTTCTTTATACAAATGGTCTCTAAAGCAAAGACACCGTCATAATTTCCCTACTGCTCATCGTATGGTCAGATTTATATCATTTGAATAGTTTACAATAAAAAAACCTCAACACAAAATGTAGATTTCAGTAGCTTCTATTTTAACATTAATAATACAATGGGTATTATTAATACGATTTTGATGCGATTGTTAATATCTTCTTTTTGCGCGGATCACTGAGGAATGTATCTTCGCGCTTGTAGTACGCTAGCTTCAAGCAAGATGATGAAGATATACATATACGTATATACAGTACATACAATATGCTCTATGGCGGTTCTGCTATCAAACAGGAGGTCATTGCCTCGTAATCTGCGGCGGAAGGTACACAGGTGCTCGACAGAACACACTGACTGTTGCTTGACTTTTAGTCTACATTGCTTCGAGAATACTTAGTTGAGTAAATTTTTATTCACTGCTTCTATAAATAGCATTGCTACCTATTTTCCTTTTGAAAGATACGTAACTACTCACAGAAAATATATTCGGTTC
This sequence comes from Trypoxylon attenuatum, assembly GCA_963989405.1. Lineage (NCBI taxonomy): Eukaryota > Metazoa > Arthropoda > Insecta > Hymenoptera > Crabronidae > Trypoxylon > Trypoxylon attenuatum. The sequence goes on along the minus strand of OZ022490.1, from coordinate 12,795,169 downwards.
GATTATACTAGATTTTTAAATGATTAATGAATTAAAGTTAACTGTCGATATTCTTATTTTATCTTGGAAAGTGGTACGCGCAACAACGTTATTTATGGGATGATACGATAGACCGAACTGTACAGTTCTCTTTTCAATCACTATTCCCTGCTAACGATCGTTTTATCGTCGTATCGTGACCTCATTTACATTTATATTTCTCAGTCGCGGATCATACTTGCATTCGCAATAGTCGATACATTCTACATCGCAAACGCTGTCGTCGTGTTCCAATTGCAACGAGTTTGATATCAAAATTGCTCTGTTGTATATTGAGAGACAGCCAATTAAGTACCCATGTTTATGTTCAAATATCTATTTAAATTGCATTAACATGTCACAAGCTAGTTCTGATTTAATTTGAGCTGGTCAAATGCGTGTATGTATTTATCTTAGATTAATTTAATGCGTTACTCTGTTTCTAGTTAATTAGCATAAATTAATATCAACGAAGCAGCTCGATTAATCAAAATTTTATCAATATTGTTATTAAAGAATGTAAATCTAGTCCAATACAGATACGAACTACATTGTTAATGGTTCGTTACCATAAGTGGTGGTTTTACCGACAATATTCGAGCAAATAATTTCACGGGTTTGGTTTCAGCACGTTTTTTTCCTATACGAGTTTAAACACGATTCTTAACGCGTTTCCGAACTAAACAGCTCCACGAGTACTCGCATAAACAGTAGTGGCGCCAGTGATTTAATCGACGTGCTTTTACACAATTTTTTCGCGCACTTAGTGGACTCTGGTGTTTACTGGACTGCCAAGGGTCCTGACGATACCCTAGAAAATTTATGATGGTTTTTATGGGGCTATAGGTTTAAACCGTGTATCTACATAATTTGGTAAAACTCTTGGTTTAGTTATATTCTTCAATTTTTCTAAATATTGATTACAATTTCATTCGGTAATGTGATATGTTTAACGAAGTCAGTTTCATCTTTATTACAATATCATTCATTTTATACTATTCATTTTGTAAATATTTTACAAAAGTATCACACAACAAGCTAATTGTTAAATAGTAAGATTAACAGTTGAACCTTTCTCAGTTTTATTATTAGTTGACACTCGCAATCAGATAATAGCTGCCAATCAGACATATTGTCAACGAAACGTGTAACCAAATCCAGAAAATTGTTTTCGATTAAAGGAACTCGAATATATCGTGGTGTCGGATTAAAAATCATTCGCAGGAATTAAAATCAAGCGTAATGCCAAAGGTATAGGCAATAAAATGTTGCGGAAAGATATGTTATCTCGGAGCTTAGTTAGTTCTATAAGTGAAACGCGAAAGAGATTGTAAAGTCTCTTTTATTAGTGAAGCCGTTAAAATCCCTGGTCGACGTGAACATTGGGGTCTAAAGAATCGTTAAGAAAGCGAAACCACAACTTTTATTCATCCCGAGGGCACGTGCGCATCGCGGCGTAACGGGATTTCGAAATTCGGTAGAAGAACGTCGAATCTAGCCAGAAGATTAACAAACTGCCAAGAAGTTACGGTTTCACTCGCTCGACTGAAAAGTTATTGCCCGTAAAACATCGAAATCGCTGCTGGATAGCTCTCACTTGAGAGAGGAATAAAAAAAATATCTAACGGATGGACGGACTCTTGACAATTTTTCAGAAATTCTTAACATTTTTCCGGATTTTTTATGTAATAGATTTTTCGCGCATTTTGCAAGGATTTGTAATCTGATTATTATTGGACAATTCATTAGGGAAATTTTTAAGTAAATAGAAATCTCGTTGTTAATATAACAGTAACAACTCTTTAATTTAGAACTATCAAGATTCAATTAAGGAACGTGTAAAATAAAGACTTCTGAGCCGATTCTTTTCAAAAATCGTAAAATTTATTTTACATGAAAATTTCTAATTCGGAAGTATACGTAAAAACATGCGAGAGAATTCTATCGGTAGAATTTAGTGAAACGCTGTTAAATGGTTTTGACGTAACTGGAAAAAAAAAAAACATCCGACAGATTAACTTCTGACGGTTTCGGTTTGACTCTACAATTGAGCAATTTGTGCATTGCTTGACTGTCCCACGGAATCGAGAGAAACGAGTCTGATAACATGCCAGAATCCAGAAATTCTGACAATACAACTGATTGTGAGTCCTGAAATTCGGTTGTTTATTTATTGCTGAATCCGAGGTTCCATGAATATTGCAGTAACCTGCAGATTCGTGAGATTAAATATTCAAATCTATACCTTTTTGTTTCACGGCTGAGCGTTTTCAATTAGTTTCAACGTGATTTACAAATTTGGGATTCTATTTTGTCGTCGTTTCCGTAATTCAATCTTGTGAAATATGGATTATCTGTATTTACTTCAATTAATGGTTTTCGGTATTGCAATCGAGAAATTTTAAAATTTTAGTTAAAAAACATAATATGTATTTTTTAAATACGCTGATCATTCTAATTTTATTACAGCGTATACATTATGTACTTATAAGCAGAACTTATTACAACCAATTGGTGAATATTAAATTTTCTACATATTTCCCGAATCATGAAAACGATTTACTTTTGGAATACAGCAAATCAATGATAATTTTTCCCTAATGGAGAAGTGAGAGAATCAGTGTTTTGCCGTTATCAGGTTTTTATTGAGGAAACGGTAAATCCTCGACTGCATTGTGTTCCGTTTATTGTGAAAAGTACCTGCCCATCCGGAATAAGCAATTTGGCAAAATGATTAATGTCGCACGAGGGCGAAATGGAACGTAATTCTGGAGCCTCCCACGCGAGGTCAAGGATTACTCGTAAACGAGCGGTATTTATAACCCGTGGCAACGACTGCTTGTCTCAGAGAAGTATGACTTTGGCAATATGTAAATGCCAGCACGCGAACAAAGCCTCCATTGTCGCCTTGCGATGCGCGTCTTCTGTCCTTTCCTTTAGGACGCGAGACTTTGCGAAACTTTATATCTCTATCTCGTTCCGCTCGCGAACCGAAAAATCTCTTTTACAGTTTTTTCTTTCACTCCTTCTGGAAAAAAGGGTCAATCTTGACTAATTTCTCCATTTTGTCTTCGAACGATTCTAAAGAAAACGCGAATTTCTTATCGCAACTTTTTTGCAAAGGGTTTAACTTAAATAAAAGTCATCGATGATCGATTACATTAAATTCCTTAGAATTATTACTTGACAGTTGATCTCAGAATTTTTAAGCAAATTTTACTTTTGTACAATGGTTTTATGCAGACAATAGTTTTTATAAAAAAATCCATATAATTTCGACTATTTATTTTTTCCTATTTTACGTTGAAATGTGTACAGTTTAGTTAGTGCAAGTCTCCGGAAAGGGAAAGTGTGCATTAGCAGGATTTAGTACGCCTGCGTATAGTGCCAGTGACAATCTCTATCTGGATTAGATCAGAAGGAACAGTCGGTAAAACCGCTCTAAAATTTACTTTCGCTGCATCGTGCACCGACGATGTGAGTTTCATCGCGATAACGATGACACACCTCTGTCATAAACTCCCTCCAGGTTTCTCTTCTCGCGAGGACGAGGACACCAAACCTATACGAAGTGACTCGACTCGACTCGACGGCTCTATTTACTTCGCGATCCTCGAATAAGACGCTTTTCCCACTGGCAGCTCAATGGTACACTCTCTGAGTCGTTCAGATAATAATACTTGAGCAAAGAGAGAGGGAAATACGTAAATATAGTGCAGATATTAAGCGGCGCCGTGCGGCTTGTAACTAACACTTTAACTATGATAGAGTTCCTTACTTTAACGCTAGTAAACGACATTAGTGTGCTACCTCAGATTATAGACTTTCAACTGACTACTTCTAGCATTCGTACTTACTCTCATTCGAAAAATTGAAACTAATCGTAGCAGGATAATTTTAGGTCAGTTCGCAAAACGATTGTGTCTGTAAATAAACAAATAAATTTTAACAAACCTAATAAGACTTAAACCATTTAACTTCACAAATTTGTTTAATAATTTTCAAATAAACACACGGAGAGTATTGTTTTATGCTGGGATTACAATTGGGTAAATAAATACAGAATTTTTCAAACACTTTAACAGTTAATTAATAATATTGTACTATATGTAGTGCCTTAGTAGAGAAAAGTACTTGAGAAAAACTACTGCGTATATTTATTCGTGTCAAATACTAGAAGGATTAGCACTGATGTATTTTAAGCTGCGTTTATTCACACGATTAAGTTGTAAATTAGTTGTGGTGTGAAAGCGTTCCTGCACCGAAAACCATTCCTAACGCGAGGTAGGCGCACATCTCGCGAAATTATAGCCCCTCGGTCCTCCTTCCGCGAGTTTCCTCGCGTTCGCGTCGGTGTTACTCTCCGTAGCGCGTGATGCTATGTCGGGTTTCCTGCATCGAGCGCTATTGTTCGTCTACCGTGGTTGGTACTACTTCCTTGTCTGCTCTTGAATTATTGGCAAGCCTTCCGGTGAAAATGCCACAGGCTGCGAACGACGGTAAATTGAATTTTTATTGGCAGTTTTTTAATTTTTTTAAATAAGGCTTGTCTTCGTTTAGGATGAATGATTTGATAGTTCAGTGATTATTCAGAAACAAATTGCCAAATAAATGATGAATCAGAGAGAATATGTCGAATAGTATTTTACTTTGCATTGAAAGTTGAAGGTTTAGAACGAAATCTCGTAGCAACCAAAAGCGAACTTTTCGAAACTGGCGCGCGCGATAGTTTTGGGCACGCGGCAGTCTCCCTAATATTTTCGTTCGGAACAAATAGCCATCTTACGTAATTGTAGGAAGTGAGCGTGGCTTGTACACTCGGTTATGTAACTCGCTTCGTTCACCCAGGTCAATTTTCTCTCGCTCGAACACCGCATCGTTCCTTTTCCTCACTGACCTCTTATTTCTCCAATATTCAATGAATCCCCAATGAGTAATTAATAAATAATTCGATTCCCTATGCTCCTGTAGATTAAAAATTACATTACATTCCGACAACTAAATTACATAATTAACTTCACCTAATTCACTTCACTTATGAAGATCAGATGTGACGTATAGATTTCATTATAAAATTACAGACAGATAAGAAAATGGAGCGTGAAAGTCTACCGTTTTTACCTTATTATTATTTTCGATACAAAGTCTTTATTCTGAACAGAGAAATAAGGCATGCGTAATAATTCTTATTAATTAATTGAATCATCTATAACCAAGAATGGTTTTATTACACGTATATACTCATTCTATTTTACTTTCACTCTTGGATTATGTTCCGGTAGGTTGCACTGAAAATTAGCAACTAGCCTGCATCTGCAGATTTCATATTTTACTATAATTTTCTTTTCACTTAAACACTGTAGTATTTTTATTTGATACTATTCCGCTTACTATACTTTCGATTGATTTCAAATATTTGAGTGATACCTTAATGAGTTTTGACAAGTGTGTGGGTTCAAATCTAATTTGCATATTCGTGTAAGCTATGCGTGGTATTGCAGCTAATTATCTGCGTCGTTAGTAGTGGAACGAGCTGAAACAGTTTAACCTTGCTATTGATATGATCAGCAGACATTGTTTCGAACCTCGCGGAGTCCGTAAAGCCCGCGTCATTTGAATGAAAGACACACGCGTGACACATCTTGTGCGTCATCCGGCCGCGAGTGGAGTTTCTCTCGCTTCTCGCAGAATGGCTGACCTATTTAAATCTACTGCTGCATATGAATATGTGTCAGCGTTTGGAGTGCATGTAGGAAGTGTTTCGCAATGAGAATTTGCATTTTAAGAATAAAGCAACCGATTCTCTCTGAGAGAAGGGAAGGTTTTGCGATTTGTCTTTGTTGTAACTACTCCAACAAAGTGAGTCGTGTTTTAAGTCTTTTATATATCGTACGTGATACGAATTTAAATTTATAAAAGCGTATATAATTCAACAAAATATTGAGCTCAGTTAGAAACTTTTTTTAATGCAAGCAAGAACTAATATTATCACGAAGCGAAATTCCACGAATGCGAAGTCGCTCCAATTACCTTGAAACTTGTAATGAAGTCCGAATGAAGTTGGAGAATGTGTGAACTAGTTCTCTGAAGTTTTCCAGGAACCAGTTACACGAGAATTTTGAATTTGCAGTTGCGGTCCAGTAATTATTAATAGAACACGGTACATAAGGCTACAGTAACATTGCGATTCAGAAATGTTTTACTTCGTAAAGAATGAATAGTTTGTGGCGGTGAACCAAATACATACGTAGTTTCGACTTCCTTGTAGTATTTGCGCAATCTTTAAAATGTTCCGAGTGGTAGGTATGTTTATTGTCAGGCTGGTCGTAGGTTGCGGCCGAGCAACGGTACACGCTCGGAGACGATAATTATGCGCGGGTCTCGTAATTTCGCAATTCCGTTCTCTTGCGACGAACTGAACGAGGTGTGCCTATCTTATCCACCTACACGCCACGAAGACTATTCTCTTGTATTCTGGAACTTCGAAACAGGCCACAGAAATTGGAACATCAAGCTTCGAGAGGTTTCCAACTGGAATGTAGAACTGTATTTGTAAACATCCTAGAATCCAGCCACTCAATGAAACTTTCTCGTTTCTTTTTTCATTATTTTAAATCATTTGTTACAAAGTTTACGCTTTCACCTACTTCGTTAGTCATTATTGTAATCATTTATTAAATGATTTCAGATTATTTTTCGCACGAATCAAATTTAATCTTTTGAAGAAAATCGACGTAAGTATTTGAATGTAAAAGGTTAAGGCTTATAAAGTGTTAATTGTACAGGCTTTTTTTTATGAAAGTCAAGTATTACGGCAAGAGTTCAAGTTTTCCAAGTACATTCGTTTGGATAGGGCGAGGGTGAAGTAAGAAGCAAGGAGAATTGCGAGAGTCGGTGCATGGGAACGAGGCGATAATTCGTGAATATATTGCAAAAATTGCGTCAAGTTAGGCGTTAATTAAGGCTTTAAGAGTTACCTTGGAAGCCTCACACCCAGATTCTAAGAGGGTCGACTTTCATGCTCTCGGTGACAATTAAAACGGCATCTCCAGGGCCGTTTGCTAGTTACTTACATTAGTTATACACCAGTGCTCTGGACTCATAAAATTCTCGTAATTATCTTATCGCATATTCATGACTTTCTGAACTGATATCTCACGCGGTCACTCTGGTCTGATGTCACTGTATCGCAAAGTTAAGCGTTATAGAATACTGATGATTATATATCTTAAAAAAAGTTGTCTAAATTTATTTGATTTCACTTACTAGAATTCTTTCGAGTTACATCATCTTTTATCTTCTTTTGGATTATAAGATACCAATTGACGAATAAATACAGTGTACAAGGTTGAAAATTCACAATGTAGGAAGAGTTGAGAATTGGCGAGTTGAGAGACAGGATTGAAGCAGAGATCCGGCGGGAATCGAAGCGAGACCAGTTTACGCGCATCCACGGTGGACAATAGGTTTTACCGTTTGACGGAAGAAGCCTGTCCAACACCAATGCGATGGGATGCCCGCGAACTGTACTTCCGGTCAAGAGGCAGCTGCCACTCTCTGTGGCACTACCACGCATTCGTTTCACCTGCCTTTTCCACGCATTTTTTAACCAGTTATCTTCGCATCAACGAGTTTCTCTTAACGTCCTTTGAGGATCCTTCAGTTTCCCTTCTTTCCCTATTCGACCTTTTAACGCTAGAACTGATGGTGTTTCGATAACACAACTACTAGCATTCGTGTACGTGTCTGTTGTTTTTTAATATTTTTTTTTCCTCCGTCAGTAGAAGTTTGTTACTTTCAGTAACGCGAAAGAAAGAAATGTGTGCATTTTTCATTTGCCATATCGACTACAAGGGAAACATCATCCCACAAATAGAAGAGAGACCTTCCGTAAAACAAATTTGCACGAGGGAAATTCACGCCGTTTGCCATTATTTGCGAGAAAAATATTTGTCTGATTTTTGAGCCGAGGTTTTCATCGATCAGCGCGGAGACCAAGGTTACAATGAGGGACATTTAACAAAACTGGTTCTGTTTAGATTGACATTATATAGGTTCTATATTTTGGTGATCCATAAATAGGATCGAGAATTATTGATATTTGTTTATACAGTAGAAAAATACAAATAGAGGCGCTTAACGATTAAATTTGTACAATTTTGACGATTTTTCAGTATCTCGAAACAATTTTACAGCTACCTATCCGTAAACATGATGATAAAGAAGAAGAATATTTCCGATGCGCAGCGTTGTTAGTACGATTGCATTTTTTGTGGCAATGACAGAGACTTATCAACGCACTCAATGAGTAATCCGTAGAGTGAGCTAGCGAAATTCATTGTCAGTGTGCTGACAAGAAAACAAAACCAAGAGTATAAGAAATTTCCTAACTTTTTTTGGAGTAACATAATGGATATACGAATCTTTCTCGGCAAAGATTATTTACATGATTATAGCTGTGATAATTAGGATTAATGCTATCTAATAAAATTTCCAATAAGAGTATTGGATTCGTATATTAAAACCATTGATTCAGAAAGAATTTCAAAGTGTAAGGGATTAAACCGATTTTTTTAAGAACTCACGATTAAATTTTTACAACCTTTCTTTTTGTTAATCATATAACTTTGATTAGTATCGATAGTTCGGAAATTTATAGAAAAGTTGCATTTGAACGGGGTTTAAAGAGTGGAGCCCTTGGAGATTTCGCATTGCACGGAGCAAGATTACGCAAATATCATACCCTCGATCTATTTTGATCTGGTTTAACGCGGTGGGTTCGATGGTTCCGGGTGTGGTAGCTAATCCTCGAAATATCGACTATCTCTTTAGACCGTCTGCGTCGTTCATTCGATAATCATTGGGTGCAGCGCTATCTTACGAATGCACATCGTTTATTGTCGATGCTTTTATTTGGGTTTCATGGTACGCTGGCGGACTGATAATAAACTCCGAATGGAATAGTTCAATCTGAAAGTGATCTTTTACCTTTGGACCCTGAACTAATTGGAATCCGAGAAGCTGGTCGAGAAGAAAACTTTCTATATGTATTTGTTAGAAATAAATGAACGATTTGATACAGTTATAAATATTGTAGTTTTCTCACTGATTCTCATTGTAAATTGGAGTTATTTTTAAGACAAAAATATATGTGTCTTTTGTCATAGTACATATTTTTATGATTTTTTTGAAAAATATATTTTCAATATGTATATTAGTATGTTCAATTATTGTATATCATAATTTAAATCCTAATTATGACTATATTTCTTTTTAATTATTTAAATAAGTAACCAATCGAAAAATACGAGTCGTACGCGGAAGCAAAGAGGTTCTTTATATCTCATTGATCTAATTCTAATGTCTGAACCGCAATACTATATGTGATTATAAAACTTTCATATTGGAACTCGCTTGTTTATGTTCAGGAGAGAAAACGTCACCAATTAATAAGTTGAGGAAGTAGTCTCTATAATTAATACTTGCGAAAGTTTGTGATAATAAGTTAGTCCGGAATTGACAAGTTCGAAGATAGAAGACTGTCAGCCGAGGGTAGAAATTTTCCCGGCACTTGTCGATAGTTGGCTTGGTCTGTCGAACCTCTCGAAAGGAAAACGAAAGGAACTTGAGAGAAAAAAAATGGAATAGCGTAGCGTGGTGAGATCTTCGGCTGAAAGTAAAACCGCTGCGACGTACGGGATAAGAGTTAACGCATTAAACGCCTTTACTTTTTTGCCTTTCTCTTGGTGCTACTCTCTTTGCAAACTAGATACAAGGCTATCTATTTAACCCTTTGCGATCCAGTTTCCTATCTAACCGGATGCCATCTTTCTAGCTGGTCTTGTATTCCACGTTATTTCAAAAACTAATATATGCCTTAACTGAAACCTAATAGAGATCTTAACATTAATATATCGAAGCTGGAATTTACGTTAAATTTCGATACGTCGAAACCTTTACCATTCAAGGATCTGGATCGTTAAGAGAAAATTGACTCCAAATGGCTTGATCAATGCACATATTAGAATTCAAAGGCAATCGATCGTTCCTTTCGCCTTCTACTCGGCCCCGCCCTCGCACCTCTTGTTTTCCACGCTCTCAGCCGCATCCACTCTCACAAATAGAATACATACCATACTTCCTTCTTTGTCTCCTTCTCTCCAACCTTCTCTACTGCAACCTGAAATTATGAAAGAACCCACTATCGTGCCTCTGCAATCGCGCACTACACTTTATTCTATGTACCATTGTGGTTTCTTACCCTTGGTTTCTTTAATTGAGAGATCTCTTCCGAGATAATTCGCCGGCGAAATCTCTCGTATCCAGCTTCTGTAAACTACCCGCAAGGAATGTCATGTTGCCGCCAGTAGTACACATTTCCTTTCTAAGCGTTTGTATGTTCGTTAGTATTAGTGCTTTACCGATAACGAGTAATCACAATCACCAACAATAGAGAAGAGAAAAAAAAACCGTGAAAATTGAGAGATTTTTTTCTATCGCGTAAAAGGAAAGATTTCCTAAATCAAGGATGAAGGATAATGTGCTTATATTCCTTGTATGTAATGCAATCCGTACAACCAATCTTTGTATCAGCTTTCTGAGGCACTAAAAGGGTTAAGAAGGGGAATGTTTGGTGCGAAAAAGCAGAAGCAATGTGGCCAATAGAGAATAGGATTGGCGAACATCGGACCGAGAGTTAAGGTCTATAAAGATTTTATGAGCGAACGAATGTAGAGGGATGAAAGCGCCTCGTCGTAGGGAAAAAGTCATTACTCTTTTACTAGGCCACGTACAGATCGATTTCCTGCAATAGCCGCGAGCTTTTTCGGCTGATGTTAGTTCCGTTTAGATATTGGAAGTAAATCGTGTGACTGGTGTAACTCGTGTGACTGTCAAAGGCAGAAATATTTCTCTTATGCTTTTTTTCGAGTTTTTTCCCAGTATCCTCGGTACATCAGTGAAATTGTCAGTTGAAACTCAAGTTAGATGAAATATTCAAGAATGAATATAAAGGCTGGAGATTTGTAAGTCGGTAAAAATACACGATAGGAAAACCAAGCGAAGAGAGTGTAAATACATATATTCGCATTCAGAAGGATCATGGAAAAGCGAAAGGGAGAAACATCTCTGATATGGAATGATCGAGATATAGATATATATACGAGATACACCAATGCAGATATCTCTCGAGTGTTCTCTTCGTTTGGTAGGTCAACCTGGGCAAGGGTACAACTTCGTAAATCGCGGAACATGATCCGGTGGAAATATTCAGTTCCTGACCTCCTTTTTCCTTTCACATTGCTAGGTAGGGAGCGTGCTCGAAAGAACTCCATATCTAACGATTACTATATCCTTCTTGGCTTGCTAAGAGAACTCCTAGTTCTAACTCAGAAAAATTTACTTCACCTTCTCTTCTTTCTATTTCTTCACTCCCAACTTGGCAAGAAATGAATTGAGTAGTAGAAAAAGAGAGAGACAGAAAGAAAAAACCACGAGAATTTATTTTCCTAAAACGTCACTGCACCCCTGACTTTCCTTCACTGGCATATAATTGCTTGTAACTCGACAAATTCTGAGTTGCCTTATCGGCTTAATTCCACCACGAGAGGCACGTCGTATGTATCCGCAGTATTTCCACCGTTTTCGCTTCTTAAATTATACCTTTGTCAGATCTGCACAATTTAATTGGAATTTATTCTGCTTTGGCTACAATGACGTGATACGTACACACGTATTCCTCTCGCGGTTAATTGGGGAGAATTAGGATAATTAGATCTCACTGAACTAGTGAGTGCACCTTTTTCGTGATGGAAATTGTGAATTACGAATTGTGTATCTATGCTTCGGGAAATTGTTTCGCGAATGTTTTGCGAGCAAATGTCAACATGATCATTAGCAATCGTTAATTATGTTTGCTTGTCTATCCAAATCAAGTATCACTGTGCGTAATTAAAATTTATAACTGAATTTGTTTCTCTTCTCAATTACTGATATTGCAATTCGTGTAAATAGGGAAACTCTTAATGTCAATCAATTAGGATTCGAGTAGAAATTGGTGAAAGCAAATACCGAATATAGAAGCGTTTAAATGATTTGAATAACTAATCTGAAATATGTATATGAAATATATATATATATATATACAATAAATTGTTACGTGTGATTCCTGCAATGACAGGAAGCAGAGACCTATTACTTAATCCTATTTAATATAGTTAAAGCAAGTAGTTAAATAGAAGATGTTAGATCGCATAATTTTCCTTTCTCTTATAAATTCTAATTGTAAACCTCTTCTCCAATTATAAAGTTCCGCATAAATATGGTCAGCAGCTGTGAGACCATGAGATTATTCAGCTATGGAGAGAGTTAATGCATCTTGAGCTGTTTCATTATTGAGGCAGCATCAAGAGTTCGAGATCGAGTTAATCCACCGTCTACGCACAATACAACATAGTACTTTGCGCGCGCGCGCGCGCCGGAGTCTGCGAAAAGGTAAACACAAGACTTACGGAAACGCAAGCTAATCCTATTCCGAGAATCGTTCTAAGGAGGTTCCCATCCTACCATGTCGTCGAGGCGTTACGCAGACATAGGACTACGCGTGTCACAATCACTTATGTTAGTCGTGGAACGCCATCGCCCACGGGCTCACGATATAAATATAGTAGGTATTTTTCACTTAATACAAATTTTTTTTGCAGTATACTATAAACTTTTGTTTTCTCTTAATTCTTTGTTAATGATTTCAATCATTTTTGATTATTCTTTATTTTTATAATTACTTGTCACTATATCAACATTACATCAAATTGTTTTACTTCTTTTCTGAAAATAGTCGATGAAAGAACAATTTTTCAGTTTTTGTGTAAACCTGTATCGATAGTGACCCTTTTAAATATATGACATGAGATTGTTGATGTTCATTTTTCTTCTATGCGCAACACGTGTTCGGTCGATTATTACCGTTATTACCGGAACGATGACGCATCTATAGCTATTACAAGAAAACTTCTTTGGAAACTGATGATACGTTGAGTTATAGGTCCCCTCTGAATCGTGCTATCGCCGACGTTTTATGTTTGCCATGTTTCCTCACGAATAACTTCCTGAATTGTCCGTAGTACCTTGGAAATACCTCGTAACACGAGTAGGAAGTTGACAAAGCGTAAACTACCTATTGACTGACAAAACTTTTTGGTGTTTCTGCCTCCCTGGTTATTAAATATTGGATCACTAAAGTCCTCCCGATCCTCTTATAACGTTCGTAACTCTACGAGGTCTTTCTTCCTTATTACTGAATAACGAAAGTCGTTATTCAAAGTAATTCTAATAAATTAATTACAATATTGAATGAATCTAAACGATTAAATACATAATTATTATATTCTGCAGCAAATAAACCTCGATTTCTAAGTCAACGCTGAATATTGATCTACTTACAATTAGTTAAACATGAATTTATAAATGATCTTTAAGGTAATTAATCATATAATTACGTATCATTGTTACATTTAACTTTATCGAATTTACAAAATTTATATTCAGGAAATTGGCAAAGGCAGGAAGCTAATTGTTTTCGCGGATCTTATTGAAGGAAGCAACATGAGCATATACATATATCTATGTAAATCGCTAATTGCGCCACTTTGAAGATTTTGGCAGGCGTCTCGCGTTCTATTTTAGCGAATTTAGCCTCATGCCGATAATGGCACTCAAAGCATGTACCCTTCAATTTTGCCATTTTTACTCAAATTTCCGCAAAGCAAAACTTATCTCATCGCTAAAACACACTTACATTCTTACTTTATCTTCATGCTATCCGAGAAGAAACTCTTTTGTCCCTCGAGACTACTTGTGTCGTCGCAAAAATATGCCCTCCCCTGGCTACTGTTTCACACTTCGAAAACAAAACAGCTGTTTTCGCAATCTTGATACGTTATCTCGCACGAGCCGACTGGTCAATCAAATCACTAATGACTTGGATTTACCACTTATAAAACGGAAGCTTTTTAGCGCGTGATGGTCTTAATTGTTTTTACTGTATGGCGGGAAGGGATAAAAAAGTCGAATGAAATCAATAATAGGTGATAGAGTATTATTTAGTAGGAAGTACGTAATTGCGGATTGTTAAAATTATAGACTCGCTAGCAGGAAGGATCAATTATAATTATTGTACTAAGCTTCTTTCCTTTCTTTATTTAACTACTTCATATAAATATTTAGGTATACATACGATTTTCAATATTTATTAGTATTAACAACAGTCGGTTTGTTGATTCTTTACATAATTCTTATTAGTATTGCAGATAGTATAAAGCATTCTGTCTTCAATTTTGCGAATGACATTTGAATATTTAACGATTTGTCCAAGTCATGTCTTATTAATGAGTAACTCAGATGTAATTTGATTTGATATAAGTTTAGGATGACGAACGAGTCTAATATTTTGGAGCCAATGTATGAAGCAGCTTGCCAAATTTTCACGCTTATTTATATAAGTGTGAAAAGTGTGAAGGGAAGCATAGTTTAGCTGCGACAATTATATAAAATAGTTGTAAAAGATGAAAAAGAAATTGTGAACAGATAGATTTTGAATTTTTATCAATTACACATCGGAGAGTAAATAGATTTCAGACTGCTAATTGCCGTCGACGAGAGAAGGAATCAGGAGTTTCGTAATCAATTACGAGCCAATGCAAAAATGATAGTTAAAGAAGGCGAAGGCGAGCTCGTATCGGAATTCGAAGAGCGACGGGACTCGCGGAAATCCATCGAGAGAGTTACTTCGTCTGACCCAATTACATTCTTCCGAGAGCGTTTAATTGTCTGGCGATCCAGTGAATCGAGGTCGAGAAAGAAGGTCCCGTGAATTATATATATTTTTATTGCGCACACGGCACATTAGTCTCGGACACACTTCTCGCTATCAGTTGCTCTATCGTTCTCTCTCGAGTATTAATGGACGTTGGAGACTTGCCTCGTGTTAATGAAACTTTTAGCCCGCGGCTTAACAGAATTGTGTCCTTAAACACTCGGGTAACAGTTGCATTGGGCTTGACTCTCAATCCATTAACGCGATCTCTTCTATCGACACTAGAATTTCGATTAATTGTTAGATTGTTCAAATATAATATTCACTAAACCGTATTTAGTAATTAAGACTACTAAGATTTCTAACAGTTATCCTTTTCTATGAATTCAATTAAATCGAAGAACTTTGGGATTTTGGAAAAACGCTGATAATTGGGTGAATTTCACTTACAAATATTTTTTCTTATACATTCTTATATTATATTTACAGTGTTAAGAAATAGAAAGAGGCGAGGGCAGAAAGACCATGGATTCTGAGTTAGCCAAACATAAAACTCAAGATAAAGAATTGTAAGTTACCCTACTAAAGAAAAAGAGATACCGTCTTGTGAATTATTCCGCAATATAGAGAACGAGAGAAAGACAAACTGTGGATTGTAAACCCTTCCATTATAGAGACAGAGATAGTGGAATTCTGAGTTAATCCACCGTGGGAAAGTAGAGTAGAATGGAACGTTATGGGCGAGTGTGATGAGGCTCTGCAGACAGGTAAACAAAATAGTACCTGATCCTAGAGTAAGAACCGGTCGGAAAAATTGCCCTACCTCGTGTTATAGAGCTACCGAAATCTAGGATCACATAGTAAAGCCTTTCAATGCTCCAGTCAGTTGTAAGCGAGCACTGTTACTTGTAGTATTATAAAAGCCTTAACCTTTAGACGGCTGAACAATTTCCCAATACATATAGGTCAGTAGTTTCATTCTAAAAATTAATATTTGCATCTATACATATACATATAATGTTTCTGACATAAATTTCATGAATCAGTCCAATACGTTAATTTTCCGGCACTAAAAAATTTAATACATGTTAATGAATATATTGTATATAAAAAAGTTCTATGACTTTAGTTAAGTTTTAACCTTTTTAATGACAGGAACATTAATAAATAGCGAGCTATTATTTATTAATAAGCGAGATGGAGTACCGGAAGCTCGATTAAATTACTTTGTACTCAATCTCGTTTGCTACCTGTATTCAAAGTTATGGTTTACTTTTGGTCCAAAATTCTCTGTTGGTTTTACTGCAGGCTATCATTAAATTACACTCTTTCTCTCTCACTCTTACTCTTCGATTTTCTTGCGGCATTTATTTCGCGCTGCACCACATGCAAATTTTATTACTCCGGCAACGTTGCGCTTATGGAATTTTTCCGATGGAGCTTCGTGGTCAAAGAACGCCATACGATTTGGTGTTTCGAAGAGAATTGAATTTGTTGGAAGGTCAAATATAGCAACGTTCGATAGTTTGAAGCTTGGTGTACTGTTTCTGTGAGAACTATTAAGGTGTCCTTGACACGCGCGACGTCAACTAAAATTAATTCTGGACAGTAGAAACTAGGGCCAAAGATCGATGCTCAAATTTGGCAAGGCTCCTGTCAGGTTCGCGGAAAACACGCGAGATTCACGAGCCAATCACGCTCTTCACATCAATTTTCCTACTACTAAGAATTTACCATTTATTTATTTAGTAATTTGATGTCACGTCGAATGCAAATCTTCGTCATAAATTAGCAAAATGATAATACAACAGATTAAGTATACAATATCGATTATTTTATAATACGCATTCTGTTTTCTTCTATTTTTTTCTGTGTTTTAGATAAAGAGTTTACGTCATTTTTTTATATTATTCTCCTTAGAAGCTTTCGGTACGATAGTTGTATTTACTCTTGGGATTAACCATTAGTCTGACCGCATTGTGGCAGTCTCTAAACCTCTGAGATCAGTGTTTGCGTATGCAAATGGTTTTCAAATGCCACTCACGTTACTAAATTGCAAAATTTTATGCGAACATACTGTTATTTAGTTAAAAATCATCCTTGTGGAGAAAATTAGGAAATGTACAGTAAAAGTATTCTTGCAGTATTCTATACGCGGTAACAAATTCTACAAAATGCATAAAATTCACGGTCTGATTATTACTAATTTTAGGTGAACAGTTTCTGGGAGGCGAATTATAAAAATGAATGAGTTTCATCCTTTTGAAAATAAGAATAATACATAAAATACCAAAATGAAATATCGTGTTACACGGGGTCTCTCCTATTGTGTTTTTCGATACAACTTCATTGATACAATTTCACTACGAGTACATATTTATATTCAGCATTAGTTACCAGAAATGTCATTCATAAGATTGAAACTCAAGAAATCCGAGATCATTCGTTTTAAGTACATATTATCTATTTGAAACGAGTCAATAGAAACATATGTTTCTAAAATTAACTTCATTATGGATACGAAATTAGTAGGAAAACAAAGTTATTGTGTCTTCACTTCCGTTTCTAGATTCTTGCCGTTCATTACCTCGGCTGTATACAATAATGATAATTTCCAGAGAAGAGAAGAAGATATTGGTCAGTCGACCGCAAAATTAATTTTGATACTCGCTCCCGGTACTTATCGTGACTTGTGCGTCACAGAGAATTAAAATGTGGCCGGGCACAGCATGCTCTCGATCCTTTTCAATGAACTACTTTCAATTTGGATTTTGCATAAAATACATCGCTGCGCTCACTAATGGCCCATAAATTTACGAACAGCTGCTACGATTGGCGAACAAATTCGCTATATCTCGCGAGTACGATTGCAATTTCAATTTCCCTCTTTCTTTTCCCCTAGGAAAAATCAACTTTTCTCATTGTGAATGTCACTTCTAAGGAGACACCATAAAAATTAACAACAAATATATTCACAATTTTCTAAACAAATGATTTTACAAATGTAATTATATTCATAGATCACGTAAGAATCACTATAACACATGAAACGTATGATAATCCCTGAATACATTATTAAAAACATATAACTCACTAATTTTTGAATAAATATTCTAATAAATAAAAATATATATTTTAGAATTGAATTAATTGGAAACTGGGAATTTGGAAATAATCCTCAAATGCAATGAATTAATGAAAACTGAAACGTCAGTGTTTACGTCGGCATTGAATTGGAGAAACCACATTCAGAAAATGGTCATGTAAGGTGGGTGTAGAGAGTCACGACTTCACGAATGACTCGTTATCGAGAGCGTGAGTATCGTTTCATTTTACTGTCCAGTGGACAACGGGACAACCTTGTTTCTCGCAGCGAGACGGAAATTCGTCGGACGGGAATCACTCTCACCGAAATTGCGAAATTCCATCGAAGCTCGGGTGGAGGTGGCTTTTGTCAAACACGGATGCACAACCGGGTAAATTCTTTCCTGTCGGATTATGAAATATATTTTGATCGATCGACCCAATCTGCTATTGACTGTACCGTGACTATCGATTTGTCTCGCGACTCATTTGCCTGTCGATGATGATAAATAGTCAATTAATTCTTCATCGTGAGTTTCATGCGCTCGAACAGCCACCAATATACACGGTGGCCAATATCCAAATAGGAAACCACCTAAATTCATAACATTATTAGAATTTTTTAAAAATATTTCCTTTACAATTCAAATGGTTTCAATTGACCATGTTACAAAGAATATTTTTTATCTTCAAATTCCTTCTTTCGAAATTTTCCGTCACATCGACGTTTTTTATAGCAAATTTTGATTTATTACAGATTCCTATTTTCTATTTTTGTAATGTTCGTATATAATATTATTAATATACGCGGATATATATATATATATTTTTTGATCCCAACAATTAGAGTTTACGGTGGCGATTGTGTTCATGGGGATCATAAACTTTAAGTAGAAAGTACATATGTACATATTTGGGAGGCCATGTTAAAGTGAACCACCCTATATACGCTATACGTAGTGACAAACGTATTCGCATGGCATGTCCATCGCAATATCCTGTTTATAAATCACCTTGTTTTTTTTGCTATCAGAATTAAACCCACGGGACGAAGAGAATTGCGTTTGGATTTTTCTGACGTACCATATTATATATTCTCCCCGCGTGGACAGAAAATTCATTCGGGTTAAAATGCATCTTGCATCGTCATCTAACACAGATATAAATACACACAGCACCATGCAAAACACAATGACAATATTTCTATCCTAGGGTTTTCATGATTTGCGTACCAAATGATTCAATTTTTCTTTTTCATAATAGTCTGTTTATTACAGTTGTAAAATGTCTCAAATTTCTTTTTCAGGTAAGCCATAAAGATTTCACCGCAGTTCGCGTTAATGAAATGAGCATTTAACGAGAATAAAATCATAGAGGTATGTGATTATGATATATGAATCTTTAATTCAACAAATTTTACGTCACTTATTACGGTTATACAGTATGGTCAATGTCGAATTAGGATTTTATTACTCAAGTATTACTACTATTATTATTATTACACGTTTATTATTCAAGGTCGATATACCGTGAGGAGAGTATTGTAGGTGTAAGGGGAGAAACAATTTTATTAAGTAGCTCCAAGTGTAGCGATAATAAGAATAAACTGTCTTATTTGTGTCACTGGTCGTTCCTGGTGTCTATTACCGATGGAGGGCCACGTGCGTATAGGACCCTACTATCTGTTTCAGCATGAGTGCACGCATTTAGGTATCGCATTTTAAACCGCTACTTTTTTTTAATAATTTCTTTTCCATTCTTTAATAGTGCTACGATATTTGAGTTCTCTACCGCATTTACATGTATATATCTACTATTTCTACTGTTTCGCTACTCTGTATTCGGTCCACAAGCACGTATCAGTAAACATAAACACAGTTCTGATGCACTAACAAGTTCTCTTTCCCTCTGTTTACACGTTCTAACTCACCGAATTCGGCTGAGTAATACACATGAGTATCCCGAGCGCATAGAATCAGCTTTGTAGCGTGTTTCATGGTCTTATATGAAAACAGTTTCCATGCAGTAATTGAAATGTATTTTCATTTTCAAAAATCGTGCCCCAAAACTAACTTTTAGCGTATTTTTTTAAAATCACAAGTTCTGTGGATTCTACTCGACTTGAAATGGAATTTAATAGAATATTAGAAATATTGTCCATTATCGGTAACATGCATAAGTCTACATAAAGAAAATATAGTAATTCTATGTTGAATCTTTATAACTTTATTTATCTTAAATGTAAATTCATGATTTTTATTACAATAACTAGCATACTTGGACTAGAACTTGAACTAGCATAAACAGGTAAAGCTAAAATCTAATCACGGTTCAAATAGCTTGAAACTCAAACTATTCTAACATCATTTTTTTGGGGTCATACATTACGTATGGATCTTATTGAACAATTCTTTCATTGCGTTAAACGAAGCCAGTAGCTAAATGTATAGTTAACGTTATGTACATAGGAGTAGCTCGTAAGTCGGGGACCCAGTGTAATTCCTGAGGGCACTTACGCATGTATCGAGAACGTAGGTGTAGCCTGATGGCAATACTTTCATCCAAAGTACAGTTACTCGGGGCACACGCGTGTCCGCGTGTGCAACTTTATATCGATGGCGTCACCAGGACCGGCGATTGGGGCCAAGCGAACTGAACTCATTGTCGGTTGGCTCGTTTCTCGTTCTTTGCTCTTCCTTTATTAAATTCTCTCCTCTTTCTGTCTCTTCGTATCTTTCTCCTATCCTTTCTCTTTCTTTTTCTCGAGATCCCTGTTACGTAGTGCAATCTACTGCTCGTGAATCACTAATAGCTAATATTAGCTACTGCAAGACTACTCTCTTTTGCACATCGAATTGGTAAAAGGGTTTTAAAAATACAACAACGTGCTAAATATAAGATCAAACAACACCACATTCGATAAAAATTCATTCTTGTTTTACATAACAAATTCGTAAGATTTAAATAAATCAGTATATTTTGGTTGCCACCACTTGACTCAAGTAACTTAACATTTCAACTGCTCAAAAAACTTTGTGAATTTTATTAATATTAACTTGAGTTCGAGAAAATATGCTTCGGTCATTATAACTCTAAAATATCTTAAAATCGAAGGATACAGTTTTCAGTTTTTTCCTCTAAAAGACAGAGCTTTTTAAAGGCGCCAACCACAGGTGCCGGGCACCAATAACCACCACCACAGTGAACTCATTAATAGATTAAATCTCAAGTGATTCAAGCCATTACGTGCACTTTACGTAATGTTACGCGACAGTTACCGCGTGTGTTTCAGCATCCTAGAAATAAAGTTACTTCCACATGGCTCTTTATTGCACGGAATCACAGGCGCAAAAAAAAGAAAAAAAAGTAGAATGGGCAAATCGATAATTCGAACGTATCGGGAAGCAGTTGAGCGCAACATCCGATTATAACGAGCATCGACGAGACTAATCGGCTGCCGATAAGATTACTAGACGCAGCAACACCTATCGAGAATTTGCTTTTTACGCTCGTCCGATTCGTTCGAGGCAGTTTCGTGAGTTTGCTCAACTGCGAGAGGAAACTGTGAACCGTTTACCGTTAGTCCAACGCTACTGTTTCCCGATACTTCGCCAATATCTGTCGAGCCAGCCGAACGGGAGACCCCCGTAGTCAGTGGCACGGCCAGTAATTACGTGTCCAGTGATCGAAATGTCTCGGAACAGTCGATCTAGCAACGCGTGATATGCATATATTCTACAGAAAACGAATCTTACTGGAATAGAAAGCAAAATGGATTTTAATACTGGAATAACGTTTATTATCTACATATTCAATTAATAATTAAGCCGTTGTACTTGGAAGATTCTTCCAGATCGAATACGATAATTTCCTAAATAATTCTTCTGTTTAAATAACGTGAAAGAAATTTTAATTTATTTTTCTTACGCATAGCTACCTTTTTCTCTTTTCTTCTTTTTGTGCAATCGATTGGCTTTTAACACTTTCCTGGATGATTAGAGTGGCTTTCCAGTGAGTCATCACCAAAAATTCTCAAACCTCTCTTGCCTTTAAATCATTGTAGACTCTTCGTCAAACCGCAGTTTGCGTAAGTGGAATTTTGATGGGAAAGTTTCTAGAAGGATGATAGTCTCAACTATTATGAAGTGTCAAAAGTGTCAACCGTAATCGTTTACTGTCTCGTATATATCGTTAAAGTCACATTTGCAAAACATTCTGCAATAACTATGAAAATAGCGTAAATCAAAAACATTGGCATAATTTTGGACTTGGTATGACGAGACTTATTATTAGAAGTTTCACGTATATACAATCCATTGTTCGCATTGATTCTAATTCTAACGGTACCACAGCACCCAAGCAACTGTCATTTGAGTCTCTGATCCGAGTAAAGTATACTACCGTCACGCACAATCCAACACGTTGGACTAATCATTCAAGGCAAATTTGCATCTAATTTGAAATCTAGTGTCCACTGAACGATGAATACGATCTTGTAACGCCAAGGTCACACTCGAGATAACGGAACCGTCTCACTTACCGTCCACTCTAATCGCAATTATTCTTGGAGAATCAGTCTCCAGCACGTTTATCGTTGAACACTAATCTCTAAAAATTCTGATTTACCTGAATTTCTAAAAGTAGAAATCAAAATCGTTGTCTCAAATACTATTCTACATAGTAAATTGATTCAATAGCTATTTATAAAACTACAGTTTATGTCTAGAATCAACTCAAAAGATAGTCCTAGCTTATTTTCCTCCAGAACAATGATTATCTCATCCCCTAAAACAATATCCTATAAATATAAAAGTGGAAACTCAATTTCTATAACGTCAAGAACAAATCTGTATTAATACAAATTTTACAAATTTAATTTAAAATCCGATACAACAAATTTTGCCAGGGTCTAATGGCGCTGCCTTAAAAAAGTGGTTGAAATGCAAAAGGGTTAAACCCCAATATAGAGTGCTCGCAGTACTATTTTATCCATCAGTCTAACAAAAGATGAATGACATCAGAATTGGCGTACGATAGGGAAGAATGATATCGCGGTGGAACTATTGGACAGACGGAGTAGAGGGGAGGGGGCATCGCGTGCGAGTTAGCTGCAGGTGCACGTGTGGTGTAGAGAGAAGAGGTTTGCGAAGGAGAGATGACGCGTGGCTTGTTTGGAGAGAGAATCGTGTGGCCCGTTGGAGTGCGAGCTGGGTGACTAGTGCTCGATGCGTGGGCATTGGACACTACTTACTTACTCACTTACTTACTTACTTACTTACTGGGAACAAGTATTCATACACACATACGCACACACGCGTCATACGGATCCCCCTATCCCGACCGACCTGCGAGGTTCGAGCCTCGGCTCACTCACTCACTCGGTTAGACGGTCAGTCAGTTACGTTCGAGTGGCAGTGATCGGTTTGCGATTCAAGCTGCCGCATCGAATCTCTGTCGATCACCCTCTCTTCTCCACGATCGTTGCATCGGAGAGCTCTTAATCAAGATTGAGGTGTGTCTCACGCACTCTGATAGTGGAGTCGATCAGAACAGGAAACTAAGAACTGGAAGAATCGACTCTTTCTACAGTAGTATCGGATTGATTAGTGGAAACGATAGGTTTGGAGTGTCTTGTGCTTGGTCTTAACAACGTTTCTGTGTTAACTGTGTTCTCTGTAGAGTATCAGTCGTATAAGAGCACCTGTGACAGGTGACGTTTGGAACGAGTTTCGAGAGTTGAATGCTATGTAGAAGTATTCGAGTTGAAATAAGTTGATCTAGTGTGTTAACCCTTTCCACTCGGAGATTGTAACCCTTTTTAAATTCCTGGTTTAGCAAGTATCGTATAATTACAAGTAACAATAGAACTCAGCGTTATTTTTACTAAAGTTGTCTAAAGTACAGATCCTGTAAGATATTTATATATCATACGTGGAAACCTGCTCTTCCTTAGAAACAGCATTCGAATGCAAAGGGTTAAAAGACCGTCGTATCTTCACTTTGGGACCGTGAGGAGTGTTTTATCTGGCATGTTCGTCGGCATTGAGTGTACTTTACTGCCGGGTTGAGTAATTAGAAGTTGGAAACTGGTTCGAGTGGGGACTGGTCCGGCAATTGGCGTATATGTCCTGGCGCCGTGACATTTATGACAGTGGTCACCAGTGGTCAGCAGTGGAAACGTGTGTGTGGAGGGGAGAAGTGTGAGAGTGAAAAATAAATCTGGCGCTATAACGCTATAACGCAACATCGCGCGTCGTCCATCCGTGAAACGGTATTTCGAAGCGTGCTGCTTGGGAATTGTGGCTGAAACAGGTTCGACCTTAGCCTAGATACATCGAGGCGACGATAACTTTGAGAATCGTATTTGCCTGATCTTGGTTCCACTTTTAGAGAAATATGTTACTCATATCTCTCTTCTGTGGCCTGTCGAATTTATTGGAAATCCCTATGTCGATACTTCTATAAATCTTTACCAATTACTAGCGCAACTAACAGTGGCTCTTAAATCTTCTCTTCTTTATTTATCGACATTTCAAAAACAAGCACCAACAGAGTGGAATAACTTTCATCTAAACGAATACTTAATGTTAGTACTTCACACTAGAAAACTTCGATTGAAACAAATTCAACAAGCTTAAATAATTAATGTCATAAAAAAGGAACTTTAAGTATTTCTTCAAGTTTCTCTTAGTAGTTCTAAGTCTGCAGAGAATTTAAGTTCAGGTAATTTCCAACTGACCTCACTATTGGATATTGCAGAAAATACCTAATTCAATTGGTTAGGAACATTTCGAGAAATTCCCAAAGGTTTGGATATTCGTTCTGAGAGAGTTAAGCGAATGCTGACAATTTATCGAATCTATTGGAAAGACGTGTACTGAGTGTCAAGTATTTTCTTAAGCGATATCGTCACGATTGATCCGTCAAGTATCCGCAACGAGTCTCGAAGAAACAAATATTTGTTTTCACCGCACGTTGCTCTTCAAATGAAAAAAAAGGGAAAAGAATAAAAAACAGTGCGCGAACATACACAAGGTGAATTTCCTGTGTAACGGCATTAAATAAGATATAAGATACTTGGGATATAGAAAAATTTTTCTACTCAGACTAACATGTAACTTTTCTAAATTATCCATAGAAGAAAAAGATGCATTTGCCATATGTAAAATTATTTAAAATATATGCTAATATATTCAAGTATATATTGTAACAGCTGAATACTTCTCTTGCTTATTGTCAGATATGTGTAACAGTAGTCTCACGTTGATCGAAAAATTCGCGATCTTCTTAGCCATCTTCTTTCATTGATTGTTCCGGTTACTCTATGAGTAATTGCATTTGACTCGGGCGTAAGGTTAAATACGGACAACGTGATCGTTCTTGATAAGAGGCTATCTTTCGCGATAACGATTTCAAGGTGCGCTCCCTCCTCGCTTGGCTCTTCCGCAAAGCCTGTTAGCCGTTAGTAATCGTTCTCTGCCACTGTCGTACGTGACAGTGCATCAAGTTACATAAATACATGTAAAAAAATTTGCTCCTGCTTTCAATTCGCCAAACAGTCATACATATTCGCAATTAGATTCATCCATGATTGGATAATATTAAAACGAATATTAATTTTTCATATTCGAATGTTGTTTTACTTCTTAAAGTTCTAAACTCAATAAATCATAAAAATGTATCTTTTTTCTTAATCAAAGACCACTTATCTTTGGATAATTACTTGAAGAAGTATGTACCAGTTCTTTGACTTTCTAAATATTATTTTTATATTGCGGATTTTTTTTTTAAAAAAAGAAAGCAGAATATTCATGTAGATTATGGGATTTAATATTGAACTATTGAAGCTGTCGCAAGAGCTAACGGTACATACTTAGAGGACAAGTGCTTCTTCCCCTTTTACCCTGGAATTCAATGTGTACAGAAGACTCTGTGTCCTTCGCCACGCAAATAACCACGCACACCCGCACCGCTTTAACATAAATACGAGCCTAAAAGCCATTAAAATGCCAGAATGATCCGTTAATCCTACGCGATATACAACTAATTACTGGACAATTATCGCTACCCGAAGCTCGCGGAATTCCGCGCTATCATTCCAACTTCCACGATCTCTTTTCCTCTCTTTTCTTCTCTTTTAAACCTTTCAACACAAACCGTGGGATTAATATTCTTAAAACAGATTCTCATGTGATAATCACGTGATTTCTACATTTCCAGGGGAAATGATTTAAAAATAATTGTGCTATTTAATAAAATAGTCTCTAGCATGAATTAATGTTTAACAACAAAGGAAGGGAAATAAAATCATTACGTAACATTGTGTCTGGGCCGATGTATTGAGAGTAGGATAGACTCGATGGAAACAATTGTACTTATATCTGGAATAACTATATATGTTAAAATATTGCATGCAAAAATATTCCGCTAATCGTCTATTCCTACTGATTACGGACAGCTATTTCGACTTCATTTGTTACTCAGCAAATTTGAGAGTCACATTGCGATATATCGCTCGTGATAATACGATAATAAGCATGTCCAGTATAATCAGCAGTAAAATAATTGCAAAGTAGTTCGGTCAAATTATAATGTTACTTTCAAGATCGTTAGAATATTTCGTCAACTTGATTCCTAAATTTTTTTATTAATCGAATTGAGGCGAGATTACGAATTTATTGTATTAAAAATTGGGATTTTTTTGGAGTTGAAGCAGGTGAACGTAAGGAAATCTGCTTGTCTTTGAAATAGAAAGACGAAAATAAGTTTAAAGTCGTTTATATATTTTTAATTACTCATTCAATTGTACAAAAGTTTTCAGTTAATGAAAATTTTGACGTAAAATATCTTATCAGCAAAATGTTGATCTTGAGTTGAACGATTTCTCCTGTTAAACGCGAGGTTCCGGAGGAGGTACGGTGGGGTTTACGTGCATATTATATCAGCGTGGGTCTTGTTTTCCGTGACGCAACGCGCGCTGCATCCGAAGGCTACGTCGATCTAGCAATTCTAGCAGGATTTAATAAAGAGTCAAGGATAACAATTAGTTATTTATGTACGGCAGCGCGCGGCGAAACATTCTCGACAACGAAGAGGGGAGATAGCGGTTTCCTTACAATTCTCTTTGTCGGGATGAACACATTCTTTTCGGGTTGAAAAAAAATGTTTAGGAATTTTATTCCCGTATCACGTCACTCCTGTTATTATTATCAATATTGCTAATCTGCAAGAACTTGTTTTAATACTCGTTTTTTATAAAAGCATTAATACTCTGCATTTGTTCCTGTTAATTGTTTCAATTCCGTAATTAAATCGCAACTGTCTCTTTTGCTAGTAAACCTGGAAAATTTCGGTCAAGGTTTTGTTGTTTTGCAAAGAATATTATTACTTTGGTATTTCTATGGAATAAAATTATAAATTCTCTGAATTATTTTTATAGGTATTATAGATTATCGAATGTATTAATAAAGTTGTCGAGACAAGTTTTATCTGTATAGTATAGAACGTACTGTACAAAACAGAGTTTGAAATAAATTATAATATATTACGTGGAAAGTCAGCTGTGAAATCATATCAATCATCTGTTGCAACCATATTCACATTATTAAGTGTTTGATAAAAATTTAATTAAAATACAGATCCAATTAGAAGAAAGTAGAACAAAATATGACACGTCAATCCTACATTCTTTTTCTTGAACCATTACCACAAACAAGTTCAAAAGCTGTTCTAACTGAAAAGCCAGCACTACCACTTCTCAATATTTCAAACTATCAGCCACATTGTTTTCCAAACGGCAGGCCCGCGAAGAGAGCGAGACATTTTCCAATTGCCAATACCGATAACGTTGACAAAGCCATTTGTCTCTCAGCTAATTCCGAAATACATATTGGCAGCACGGTGAATGTAGAGTTAAACCAGTTTCCAGAGTGGCAAGATATACACACTACGTTGGTAGAAAAATCGAAAAAGTGGATGGTTACGCGTGCTCGTAAGAGCGCGAAATAGCGTGATCCTGGCTTCTACAAAGGACAACGAAGGTGAAAAAATTGAAACATTAGAATCTCAAGGAACCTGTCAACGGACATCCATGTACGATTCGGAACTGTTGAAAACTGCTTGGACCAAGATAGGGCAGATGTGCGGATACATTACCTGCGCCAAATCCTACCTCTCAGGTCAGTTTCTTTCTGCTCCGCGGAAAACGCGAATCTCCTCGTAGCGCGCTTCTCTGCTTCAAGCCGGTTTCCTCTGGCTGGTGAAAAGTGTGCCGACTCACGGTGCGTTGACCTCGAGAGGAAAGCCATCGAGCAACTGGTGGGGCATCGTGCTTTTCTTGCTTGTTGCGATTCTGACAATCGGATTGTGATTCGTGAAAATTAAATGCTTATTTGTAGCAAGTTACATTGATTTTTTTCGCAATCCTCTTTTTTATGACATTTATTTCTTTAATTATGACAACGGACTGACGCGGAGGATTTAAAAAGATTTTTATAATGATACAAACTCGTGTATATTTCGCGAATATAATTTGATTTTTTGAAGGTAGAATTTCACGAAAATTTGTGGTGAGAATTTCTACAGGATTTAGTAGTGGAATTCATGATTATTTCAATTATAATGCCATATGCAGTAGAATAATTATTATTCCGTCTGAAATTCGATAATTCTGCACGAATGTAAACCTTACAATTTCCATTCTATTATTATTATCTTAGTAATTATTTACTTCATCTAAACTATACGGTTACTGTTCATGGTAAACTATAATTGTTAATTGGTATTCGTAATACCGCATGTCCTATATCTGACCTAAATTGGTTGTCCGATCGATTTATAATTGGTTGCAATAACTACGCCGATTATTCGCCAACTTTATTCAACCTGCTGCAGTCAATTTTAATTCTCATTTGACCCAATTAAGCACTGTGAGATTAAACCGAGGAAAAGAAGCGCGTGCGCGTATAAACAAAATTTTTCTGCGAGAACTTTGTAACTGACGGACTGCAAGCTGCTGCGAGCGGGAAGCGTCCCAATTTTTATTTTTGGAAACACACAGTATTGATTCATTTCCTAAATAGTCCGCTTTTCCAGAGGGATACTGGGATAGTGGCGCTGGAGTGCTGGCGAGGAGCTATGAAAATAGCCCGAAACTTGATTCGTCGATACGAAAACCGCGAGCAATGCAATTGAGATATGATTGAAAAATTAGAGAAAAATACAGTAGAATTTGGAAATCAATGGTAACGCGTTAGTGCATTTTTTGCAAACGTACTTTAGTTTTTCGATACTGATGTTAGCATTGTCTGTAGCATCATCAAATAGCAATTTTTCCATTTCTTTAATATTGCTCTCACAATTAAATTAAGCTTCGACGAAATATACGCATCTACAAATTAAATATTAACTAAAATAAAAAAGATGCTTAAGTCAGTTCGCGTGATCTTCATAAACGTAAAGTTAAAAATCAGAAAAATAATTTCAAATGGTTTGAGTATACGCAGGCGACAAGCGGGTGGAAAATTTCACGAATGCCATGATTTCGCGTGAGTAACTGCAAGTGAGTCGACTCTTTGATTGCTGTGCACTTTAATTGATGACTATTCACTCTGAATACCAGGGGAGTTACATAAATTGCTAATTAGAATACACTGATGAAGAAAAGCAACCGTTCAAATCGCTTTCGCTATTCAGCTAGCTTTCCACTGCTGTGTAACATTCAAATCAACTATTCAATCCTATATGCACTGGACAGACTAGAATCTACCTAATCTACCTAATCCTTAAAACACCAAATGTTTTTAAAAACACGTATATAGATGTTTTGTATCAATTTCATTCCAACGTTCTTTAGTTCATCATTGCGCATATCATAGTTTTGCATATTATACCGTACACGTAAGAGCGAACCGCAATTTGTGCGCCATGTCGAAGTACTCTGACTCATCGGTGAGCGGGACGTCCCGAATAACGCGAAGATTGATCATAAGTAGCTCATAAGTAGCTCATAAGTAGTTCACCTGCTCGGTTGGTTTAGTGCTCCGCGATTCGTTCGAGCAGGGGATTTCTTCAACGTGTTCCGTTTCGCGTCCCGCATGGCTCACGTACCGGTCATTAATTAAGGCTCGTCGAGCATAATAAAGCAGGCAATAATCGTGAGTGGAATCGATAGGCGTCTACGCGTGGACCGACCAGGCCGATAGATCGATGCGTCGGCGAGCGAACCAACTACCAATTACGAACTGTTTGCGAACGATCGTTCCAGCAAACCTCTTCTCCAATCTCAATGCTCCGATTTCAACGATTGAAATCAGACTTGAGCAAATATTCAATCTCCAATTCGTCCGTAGATATTAAACTCTATATATTTCTTTTTATCTTTTTATAGGTGTGAGGATGTGAGGGTACTACAATTCGATATGAAAACATTGTATGACAGTAGCACTCCCTTTAGACTTTTCTAAAAAAATATTTTTCTTGTAGCGAATGGAGAAGTTCAATTTTTTAACACGCGAGTGCTGTGTAAATCTAGCGTGATTTAATGTAAATAAAAAATTTGTCTCATAATCGTAGTAGACGAGAGAAATAATAGATTTCGTTTAGAAACATCGAAATGAGATCGTAAGGCAAGGTGGGTTCGCTTCGTCTCATTGGTTCCGAGTGGATCATCCGGAGAGTGAGGCCGACAGTAAATACAGTGAAAATTGCGGTGCTCAATACAGAAATGAAATGGAAGCACTCTCCGATGGGCCGAAGGGGAGTTACCGTGTTGGTAACTGGAGAAATCGAGCATCGCTCTGGAGTGTATCCTCCGTTAGCGCATCGATCCTAAGGAAATACGGGCGGAAGCGAAAGAGTTCTAGGTCGGTCTTCGTCGCGACCCAGTTTCAACGTGAAATGCGGGGCTCACAGTGGTAAAGATCGTGATGCCACCGCACCGGATCATCCCTAGTTAAAGCTGCGTATTAACCCCACGTCAAATAGTAATATATCAAAAGAGCGAACATTGTTACTCATCATTGAGCCAAATCCGTTAAATATTAACCACTCAGGTACTCGGGAGGTATTGAGCGATGTTAACGGTGAAGTTATAATACATACGAATTCCAAATGAGGAAAGATATGTGCAATAGTCAGCAGTTAAATCAGACTCGTGTCTCACCCATTTAAATTTTGATTACCTTATCATTTAGTGAACCTCTTTTTCCTTCAGTCAAATTATTCTTCGTGTCAGTAGTTTTCCACTATCCTTGACGCTACAACTATCTCAGTTGCTAAGTTGACTGCTTCACAATTTCTTATTAATGGAATGTATTTTTTATAAGGACTTTATTTTAGCTAACGTAACTCTAAACGAACGTCGTTCCCTTCAATCTGATATTGATCACAGAGTATGTAAAATAGTGGGAAGTTTCTGATAACGTATTTAAGTAAATAGTTTGGCCGGAAGTGTGAGGATGCGAATAGAGAAGGTCCCTCCTACGAAATTTATTTGGAAGACGAAACGGAATAGGGTAGTACACGATACGGTGAGTTCTCAAGAGCGCATTCGAGATAGATAGTAGCTCAGAGGACGACCCACTTGGGTCCTCAGGTGGAAATTGCGAAACGAGCGGCGCGCCGTTGTCTAAAAAGAGCTGCATTAAACTTGAAAAAAGTGAGCGAATCTATCTAATTGACCTCAGGTTATTCTGTCTCCTTCAACGAGTCAATTGAATTCGACCCGAGAAGCTGTACAATGTAAGAGGGGGAGGGAAGAAAAAAACGGATATAATGGCACATAATTGCCGTCGAGTTTCCACGGATCAGGTCGATTCGCACGGCTGCGAGAATGTCCTGAAAAGCGGCCCTCGCGAAAAAGTCGTACGCAGCGATGCGTACCACGCGAACGAGGCTTGCAAATCGCAAAAAATAGCCTGGTAATCTCGCCTCTAACGAGGGCTGGGAACATTTTCGACAATGATAACGAGTCTACTGTATTCTCGCCAATTAAAGTCCCAGACTTCGCATAATTTCCAGTATTAATTCTTCAAACGATAATTTCACGCAATTACATTTCTCTCGCGAGAAAGAAACACAGAGGAATTCTCCGAATTTCCAATTTTATTTCTTCAACCGACTGACCCAATTTCACAGAGAGGGTATTCCAAAAATTCAATTGCAATTTCGAAGAGGAATAATCTGATAGGTACAATTTGCTCGATGGTAATGTTCCTAGATCGACGATTATTTATCGCAAATTCTTGGGAATCCTCGTCCGAAAATAGGCCACGCAACAGTTCATCAATCGCGCGAAGCATTAATGCCCTGAATACTCCAACTTCTGGTGAACGATCGAGAAAATCACGAAATCATATAATTTCACTTCTCGCAGGAGCAAAGAAAATCGGAAGATGAAAGCGAGTGAAGAAGAGGGTAGATTTCGCCCTGAGAACCCTGTACTACCATTCGAGTAGTTGAATCTCTCGTGGCTGATATTAGCGGTCCTCGTGGTTTTTCCAGGAGTAGCTTAGCTCGCCTTCCTTTTGGCAAGCTGCCTAGGGAACAGAGGCTCTCGAGAGCTGAGGGAGAAAGGTAGAAAGAGAAAAAGAGGGAGGGTTGGGTGCGCTCTCATGGCCACAACGTTGGATCCCAGAGCGATCTGGAACCACCCCCAGAATGAAATTCAGGACGAGGTCGTGTCGTGCCGTGCGCTCGTCCATTTCCAGCCTTGCAGTCTTACCGGAAGGATTCTCTCGCTCTGCTTCGATATGCAAATTTTCCACAACTTCCAAACTTCCGGCTTGCCATTGCTCCACTCGCGGTATTCACTGCTGGAGGTGAAATAGAAATAGGAGGACGAGTGGTACGGGCTGGTTGCTTTTAATCGGATTCCCCGCGAATCGAGTGGTATGAATTCAATGGAAAGTCCTATTTGGCCTGAGAGAGTTTTTCGCATTGCATATGGTCTTAGGTAATCAACACGTTTGTACGATCTTGTATATATGTGAAAAATGCTTCCACGATTTTCAATATGTTTTTAGTTGATATTCGGAAAAAATTGAATTTTTTTATTAATTCGTAAAACAAACATATTCGGATCACGCTAAAAAGAGTTTTGCAGTTTTGCAGTAGGCTCCGTTATATAAAATATTTTATATTAAAATTTAGGTTGTATATGTAGATCACAAGTTACAAGTTATTCATTTTGCTTACCTAATAATATGGTCTCGGGATTAGTAAATTTCGGTTCGTAATGTTTTACCGGTGCATGTCTGCATATAATAGCTTCACAGTGAAGTAACACTGATTTCACCCATAAATTCTCGATGCTTCAGTTGGTATCTCGTTGCATTTTAAATTATCACATTCTCTTGCTCTCTCTTTGCCTTGTCATATTTTCAATGAGAGACTCGAATCTCGGTGTTGCAATGTTCGTTCGTCAGCGGGATACGTGGCCGTCTCACGTCCAGACGAAATTTAAACCACAACTGTTTTCGAGCAGAAATAAAAGTTTGAAACATTCTCCAGCACTGTTTGGACGCGTGTTACCAAAATTTACCCCTTACTCACGACCTAATAAATAACTTTGTTTCTCCCGGAAATTGTAACACTTAATATGTGGTTCATACGAAAAATGTTCGATTTATCTTTATTCAAAAAATCAGTCTTGTAACTTTGCACAAAAATAGCAAGTGCTTAGACAGAAAATTATTACCGTTTAATGGATAAATGTGCGAATGTTTTATCTCCATTCGTTGACTGGAATCTACAAATCCAATCCGATTTTCTTTGTTAACTGGATTTGCGCCGTTGATTTTCCTGCATCGTCCTTAATAATTGCGCAATAGTGTCATCAGACTGGTGCCGCGTGTGGATACTTCCGGTGGTAAATCGACGTTAATTAAAAGCGAGATTACAGGAAAGGACGAGGCGGCGCGACACGCTGGCTATGGAACAAATTAAGCAGCGGCGATCAGTCGTGCTAATAAAACCCCCAGACGTTTGCAATTGACGAATATCGATGGATAATCGATC
Source organism: Trypoxylon attenuatum (assembly GCA_963989405.1). Lineage (NCBI taxonomy): Eukaryota > Metazoa > Arthropoda > Insecta > Hymenoptera > Crabronidae > Trypoxylon > Trypoxylon attenuatum. The sequence goes on along the minus strand of OZ022490.1, from coordinate 12,761,238 downwards.
ATTCCCGATTCCCATTCAATACAAAATCGCAAGGTTTATCTTGCGACATAGTAGACTATCTTGAAATATCGCTTTAGGAGGAATACTGAAAAATGATACACAATAATACAATCAATGAACTGATGTTATGGAATCTTAGCTCGTTAATTGATAAACCATTATCGTTCTAAATTTGATTTATAATTGTGTTTTCTGTAAACACTGTATATTTTCTATAGTCTGATATTACATGTTTTTATATCTCGAAAATTCATAATGCACAACACACTAATACAAGAGGTGAAATCTGATTTTTATTAAATACACAAGATTAATGAACAAAGATATCGATGTACATTTGTTCAATGTAAAATTAGATGCATACACATCGACTCTCCTTTTACTAGGTTGATCGATTTTCTTTGGACCACTTTGTCTCACAATCAGTAATTCAGGAATCCAATGAGCGAATCTCTTCTAGACCGGGTCTCTAACGAACACTCTGTATGTACTTATTGTCACTGATTCAGTAGTGACCAGTAGTTAATCCCTTAGTCGACAAATCCGAAGAGTAAATCGCAAAGCGATTCTGGGATACCTGAGCTTCCTGTCTCACACGCGTTATGCAAGTGTCACCATCTGTTCGCGGTAGATACGGGATGCACCGGAAATCTAGAACAAAGGTAGACGGTTGAGCAATATAGTTACCCCTCTTGTTCACTCTGGTGGCGTTTTCTCTTTGTGCCCCCTTATTTCCCCAGTCTACCTAAATATTGCGCTACCGCATAGTGACCATAGTGGGTGTCTAGTTGCGGACTTGCGTATACACATACATATGTGCGAATATACAGAGTGTTTCTCCGATACAGAAGACCACTTTAATGAGTTTAGTAATCAACTGATAAAAATTCAGCCCTTTCAGAAATGTGAATACTTTAATCTAAAGTCTGTGGAAGTATAATAGAATGCGATGAGAATTAATTTATCAGGCAGAAAAAGCTTAATTAAATTAATGCTAGCTTGACTTTTCACCTGGATTTATAAAATGGATGAAAAAAATTTAATCTCCTTTTAGAAATGTGACTGGCGTAATTATTGCTTTACCATTTTGTAGATACTGTAATTATTCATGTAACTAATATAAATAAAATCTCTGACTGCTAAGAATAACAATTACATTAAAATTTACATAAACAGTCGAATTCAAGTGTATTTAACGTTCGGACCTTTTCGGTTCTCACTAGATATGTATTCGTATACCTAAGTACATGCATACTTACTTAGGTATGAGAGTGTCGAGCTATGAGAGAGCGATTCGTCTAGCTCTTTGTTTCCGAGGCTCTCGAATCTAGGCTGTTACCGTGGCAACACAGGTACACTATACTCATACAGAGAAACGAAGCGGAGAAATGAAATACGAAGGTAGTGCAAAGGCTAAGGAGAAGGAGAAAGGACCAACGAAAGAGACAAAAAGAGGGCTCGAAAGGAACAGCCCTTTATTTGTTTGATGTCCTTCTCCATCTTCTCTCTATTTCACTCGTGTTTTTGCCTCTTCTTTCTCAGAGGGCCCCGCTACTTTCTTTCTTTCATCCCTCTTCCCCTCTCCGGGTTCTCTACTACAATCAGATGTTCGAAAAAATCAATAAAACTCTCTCTTTTTCTCTTCCCCTTCGGATGCAGCGGAGGTAGTGGTGGCTGCGGCTCGGTTACTAGACTAGTATTCGGGTTGAATTTGCGCTCGCTCGTGAAAAACATCCCGCGCAACACTTGTCTTCCGGTGGGGTGAATCGTGAGAAAGAAGCTCTAGCTCCATTCAGAAAAATGTCCAAGTGTCTCGTGGATTAGTGACAGAGTTACCGGTTTCCGTTATTTTGGGACACACAGCCCAAATTCGCCAGAGTTTATGACTGTTTTTTTAATATCGTCAAATGTAAACAATCTTACTTTTCTCCAAATTTCTCTAGTTCATTATTAGGAGAGTAAAGTAGAATAGTAATTACGGATGACAAAGTACACGTATTAACCACAGAATGCGAGAAAATTGATGTACAATACAGTTCTGTTGATCGGAGTCTCAACTATCCAAGATATATCGGTTACAGCATTACATCGATTCTGTGATTATCTACTATTTACACGTGTGACTCATTGATCACTTATAACACGCCGATCCCTGTTCATTCAAGGATAGATTATAATACGAAGTTGCGGTATAAAATTTTCACGACTACACGTAGACGTAGACGTGTCTCTCTTCGAAGTAATCAACGTGCATTACTATGTACTGCGATCCACGTCCCCTGATCCTTAGCCTGTAACTCACGTCAAGCTGGCAGTTTTGCTCCTCGAAACGATAAAGAAATCCCGAGGGAGACACCTTTGGCTAAAAGACTGAGAAGGACAGAGAGAGAGAGGGATCGCAAGAGGAGGATAGTACATAGTAGCTTCGCGGCAGGGGTCGGGTGACACGGTCTGTTGGGGCGCATGGCAACTCCGCTCAGCTGATCGCCGTTCTACTCATCCCTTGACGCATATTTCCTTTTTTCCCGGTACAGGCTCCTCCAAGATTCTTGGGCCCTACAATTATTTCAGAATTCTTTTGTAAGCATTCTTTTCTTGTTAGAGGTAGAATTCTTCTCTGGCAATTCTATCTCCGCAATTATTTCCCGCTTCTTTTGTAAAGATTCTTCTCCTCTTGGTAACATCAAATTACTTGATTTCTCGGTGAATTCTAACATCGTCAACAAGATACAGTTTTATATGTAAAGAGTTTGCAATAGTATCGCTGCAAAATTTAATTGTCTATTTTGAAGTTTATTTGGATTTTGGAAACGAACGGTTCGAAATCGTGTTGACGAGAAAAATTGGTGGTGAAGCTGGAAAAATTGTAAATGAGTAGCATTGAATAATAATGCACGATTATAGGCCAAGTATACAACAGTAAGGTTCATTACTCTCGTGGCAAGTATTTTTTCACTGTAGAATGGCAAATAATACGTCTCGTTAGGTCTTTTCGAGGGAATTGTCTAATGAATCCGCGGCTTTTATTCCCACCGGACGACAGTGGGAAAGGAGTTAAGAATAACCGGTCACGGGCGCACCGTTTTTATGGAAAACGAGCACTAGGGAGTAAGAGAGAAGACACCGTTCCTCGAATAGAACACCCACGATTATCGTGTTTTCTATCCCGCGGGAATGAACATGTCCTAGGGATATAAAATGGCTAGTTATATTTCCAATATACTCGCGATCGTAAATCAAATTTCCTGACACTCACCCGGGGAAACTGAGTTTCGATGATACATTTCCTTCCCAATTTCCTTTTATTTCCGCCTTTTTTAATGGATTATCTGGAACACAAGGTAAACGTTTAAAATAGATGGTCAAAGGTTCAGTGATATCGAGTAGTAAATTCTGACGGGTTCAACATAATTCTTCTTTTTATCTGACGTTTTTGTAGCTGGTTTTATTGTATTTGTAAATGATGGATGAGTGGTAGCGTTTACCCTGTAAACTGCAAATATTGGTAAGAAGAAAGATTAAATGTCTCATATTGATTTTTGAGCAAATTCTGGTTACTGGATAATAATTAGGAATTAATTATTATTAACATTTGCGATTTTTATTTACCCTAGTTTAATTCAATCCTCTTTTTTTGTGTTACAGGTCAGTAAAACAGCATCCTTGGCCTACCAATACTCGATTTGCGAGATTTAAGTAAATCATGTAAGTGTCACGCTGCTAACAGTCAACCGCCAAATTTCTCCGAGACCGCGAAACGAGTCAGTGAATTCCAGAAAAACCGAAAGTTCAATTTTCTATTAACGCTGGTCACGTTCGCGTAGCAAGGAGAAAGTGTCGCCAGCAACAGCATTCGTTTGCTCTGCACGAAAGTCGCAATATCGCTGGTGAACAGTTCAGAGAACCGTGGTTTTCGGTTTCGCCAGTTCCGGAAGATCAAGAAACTTTGCTAGAAAATTGCGAAAAACGTGGATTTCTGATCTACTATCTCCCCCGTACGTGTACTACCTTTCACTATTAAACAAGATCAGAAACTGCTTGTATTCTATGTTAAACGATTCATCTAGTTCTGCTTTTCACAAATATCACAAAATGGTTACTTTCCAAAATATGTGCTCTGTGCAAATACGTTTGTACAACATCGTAGTGTTGTTTGCGCATTGTTTCCTCTTTTTCCGAACTCCTCGGAGATTACGATTGGTTGTTTCTGAAATTTTTACAATGACTGAGTCGCAAAACGGTTTTTTGCGTACTCAAGTCGCCGGATGAATTACGCCAGCACACCTGGATAAATGCAATTCTAATTCAACCAGAACAGTAGATGTATAGATTCAAGCGTAATACGATCGAACGGAGCACTTGCAAAACATTTTGCAATTACGGTAAGACGTTTGAAAGTGACTCACGCCACAGTGGCTTGGATCATTAATTGATTGCAAAATTGTGCGATTATTTTCTCCGGAGGTTTTAATAATATTGTGCTTTAAAAATTCCGTCTAGAGGATTCTATGGATGTTTTTAGTCATATAATACAACACCATATAATTAAAATGTTCGAGTTTGTCCGGATTCGCATATCGAAGTTTTCGCGTAACGGAAGTTTAACATTACAAAAATTGGGCTTATAAATGCTTAATAGAGGTATAACCATGAGTTATAGGGGCATGAACAAGATAAATTTGAGTTATTGAAGCAACCTCGGCTTACAGAGAGACCACTGTTCTAAATTCAAATTGCAATCGTAAACGAATGCATTCAAATATGTATATGGCGAATAATTTAATTTTCTGCATATGTCGGTGAAGTTTACATTCTCCACTATTTCCCGTTTAAAATTCTTGCCATTCTCGACGAAGATATTACATGATATCTTGAGTACATGTATTTAGCATGCAAATACGCAGTTCACAGATAAACCATGAAATGCAAAGCTAAATTTACTCAAAGCTATTGATATGTCTTGGAGATATCTATGAGTGTAAATACCTTCTCCTAGAATTCTTAGAATAAAACTCATGAATCTATCGCGTATATAACACTTTTTACGCATGTTATAAACATTCGATAAACTGGAGATAAAATACGAAAGCAAATACTAAATTCTGGATATTTATAAACGTTTTGTTTCGGTCAAATTTCTTGAAATATTATTCATGAGCTTAGCTCGTTTATCTGATAATAATTTGCGAAGTTTCTTTACAAAGTTATTTTCCATCTTTTCTGTACCTAATGTACCTAGTAAATTTGACTACTTTTAAAAGTCCATAAGAAGCCTAACACATAAGAATAATAACTGCATATTATTCAGTAAGATCTTATACAAACTATACTTCCAACAAAGTTACATAATAAAAGAGGGAGAACCTCGAAACTCTTTACCAAAGAAATCATCAGTGCAAAGTACAAGGCCAGCTGTTGCGCTCAGTTCTCAAGGAAGCATCTATGTAACAGTAATTCGCAACGAACCGGTGTGCCACCGTCAAACCATCCGCTTAATAGAGTGATAATTGGTAGACGTAACAAGTCTGCTTGTCAGACGCAATTAACCTGACGGGTCCTTCGCACTCCTGCAATTTTTCCCCTGCTATGGTTCCATAAAACTGCAAATCTGGGTAAAGTGTGCAGAAGGAAACGAAAGAAAGAAAGAAAAGGTGGAATAAAATCAAAGCAAAAGCACCGAATACATGTAGATAAAAGCACAGTGACACAGAGCAAATGCAAAAAGCAAGCATAATAGAATTTTTTGGAGCAATTCAAAAGTGGGCCGTTCAATCTAGCCAAATGAACAAAACACTTAATATACGATTTTTTTCGTTTAAAGCTCTATTGATATGTAAATCGGTTTTTAACTAAAATCGTTCATTATCATTGTGATAAGTATAGAGTAGTTAATAAAAAATTGTATTATTGACAAGAAATCATGCGCATCAATCGCAACAGATTTCAATGCAAAATTGCAAACCGAGTTTTAATCTATCTTGCGCGAACACAGGTTTTCGAAATGGCTTTTCCTCGACACAAAGCTTTGAACGTAAAACGAATATTGCAATTTTTTTTCTTTACTTTTTACGAACTTTCTATATTTCAATATAGATTACTTTCCATTAATCATTATTCTTTTCATCTTTTTTTGTCTATTTCCTTTCTTTTCTATTTATTATTTTGTTTTTATTTGTATTTCCTCTTATTCATGAATTCGTCGAGGTTATAATTCTTCTATGACCCATCAATTATTAATCAGGCTGACCTATTATCGAACAATGTGCTCATTTACCAACACTGCAATTCACTCGTTCAGTTCTGTTGGATTCTAAGAGAATGGATATTCCAACCGGACGAGCAAGTGAACAAGTGAACAGGTGACGCGGTAAAATCAATATTCTCACGTGTACGAGTAGACGTCGTAGACGTAGACGATGGACGTAGCTCGATGTACTTATTTACATGTGTGACAGTGCGGGAGCTTGCTCTCTAAAAGCTTCTCTACGACTTTAAAGGCTTTACATCTGTCCTTGCACAAGAGCAAAAAACTTTCTCGATGAGTAGAAAGCCTCAATAATTCTCTGTATTCGTCAAACTGTGCAAAATAATTGCAATTTTTCTTACCTTTAATTTAAGTCATTTTAGTGATGGGTAAACAAAGTTTTTATCAAGACACGTATGTTCTTAATAGTTTTCAGTATCGCGAGGCTATGTATAATAATTAATACCTTACTCGTCTAACAAAAATTGAACTTAGAATAGAGAAAAACATAGTTATTTCAGAAAGCGATTTTTGCATAATTTACATCAGAATTGCTGTTAAATACTAAACACTGTAGTAACAGTAACTTATGCAAGCGAATACTAACGTTAAACATTTGTTTGTATAACACACAATTGCGAGGTCTGAACTCGGAACTATTGATTTTTACTTGTATTATTGTCTCCTTCATCTAATATTGTCGAACGGAAGTCTGTAACCTGGTTGAAGGTGAGAAGTTCATGGACATCCTTTTAGCTATCAAGGGTAATACTTGACGGTCTACATAGTTTGGTCGCGAATCTGCGTATAACTAAAAAAAATACGTTTAAACTCAATTAATAAACACTAGTTTCTATCTGTTTTAAATTCTACCTTCCAATTGCCTCTTACTAAATACAGTTACTTCGAACTTAACATATGTTACACATATCATACGTCATTCGAATATATTCAGCCCGTTAATCATAAATGACAAGTTAACAATTCCTTATTCCCGACCGATCAAAGTTTCTCGATCGATCAGTCGAATTAAATATTCACCATTTTTAATATTCATCCTCTGCACGAAAGATAACTTAACTTACCTGTAATCATAATTTCGGTTTCAATTTCTCCTAAGTTTCCATGTTGAAAATATTAAAGGTATTCGCTAATTGTATAACTTACTCTGAGGTATTGTATTTCGCTCAAAGCCCGTCAGATTAACAAGTTAAACTTAGCTGGTAGCCGGAGGCTATTAAGGTATTGCTCGCTGATCGATTCTACTGCGGGTTTAGGTGCGGGTCATGCGGCATAAGGAGTAGAACGCTTGTTACAAGACCTATTACCAAAGACTCAGTATCTTTTAACATTCACTCGATTATTATCTCGATTAAGGTACTGCGGATGAATGGTCGATCGAATTGTCGTAGTTGATTCGGAACTTTAAACGGGTCAAACTGCAAGCGCAATTACCACGAATCGAGGATTGAATGCAGTGGAAAACGTATTGTCGAAGCAGTGACACGCAGGAGGAAAAATATTGGATCGAGAATTCGATATTTTAATTCACGACTTTTTATCATCTTACAAGCAAGTTTATTGTATTATCCTAATATTATGAATAGTTTTTTGGTTTTAAAGAAAGCAAGAACAATCTCTTATGATCATTTTATTACAATAATAAAATATTGGAGTCGAATATTCTTTTGTATTCGAAAAGAGTAGAAACGCTTTCTTACGAAAAATCTTATTGCTCAACCGGACGGAAATCAAATGCAGCATAAAAATGCTTGTAGAATCGAGAGAAGCATTGCGACGTACTTGAAATTCCTTTGTGCGGACCCGACTCTCACAAGAGTCGATCTTGGAGCTCGTTCATGGCGAAGCATTAATGGAAGTGGTTATACTTCAGCGAGTGGACGATTTCTTTCTTGAAATCCGCTCGTTTCTCGTTTGGCTGGTGATTTGGGTCCAAGGACCCATCGTTCTGACGCAACCTTGAAACCAGAATTATCTTTGTGCAGAGTGCTGAACGATCCGGTGAACCCGGAAGTGGTCCGCTTTGCGGTAAACTCTCTGCCAGAGATACAATTCTGTTCTACGCCCGGTCGAACACCGCCGGCAGATTTTTCTACTTGATACGAATGCTTTAGCAAGTTTAACACGTTCACCGCTATGTCACCTAGAATGTCTGACGGAAGAAACTTTAAACACAGTATTCGCATATTATATCAGTCTTAATGATTTAGACACGACTTAGTTTACATGAAATATGTATACTTAAGTTGTATTTACTTCACACACTTTCTTTATTTTTATTCTCCTTTTTAATCGGCGTATTTTTCTGGAATTTTTAAAGTTTCTTCCGATCGCCACTGTATAACTGAGGGACAGTTTTTTTTTCCTTTTTTTTCACGTTGCAACTTTGCAAATACCCTGCATTAAATTATTCTATCAGATTCAGTAATACCATTAGGTACTAAATTAACTAAAATATTATTATTATGATTAAAATTGTATTATTATGCACCTCAAGTGAAAATTTGTTAATATACAGTCACAGTGTAAAATCAAGAATGAGAGTTAAAATGAAGGCAATGTGTTCTGTACTGGTCACTCTTCGACTAGAGCCGCTGGCCGCGATTAACATGGCAGTCAGTATGAGACTCTCGCGAAAATTGGATTATATTGAAATCCGGTTGGTAATGCGATCATCTGCTGGTGCGTGCTCGGTTACCGTGACGCTGGTACTTAGAAAGAATCCTCCTCGACGTCAAATGCGTCTCCGTTGGTTACTTTGTCGAAATTCTATTTAGTTGATGCAAAAATAATTGCAAATTTCAAATATTGTAGTAATTATAAGCGAAAACTTGAATCGGTGACCTTCAGTTTACAGTAATGTATGTTACGCCTGGATTCCACGATCGACCGCCACAATGAATTGCACTAGGAGAGAAATCAAACAAACTCGGTAATACGTAAACTTCCGAGGCTTCATCCACTCGATGACAATAAATCCATCCCCGGAGAATTACTTAACACTTGAGCTAACAGACCCATCGTAGTCACTGCATATTAGGTTCCTATCATTAGTGCAAACACTAATAAATAATTGCCCACGGAGTAGCATCAATAAATTTTCCTGTCTGAATCAAACAAAAATGCAAACAATACACAATAATATATCCGAACTAACAGCAAAATATAAATAGTACCAAATGAATTTACACGAAGAAATAGAACATAAATGTACAGTGCCAAAATAATATCACTCTATATCGACAATATTCAATTTTTTCCTGTAAATTTCATTTTCGGATTGTAGCTGTATCGCGATATACTCTCCGTGATATGACACGAAAAGCAAGAATCCAACAGCAATCATGTCGAACATAATCGGATGAATATATGCTTCTGTCGTAAATAACAAAAGAAAAGAAATGATGTGGCAGAAGCAAGAGCAAAAGGAAAACTTGGTCGCAGAGGGTGACACGCGACCGTGAGCTAGGGGGTTGGAAGGAGGTCGCGGCGAGCCACGGCAAACGAAAGAAGGGGTTGGAGGGAGAAGCTTGGTGGGGATTGGATATACTCTGCTCGGTTGCTGGGGTGGAGAATGTTGGGTCGGGGCCTAGGGGGTAGATTGCGGAGTACCAGTGTCATTGGAAGACCGGAGAGAGTAAGAGTGCACGTTGGTCACTGTTATCAAGAACGATGCGAAAATTATTAGTGTGGTATTTTACCAAAGAAATATTAAATATTTCTTAATACCTGAGTTTGAAACTCGGTATATAGTTTGCAGTGGTTTACTAAATTCTGAATTCGTCACTGTCGAGCTCGGGTGCAATGTGTAATTCAAGTGCCAAAAATTATTTAATCTTTCATAGCCTAAATGTGATTATAAATAAGAAGCTAAGAAACACTGCTAGTATTTTCTACTGTTCTCCACTGTGATTCATGTTGCAAACTGGAATAAGGCATAAAAGTGCAGATCGATGGGTAATGTAACTTCAAAGTCAGATAGCACTGACTATGATTGACTATCCTAAATCAAATACTCACACTGGTTTTGGAAACAATTCCATGCGTTCGAAACAATCACTTTTTTTAATTATGTCTACGAATACCATGCAATACCAAAGCAATACTGCATAATTGGCATTAAAACGAAGTTATTTTTAATCATTTTTATATGTCTTGTATGTTGTTATCATCAAATACTTCATAGTGTTATAAAATAAATGCTGCAACATCGTGTTCAAGCAACTCTGCCGAATTAGATGAAAAAGATGATTTTCAATTATACCTAACGAGGGCGCAACAGAACAGCCGCCTTTACCTAGATCTCATCACAACAAACACTTGACCGAATCGACGAAGGTAACAAGAATCTGAGACATCCACGTAGACAAAGTGTCTGAATGGAGTAAATGGAATACAGGGGGACAGAAAAGAAGAGGGTTGTGATAAGGGATACGAGTGAAGGGTGGATGGAAGATAGACGCGCACGCGGTCAAGAGAGATCAGGTGACGAGTCGCCGCACTTTGAACGGTGTTCTCCCTCTCTACTCCTCCCAGTAACGTCGCGGCGGCGGCCTACCCCTCCGTGGCGGCGACGGCGGCGCTCCGCCACCCTCTCAAGTCGCCGCATCTCTCCGGAGCCTGAGCGCCGCGCCGCCGGACTGATGTGTGCAGTGTGAGCGGGCCGTGGCAAGCGCAGAACGAAATCCACCGAGGAGAAACCGGGACCCGAGTCGGGAGTTGCCGCTTGGCACTCGCGCGACCCACTCCTTCCGAAACTGTTCCGCAGTCACCTCCATCGTTCAACCACGAGACACGCTCGCTCTAATCGGTTCTCGGCTAGTCAAGAATCTTGAACCCAAACTTCGGAACTGGATAACCTACCGATCATCAGTTATTGGGATGCAGGAAGATCATGACAGACGCGTTAAGTTTGGTTAAAAGTGATAGAAGAGAAAAAGGTGGTTTTGTTCTGGGGTATCGTGGAGAGTGAGCCGAATTGATTGGCGTACAAATTGTATAGTGGGGATTCGTGGCAGAGGATATACTCTATTGCATCCTTGTGAGAGTTATTCGACGATAGTGACACGAAGATCGGGAGGAAACGAAGCGACGGACGTCGAGGAAAGAGACGCGCGGCCGCTAAAATTGGACAACTTGGCAGGCCACACGGTATTCGCAGCTGAGCGGACGAACGAGCAAGCCGAGAATCGGAAGAGCCAACCAACGGACGATGTACAGTCGCATAAAATTGCTTCGAGGACGATAACGAAGGTATGTCGTCAAACGACGAGACCATGAGATACCACTGAATCGTCAAATTCCAGGGTCCTTAAATCTTTCGGACAGAAAAAGATTTTCCCCGAAATATGTAACATCGTTTTACGTAACGATGAAACGAATGAATCGTAGTTGATTATGAGCTCGCGTGGAGAAGACGAAATGATGCGCCGATACCACCGATGCCGCGGAGTTATTACAGTTTTGGTGTAATTACGGAGGCTTGGCTTGATTCGTGGAGAAGCGGTTAACCGCATTCGCGATGATGGGACGTCTTGGACGAAACGGATGAGATTGAAGCGTGGTTTGTACTCGAGGAAATAGACACAGGAATAATTTTCATTTTGGCAAGCAGTTCTCGTAGAATTCTTATTTTGATTTGGAAAAATCGTGCTTGATAATTCTCCAAATACTTGGTAACCCTTGAGATTGATCGTAGTATACTTGAATTCGAGAGGGAATCGGTTGGTCTCTGCGGCACTATGGCTAAATGGAACGCTTCGCTAATTTTGGAATATCTCGGTTCGGTTCGGAGTGCACGCCCGTGCTACGAAGATAGTGCCACTGGTAGCAAAGTGCAGTAATAGTACTGTTTTCATTGGTTCCGCGGGCGAACCTTTGCACCGTCCGGGCATCGTGGCATCGTGACCTATCGCTTTAGTATGCTTTAACACGCGATGCGCTACATCAACCCTGATAGTAGAGCTACCTCGAAACCAAGCCGCGATTGGTACACGCGATACCTTGCTACTCTCAAAATTATGGAGGACTCTGAAAGAGACTGGCATGTACAATCATGGAATTGCCAATGGAACACTGTCAATTAGTATTTACTCATTGCCGTAACGCATTGACTGCTTTGCAACCCATATTTGGCTAATAATTTTATTCGAACAATTGGCTAAATTTGATAAATAGTTGTACAACAAATGCACTAAATTCACGATCACAGAACATTGAATAGTTCATTACAATTATGTATTCACATTTTGAATAGTTTATTCAGTCTGCTTGATAGCCAATTTATAGTTTTCTAATTAATGCGATTCGATTTAGATGACTCGAACGAATTTATTCGCAAAAATATTCCCTTCGTCGAGCAACGTTCCAAGTTCAACAGTCTGGCAAAGTTTACCATTGCTTTTGGAACACTCGATCGTCGATTACCAGCTCGAATTCTCGTCTTCCTAGAAACTGGTATTATGGGTAGTTTTGGTAGATACGATACGTTGAACGAAATTGAAGTCGAAACACAGCAATCGAAGGACCAGTTTTAAGTGGAATAACGAGCGATGGTATCAGAGTTAGGTCGTACGGAACGGTCGCGAAGCGAAAAATCGCAGCTTATCCCCGCGTGGGATCACGGTGGAAACCCGTTCCGTTTTCCGCGCGGTCGCCGCACCGCTATACTACCAGCCAAGACGCGGAGACCTTAAATCCGTTAGTAGGTGAAAGAGCACGAGAGCCAAGCGAAGAGAAGCGAGGAGAAGCGAAAAAGAGACCCAGCGAAACCGGCCGAGTGACTCAGAGTTCGAGTATCCGCGTGGCACAGATACTCGACCCTGCCATTATTATTGCCTCTCTTTCATATGTCCCGGCTTTTTTCACTGTTTTTTCTTTCTCCCGCCCAAAAATCGATGTTCTCCTTTTCTTCCGATTCCACTGGCCGCCGCGTATCGAGAACGTTCGTAGTGGTTTTCACAAATTTCGAGGGAACCTACGGCTATATTAGCAAGCTAGAGGGACGAATGAGCACAGTCAAACATATTGGACCAACAATCAGTGAAGTCGAGTGCCAAAGTATCGCGACTAGTTGTGGTGTATAGTATACACTATACATGTACCTTCCATTCGGAATGTCGGTCACATCGGTAAGTGCTCGAGTAAACTAGCGATTTTCTTTCTTCGATTTCTCTCTCGAATATTCATTTGGCTTTTTCCTTTCGGTCTCTTTTATCTCTCCATTTCTCTTGAGTGCTTCAGTGCAAATCGCACGAATAAATTATTTCGTTAAAAGGTCTCTATGAGCAAAACCGTCCTGCGTTCGAGTTAACCAGTTGACAATTATACGCTTTAAAAGGAGAAGACAAGACATGTCAAGTTCCAGTCAAGACGACCCGATAAAAAAAGTAGCTTCGACTTTGGTAAACGGGTAGTAGAGAAAACTTACTATATGATCGTTTTCGTCTTCACTTTCTCAGACAGATCGGTGTTTATATGTACGATTTTGTAATGCGGAGGAATACCTTAAAAATTTCATGGAAGCAGAAAGCCATAATGTATGACGTTAACATAAATCTGAGATGATGGTGTGAGTGTCTGCTGGAGTCAGAGCGGAGAACTCATCTGACAAACAATACCTCGAGGAGAAATTGAAGTCGAATAAGAAAAAACACAGCGGGCTAAGTGGGTACTCGAAAAAAAGGCGGCATGCCGAGAAGCGAGACCCTGAAAAGTATGACGAGCAAAAATTCGTGTTTACCTTTACGATCCCGTCCTCTTTCTACGGGCTCATTGAAGCTGAGGACCGTGCTCGCTTCTGTTTTCGCCGGTTTACGAGCCCGAATCGTTTGCAATTTAAATGGCCAAGAGGCGATCTTTTTAGACGAAGGAAACGTAAATCCCCTTTGTTTCTTAACACTTTGCTGATCAGACATTTCGAGCCAAAATTATCCTATACAGACGGCGATTCTTCCGCGAATCTAACTTGTTAATTTCAATAATTTAAAACTTCTTTCCTTCACCGCTATCTATTTACTAACGTCAGTAGTTATCTTGATGGATTTTTAAACTGATATGTAATTGAAGGCAAAAATCTCGGCTAAATGCACTTTAACATTCTTTATTTACGGAATTTGCATTGACTTGCATTAATTTAACATATGAAATAATTAACACAATTTCAATTACAACAGAATCCTCGAAGATGAACAATCCTAAATTACTTTCAATCTGCAAAAAATAATAATTCATTCGAAAATGACCATTACTGCTTCAAATCTTGCATGTTTACAAAACACAGTTCATTTTTTTTGCCACTTTAGAAATCTATGTAGATAATTGTTGGTATGTTGTTCCAGAAATAAATGAAGTTAATATGAGCATTATTGTTATGCGAGGCTTAAGAAAGTCGAGTTGAACACTGCTAAATGACAGTGTGACGCGTTCTCCCGCGCTTTGTCTTTCTCTTTGTTCGCGCAGTCAGGCAGAAAATGCGTTTCTTCGGCACGCTCACGAGTCTGCTTCGGCGCTGTCTCTTTTCGACCCAAATAACAATTTGCTCGCTGGGACTTTTGAACAGGAGCTTTTGAAAGAGCAAACGTGAAATGCGAATAACAGAAGCAGTGGAACTAGGGCGAGGACTGTTGCGCTTCATCTTTTTGGTTTACTGGAACGATCAGGAATTTATATGTAGCGTAATTTTACTCTTTAAATTGATCTTGATGTGCTTGCCAAGTAAATGGTAATAAAAGTAATCTTTTATACGTAATTGAAAGGTTTAAATAGTCCAATGAATGACCTTTGAATATGCAAAAGGCTTTGACATACGTGGACTGAAAATGTGAATGCTAAAACTTGTAACGAAAAAGTATTTAATTTAATTGACTAACGAGAAAAAGCGAATTCCAAATAACTACCTATGTTTACCAATAGAATATGAGAATTTAATTGTTCCATTAAAATTCTCGAATTTGGAATTAGAGATCCTTTTATTTCAGGCTCTATATTAATTACGATTTACCGAGTACAACTAGGTTTTGGCAGTGAAAATACACACACACACACACGCACACACGTGGACACGTTGGCAAAACCACAATGAATCCGCGTGTGTTGTCTGTCTTTACATTCACATTCGCGCTGGGTACAAGCGCCAAGTTCCTTCTTTATGTACAATGCCGCAATGTGGGCCGCACATAACGCGAAAATCATACCCGACCTAAATATAGAGGATTCCGGCATTTATCCAGAATCGGGAAGGGATACCGATCGATGAGCGCCTCGCGATTATCTGGAATAAGAGATACCGTGGATACCTGAGAATACACTCGAATATACAGAATAATATAAATTAAAAAATTATGAATCTAATGCATTGAATGTTTTTCTATAAATCTATTTATTAGTTACGAAAAACGTAATACGACGAGAACTTAAATTCTCAAAATGTTTTGTCGAATTCTTTAGCTTTGAACAAAAGTCAGGACATTATCAGTAAAGTTTGATCACTCGAAATCGAAATGGTAGCATTAGATTAATTGTTAGTATTGAAACTGCCGCTTATCTCAGCGGTGTAACATTGTAATTGGAAGATTAAATGCGAGACCGTGTCTCAAGTTATGCCTGGAATAGCAAAGCAGTTCGTTTCTCGACTGAGGAATCGCGAAATTAAAAAGTGGCTCGCAAAACGCGATCGTAGGCTGGCGCCATGTAGCCGTGGAAACAGGTTTCCTGAGTGAAATGTGGTCAGCTCGAATAAAGAATGTCCGTGTGTCCCACCTCTCAATTCCGAAGCACTCCGTGAATGGACCAGCTGTTTCACCACACGATTTTACCCAAAAATAAATATAATGACCACCCGTGCCGATATGATGACCTCTCCTTTATCGATTCTCCTGTGAGAAGAATCCTTTTGTCATCCGTCTAAATCACGTCTCTATTAATTGTACAATTTTTTCATTAGTCGAATAGAATAGGAAAGATTAATAAATCTTCTGCAGTAATGATATTTATAATAAATAGAATTATAGGCGAATTAACTTGTAGAATCAGTGATGTATATAATATTAAATGATCGAATTGTATTTAAGAGAGAAATATTCGATCTCTCGATTTCTAAGTGAATGTATCGTTCCTTCTTATTCCATGAGGAGTTTGCTCTCCCTAGTCGCGACGAGAAATCAATAACGTCCATTAAGATTTATCATGGCTGTTTGCGCGGAGGCATTATCTAACTACTAATTGGCAGAGGGTTGGCAGAGTTCCGACGCCGTGCAGTGTCACTCCACTTGAAGAGAATCTCAATCGTGGAGCTCGACCGCAGTAACGCAACTCGTACATCTTCTACCGCGTGCTTTTTCCTCTTTAATGGTTTCGTTCTCTCTGTCGACTGGTGTGCGCTTAATGCTTCTCTCTTTGCCTCGCGATCCTAAAAGAATCGGTGGCATCGCCACCCATTCAGGTACCATCTCTTTCAACTCCTGCACACTTTTCGATGCTATTTTTATCTCTCCACGAATCAATATTTCGCTTCATTGTCTTTCTCTCTTTCCCCTTTTTCTACAGTGACAAAGATCCATATAGAGTAAAAATCAGTGAAAATCAGTGAAAATTTCGAAGATTACAGTCTTAGATCATTTTTTACAATAATAATTTATAAATCTGTAACAATTATTTTTTCAATTCTAGTATATAATTATAAGAGACACGCCACAGATTATTTCCCCAAATGAGTGTTATAATTAGTTAGGTGGGTGTATTTTCCTGGAGAGTTGAAGTAGCGACGATCAGGATAGCTGGAATGTATGGTAACACGGAGAAAAGCACGTTTCGACCGTAATTTCATTACTCCGAGTTTCCGCACTCCTGTTCATCCAGGAGTAATTTGATATTGTTCAAAACGGTATACGCGCATACTCCCTTAGCATTCTGCGAGTAATTTAAGTAATATTAAACCAGTGTTCCCTCTCTCTTCCTCTCTCTCTCTCTCTTTTACTTTCTCCGTCTCTCTCCCTGGGTTACTACGCGAGCTGTAATTAAGTGCACTTACGTGACAGCGTGTCAAGATTCGGATTCTTCTAATTCCTGTGGAAAGTGATTAAAATAGTCTCACGGATTTCCTCATTAGCGGAGGGCAACGATTCTAGGTATCCGGTTAAAATAGTTAAATACACCAGGAACCCTCTTCTGTTATTCTCAATGTAATGTAGTTATTCGTAGCGTCTAGTCGACTGACACATAACTTAAAGAATAATGATCGAATATCCTGTTTATATTTTTTTACATTTTACAGCTTATTTATACACAATTTCATTCAGAAGTTTAAAAATATTTTATTATATTGATCTTCAATATAATCCAAAACAGTGTTACATTCACTTGAAAATCACAAAAGAATTTTTAACTCATTATTCTCATAATGATTAAGCTTTATAATCATTCTTACTAAATTTGATGGTAAATTCAGCGATTGTTAACGAAAAAGGGGGAGGATAAATGAGTTTTGAATGTAAGGAGATCCGTTACGGATGACATCGAACTCGCACCTCCAACAACTATTTCCTTCTCATCCAGTTGGAGGAACACTATTCTACGACAGACTTTCTTTCAAATTGTATACTTTCTCTTTAGCGGATCTCTATTGCAAACAGTGTACGGATTCAAGTTTCCCAAACTGCATTTTACCGAACAATAGTCTTCCGTGAGGATTTATCCTACCATCATCTATAGATCTATCTTCGTTGAAACGACGAAGGCTTTGAACGCTTCATCGTTACTCGCGTATCGTTGGCGCTGTTCAACGCAAAATACAGTGAGAATAAAGTTCTTTGCCAATAGTAACAGCAATCCATTGGTTTGATCTTGGAAAGTGCTCCTCGTTTCTTGAATTCGAGAATATTTCTTGTTAAAGGGTTTCGTTTGCTTTTGAAGAGCTATCAAACAAGTTTATAAGAGGTTTCCTTAAGAGGGCAATTATTTTTAAATTCTAATAAATATTCTAGCAAGATACAAATACGATACGACTTAATTGATTGTAAGATTTTTAAGAAATCCTTTTTTTCCACCTTATTAAAAATATATTATACCGTAAATCTGGTTAGCGAATTGTTAGAATTGTTTCGAAAGTAATAAAAATACTAAGGTTGCGAATTGTACTGCTAAAGACGGATTTCGTAGACATTAAGGGGCTTCGCCAAAAGCAACTGCTCGCTGTTTGTTTTTTGCGGAACTTGAATCATTGGCTTCTTGGATTTCTTTCGTTTTCCTTTTCACTGGAAGCTGTTCGTTAGCAGCAAAGTCCGATCTACGATCGCTTCGCCCTGGAATGTCTACTGTACTAAGTGCTTGGTCGTGAGAGTGGTACCTCACGATGAAAGTTCGTAGTGAAAATCTAGTTTTCCCGGTGGCTTGCTCGTTTTGTCTTGATTTCGCATTGTCCAACTACGACACTCTGTTCCATTTAATCTTTCTCCTGAGGACGATTATATCTACGCACGCTTTACAGAGTCTTCCATAACAATTTACCCAATATAATTTAGTTACAAAAAAATGTAGATATTAACAAGTATCAAATCTGAATATATGTTGTTTTTGTGGATGGGAGAGTTGAATAAATTATTCGGAATCGAAACGTTGGCCACTTATTTTTCATCTTTAAGTTCATGGATGGTGCAAAGGCATTAATAAACAATTATTTATTAACAAGTATCATTTGAGAGTCCTTCCCTGAATATTGATTACTAGTTTTTGTGTTTATTTCTAATTTCATACTCAAGAAAAATAAATAGAAGCTTGAAGCATATTGAGAAAATAAATACGAAAATTTGCGGTATTAATAAAGCAGAGGTAAAGTGATATTTAACTATCATTCCGAGTAGAAATTTACTCTTTGATTCCAGTGGTAACTCTTTGCGGTTTCTGTTATTTCTGCTAACTATAAGTTTCCTACTAACTATAAGTAATACCTACCAATAATATCTCTAATAGTGTATTACCTTGCTCGATAAATTGAGTATGAAATACAGGAATATTTAAAAATTATAATAGAGTACGTTTGTATGTAGGATTTAGAGGAATGCAAATCTTAGGTAAATCACTTCTAACGCGTCGAATAAAATCACAGGCCATGGATCTGTCCTGTTATCCTGAACACAGGTGTATCAAAGTCCAAAGTCACAATAGACCATGTTGACGCAAGCTTATCTATCGACCTCAGCCACCATATGCCCCTATTTAAGCGTTTTCAGACAACGCAACCAGCCCCTAATGGATCCGATAATTAAATTACGTTACGTCGAGAGGATCATTACTAGACTTTACATTTTTATCCAATCTATTCCTAATATCTTATATCGCTTTTGAAGAAAGTGCAGACAAGTTTAAACTCAATTTCTAATATTTCATATTTAATTGTTACAAATATATTAGAACCTCAATTATTCAAGCCAATATATTATTTTTAACTCTAACAATTTCTGTGGGAATGTTTGCATAGTGCAAATTCTTTGTCGTAGGATTTGGAGTAGAACAATATCTTCATGGATCTATTTCTGCAATACTTTAGTATTCTGTTTAAGCGTGTGAAATAAGTGTATCATGCGGAATAAATCCTAGTCTCGTTGCGTAATCCCGAGTGGCGTGATAGAGCGAAGAGTCTCAACTTGTTTTTGCACTTGGTTCGACAAACTCATAGCATCGGCGACGATAAGCGATAAGTGGTCAAGCGAGAGCAACGACTCGGGACAGCTTCGACGGCGAGCAGATGTAATTTTCGAGAAGTTTTCTTGGACCGCAGCCAATCGCGCCAAGAATTTTCTCTAGCGGCCTGAGAATTCAAATATTTTATTACATCGTGCAGCGGAGAATAAAATTTCTCAGAAGAATTTTGAAATTTGTGTTGTGTCACATAAATCGCAATGAAAGAACTAATGGATTTAAAATTGAGCATTGGACACTTTAGTGTATCAGTTTTCCAATAAAAGTGGTTTGATAAATGAAAATTCAATTCCCAGAAGCATTATGGATATACAATTTTAATTGACCAAAATTTCTTGAAACGTACTTTTTAAATATTTCACTGGATATTTAGTTGAGTTAAATCAAATGGAAATCGCATGTCGCGAGAGATCAATAGCTTTAAGTCGTTCGATATAGGTCCGAAAAATTGTTGCTGATAAGGTATCAGCATACCAACGCAGGTGAATCACGTTGAAAGCAGTTTATTTGAGTCCCATGGCTCTTTGAACATGGTACCATTTAATCAGCACAATTTGCGGTAAAAATACCGAAAGCTCCGATATTTTAAATTAATTCCGATTTGCCACAACTGTAGCCATTGTTATGGATTGTTCGCGAAGTTGAGAGAATTGATAAAAAGCTAATTAGCATTTCGCGAGATAAATCCGGTTTGTTAATCGCACCTTACAAATGGAATTGTTACGCTTGGCGCGTACAATCTTTTCTCTTTTCCTTCGTTATTCATATTTGTCGTCTTTGCACCGTTCAACGAGCCTTGAAACTTCATAGATCTTTGATAAATCTCGCGATAATTCCCCAACCGCACGGGATAAATATTTATGCGAATGTAGAGTAAAAAGAATCTACGCTCTCTGCCTTTCATTTCGAACGTCTAATACAATTTTAATACTTCGCAAAAAGTCCTATTTAATCTTTTATGGATCACCTTTTTGGAGGAAAAATTTAATTTATGAAATACTAACAAATTTTATCACGTATAAATTAATTTATAATTGGAAATGATTAATTAAGGAATTTTATTTTAAAAGAATTGTGATAATTTAGACTTAATGCGATATTGTATACAGTGTATTATTGTACGAGCGTTTATCATTACTTTTCGTAGTTCAAGTATAGTAAGACAAATTCTCACCACGTAATATCATTAGTCTAACACACACTCGAACAACCTCGTAATCGGAAACGATTTACGATCTTAAGAAACTACTTACAACCGTAAACAGTTTAACCTTAATCCGTGTTAAGCTAGAAATTACAGAAAACTGCACTCATAGTCGCGATTCATAGACTGGTAAAACCACTTCTTTGATTCTGCTGGTTAGAAAATTGGAAGCCATGTCGCGAAAGCCAGTTCTAATGATTCGTGGTAAGGATTAGAAACGGTACCCATCGTTTTAATATTCGCATAAAAAAAATGCTTCGCTCCAAACCCGCAATTTTGAACAAATTTGTTTCTGGTTAAAAGCGAAAGGTGTCAAATGAGACGTGCTTGGCATAGGGCGAGGGTTATTGTATAAATTACCGGAAGAGTCGTTTAGCAAGTTTTTTAAGGTAAAGGTTAATCGTTCTGCAACTACGCTGTCCTAGCAATCGTGCACTTTCGTTCAGGCCAGTAGTCTTATCATTTCTCCTAATGCTAAAGGTCATTCGGTCTCGGTATCTTCGAGATCTCTTTGACCTTAAAGCCCCAGATTATTCGAGGGTATTATAAAAGGCCTCTTGAGAAACACTCGAACAGCATTTAATCGTCAGACATCGAAGTAGAACTGCATTGTACAACACGAATCTTTGACCCTTCAATCAAATGGAAATTTACGAGATATATCTCTGTGAGATTAGAACAAGAGATTGACCCGTAATGCATTCAATATAGAATTTTATAAATGGCACTATATTGATAATCGATGGTACTTCGTTTTGTTGGCTTATTAGCATGTAATATTAATTTACTTATTTCGATTAAATTTCTATAACCGTCTGAAAGGAATTGACATTCAGTGGAAAACTAAGTTAATCAATACAATTTATAATTAAATATTTCCTGTTTAATTGACAATATAAAAATGGATAATAAAAAAGATAACTTGTAAGAATATATATCATTATAATTCATTTTTCGGAATTTATAGTTTGTTATGAAAAGATGTGATACGTTATTGGATTAGCTCACAGTTCCAAAGTTGTTTCAAACAGTACCGTACAATTCCAACATAGCAGAATCGACTGATCAATAGACAGTGACTCAAACTAAATTTAAATAATACAGAGTTCAAGGTAGCATTATCTACTCGAAGAATAAACATCGAACGGAATCAATAGCTCGGTTATTCTGGACTGTTAAGCTCGATTCTACGAAGATATAAAGCCGTAGAAACCATTCGGTACCATTGATATCGAGTTGTCAGAAGCAGAAATCTGAAGTCAAAATGCACCGAAAACTTTTCTATATGTATAGGCAGTGAGATTTCGCTGCAAGCGATATGTCGATGTCGATGGTGCATCGGAGGAGACCTGAACCTGAAATTGAGTAGCGGGTGCCAGTGACGGTATCGTATTTGCAAGAGTACGCAATATTTTCGTTTACTGGATTCGACGAGTTTGCGTTTTGTATCGTTCCAAGAGTCAGGCGATTCCGAAAATCGACTACTTAAGAATCTTGGAATGCGAAACCAATATCGTGTGCCACGTACCATACTTCAGTTTCATATCCGTATCCTTATTAAATCTCAAAACTTTTCTATTCCGCTTATAGATACTTGTAGATTTAGAATTTGTTTTGGAGTTGCCTATTGTTTCACTTTCGATGCTTTCACACATTAATCATAGAAAGTAAAGTAGATTTCTTGCACAGAGTATTTTAAACAGTTTCGTTATTATTATTATTATTATTATTGATGTACAGTAAATACGTAACAGGTTATACAAAATTGAATAGAACCTTTGTTCGTTCAGTGTCTTCATTTAGCTTGTGATATTTTTTTACATCATGACTCGAGGTTTACACTAACAAGGTGAGGATTTTATTGCGTTCTGCCATCGACGTTTTCACTTTCACACGATTTCTATCGGGAGCTCACTAATACCGTTGCTCGTTACCCTCGTTACTAGAACTTACATCGCACCTATTCAATTCAATTTGACTACTACGACATTAATTCCATTAATACCTAAAGTGAATTTTTTTTAAATTAAGAAAACTCGTTTCGTTATTCTACAATCATTATTCCAATCAGATCGGATACTAATAAACGTTAATCATTTCTAAAAACCACTTATTGCAATCTAGACAAAAAGCTAAACTTAATTTGATTTAATTGATATACAATATGTACATGTATTTAATTTCCGGTGAAATCGGCAGGGGGTCGGATAATAATCATAACAATTTGTATATAGATAATAACATACAATATTAGAATGACAAGTGAACGTAAACTTGCAATACAATTTTGAAAACTGTCACTCAACAACTGAGAAGAAATTTCATAATTAATGACTTTCCAAATAAAAAGTGCACTCATGATTTATTGCGGAGAAATAGCGTAAGATTCATTGATCCACGGAAGGAGGAAAAAGCAATTGGTACACTTGTTTCAGAATTTCTACTCCTATCTGGCTACTGTTTCACGTTATATCGTGTATCTATCCATCTCGACGAGTTACGTCATATTGTGCAGCATAATTCTGTTACGCGAATCCGGCACATATCCGTTATCGTACACCGTCGAAGTGCAAGATCTTTATATAATACAGTTAAGAGGCATGTAACAGGAGTAACAGCGCTCGTTACATGCGACCAACTATACGTAACTTTCCAAATACCTTGACGAGATCTTTTTAATCGAGAAACTAGTTCTTCGCCGCCCTCGCATAGCTGGCTTCAACTTCAACTGCCTTGAAGTTTTGCGATGCAGTTGTCAGCAAGTTGAAGCACCTCTCGATGAGTCGCAGCATCTTGTAGAATGGAAGTAGGCGATATCCTATGGATTCCAATATAATTTACGTAACCGGAATCTTGGAGGAAGCCGGATAAAATGCTTCTCGAGAAGAACTTGGGTTTTTCTCTATTCGGTTCGAATTCGCAAAATTTTGCAGAATTGTCTTCGCTAACTGTTAATGAACATAATACGATCATTCCATTTACGTGGATTACTAAATTGTAATTAATTGATAAATTAACATTTTCTTGTATAAGAAGTCAAGATAATAAATTGATATTTCCAAGTGCTCAGTTTAATCTGAAGGGAAATCTTGAGGAAAATTATTCTACAAAAGGTTCTAGCATAGCGAGAAATAACTGGAATTTTTATTGAACACGTGTGGATTATTTAGGTTCGAAGGATTTTGCTCGAGGTTATTCTTACTAGAGACCTGTGAAGGACAACGCTAAGCTATTCAATGCGGTTGTAAACAGTGTGAAATATTGACTTCCTTTCGTATCTATCTGTATTGCTATATAAGAAATATATAGTATGTAGAACCTTCAGATCTCACACAGTTACGTTACACATACTCAATAATACTTCAAATTATATTCTTAGAAAATCGTCTGTTTCTTATTGCTTAGTAAAGTTATTTTTTTCCAATTTTTTAGTATTCGTGGTTTTTTTGCTGGCTCAGTATCAATAGCACTGTGAATAAAAGCATTGTAGTTGTATTTCGAAATTCAATGTATACTTTGAATTGTAAGAATTGTATGACCCTTTAACTTCCAAAGTGTACCAGTAAAACTGAATTCAGTCGGGAGGAAGATGTTCCAACAGTTTCACTCATGTCAGCTGCAAGGCCACTTTTAGAGGAAAATATACCTCGATTCGTGGCCGATCAATAGAGAGAAGGTTGCCCAGCTTGAATCTCTCTCAACTCCACGTGCATCCTATACCAGCCACGAGTAGTACATATTCTATATATGTATGTATACATGTATGTGTGTACCAACTCACGTGTCATCTTCTCGATTGGCGCTCCCTACAAATCTTCCTCCATTTCTCCAGAAAAATTCTCAAAAACCCACTGCTAAAATTTACTACGGAAAACCGTCAGTTGCACGAGAGGGAATTTCCGCGTAAGCATTTATCGTAACTTGGATCGTTAGACCTTTTCCTCGAGTATACTTCACTCGAGCGAGCTTCGTAATCACAACGAAGCAGCGAGGGAAGTTCCTTGAAGTTCAGAGCAACTTGAAGCGACAAGTTTGAATGGGTGTCGCGTTATATGTATTAAAGTTTTTGCCAAATGCGATGACGTTCGAGTGTCTTCCGCTGGCAATCGAGGATGACCTAAATTTATTTCGAAGATGATGAAAGTGATCATGATGAAGAATCGTTCGTTTCTTGATCGATCGATTGATAGTGACATCGAGACTTTTAACAAGGAAATAGGTTCTATGTAGCGATGGACTCAAGCACCTGACAATTACTTTCGAATCTCGGTCAACTGTATTCAAATCCTTTACAAGTTTTTTGAAAATAAATAGACT
The DNA here is from genome assembly GCA_963989405.1 of Trypoxylon attenuatum. Lineage (NCBI taxonomy): Eukaryota > Metazoa > Arthropoda > Insecta > Hymenoptera > Crabronidae > Trypoxylon > Trypoxylon attenuatum. The sequence goes on along the minus strand of OZ022490.1, from coordinate 12,735,757 downwards.
CGAGGTAAATGAAATCTTATTTTTTTAAACAGTTGCAGGCACAAAATTTATAACAGAAAAGAAAATGAGTAACAAAATTTAACGTGTCTCCGTTTACCATTTTTGTTTTAGTATAAATTTTCCACAATTAACACTTACTAGTAAATTTTCAAAATTTCGAATTATTTATTCTGTCCTTCGAAACTACCAATGAATATTGAATATTACATTTTATAACATTAATTTGGGTATTAGATTTGATCTGAATTCGTAAGTACATATTAAATTCGGTTTCACTACTAGTTACATGACGACATCTAAGAAAGATTGATCAATGAAAAGTCAGAGTCATCGAGTACAGTTGGATTGAGTTGCATCGAGTGGTGCTAGTTTCCTCCTTCAGTAGCTGGTGAGCTTGTTTGCTCCGGAGACGAGGTGGACTGGAGAAGTACGGCTTCCAGAACGGTTTAAGGCGACCTTGTAATCCGTAATGTAATCAGTGCGTGACGTCATTGTGCCAGTGCTCGGCTTTGCGAGGATTGTGTCGTCAGTAGTACTTACTTTCAGGGCAAATGTACTGACTGCAAGGGGATTAGAGACTTGGAATAGGATAGGAGAGGAAGCGAGCGCGGCGTAAAACTTTGTAATAGAATCTTCTCCAGTAGGGCTTTCGTCGTTTAAATCTCGAGGAATTGAAAATGTTCGGTGCAACTGAACTGTCGATTACGATAGAACATAGAAAATATTTACATCACTCAATGTAATAATTTATATTAAATGAAATATACAATATACTGTATATTAGTGGAAATTCACATATTACTCTTTGGCTAGATCGATATTCATTAGCAGGAAACACTTTGATTATTATGTCGATACGAACTACGGGTAGATCAAGAGGGTAGAATTAAGCTCGTGACCGGGAAATTCAAATTGCGGTTTACCGCTACGTTAGAGACCAAAGCAGTTCGCGAATCTCGTGAAATATCTTCTCTGTCCATTCGCTGTGACAATCAGAATCCATAGCACTGATAATCACGAAAACGATATTTCCACGAAGCTGCAATAACTGGCCAATAGAATCTCCAGAGCGATGCAGCGATGCGGAGATCCTATTCCCTCGTGCCGTTAAATTTTCGCTTCACTGTTTCCCTCATTGGCAACGGTAATTTCAATTATTTTACCCCTTTTTTTCGACGGTATATTTTATATTCACGTGTGAAGCCGATGTTCGATGATGTTGATGCTTCACATTCACCGAATACTCGAATAATAAATAATTGATAGCGGAACAGAATTTACTAGAAATTTAAAAATAGAAATTTTTTACTCAGGAGAAATATTTGAATTGTAGCCAGGTGTTTAACGCTTTAATGGTAGTGATGCTTAAAAGCAGAAGTATCGATTGATTTTCCAGGAATAATATCGGAATCACCGTGCTATTTTCTTCGGCCATTACCACAATCAGAAAATAGCCGGTAGAGCAACTCGAGGTAGAGAGAAGGGAGTGGAGCAGCGAAACAGGTTGCATCAGGATGATACTTGATGCGCGAGATCCGGAGGCTCGCGTTGCTATATGCGTTACTTGTTTCCAGGAAAGTGCGAATGTATTTAGCGCGTGTTACTTTTGCCCTCGTAAGTTTATCACCAAATGCAACCAGACCGATCCTGCTTGGTTTATGATCATCCTACTGCGAGTCGTGTTATTTCCGAGTTTCAAAATAGTCGGTACATTTAACTTCATTTTAAGAAATATAAACTGTACATGTATCCATAAAGGAATAAGGAAATACAGTGGTAAAAAAAGCCAGGAGAATCATTGACCACTAATATTATCTAATTCTTTCTGCTCAAATATTTTTTCGTATCAATAACCCTTTTGATGAATAAAATGGTAAATGACATACCGCTTTGAGCAGAAGAAAATAATACTGTAAGCACTATGTTATTTAAAGTGTATTAAGAACTTTATATTTCTTAAAGGTGCATACTCATCTTCAGATCTTTCTTGTCACCTTCAAAGAGACATTCGAGTCCAAAGGATTAATAAAATTGAAGATCGACCTTCGCTAAAACAAAAATGTCGGCTGTTTGTGAGATTGGTCAAAGCCTGAAACATGGATCCGTGGTGTTAGTACTCGGTGGCCGGTTCTTCTCGGATTCACCCACGCTCTGATGCTCCTTTAAGGTCTGTTTCGCTTTACGGTTCCCTCTATCCTACTTAACAGCCACGTAGCGCTGCATCTACTTGCACGAAAGACCTTTCTCCCCGTCTCTCTCTCTCTCTCTTTCTTTCTCTCTCTTTCTCTGCCAAAATAGCCGACAATGCTCTTATCCTTGCCACTTTGCCTCCCGTCATTCTTCTTTCGTACTTCGGAGTCTCGGTTGCGTGCCTCGCAATCGAGAATAGAGCACCGGAATAGAGAGGAGCGTGACTCTCGAGCTGGTTTATTCCGGTGAAATCTTCTTATCAGCCTCTAAGCCGATTTCTGACGAGGGCAATTCTAAATTGGTCTCCACCTCAATTTGCAATCCTCTATTTTTTATTGCTCTACAGCTTGGATTCTAATGTATGTATGGACTAAAATAGAACTAGGGACTAATGATTTTTATCAGCGAAGCTTTGAAACATTTGTTTAGAATATATACATATATATATTCATGGGATGTAGTTCTCGAGTTCATTTCATTAATAATAATGAGCTCAACTATAGATAGACAGACTAATATAATCACAGGCTGTAATAGATAAATTCAAATGTATCTTGCTGTTCAAGATATACACTTGTATGTATTTTCGTTACTGTCTATAGTCTAGTGGCGTGTCTGATATTGAAAAGACCGCATTAATCTCCATCGAAATCTGAATATTGCGAAATTTAGCTGAAAACATTGTGACCTCGAATTGCTCGAACGAAAGCGTGTCTGTCATTGCTCAAGCACAGACTATCTCCTTCTGCATGACAAGTCGCAGCAAAATTGTCAGTTTCGTTTCCATTGAGACGCAAATCGACCGAGAATATGCGTTAACCGTTTAAGAATATTTTACACAAACATTGGAAAATCTGCACCGAGATATACGCGTCGTTAGTTGTGATTTTTCCATCGATGTCTTTTTGCGGAAAAAGATTTGCTTATCTACGGAGTGGCGCATCTTGTGCAAGCATTATTCGCGTAACATTGATGATTCATAGGATGACACCATGCAACGACCTCCAAACGATCACTACTGACTCGTGGACATGAATTACTCGCATATAGGAGAAGGTTACATTGTCATTTGCCGTTGCAACCGTGCAACTGGATTATAGTTTGCATTTTCTGTGAAAATCTCGTGATTCAAAGGAAAATCACCAATAATTAGTGGTAATCTATTTTTAGCGAAGTTGATGATTCTCATAAGCAACAAATGCAAATCAAAGAACAACTATTCTGAGAAAATCAAATTTTGTAAGTAAAAAATGTACAGTGAAATTCTCCTGAGTTTAGTGAAAGAGTTTTGATATTGGCCTGTTAAAACCAATATTTTTATCATGTGTTACACATGTGCTTACGTTAGACACACTAGAATTCTTTTATCATACATAAATAGCACCAAGAACAATGCAGTTATTTTTCCAACTGAAATATAAGACTTTTCAATAACACTTCGCAAGGATTTTTTTAAACCACGTTACGCAACAAGCTTCGTGTCAGATATTTTCAAAAAAAATAAGTTGGTCAAGTGTGACACAAGTATGTAATATCTTAAGAAGCTTATTCCACTGAGACTGTATGTTTGCTTCACGAGAAAACTTGAAGATTCAGCACTTTGAAATCGTCACTTACGAAAGTGTAAATTACTCGATAATCTCTTGTGAAATAGTAGAATCTATGAAAGAGTGAACAGTATGCAAAAACGTCTCTGCTACATGAGCCGTAAGAAGAAAAACAAATTTTGTGAAGAATAGTGTATTTAAGGTTTTAATTTTCCGGTAATGGCTCTCTTTCGTTTGATATAAAATGTTACTTGAGGTCTAGAAGCTGACTTATTGATCGCTGTTGGAATTTGCTCGTAACGAACTCCTCCTTTCTCGAATCCACCTTGGCTAGGATCGAGTACACCCAAGACACGATTTCTTAGCGTCAACAAACTCCGAGTCTTGAGAAGATTGAATTGAAAATTGTGATTTCGGAAGACTGCTTTAACTCTTCTACAGTCTAGTTTGAGAAGTCCTCTTATATCTACTAAAATATACAGTTTCTTTCCATTCTAGACTTTATTCAGGTTGTTTCATACACTTTTTGATTTTTATCATCATCGTTATTGGATAATGTAGGAATGGAGGCACCTATTAAGCTTCTTCAATTTATTGAGGACAAAGTACATTACTTTAGTATTGATATTACAAAAACAAATAATTTAGATGAAGATAAATATATTATATTCATAATAAATTGTTCGACAATTTAATCTATTATGGGTATAATACATTTTCAGTGTGTCAGAGTAGCTTGGACAGTTTTATGGACTATTGAAATTAATACAAAATCAATTTTAGAATCTACAGTATTGAGTGCTGTTCTGTTGTGGCTTGAACCTTAATTAGTATCGTAAAATATAGTGTCTCTTGTAATTAATAAGTAATTTATTGTACGCGGGAAGCGATCCAGTTATTTTTAAACAGAGAGAATACACAAATTCAAAGTGTATTATTCCCAATAATGTATTAAATTGATGAACAATGCGTGAGAAATATATCATTTTCAAATTGATCAAAATTTTATTAAATCTGAATTCTTCAGACTTATTAAATGAAATTATTTACAAAGTATATTTGGCATGACACAAGTATTTATACGAAAATGATGAATATCCTAGTTACAAATTAAAAGTCCTTGCAGAAGATTTGGAATGAGTATTTTGCGATTCATCCGTGCTCGCGAGCACAATGAAAGGAGGAGCGCGCGTTCCGCGCGCATATTCAGGAAGTGTACCATTCCGGGGTGAATGTACAATGAGCCACGAAAGCGTGAAACTCGGTCACACAAAAAAACAAAAGGATGCGAGTGACGAAAACGAGGCGAGGAGTAGCTTGATGGAAAGAAAAGATTGATCCTCATTCTTATAACAGAAAACCGTAAGAACCGTAAGAACCGTGTTGTGTAGTCCAGTAATCGTCTCTTAAATTAAACCACAAGTTCTTTCTATCGAGCTCCAAATCTTATTTCCGTAGCTAGGCGATTTAATTAATTAGCAGCAAGGATTATAGAAACGAGGATTATACTACTGACAATAATTAGTATTGAAACAGCTTATATTCGTTCTAATAAGCCCAGGTTTTGGAGAAAATTGTAATTTTAAATTTCTGGTATATATTAAATTATCATAGTGCTATAAAATTATCCTCAATTGAATATATTCTCGAATAATGGTTTACTGACCACTTTATAGTTGCCACGTCGGCCCCATGTATGACGGTTTGAATGACGCCATTTTACCGAAACTTTATAAGTGATTTCAATAATATTTTATACCTAACGGTAACTCATCAAATACGCCCTGTTCAGAATTGTAAGGAATCATTTTCTTTCGTGTCTAATTTCGTTATGAAGTGACTTATTAACTAGCACAAGTTACCAGTAACATCAGGTGTTGGAACATCCGTCTAGCATTCACCGCGTTAAACGTGTCAAAAAGAATGAGAAGAGAGGGTATCATCGGAAAAGAGGAGGGTGTCGAGTATCAGTAGTTAGGGTCAGATCGCGGTGGTTATTATCTGGTTGGCTGGTTGGCAGCGTTTTTAATTAGATCGCGGCTACGCTGCTTGCTGGAAGGATCTGTGTCAGTGTCATGGCACGAGAGCGCGGCGGCGATTCTAGAGATTGCGACTGGTGACACCGAGTGACCTCCTTTTCCGTGTTACAGGGGTGCTGGAGATGGCGGCCACTGAGAGCACGATTCGATTCAGCGGCCATACCTTGGACAAGGCTACCAAGGCCAAGGTGAGTTGCATATCCGCCTTTAAAACTCTGTCCTTCCCCTCGTTCGTTTCTCTAGCAGCTCTAGCTGCTCGCTTAAGTCGAGCGATGATGCAAGTTCCTCGCGATTTTTTTTCCCACCCACTAATATAGATATACTGTTTCAGTTATGGTTGGTTTTTTTTTCTCGGACAAGACTCGCGAATTTTCAAAACTCCTGCAGGATGTTGTAGATAAATTAATTAATATGAATTAAGTAGTTTAAATAATTCGGTAATATTTTTCTTATTCGACTTTCCATTCTTATTTATACCTGAAAGAAGAAGAAAAGCTTATGTATAAATAAAAATATTATTATTTATTTACTATGGTATTATGATAACGCGGGAGGAACAAATGTTTTTAATCACTGGCACAAATATCGCGTTATCCAGAGTTTCGCCAAAGTTCAAGGTCGAGTCGATACTCTTGCATAATGAGCAGAAAACAGTTTCACAGTCCCGACGATGTAAACACACTTGGTGTCTGAGTAGTCTAACGTAGTTCAACGAGATCTATTCACGTTGAGAACGCTTCAACCAAAATTACATCCTTTTCTTTTTTTTTCGGTAATAATGCAAACATTAATAATGATTTTATCAAGCGAACATATGCTCCATTGTTCTAACTGCATTTATTGTAATAATTTTTCATCCAAAAGATCCTAAATTGTCAAGTCTATAATAATAATTAAGAACCTGGGAAGAAACTTAAAGCGAAAAATCATGAGAGATAGGGGGTGGTGGTGATTAAATTTCGTGAGTGGTAAGATAACAATGGCCACGGGGACCTTTTCCGCTTACAGGTAACGCTGGAGAACTACTACAGTAATTTAATAGCCCAGCACATCGAGCGCAAGCAGAGGCTCGCGAAGCTCGAGGAATCGCTGAAAGACGAAGGCCTCTCGGAACAACAGAAGCAGGAGAAGCGGCTGCAGCATGCTCAGAAAGAGACTGAGTTTCTACGGCTAAAGCGTTCCAGGCTTGGCGTCGAAGACTTCGAGCCTCTCAAAGTAATTGGCAGAGGTGCTTTTGGCGAGGTAAGTTTTTTGCTGTACCGTAATCTTGCGGGAGAGCTCTTTACTCGAGAGGCTTTCGGCTTTGGATCCGCGAATTCCGTGCCGCTTCTCTTGTTCCGTACTCTGTGTGACGTGAGCAGCCGAGTGCCACGGACCGCGAATACCTCCTTGCATTCTCTTAAATTGCGCGAGACCTGAAATATGTACTTGCTTGCTTCACTCTCGAAGAAACTATTGTTCTCGGGGTTTATTTTTTTGTTTGCTATTGCCTTTTAATGTCACGCTCGATAAATACTAGGCGACACGAGATAAATAGAACATTACTCGTGGTGAATCGACAATTTTAATGTCAATTCGATTTTTTTTCATTTATGTATCTCATGATTTTGGTTATATCATGCATCACGTGGCAGATCGTGACGTGATAGATCAGGAAAAATAGTGAAACATTTTGATTAATTTTTTCCTTCGATGGATCTTTAGGTGAGACTCGTGCAGAAGAAAGATACTGGTCACGTGTACGCGATGAAAATTCTCCGGAAGGCAGATATGCTCGTAAAGGAACAAGTTGCGCACGTGAGAGCCGAAAGAGACGTGCTAGTTGAGGCGGATCACCAGTGGGTCGTAAAGATGTACTACAGTTTTCAAGATCCAATAAACCTCTATTTAATTATGGAATTTCTTCCGGGTGGTAAGTTATACTTACTCCACAAAAGAGATTTAATCTCATACTTGTACGCACAATCGAAGATTATTTTTTTCATTCGCAATTGCATATTTACAGGCGATATGATGACGCTGCTTATGAAAAAAGACACGCTTTCCGAAGAGTGTACGCAATTTTATATTTCTGAAACAGCTTTAGCAATCGATTCTATACATAAACTAGGTTTTATTCATAGGTGAGTAATATTTGTCACGGTGACACGCTTATGAATATCCAATGTTGCCAATCGAACTGTTGATCACGTTCTTTTTCATACTTTCTTCAGGGATATCAAACCAGACAACCTGTTGCTGGACGCACGGGGCCACATAAAGCTCTCTGATTTTGGGCTATGCACGGGTTTAAAGAAATCTCATAGAACCGATTTTTACCGAGACCTCAGTCAAGCAAAACCTTCCGACTTCAGTGAGTATCTTAACTCGTATTCAACTGTATCAAAGGTGTGTCTGCTTTCTTTGTTGCGTAACTAACATTCCTGTTACTGCTTCCTTGTGCGCAGTGACATCGTGTGGTAGCGGAAGCGGCGGTGCGATGGATAGCAAAAGACGGGCCGAGAGCTGGAAAAGAAATAGGAGAGCATTGGCTTATAGCACGGTGGGAACTCCGGATTACATCGCCCCAGAAGTATTCTTACAAACTGGATACGGACCCGCCTGTGATTGTTGGTCTCTTGGTGTTATCATGTATGAGATGCTTATAGGTATGATTTTCTATTATTAAATCAACATGTTACATTATCGTTAGTTCGACGACACGTGTAACAATTTTACACGAATTCTTTTAGGATATCCCCCATTCTGCAGCGACAACCCTCAAGAAACATATAGGAAAGTGATGAATTGGAGAGAGACATTAGTTTTTCCTCCGGAAATTCCCATAAGCGAGGAAGCTAAGGACACTATAATTAGATTTTGCTGCGAGGCCGACAGAAGATTAGGTAATTTTATTATTTCTAATGTGTACCATTTATTTTCTTCGTAAATGCATTAACAAATCTTGAATTACGTTTTTTAGGTGCGCAAAGAGGCATCGAGGAACTGAAGCTAGCTCCATTCTTCCGTGGCGTCGATTGGGAACACATTAGAGAAAGGCCAGCCGCGATACCCGTCGAAGTTCGCTCAATTGACGACACCTCGAACTTCGATGAATTCCCTGATGTGAAGTTAGAGATACGTACGTAGAATAAGGAATTTTGAAATGTTTAATAAAGCGAGCTTTTAACCCTATAGGAAATTTGCGAGTAATATCAATTTTATTGCTTCTAATTACAGCATCCGCGCCAATGCCTCAGGACGGTGAGGTAATTTACAAGGACTGGGTGTTCATCAATTACACGTTCAAGCGGTTCGAGGGTTTGACGCAGCGGGGCACGCCGACCAAGAAATAGCAGCTCCCCACTGGTTGCTCGGGCTCAAGCAGCCAGCAGCACAGTGACGTGATTGGAATTCCGGCCTTGGTACATCATCCGCATCCCCCGTTGTCGATGCCTTCGGCAACTTCGCGGATGGACGGCTGATTCGATTCGCTTTCGGTCGGCAGCCATCGCGGACGAATCGCTCTTGTATATGTATATACGTGATCAGTATGACGTCTGCGAGCATAGTGTGCAAATGTTGGCACACTGCTCGTGTGGAAACGTCCAGAGACTGCGACCATGACGAGAAGACGTCCAGAGAGAAGAAGTTGGAGATCGTGATACTGACGAGACACGTGGATGATCTAGACGTCGAGATGGGAACGAAGTGGGAGATTTCGAGGATCCTGGTGTGATTCGATCGAGGAAGAAGACGAGTGTCAAAGGTGGAAACGTGGAAAGACAATGGATATATCCTGGCATGCTGCCGTGAGTGCATGATGCCGCCCCCCCTCCCTCCCCCCTCCCCCATGTACGTGTGATAAGAGCACGAGGATTCTTAGTGTCGTGATCCTCACATTAAATCCTCGGCTGGCTGTTGATGAAGAGCGTGTCCTTTTTGCTCTGTTGTCGCGGTGTTTTCGGCGAAATTCGAAGTGTAGCATAATAAGCTCTCTTTAATGGCGGTGTTAGCTAGAAGGTAAGACGGAGCCTCGGTGTCTAGTGATTCTTGCGGCGAGGACAAATTTCTTCGTTCGTACCCGATATGTCCCTGGTACAAGATTGTCGTCGGATTTTTACTCTATGCACATTTCTTTTTTCCGTTTAAAGGAACACTGGCTATGCTCTGGAATTAAGCTCTCCTTTTAACAAATCTTTGTCGCTGATACTGTGATATGAAGTTGTTCTACATCATTTTGTCTGTTAAAAGATGCTGTACTTTACGAATGTTGTATTTTCTATTCGGTTATTCCTGTGTTTGTCTTAAAAGTTTAGGAAATTTGTTGAAAGAACGGACACGTTTTAGAGTACACTTTGTTCTTTGAGTCTTGAGAGCTTTGGCAGTCGTATTCGCATTAAAATTCTTCCCTCAATGAGAGATCCATTTTGTTGATCGTGATCTTCGTGTTTGGCCAGATTTTTACCCGTAGAATGAGTGTCCGATTGATTCTGATTAAAAAGAAGAAAAAAAAAAGAACAAAAAATGACCTCTACGTTTATCTATTGAGTAATTGAAATACAACAAACTTTATTCTCTTGTAGTGGTCATGTATTTCATTACATTCTATCGCACGTACGCAGCTGTGTATAACGAAGTTCTCTCTTAGACTTTACAATGGGAGCTTACGTAGTTTCCAGGCTTTAAGATGTTTTACATTAGTATGTAAGGGAAATGAAGCACGTGACGTACGGTACATTTAAGGATTAGCTTAATAATTGAGCCGGCCGGATCGGCGGTCGGTGATAAAAGTTGGGGGATGTACGAAAAAGTAACGGAGACAAGGGAATCACCGCGGTACCGGGTCTCCTATTACCGAGGCAATTAGTAAACTTTTTGTTCGCGTCTGTCACGATGATCGTTCGCCACGAGACATAAAACGTACTACGCTACTAGGAAATATGAAAGAGGAATCTTAAACGAAAGATTCAGGGCTTCTTTGTTGCCTTATTAAGGTTCCTAACACGCAGCCCAATTCGTACGTATAAAAATGAAGACGAAAAGACAAAACGAGGCAAAGGCAAGAAAGAAAATTTCAATCGAAGAGCGAGAAAGAAAGGGTGGAAAGAAAAAGCATACGAAGAATTTCGAAGAGAGACGAAGTAAAGTGCAAGTAAAGCGACAGAGTCGGGGTCTACTAAATTTCCTATGCATACGCGAATGATAAATGCATGCTCCTGCATTCTGTCGATGCGATATAGTTTTGTTTCGGATATAGCACCGTGAACGATTTAGAGTTTACATTCGGTAGTTTTACTAAGAGCCAGGGCACCATGGTAGTAATAGTACTAATGATAAAGCTAGATAACACTTAAGGTAACTTACAAAGAAGTACCTATTGGTTGGCGCGCACCACGTATGCACGCACGCGCATGCACGCTCGAGACGTATATATTCACGTTCCGGATCTAGTACGTTGTATAAAAATTTCGGATGCTCCTTCCTTGTGCGTTCCGGCGTGTCTCTTATTAAGAAATAATAACTACGTAAAATACGCTGCTGTACATTTGATGACGAGAAATTAGTTTCTTACGATTCTCACCTGCAAATATCTTAACGCCATACAGAGTAAAAGAAAAGAAATTCAATATAGTTTAACGAAGCAGAGCGCTTAGGTTACGGAGAACTACGGTTTAAGCCAGTAATTTTAAATGGTGGCAAAAAGTAAATGATAAAGGCAAAACTATTTTCTGCACTGCTAACGATTAAATGGGAGGATGGAGCGAGCAAGAGGACGAAAGAAAGGGTGGGAGAAAAAGGCCGAAGTTACGGTACATAGAGCGGTGTGAATGAGATAAACAAGAAAAGGCAGAGAGAGAGAAAGAGAGAGAGTCAATAAGTTTAGTATCTTGTCGCTGTTGAGTACAGATGCTCTGACGTCCATGCTACTAAGTAAAGAAACGAAGTAAACGGCAATTTATTTATTTAAAGAGAAAGATCTAAGTAAAATACAACAATAGCCACAAGATGCCTTCGACATGCAGCAAGTTTTTGGTGCCCTGGAGCAAGCAGTGTGTATAAAATTCTAGGCGCATTGTCGAGTAGTTTGAAGAAAAATACACTATCCCCGAGCGGTTGAATGTAGATGTTAAATTAGATGTGCTCAGCCGAAAACTAAGTCTGCGTAGGGAGATTTCGAGGAGAAAAGTCCGCGATGGGAGCTCACCGAGGCCGGTTATGTATCTCTACAAGTGTACCAGCTATTATACCTTTATGTAATCATATTCCGAAGGAATTCCAGTAGTTTACGATAATCGTCGTCGGTGTACATTGTAAATATTATCAGAAACTCGCGAGCGGGTATATTACTCGCGATCGTTCGATCGGATATATCCGGATACCGTTGCTGCCATCTCCTTTCCATTTTCGCCTTACGACCCTTAATTCACGCGATAAGCCCAGATAAATGCCTCTTCTTCTCTACCACTTCCACTCCGCTTTCGAGTTATTCCTGCGCAGTCTATCGAATCGGTCTCGCCTCTTCTTTCCTTCGTGTTTACGCCGTTCCTCTTATTCTCTTCGCAAGTATTCCAAGCTTTACCGCCCACTGATTTACATCTCCATGATTGCCGATAGATCTCCCCTAGGTAGTTCTTGTCGATTAGCCGATAAGTCAATAATTTCCGTATCGAATTGCAATTTATTTCCTCAAAGGAGGAGGATTCTCCTTCTCTTTTCATTCTTCTGTCGCTCCTTGTGTCGTCCTCCTTTTTGCCTAACGATGTCTTACTCTCTGGTTGCTGTGCCGTTCAGCTTGAGAGTGATAGTTAATGTTTTTTTTGTAACTTTCGTTAAACGGACCATCCGCCGCTCCCCTTTGGTTTTTTTCCATATTTCCGGATCACTGTGCTCTTGCCATCCCTCAAACAAGTCCAGTTCATATCACGTTCTTATGATACAGCTGTCGTAATTTCTACAGATGGATTCACGGTCACCCATTGTTTCTATCGTTTCATACCAGTGAGGTTTGCTCTTGTTTACAATAGCTGTTAGGTTTGCGCAACCTAGCCCATTTTGCGTATTGTATTCACGATAAAATCTGCTGTTTTTACTGTGTGCTAGTTAGTAATTATAAGACGAAGAGTATTGCAAGGTTGAATCCTACAGCAGGAATGACGATGGCTTAGTATACTATAAGACTAATTAAAAATCGTTGAAGACAGGAAATAGATGTTGAAAGACGAATGAGACGAAAGTAGAGGGAAGGCAAGCACACATTGGAATTGTTTCTTCCACTTGGCCTATAGTGCTCACGCACCTAGAATCATCCTACCGATCGCTTTGCGCAATATCACGGTATCGCGATTCTTTCCGAGATGTAGAGAGTGAACGAAAGAAAGAGAGAGAGAGAGAGAAATGGGAAGAAGCTTGTAAGATCGAGAAATTGGGCGCAAGGGAAAGAAAGAAAGAAAGAAAGAAAGAAAGAAAGGAATCGTGCGAGAACGGAAGATCGAGAGAGCAACCTTAAACGCGAAAGGGCAAGAGACGCGACACGGAGGCGCGCGTTCGGACATTTTATAGTAGGCTTGTGATTAAATTAAAGATTTATTGTCGAATAATCCAAAAAAACGATGTATAAAGAGAACTATTGCTTTTCACATGCAGAATATAATATTGTAATTATGTCGTTAATAAATTGTTTTTTATTTTACTCGTCGCTTTTTCATCGTGAGGAGCAACACCTCGAGTGACGCTACTTACCCCTTTTGGAGAAGAGAGAGGAACATTTCCGTCAAGGCAGACGATATAGAAAATATGTAATGATATATATATATATATATATATAGATGAACCAATTTCACTGATACATTGTGGTATACTCAGCAAAGTCATGAAGCTCGCTGGTAGAGTGGCTTCCCGAAGCCGTGCGCTCTCACAAACCACTCGATTTGGATTCGAAATTATTTTTCCTACAATCAGCGTCGAACCGTATTGTTCGTCGAATCGCACGAACTCTTATACATACATATATATATACATACATATATATACTAAAGACGACAAATATAATAGTTTTTAAACGAGCCTAGCCTGAAGCAATACTGGTGATTCGCTACTGCAAGAATATCGAGAAGGAGCGAGAGACATAGCCAATTAAATCTTCGTAACGAGTTTTTGTACGACACTTTTCTAGACCCACGTAATTGTTGTATGTCAAAACAAAGCGTATTAAATCGATAATAAATGACTTCCTTGTCGTCTGCTTCCGTGAAACCAATCCCTTGTCAATTAATGAGCCAGCTCATCGTTCTAATGCCAGTAGAATTGCAATGGTTGTGCTATCGTCGAAATTCCAGTCATCTTAGTGTGAGAAAAATCGCTTGCAATCAGAACTAACGGAAATGAGCAATAATAATAGACTTTCATTATGTTCTTATTGCTATTGAATTACTGTATCTATTGTGTTATTCAAGACGGATTCATTTTCACAAGGATGTTAAGGTAACGTGTTTATAGTCACACATTAATATAATACCTGTTTCGCTAAAGACCAAATTGAATCGCTCTTTCATAAAATAATAGTATTTCTAATTGTGGCTAATTCTATTTACTTCGAAAGTTAAGAATTACTTCTTAGTAAATGGACGTGAATCAATAGAATTTATCATCTATCTTTCTTTATGATGTTTTAACTTCCTTCTGGTAAATTGTATGTTTCTTTTTCATGATACTTTACTAAAAAGTGTTTGTTAATTACCATTGTAAATGGAAACACTACTTTAGTAGCTTCGATCGTATTAATAAAAGACAGCGATCTGTCCAGTAGTAGACCTATTCTATCGCCAGCCGCTGATCGTGCAAGTAGATACCGACCGTCGCTGTCAGCCTCACCAGTATACACTGTTCTCTCCTTGCGCGATCACTGAAACATTTGAGAGGAGACCAAGTCACTTTACAATCGAGTCACAAGATCAGCTTTACTATAATTTCCACCGATGGCGCGACAAGGTCTCTCTTGATCCATTGCCATTTACCTTATTTTTCACTACCCTACAATCAATATTATTTCTTTCTTCAAACCGGTACAAATCCGATAAGCGTGACAAATCGTCGTTTCCTTATTCTCACTTAATAATGTTGCAGAAAAAGTTTAAGTAGACTTGCTACTATAGTGGTACCAATCAGCTTGGAAATTTTATAAAATGAATTACGGATTAAGTCAGAGAACTTGTTGTTTTTAGGCTGATTAATTCGGTTCTGGAATCGAATATTTAGACTTCCGGAAAGGAGTAATAACAGTAATGCTATTTAGGAAGAGGCTTGGAAACTAAGAAGAAGCTTTAGACTCCGTGGACGTCGTCCAGTAAAGGGCCGCGAACGATGCGACGCGTACAAATTGCACGATTATGCGTGTCGCGACATCGTTCACCGTGACACTCGACTTTCGGAAAATGCGATTGGATTGATTCCGGTGATAAATCGCCCTCTCTTTCAGAACAGGGCTAGTGAGAGTGGCCTGCAATGAATCTTGCGCGCCCCTTTGGTCCACCAACTTCAATTTTCTCTGATCCGCTCGAGTTGCCTCAATTTTCTATTGTGCAATGTAAATTCTCCACGTTTTAATACAAATTGTTTCTACAAGGTTCAAGAAACTTTTTTAATAGCAAAATTAACTTCTGAGTATCGCAATATCCAATATAATAAATATTTATCAGACTAACTACGATAATTTAAACGAAGCAGTGACAACCTTAGCCTTTGCAATATATTATATAATCACAGTTGAATGAACATTTCATTTAAAGAGTCAGGTGGAATGTAAAATTTGAAATTGTTTTCATACAAAACTCATATTGGGTGGCACGGAAGAGGCTCATACTTACGCTTACTCGCAATTATTCACAGTAATGACTCTTATAGTTGATGCTGATTATAAGATCGACGAGGAGATAGCATCAGTCTCGAATCGGACGAACAGCGGAATGCTCGTCGAAGGAGGAGCATGGATGAGAATCATTCGAAGTAAGAGTAGATCACGTAGGAAGAGGGCACAGTGGCAAACCGGAGAATAGGTATACATACGTGTAATATAAATGTAACGCAAAGGCGTCTGCCTCTATCGGGGAGCCAGTAAGAGTGGTTATCACGAAGCCGCGATTGGTAGTGGCCTCTGACCCTTTGCCAGCGAGAGCTCCGCCTCTCGCGTTACGCTCGACACGCACGCATTAAAAAGAGTCTCTTCTTCTTCTTCTCCTTCATCTTCTTCTGCTTCTGCTACTTTTTCTTCGTCTTATGCTCTTCTTCTACTTCCTCCTTCACTCCTTCTTCTTCTTCTTCTTCTCCTTCTACTTCTACTACTTCTTCCTTTTCTATTGCATCTGCATCTACATCTGCATCTGCTTCTTTTCTGAAGAACAGCTTGCGAGCTAAGTGCTCGTGAGTGCTATTTGTCGTGGTGCGACGCATAAGATGCGTCATTTCAGATCATCATGGCGCCCACTTTGCCTTCTACCAACTCGTCAGAAGGTATTTCACCACGATTTTTAACTACTACCGTTATCCTTCGACCTGGGATCTCTATGTGAGTAACCACAAATTTTAGGTGAAGTTGTGTGAAATAGAAGGAAGAAACAGGAAGACTTTGATTTGTATATATTAACGAAATTTCAAAGGATTATCTACTGTGTCTTTTTCATTCCCTGTTTCTCAATTGTTTTAGCAATGTAATTATTACAACAATATTTCTCATCCCGCCAATACACAGATCGTATATAAGATTTGCTGTGTTAAAAGTGCTTTTTTGTGAATACCACTGTCTCGTCTACGTAGCAATGACCCAAATTACTCTGCTGCGAAAATAACCATTGCTGGTTGAATCAAGATGGCACATTCGAAGTCACGTTACTTAAAAGAATATAGATTTACATTTAATGAGTCGAAGGATAAATGAAATATCTATGGTAATGATACGGTCTCGATGCTTTGAACGATCATTCGAGGACTAGCATAACGAAAAAAATCTGAGGAATTGCTAACGTCAGAAGATAGACGATGCTTTAATGACAGGAAATTCGTGGAACTGGTTGTGCTAATAATATAGATGAATGATAAACACATCATTAAAATAAAAAGTTTGATAAACATTAGAAGCACCCTTTACGCTGACACATAGTGCGACTCAAAGGTATCGTAATATAAATATATCGTCGTGCATTACGATACTCATGAGAAATAGTATGTAGTATGATAAAGTTGTATGGCAATGGAAATTATTCAAGTCCATGCTTACAATAATTTATATGTGTATATCCATTACTCTAATTCGAAGAAATCAATATGTTCAATTACATTAATTTTCAAATTTTCAATTGCAGCTTTTTAATTTTAATTTTTTCTCAAAATGTATTTTCACAATTTCTCATCTTGATACTTTATCTTCATACAAGATTAGTGCAGAAGAAGCTCTTCTCCGGCGGAATTACCAATTGCACGCGTACAATACCTGTATCGACATAGATCTAAGATCGTGGCATTCGCGACGGTCCTATAACGAGCAAACGAAGACAACGTAATTCGCGCGTGGGTGGCACGGGCCAATTGAAACATAACAAACGCAGATTACTCCATCAACGAACGGAAGGCACGGGCCCTTTGATCCCCCTGCGCAGCGGATTAATTCATTGACGGTAAATTCGTTAACGACGAACCCAGGAAGTTCCGCCGCGGTTCGGTAAAAAGCTCCGCGATGTGATCCTCCTACGCTTCGTCTCGGGAGGACATCGAGACTCATCTTCGACCGGGAGAAAATACGTTTTTCGATAGAGTTCTCACGGACAATTTTTATCACTAATTTCAATAATAAGGAATATTGTTATATTTTAATCAAGCTATGAATATCGAATTTCACCATGTGTATCGACTCTTGTCACTTAACTTGATATGGTTTACATATGTACAATATATCGCATAATAATCAGCACCTGGTTATGTAAGTTCTATTGTGTGTTGTAAAGATATTTTCTACTGTTATCGTAATTAAAATCATCACCAAAGTGGAACCACCCTGTTGGAACGTCTCTCGTTACTTCATTCTCATGAAATACCGAAGGATTCGGCCCATCCTCGCAAAGCCTCTCGTTCTCTGCCAAAGCGGCCAATTACGTCCGGAAAGCGTAATCGCTGTTTTCAGCGGTCGTTATCGCGAAACGATTAGAGAAGCTTCGAAAAAACCGCTGTTTACTCGGTAGACCGTGATGCAAGCATAGACCGGGTCACGTCGTGTGTCACGTCGACAATGCGCCTTCCAACGAGTGCTTCATTACACTAGAGTTCAATTTACGTGCACGTGTTCCATGCTGTTTCTGCTATTTTAGGGAACGAAGATCAGTTTGAGACTTTACAGAGATTTTTGTAATATTAAATTGTATCAACAAGTTGTGCTTCAATGACCTGTATTTCAGTATGCATTTGTACAGGCAACAAGAATGAATTATTGGCTTATTAAACCAGGGGCTGGATTATTGTTGTCTCCAGTAATACGTTTCATATTTTGGTTCACAGTTTTGAGCTAGTGCAAAAGTGCAAATTGCACACACATGCCAATGAGTACCATTTGAAACTGAATACTTTGATGAACAATGCGTAACAGGTACCTATCACTTTCCAGATATTTCAAAAATGTTTTATTTAAGTTTCCTAGAATTTTCTACATCTCTTGTAGATAAATTGTTTAATGGGTCAAGCTATTTTACATAAAATTTCTCTGTGTACTAGTCGCTCTTATATAAATTACAGGTGCGAGTCACTAAATCCAAGTAAGTGTGAATAAAATTTCGACATTCCAACTTTAGAATTCTCCATTGGATCCAGAAAGTCTGTGAGTAGCTTTACGTAACCGAGAGCGACTGGAATCTTCAGGAGCGGTACTTACATACATATACTCACTATAGTCAGTCTCGAGCACTCGTCTCCTCGCGGTTGACTTCTCCGTCGATTATTTCAGGAGAAAGCTAGTCCACTGGACTCTTCGTTCCCCTTTGCCAAGATGGAACTGAAAAATCGCGCATACCGCGATTGCATGGTGATTTGTGAGCCACCAACCATTGAGAGTTACCTGTCCTTTTCCACTGGCAGACGAATGCCCACTTCACTTCGCTCCGCGATTTTCACGCGAGTCATTGAAGCACATAAATAAACGGGATGCTCGAGTCAGGTTTGCATGCGTTGAGCTCTATCCTCGATAGAACGTACGCTTGTTGTGTTACCTAAAGATCCCCAGTGAAGCAATATTTTCATTGGAAACTGAATTGCACAGTTATATGAAACGGAATATGACGCAAGTAAAAACAATTCGTTACGTTTTAATAAACTATTGGACTTGGTATATCTGGAACATAATGCAACGATCACGTGGGAATTTGATGATTTTGATATTTTTTCTACCGAAATATAGCTGATACCTATAGTGAAGAATCTTGAACATGATCCTAAATTTTTTTATAGTCACTTAACTGATCCAAAAGTTGTTGAAATTCACAATGCACATTGCATTCTATACAATCTTTACAGAAACCCATTTTTTTTAATAAGTCCATTATTAATACATTTGGCTATATTCATCAATAATTATACATACTGCATATTTATTCGTATATCTATTCTACTTATAGATTTCGTAAAGAAATCAGTTGCATTAGATATTAAGATATTCAGGCCTGATCATCCCTGAAATAGCATATGAGGGATCTTAGAAAAGAAGAGGCTCTCCATTCACGATTGGTTTCATTGATCAGACGGATCGACCCGGATCGAGAAGCGATTCGAGGAAATCGCTTATCGCTGAGAGGCACACAATCCTTTCGGTTATGGATAAGAACGAGAGGCAGTGAAATAATCGGTGTCAGAAAGAAGCAGCGCGGAAGGCGTACCCTATGGGCTTTGCGAGTAGTCCGCGATGTGCTTGTGAGTGAACGAGTACGAGAGCATCCAGATATAATAAGGTCAGACGTCGGGGTTATCGCACGGGGTGACCGTATCTTTCGGAGGAAAACGATAAAACGGAATATACTGAGGAGCCCAACCGCGAATGTCCCCCGCATTTGCGCTGGACGTGCTCCAAAATTCCTCGCGATATTTGCTACCCTTGGGATGGAGTTAAGTGCTCGAATACACCTAAACGATACTTTCTGCAACTTGTAAAACTACCTGGCATCAATACTTCGAGAAATGTCGCGTGTTTAATTAATTTCGATTACAGGGAGTTGCGATTAACGCGACTGATTCTTTTTATGAAGATAAGTATACTCAAATGGGTAATCCTCCCACACATGTGATACGATAGTTAAGAGTAGATAATATGAGTTTGTATTGGTGGAGAGTTAAATCGAAAAATTGTAGTGGAAAGTATAATTAAAGCTACGTTGTACGTTGACGGAATTAAAAATCACCAATAAACCTTGATAAATTTATAGGATTTTTAGTTAGCCAGTACTAATTTAGGTATATGTACTAGTGATTCAGGGTTCACGCAGTTGAATTCCCGTGCCAAAAGCCCTGGCCAAACAGATGAACCAGGGCCGAAACTTTCAGCCGGAAGCGACCGGCTGATCGTTGACACGTAAGCTTCCGATAATGTTCCCCATAAGATTTACGTTGTACCAGTTCGCGCATCGGACTTATCTCACCCCATGGATGTCCGAGTTTCTCCTTCCTTCGCAGAGATGTTATCTCAAAGCCTTGTGTTCTCAATTTAAGCGGCATAGCTCTATACCCAATACACTGCACTATTGAGGAAATCGACTTTAATTTCCTGAAGTGATGATGGTAAGGAGATTTTAGGAGCAATCGACAGAACTTAAACTCCTTCCTCTTATCTAGACTTATCTTCCTCTTCACAGTAGATATATTGCAGAAAGGAAAGTATATAATACTTACAAGACAGGTGTTAAAGGAAACAGAGACTTTCCAATATTGAATCTGTTACTGCTGTGTTCCTACTATTCTGTCTGAACAAGCAATAAGTTATTAAACTTCTAATGCTTAATTTCTGAGAGCTGCTTTTTTCCATTTCGTATTTTATTTTTTCCTCGTATCCAGAATACTACTACATACTGATTTTATCCACATTGGAACCTTCGATTTTCTCCTCGAAAAAGCCAGCTACCCGTTTCTGTCAAACATCCGAATTTGTAAAAAGTCTGCAGAAATGTTAGAACTTGATACAGCCCAGACTGGATATAGTTAGAACGATAGCGTAATTATTGCAGCATTGTTCAGTAACTGTAGATCGAGTATAGAGGGCCAGAATTGCCGAGCAACTTTGTCGATTTCCACGTTCTGCTTTGTTGCACTTTGAAATGCCACATCACTGGAACCAGCGATCATAGGGAAATTCCAGGGGCACATTTAAAAAGCTGGGTCTCATAGCTTCCGATTGCTAGGGCGCTCATTGTTGTACCACAGTGGAAAGTATTGTTAAAGTACATGTAAAATGTATTATTAAAATACGTGTGAAGGTGAGTAGATTCATTTCGACTAAATTTATATAGTTTATCACGAGTAAGAAATAATGAAGTACATGTGGAAATATTAAATTTCACGTTCTACAATGAAATGTTACAATTCGAAAAAAAATTGTGAAGAAGCATCCTTTCCTCTGAATCGTGTAAGGCAACATGTTGCGACTGAACAACAGAGTTGCAATTCTCCAGGCGAACAGAATCGCTGCGTATAATCTTGGTCGTAAACCTGAAGGTACTGAACAAAGTTTTGGATAAGAAAATAGCAATTTATTCAAGTTGCACGGATTCCAATTTGCCAGTACACATGTGGCGATATATGGTACACGGTGACATCGGTACCAAGGAAAGGAACCTCAAGAATCGATCTTGATTTACTCATCAAAGTTTCGTTGCCGGTCGTGTTCCTGGAGCGATAGCAGTTAATCGCAGCAGCAATCTGGCCAGAAGAGCAATCCGGTTGTTTCGTCGTTTGAACCACGCTCGGTTTACGGCAGCGGGAAAAGAAGTCGAATTTTTGGACGACTGCCAAGCAGACGCTGCACGCCCAAAAAAGTCTCTGCGCTTCTTCGGATCCTGTCCCATTCTCTCTTGCTCTCTCTTTCTCCTGCCAAGTTAGATTTATCGAAATTCTAAGCATCCGACGCTCGCGCAATGCTCCCGATCCTTTTTAAGCGCGATCCGAGCCACCGTTTTTGCTTTTCCATCCATGCACGCCCCGACCTGGCCCGTCTCTCCCTCGTGATTTATCCGCGATTTATGTATGCCTTTCTTTCTCCCTAAGACAAACACGCGCGATCCACCCCGTTACCATTTTTTTTACAACTTCCATGCCTCACTTCTTCGTTCTTATTGTCAATGTGAAACCTGATTGTTACTGCTGTTCTCCAAATTTGAGATATTCCACTGATGCCAGATATTTATCCAAGAATACTATTTGAGAATCTTACCTGTATTTCTTATAGTCAAAATTATTGTCGCAATTATTTCCTAAATTATTAAGGGGCCTTAGAAATAAATTAGATGCGAAACATTTAGAAAATAGAATTAAATTATCACGTAAAAATAATCCTATAAATATTGTTAAGTGGAAAAATAAGATTTGTTCTTAAAGTCCTCGAGATATGGTATATAAACTATAAAGACGTGGAGATTCGTTGGTCAGGAAAGTGCAAGGGTATCAAGGGGCGGTGACTCGAGTGAGCATGCCTTCAACCCTGCAACGTCCCCGCACCCTCAACGGTTTGCTCGCTACTGCGACCACAAACTCTCTTGCAAGTAAGTAGACACGCCGATATTTCTCTCCCCTTGGCTAGACTCGAGCCGTCTGCTGGCCTTTCCATCGTTTCCATTCGCCTCTTTCGTCCTCCAATATCTTTCGCCATAGCTTCCGAACTCACCATCAAGTTAAGGACATCCCAAAGTATACACTATGAGTCTATTCGCTTGCGTTTATATCAAAAACTTTGTTCGAGTATTATGAACCATCAAAGTGCAAAGCTTTTTGGCTATTGTCCAAGTAAGAAATTTTACGGCGCTGATAAAATTCTCTGATAGGAAAAGTATTGCAGTTAGTTTCTTAGTGTAAGACAATGTAACAGTGGTCAAGAAAATATCGAATCAATAGAAAAATGTATTATACGTAAGTATCTGTTGTATTGAATTCCATTTTTTGAAACATTCACTCATGAGTAATTCGTCTCTGTGCGAATAAAGAAGAAACGTAGACATTGTAGAAGCAAGGAAACACACGATTACCAAGCCGGTCCTACCTTCTCGTTTTTGAATGCCTGCGGAAGCAGAGGAGGTACCCTGCGTCTTTCTCAAGCATTCTCCTTGGAGCGGGTATCCGGTATTTCGCGAGCATTCCTGCACGAGCGTATTTCAATATAAACAATTGGCGAGCGAATTTTCCCTGACGCACGGGAGTGATTTCTGGCCGACGTGACGGCGATGCCTCCGTCTGCGAGCGCGACCCCGACAGTGGCCTCGGGTGCCCTCGCTTAAGGAACCCGACTCCTTTCGATCCTTTCTATATATCACTACGCTCACTCTTTCTTCCCTTTCGAACAGCTTCTTCTTGGTCACTTGCTTTCTTGCTCGCATTGCCTACCTACTCTCTTTTCTTTTTCTTCCTCTCTCTCCCTTTCATCTCCATCCCTCGAAAGCCAATGTTTCTCTCTACATTTCCCTTCTCGATTCTCCCAACTATTTCGCGATGCGAGGAGCTTCCTCGCTGCTCTCCGCCGGCAATGTTCGAATTTTCAACGATTGCGATCTCACCGCGACGTGTCCGCTGCTTTGCCTCTGAAGATTCTGCGATCGAATCGTCGCACTGCGATTTGCGCTGGTAAGGGATCTACGTAAGACTCGAATCTCTGAATGTAGTACTTACGTCTTGAGTAGAACGTCGATCCGTAAGCGTAGCGAGGAATCAATTGAAAATATATCGGGAGAAAGGTGATCGGACCGATGAGAATCGTTGGATGGAGATACGGATTGCAAGCAGTGGCGATGTGATCGCGCGAACAATGAAATCACACTGCTCGTAACTCCAACCCACTAGCTCAGGAGGGTTCAACGTTCTTGAGAATTTCCTGCTGCGAGACGAACGATAGAAATGAATGGAGACACCTTGAAATTTAGGATGTAACACGTTTATTTTAACTCATCTTCGATTCTCCTGGAAACAGAGCACAATTCAATTGTCGCACGTTTCTGGATATTTCCTGGGGAATTTTGGGATAACTTGGAAAGGGGGGGGTAGGGGCGGGGCTGAACGCATGAAGAAACAGTCGTTTCTTTTTCTCACTAAAAAAAAAAATCAACGGCTCGCCACTGTTTGCAACACGATTGTAGATCGGAATAAAGCCGACAGTGCGCGATGCCTGTCTGACGTTCTTTCGGATAAACACTCTATGTATGCACACTCCTACATATACAGTATGTACGAACAATATATGGAGGAGTATATGTATACGTATTCATACGCGTATTCCCATTCATCTTTATACTTGCATTTATATTTATCTTCATATTCATATTTATATTTATATATGTATATATTAATTATGTACAGGTTTTATACAAAAATGTCTCTCGCGTCTTTATACATAAACTATGTATAGATAGATCCGCTCACCCTAGGTACGTACATAGGGGAAAATGCAGCTCGCATGGCTGATATAATACAATTTTTGCGTGTCGATTTGGTGAGCAATCGCGTTCGTCGGAGAAGGATTCGGATGCTTCGAGAGGAACCCCACGTGAGAACAACTCCTAAGAAATATCACCCAATAGTAGATCATCAATGATTTCGAAATCAACGATCAAAAGAAACGTTTAGAACCATACCATAATTCAATTATCGTCTTCGCTAATAACGTTTGAAAATTAGCAAATCCCGGAAGGAACGTTCGATAAAAAAATTATTTTCGTAATGTTGATATCGATCGTTGAAATCTCAAAATCAAACAAATCTATTTTTCAATTTAATTTTTTCCACTAAATACCAAAAAGCTTTTAATCATTGTATTGAACTTTATTGCTGAAACAAGAGTTGTTCTCGTCTCTCGAAGTTACAGTCCGTCGGATTTCACGGCAGAAGTCATCCAGCCTTCTCGAGCCCGGTGTTTTCAACTAAACGAGCGCCGCTTAAAAATATTAGAAATATCCCATATACCCCTAAAGTGCTTCACTAAGTAACTAGCTCCACATTGCCACATTTACGTAAGGTAGTACTCAAGTATTTTCGCCTTAAAGAGCCGTCGGCATTTCGACGCTGCCGCGGCAATTCTATACACAACGTGCACCGAGTCCAAACTATCGTACAATATTTATAAAGTAGAAAAAGCACCGTCTGAAAAAACCGGATTCTCGCTTATTCTCGCGTACGTATATCACATTGTTTCGCAAGCCTTTCTCATCGGGTTCGTTTTCCACTGCGAATACCTTCTCGATACTCCAAACATATTCGATGTGGAGTATCATCTCGGGAAGGCAGCAGCCAATCAAGTCACTCGTCGGAGACCGAGCGATACCGAGTATTACCGAAAAAAATATATATGTATAATGTACCTCGATTGCCCGAATGATGTGTGTGTGGCGTTGGGAGTCCTCGTTGATGAGATCACCCTTGTTGGGTGAGATCGATATAAGGGTAGCAATTGTTACTAGAAGACTCTTTTTCGATGACTCGCAAGGTAACTCGTCGATCAACGGAATTAATCGCGCTTAACACTAAACGGCACGAGAGTTATGTCACGGACGACGATATTGGATCTTTAGGTTCATCGAGGATCGCGTTTAAAACATTATTCAATGGTATGCGGACCTTTCTCTCTGGATCATACCCTGTTGAATGGCACCGTGAACGCTGTCAGCCTCTCTCTCCATTCTAATTCACCGACTCAAAGGACTGCTATTACGAATTCCTCGAGAAACACTGCTTCGCGCGGGATTTTCTCGCAATGCGACAAATCATATTATACAAATTGCTCTAATGAAGTAGCAGGCAAGTTCGGATTCGCGAGTATTGTCGCTTGCATTAATATCGCAACGTGAGAGAATAGAGAGCCAGAGGAAGTAATGATACGAGGCGTTGGATTCGAGGCATGAATTAAAGCAACAGTGAGAGAGTTAATTTCGGGTAGCTGCGGGTACGAAAGGTAACGAAAATGAGGAAAGACCGAGGACTGCGAACTAGACAGAGAATACTCTCTCTCTGGCACCGAGAGCATAAATTATTCGTGGCGCGAATGGATTTCTATCGGCGGACCCCTTTTTGCGCTGGTTGCTGATAAATGATGAAAAGGGAGCGGAGGCGGAAGGTACAGAGGAAAAATTACGCGGTAGAACGCGCGAAAGAGTGACACGCACGAGCAGAATGCATTTCGATTGAAACCTTTCTTTTTCCTTTGAAACCCACTTACGTAAGTTGAAAAGAAACAGTATTTATTTAACTATTTTCCACTATCAAAAAACACACCTCGTTGGTTCAAAATAAGTATGATTCGCTTTACTCAAAAACTACATCGCTCGTAACCCGACGAAAGAAATACGTTTAAAAATTAGATTTCTGCGAAATTCTCAAAATTCTCAAAATAATAATAAATGATTTCTTAAATATGTTACAAACTTTAACAGCCCATAGATATATTTTCAGAGTAAGAACTTGTTGGTATTAGCTTCGTATTTTAAATTGTAATAATAAGTAATCACTGGAATCTTTAAAGCGCTTGTAAAATTCCCCTTTTTTAACTAGCGTAATAATCAAACATAGCTAACAATAAATTTAAAGACTCAAAGTCAGTAGCAATCTTAAGTGAAATAATTAATTTATCGCAAGAAGCAAAGGCAGGAGTCAGGAGGGTTCGTTCGGTTGTCGGTTGGTCCAAGTTCCCAGGAAAGCAATGGCACTAACAGAAAAAGGGACGAGCTTTGGGATGTGTCGGGGTCCGAAGACAAGACTGGACAGGGTCGAAAGATTCTTCCGAGCTCGAGTGACGTAGCGGTAAGAGAGGAGAGACTTGGAGTACCGAGGAGACATTGTCCGATGAATTGCCGGTGGAAAGGCACGCGTCGTCTTCTCATAGAGACCATACTCCGAAGAGAGGAGAAGAGAAGAGAGCGCGGATTCGTAGAACGCGTCAAAACCAATGACTAAGGCTCTCTCAGCGTGACTGGGCTAACGGAGCATCCCTCTCTTTTCCTTTCTTTCTCTCTCGCTCTCAAGCTGCCAGACGCGAAGATCGATTCGAGATACCAATGAGAGATCCGCCATCTCCTCGCACCCTCGATTATAAATGCTAATTTATGATTTCTTCGCGCTACGATTCGTCCTTTTCCTCGCTCTCTCTCTCTAGCCTGCCTTAAAAACTCACGGGATATTTGGAATGGTTCACCGGCTCTCTCTTTTTCTCTGCTCGGTCCATTCCACCCGCATTCGCCGGCCTAATCACGCGTCCATCCATCTCTCCATCTACGTATCTGCGGCGCGTTCGTCCGTTAACTCTTTCACTGCTATCGCGAGGCAATCGTACTCACGAGCGCGAGCATTTCAGGCCCTTCACGCACGCACCTCTTTTGAAGCTGTCATGGGAGCTGGCTTCGTGGGAAACTCGTGATAGTTTGTCTATCTGGTCAAGACACGCAGCAGCTCTGATAACTTGAAAATAAGAATCTTGATATTTAATTAATGTTTTACTGCTGTTCCGACGTATGTACTCTGATGTGGTAAAGGATACAAGGGTTTTTTGCAAGTTTGCAACTTTAAAGTGTACACTTGAGTCGGTATAGGAAATAAAAGACTTTAGTTGAAATCTGCGAGGGTTGCTTACGCCGGATACGAAAGAGACCGCGACGCAAAATGAGTAAAGCAAATCCTTTTTAAATAAGAAACCACGTAATACTTTCCCTGCGAAACCACTGAACCACAAACGTATCCGTGCGCAGTCTTACAAAACATGAGCTTGAATATGCAGCGATGCTCCACGAAGGCCCAAGATTCTTGAAACGTGCTACGTCTTTATTAGGGCCTCACTGCCCTCTGCCCTCCGCCCTCGTTTCACTGCCGTCATGTAACACGCGATGTTTCCTCCGCCCACTTTCCTCTCCGAGCTGTTATCTTATCGCATCACCCTCGCTCGGACCTCATTAATGATCCGCGTTGGCCCTCCTCCCATTGAACCCTTCGCTCTTGCTATTACCATTTCTTTTCCCCAGTCTAGACCTTTTTACCACTGTCCTCCATTTTTTCGCTGTCGGCCTCGGAACGAGAGCACGTGGATGAGCCACGAGACTCTCGGCATACTGGCATCTCATTCAAAGTCGAAGCAAGCCCGGAATTGAGGCTCGATTAAAAAAAAAAAAACACGCTTAGTAATTGACATCGTCGACTGCTGACTGCTTCCTTCTTCTTGTCCACTAGCCGTCACTAGTGTCCGTTGACCTTGCTGTCCTCTTCTTCGTCGCTGACTGCTTCCTCATCTTCTTCTTCATCTTCTTCTTTATCTTCGTCCTCTTCTTCATCTTATTCTTCTTGTACTGGTGAATCTGTTTCGTCCAGCTCCTTTCCAGGGGCCGTTTCCATTTTCCAGAGACTTTCGGGCAGTGCACGGGTACATAATGGGTGAAGTCGACGGGACTTGAGACCCGTTTGGCAAGTTTTCGGCACAACTGAGCACCACGCGACCGAAATCTGATATTCGTGGCGCGAGTCGAACGCGATCCGAGCGCGAAACTGTGTTCGTCGCGCTGGATTTGGAGCGTTGAGCCAGGCGATGTGACAGTATTACGCGGTAGCTAGCTGCCGCCAGACGGAGTGTCACATTGTGGACATGTATGGCCAGTTGAAGCTATTACCACTGAGAAGCATGTCTCTGATGAGTGTCTCGATCGGTGTTTTCCCGACCAGTCGGACGAAGAACAGTTGCTCGATCACTTGCGACGACACGGTCCTTAAAGAGGGTAACCGAAGAAGAAGTTTGCCGAACCTCGTCGGTTGATTTGGGTACTGGGTCCTGCAGTATTCCTCTAAAGCGCATTGCGACTTTTCTTGGAGTGACTCGATGTGTGCGACATCTGACAATCCGCAAGCATCTGAAACAATAATTCAACGTGTTAGGTTTTAAATATCCTGTTATCTATACTCAAAGAGTCTTCGATGACTTCAATCAGTTACTTCTCAAGAATTTCATCTCAATAATATAATCCTCTGTCAAGTTATATAGTTTTATAATAACTATTATAAGATAATATAAATAAGACTCTTATATTCAAGTTTATCAGAAACGTTATGAATTTCGTATCAATCCAATATAGAAATGTGTCAAAATTGCTAGTAAAACGCGGTCGAAGTAACTCTAATTCCACATTCAGTCCTGCCATCAAAGACGAGTGTTCTGCTGACTGAGTCGAAGCTTCAAAGGGTCAAAGGGCGCATCAGAAACAAGTTGCTGAAAGTGGCACAGGTCGGATGCGTTTTTCTATTTTTCACGATTTAGCTGGCCCCGGGCAAACCAGGTTAACCGGCAGAGTGCGTTGAAAGCTGGAGAAGGAAGAGAGTGACAAGTAGAATTTGCTCCGGCTGTGGCTCTTACGGATTCGCAGTAGGGGCAGCTTAAAGACTCGGCAGGGTTTCCGTCTGACATCGTCCGAGATCTGCGAAATAGAGCTGATCGATAGCGACCTCCGGCAATTCTAAGCGTCTCTAACAATTTGCCACACTGTCACCAATAAACACCACGGTGTGACTTGCTTCCGTGGCCTACAAGTAATATCCACGGCACAATTAGCAGTTTTTCTGACCAGCGAAGTAGAACGTCTGGTTTATTCTGTTCTAATTGCTCTATTAGGGCAATTAGAGTAAGAGAGGAACAATTTGAGTGACTCGATCTTATTAATGCGCTCGGGTTGTGAGTTATGTATTTCGTAATAGCTACGTGAAAGCGAAAAACAGACCTAATTGTCCGAGTGTCGTGCAATCTCGCATTTTTGTTTTTTTTTCATATGAAGCAAGAAGAACACAATTTCGAAACTATTTCTATACTGACCTCTGACGTTTGAGCAATTAATTTCTCGTTGAATATAATTAAAGTACCATATCTAATGGAAAGTGCATAATGTTCTACACTATAGTCTGTCGAATGGAAAAATGCTAAAGGTAAAAGCACCCTTAAAAGTTTAGCAAAGTACAAGAACTGGTAAGTCTTGCACGCTAAACCAAATGTCGCAGAGTATTAAATTATATTCATTCTGTGAGAGGACACTGAATAGTACAGAATCAATACGACTAATCAGATAAGCATCACCCGAATGTTAACTCTAACACTATCTCAAGTTTGCGACACTGATGTCAAAGACAGAATAGTTCTGTTGTACAGTACTCACTATACGCGTTCATTGTTCGTTACATTAATGTTTAATGCCGAGGTCGACTCGTCGAAAAAGCCGGTTTCGCCATCGAAAAAAGCTTCTCTATGGTTTGTGGAAAGTTAGGGTGGCAGGATGGCATAGCACTGTGCCCCGGGGGCCAAGAACTGAGCAGACACGCAGAGTCGAATGAGCTTCGGATCCAGTGGAATGCGTGCCAACTAGAGGAGCCTACCCGTGCGAATGTCGGACTAATCACGCGCCTGGTGTCCCTTCGTTTCACAGCTTGCATACCGCGTGAAACCTTCCGCGGAAGCTTTCCTCGTCGTTGCACCATTGTTTCGCACCCCCCTCAATATTCACATCCACCACCAACCTTTCGTTGCTCTCTTACGGCTGAACCTAAATCTCACTGCGTTGTTAGTGCTTGAATATTTTGCATAAAACTCTCTGTCTATCTAATTACGAATATAACCGTAATTAATAATTCTTTATCCTTGCACGCATGGAAATTCCTGATGAATTGATAGATCGCTCCAGAATACATTATAGTTTTTTAACACAATAGAATTCTTCCTTCTTCATCCTCATTTCTTGGATCTTTCTCAAATCAGTCTCTTATTCTACGAAGCTCAACCTCGGAAGATTAGCTTAATGAACAAATCAGAAGCAGATCGTAGCTTCATACCAGTCATTCATTAAGCCATTTATAGCCAGAGCTTGCTTCTAATTGCACTGCTTCTGTCTGCAAGGCTCGATTGGCTGCCGTAAGAACTCAATTTCCAGATGCTTCCGGGATCAGACGTGCACAAGTTGAATTGAGAGGCTTTTAAAGGTGCAACCAGAGTTAACAGAGCATCTGTGCGTGCATTTCCGTGTGCCATTGAATGGAGAATAAATTTGCAGTAAATATAGGAGCGAAAGGGAGAGCTTTCGAGATGAAGCGAGTGCGGTATCACAGAGAGATTAGATCGTCGGGAATGAGGAGAGCAGTGCGTGCGGCTGGCTGCAGGTTGATAGGAACTATCGGCGGATTCCTTTGCGGTCGACGCGTGCGTATAATGGCCCATTACGGGTACCCACGGAAATAATGCGATTTGCATCCCTAACCAGGGATTCTCGGGCAACTGGACGCGTCTGCGACATTCCATTAAATAGAATTTTGTCTATATCAATATATTAGTTTCATGTGTACCATGAAACACTTACACTATCCAAGAGTATTTTCGTCTATGTCTAATTGACAAAAATAGTATTCAATATTTTCTTCAATTATACTTGATCGATAATAATTAAAAATAAAGTGGAGAATTTCGAAGAAACCGGAACTCGTGTTCTTACTGATATTTTTACCCTGCTTGCACTAGAAACTCCAGTGACTAATGCTAGTTGCGTAAGAAGCACACCGTTTAATTATGTTCTACTTGACGATTCGCAATTCTTAGAAGGATTCATAAAATCATCGCGGGTAACTACTGCTTTTTTGCGGTTTCATCACCAACGACAAAAGCACAAATACTGAAATATGTACGTTCACACGCGATTTGCATCGGGTTCATTGAGTTGAAATTAAGTTCAAATCTGACATTCAACTACTAAATACTTGATTCCACTCCCACCACTAATTATCGTCCGACGATCAGCATGTCAACACATCGAGACACAAATTGAAATTAAGAAAAAAAAAAAGGGAAAATAAACAAGAGTTAGATTCCGTTGACGTCTCACGACTAATAGAGCTTTTAAGATCCGATCGATCGGACAGATTTTTATGAAGCTTTTAACTGTGATGAATGATCGAGCCCTTAATCAGCCTGGTCAGCGCCAGCACAATGCTCGATTCTGATCGAGCGATTTGTCGACGTTACTCGATTCTCTCGGCTACGATGCGATGCCACTTAACGCCAGAGAACCGGGTATCATCTTCAAGAGGGCGGAGGGAATCTCTGAGGGGTCTTGTCACGCCCCACCGATCAGAGTCGACCATCCGACGGTCCGACTGCTCAATTGGAGCAGCATTCGCGTCCCTCGTCCTCTGCTTGTCGCTGGTGATGCGTGCATGCGTGCGCGCTCACGCGACTCCAAGATACATTTGCCTCGTTCACCATCGACGAGGGCTCAATTAAAGCAAACCGCAAGGAATCCGCCAACGCGCGGCCAATAAACAAACCGTCGGATTGGCTCTCGGATGTCATCAGCGCCAATTCACCACATCAATTCGAATAATGCCGCTGACTCCGTTGGCGTCTATGTTTCTCACCCCCCTTCTTTCCCCTTTTCATGCGTACCCCGCTGTGTCCCCTCATCAGCATACGCGCTTCTCTCACTCTTCTCTTCTTCTCGATACACTCGAACACCCAGAGCCATCCTCAACATACTCCTCACATCACCCTCCTCCACGCGGTACCCACTAAATGCCCTGGCGCCTGGTTGACCAGCGCCACTCTGAGTTAACTGATCTTAAACTCTTCTAGTAACCTCCCTACCGCATACTCCTCAACCATTATCTTCTCTGTCTGATTATCTGTGCTGGGCTAGACTCGGATTGTTCCTTCGTGACTGTCCTATAAATCAATTGGCCCACCGCCAAATCTTCCTTCAAGCAATGTTTGCATGCCCGCGAAAAAGATCGAGTGAGAAACCTTGCATGGTTTTGTCGTTATCGTGGCTTTTAAAGTGAGGCTTCGCGAGTCACTGGAACGGAGGAAATCGCGCGAAAGTGACTGACGGGTTTATTGGGTAGCCACTGTATAGAATAATCAATTGGTATTATAGCAAGTCTTCTGAGATTGATACGAACGATAGGAAAGATAATTCTGAGTATAGTGGGATATAATGTTAAATTGGCGAAACTGTAACTAATTGTATTCGATCTGATAAATTATTACTGGCGCTAATATAGTTCGATGGAGATTGACGTAATGGTATTGTAACTATGATATATATGATATGGAAAAAGATTATCAATATCGTGTGTTTCTTCCCACGGCCTGTGCGAACAAAAAGTTCCAGTGTATTTCTTCGATATTCAATACCGAAGAGAGGGTCTGACGGATGCTTTCCGACAAATCATTAGAACCCTATGTTCCGATAAGAATCGTCATACAGAGGAACGAAGCAAGACTCGTCTGTCGGAGAGTAAAAATGCACGAATATTCGCGAGGCTTACTATCGAGACAAGATCGATAGGATTCGCTTCTTAGCCGCGTAACCGAGTGTTCCATATTGCTCTGATCTCGGATCCGAGGGATTCCTAGATCCGGCGTGTAATCCGGCTCGCGAAGGGAAGCCACCGAAGAGTTTCTAAAGAACCGCAACTTCAGCGGAACTTCCTTGAAATCCTGCGCGACAGACGTGTACCTTATCCGTCTCGACAGTGTCATCCTACTCGCATTCATATCGAATCGCATCGCTTTTTAGGAGATTTTGCCTAACAAGAATATAGTGGATAAAAACTTATTGTACATGCATACTACTATCTCAAATCGTAACGAATGGTAAATTCGTTACTAAATACAACATCTAACCAGTAGTACAACACTTAAGTATACATGTATATACATGTATGTATATCCATCTTTCTTTAGTGATTCTACTAGAGTTTCTTTTCCTCTTTTCGTCTTTTTCTTCCTTCTCTTCTATCCATCGACTTATCTCACTGTCTATCTAGCTTCCGCCGGTGAAACTCACGACTCTAACTAAAATCTTTCCTTTTCTATGCCTTCCGCCAGGTCTTCTTCGACGTAGCGTAGCTTCTATCCGTGTTTCTCCATCTTTCTCTCTTCTTTCCCGGTTTCTTCCCGCGGGTGATTGTGGTTAGAACGTGTCAGAGTGTGGGCGCGTACAAATAAGGCGTCCAGAGACAAATGACGCGGAGAGGGATCGGCGCAGCGAGACACAAAGCATCCCCCGAGCACCCTTTCCGAGTGGCGGAGGTGACGTCACTGACAATGGAAGGTCGAGCTGTGATTAAAGATCGAGAGACTCAGTAAAAACTCCTTGAAAAGTGTAGAAACCGAGGAAGGGATGCCAGGAGAGGGCCACGGGAAGACCCCGAGAGCGAGAGAGAGAGAGAAAGGGTGAGAGGACCTAGCGGTGTGAAATATTGCCTTCGCGGCACCCGACAGCTATATGACATTTCCGAAGGGCATGAAAGAATTCGCGTTAGTCTTTCTTCCTTCCAGAATCACCCATTCCTCTCGTTCTCTGCCTTTCTCTCTCCTTCTGCCCTGTGGATCATCTACTATCTCTCACTCTCACTCTCTTTCTCTCTCTCTCTCTCTTCTCCTTTTTGCGCAGTTCTGCTGCACTTTTTCTTGACGCGCACTTTCTCCACTGAAATTAGCTGGGATATTGACATCGGTCAAATTGGAGACAACGATGTAGTTGAGGAACGGAAGGTACTTTCATACACCGCCTCATTACAGAAATCTTCCATTTGTTATACCCCGCTGCTACTCTTCCTCGTGAGTATTTATTATCTGAAATGGTTATTTATGAGAAGTGAGGTCATTGCGCGGATTATCTAGCGATTCTTGGAAGATTCACTCGAAAACGAATCATATTTTCCCTTCAATACTATCCTTAGATTTCTTGTTTTTGCCACTTACTCCATCTGGTGCTTCCTGCCGTGAGGTCGAATCACGAATCAGGGGTCTACCGAGTAAAATGACCGCGGTGGAAAGCGTGGAAGTTCATTAGAAGCCTCCGTGCGTAAGATAAGTCGATGAATCGTGGGTATAGGTGGCTCGGAGAGGGTGGAGGTGCGCGCGGGACTCGCCAAGTATAATTTACCACACTTAATTCGCATCTCGTAACGGGCGACTTACATTAATGGGTTCTATCTCTCTTGCCGCTCGGACTGCCTCGACGGGAGGAGAACTTACTTTATCTTCGCGGTCTGAGAATCGCCCGGAAATCCGAGAGGAAGGGCCCCGCACTACGATCAACCGTGAATCGTACACTGGGAATTCTATTCTCGCTTGGATTTCATTGATCTTGCTAGTTCTTAATTCAGAGCAATTAATTAACAGAGGATCGTGCATAGAGGCAATTTAATTATTCCACACAAGTATGGGAAACAGAGAAATAATTAAACTTATACCAGAAACACTAATAAATTGTCTGATTATATCGAAAAAAATATTTATCAAAATTAATTAATAAATATATACTAGCTGTGGAGACTTTTGTTCCTTGAAAATTTATAGAGAGAAGAATTGAAGTTAGGAGAATTCCGAGGCTCCCCCTTTCATCTAAGAGAATATGCAAGTGAATTAAAACGGATAAGAGGACGAATGACCCATCAATAAAAATATAGCGAGTAGGGTAATTAGAAGTTTGATGTAGATTGCGGCGCCTGCTGGTTTCCTCGGTGGACGTCGCGTCGGGGATTCGAATTCGCGTCGAAGGTAACGACCAGAGACGCCGCGATCTACGAACCTAGGAAACGGCTACGATGCGGAATAGGATGTCACAGGGGTGGTCGGCGGCACTAGCAATATCCTAACGTAATTTATTCGTCGCGGACCCGGAATTACCGTAATTAAGGTACCGTGGAAGAACCGACCTTCCATGAAATCGTCTCCCTACGTCTCTGGCTCCTAGTCGTTTAACATGGGCCGCATTGGATTCTTGTTTCTCAACTAGACGTCATACGCAGCTGGAGTATAATTAAGGATCGCAAGTGGGAAGTTGTTTTTGAAGAAAACTGCCATGACTTTCACAGATGTGACGGTTGATTAAAACTGTGGAATAGGACTCCGATGATTCTCGCAAGAATTATAGTGCACCACATTGCAAAAGTACGAAGGGGAGGAGCATTAGAAGACACGATTCTCAGACAAATTTTCATTCCGTGCATCATAACAAATCTTAATTCAGATACAACGCATTTAAAATATTCCAATTTCGAAGAGTGGAGGATCCCACTTAACAAAGTAATTGCATGTGTACGGGGTAATTTAAAATGGTATAACTTCACTATCCTGAGGCGTATCAACATCTACGACTGAAAGATTATGTTGTGTCTTTACGCATGTAGAAACGTATGTTTACGGTGATGATTATTACCTGAAATTCCTATTACCACGTCCGAACTACGCTCACGGAAAGCAACATTAGATGCTCGAGAATATTTCTGTGCGTGCTCTAAAGTCAAATATTGTATGTATTCGTTATCCTCTCCACCAAGTTATAAAACTATCCAATTTACATTCTTATCGAAATTGACGTCTTTCAACGAAGATATGTACATCCTTCTGCAG
Organism: Trypoxylon attenuatum; assembly: GCA_963989405.1. Classification (NCBI taxonomy): domain Eukaryota; kingdom Metazoa; phylum Arthropoda; class Insecta; order Hymenoptera; family Crabronidae; genus Trypoxylon; species Trypoxylon attenuatum. The sequence continues at coordinate 12,699,365 of OZ022490.1, read as the reverse complement.
GAACGTATTATAAACTCATGGCATAATCCTTAATTCACCTATAGCATAGTTATATCGTTGTATATCACGTCATAACATATAAATATAATGAGCTGCAGCTTTATACTATCCCGAATTTTATCATTATACAATCTGCCTAAAAAATTAGAAAATGTATTATATATAAAAATACGTAGTGTAATAACAATAAAGAAGTTTAATAAATGCATGTACAAGTATTATAAGCATTTAGAGCACTTTAAGAAGTTACTCGTCAGGGTAAATAAAATACCAGAGTAGGAGTAAATAAGAGTGCGTAGGATTTCGCGGAGCAGCTGGGTGTCAGGTATCGCGATATGGCGAGAAATCCGAGGAACAGTCGCCCTCCAACCCAAGAAGACCATAGAGAACGAAAGCAGAGCGAACGGGGTCTCGTTCTCGCGGGGCATAATGGGCGCGCATGGGGGCACGCGATAATTATCATAACAACGCGTGTATTTAGAGAGCAGGGCTTCCTCCCTATCGGCTCACTATCGCGACTACGCATCAGGCGACACGCATTTAAACGGCATAGGTGCCTTTCGACTATAGTTGCGTTCTATAGTGGTGTCCTCGAGAAAGAGAGAAAGCAAGCCACCAATTCTACGGTGTACTGTGCCACAGGGCTCCCGTTTAGGGCAACATTGTCATGTTAACGACGACAATGCCAATCCCATTAGGGCTTCGAGGCCCAACATCGCACCTCTCCTTTCTTCTTCTCCTTGCTTCTCTCTCGCTGTCTCTTTGGCAGCCTCTGCTTCCGTGAACGCAGGTAGGACACCTACTAGGGCCAGGTATCGCTGAGGTCAATTTTTTTCCTCACGGGATTCTCTCCTCTTCTATTCCTTCCGGTGAAACAGGAATTAGCGGGACTTTGCATTCTTCGCGTTACATAATACATATCGCTCTTATAAAGCATAGTACGTGAACTATGGCACTTATGTGTCTCAGGAATATTTATCCGTACACGTTACCTATGAGTTCTTTTTGGTAACTTCATAATCGTATTTCAGGCGATTAAAATCTCCAGTAACAATACGTTTAGTACAGCTCAATATTTACCTTCCACATGAGAGTTCAGTTTAGAAAAATCTTCTCCATTCGCATTGCTCCATTTGCTATACATGTATAAGGACCCTACTGCATTGTTTTCATTGATGGTTACCGCGGCTTCCGGTAGCTTCGTCGCTCATTTGGATAGATCAGTGGCAACTGTCTAATGGTTCGGTGGTGTTGTGTCTAGCTAGTGAGTTCCTCGGGCGCAACACGCACTGTGGACCGGTTTCGAGAGCAGCCGCGGGGGCTAAATGTCAACAGCGGCGTAACGGCCCGGTTAGAGGATTACCCCCGGTGCCTCGGCCATCGAGGGTAGCGCCAGACAAAAGGTCGTGAACTTTCCGCGTGTCATAATCCGTCTGAGAGGGTTCGCGGCTTCGTCTCCTTTTCTCTCACTCTCTCTCTCGCTCTCTCTTGCTCTTTCTCTTCCTTTCGCTCTCACAGGGGTACCTGCCCACCTATTATACTTAATTCAAACAGCCTGTCCATCTTCATTCTCTCCTTTCTTGCCCTTATTATTTCTTTTATCATTTGCCCTCGTTTCCTTTTTCAGGTGGTATCATCTAGAGTCCCTTAATACCCAGTTACGCGAGCACTCAAATTGCCCGTGAGATGCTACACGTGTACATTACCTCAGGTATTTTTAATGTCAGCGTGTACATCTGTATTTGTCATTCCTGTCATTCTCGTTGGATGGATATCACTGAACCATGACTTGCTCCTGCGTACATACACTAGTGGCCTTTGAGTTATGCGAGATCAGGAATACAAAAAGTTAAAACCCCAGAGATATACTAGTAGTTTGTCCTATTGGTAGGGCAAAACGTTAAATGTATCTAATTTTATAGTTTATTAGTGATGCTAATAGCAATTAAAAAGAACTGACAAAATGAAAACCAGCATCGGAATTATTAATAATCAACTATGAGTGGTTTGCAGCTATTTGTTAATTGCATTGAATCAGAGGAGTATCAGAATTTTTAATGCGCGTTATAGGAATTCTGGCACATAGGAAATCTCACTGTGCTGTGTTTACAAAGCTGCTTAGAGGTACATACAGAAGGAAAAAGTGTACGAGAATCGTGTCTAATGTGTAGTACATTCAACACACGTACGAGCCTATTACGAGGCTAGTATCAGGACAGTTGCGTTTAATCTGTGCTCGTCAATCGGACTGGGAAGTAAGCCGCGCACGGGAACGTTTTGTTAAGCGTTTACGAGGAGCGTGAGGCAGTTCCTCTCGCGCGGCCGAATGTGCTTTTGCTCTTTGGCATTAGCGCGCTTTCATTCGGCGTGTAATCGAGGAAACGCAGAACTGGTGGTGGTTTGCCTCTGTACGGGCTGGCGAGTAATCCGCGGAGGGTGGAGGCCGACAAACATCGGGACCTGGATTAACGTGCGCTCTTCTCTACCTCTGGGATGCGCCTTTCTCGACTCGTGATGAAAACTGCCATGAGATTTCTCTGCGGTCTCTTGAAAGCACCGAACGAGCCAAGCTCACTGAAGTCGCATCTCGTCCGGCTTAAAACGCAGAGAAGCGAGTGCTCTAATTATATTCCCCCTCCCTTCGCACACTGAAATTTGTAGCTTGGAAAATCCTGAGGCTGGCGTCACATCAAACGTCCTGCGGAGACGATCGAATACATAAAGGAGACCCGATGGAACGAGGGCCGCAATGGAAGAGTTTGGTAATAATGGAGGAACATGGGGTGAGTCCAATAGACGATAGGGTAGAGTCGAGGTTGCATCGCGGTTACCATCGCGAAACTATGAGACCCCGGGCATCGTATCGGCAATGCCCCGTGACGTCATTGCACCAGGAATCTATTGATAAATTCACTGGTACTGCAAACAATGCGACAACAATGTCAATTATGCGATCGGCAATCGGGCTCGGTGTAATTAATTGAATAGCCCGACCGCATGACTTTGTGCGGTAATTAATTGCACCACTGGGGGCGTATAAGCAATACAGTGCCTCAATCGTTGCCCTCTGCGATACCTCTTTTGGTAAATCGAGGGAACTCCAATTACCAATACTCGCTTTCGAAATATCTACCAGTATGTGTGTCACTATAGTCAATCGATAACTCTTACTTAATCACCGTGAATAGTATTCACAGTTTCGTTTATCCTATCATTCTGACATTTAAGTTCCATACGAAAGAAACTATAATCCAAATTTACTAAAACGATAATATACAAGTATAAAAATCCCTATCCTGAATAAAACTCGAGGATTCTACCTTGGGAGCGTGAGTAGAGTTGGTTTAACCTCAGGACGACCGTCGCCTCGCAGAAAAAGAGCACAAAAGAAAGGTGCCACGGTAGCGGAAGGCTCCGTGAGATCGGAGTATTCCCGGTAAAGGGAGGATCAAGTTTGAGGGCATCTTCGGTGGCAGGCGCGAATGAGTTCTTCGGTGGCCGCGGGCAGGATTTTCGGGCCGGAAGCAGAACCAGAGACAGCTAGAGGTGGCTAGAACTGGCTAGAGACGACTAGACAGGGCTCTCGTGTTCCGTCGGTGGTGAACGCGATCGCGTGGGCGCGTAATATATTCTTGGACTAGACAATGTGGCGAGCACGTGGGCTATAGAAGCCAAGTCGACCGGACTTGGGGCCCCATAATGAAGCGTTGACGCGAGCATAAAACGAGCGCCGCTCGAGACAATGGAGTGATTGAGCGCGGGTAACGCCAAAGGGTTGCCCGACGTCAACCCCGGGGTGAAAATGTCAGTAACCAAATGTCAGGCCTCGCCTCCGGCGCCCCTGTAGACCCCTCTCCTTCTCCGCCCCCCCGTCCTGCGCCCTCTTCGCGACTATTCTCCGCGACCTCGCTTCTTCTCTCTCGAGATCGAACTGCTTCTCTTTCTCTATACTTTCTCTAGCTTTTTTTCTTTATTCTTTTTGCCCCACCGTCAACGTCCTCGCGGCCCATTCGCCCCCCCCCCCTCTCCCCTTTACCGTCCTTTCTGCTGTTTCCTCGTGGATTTTCACTGCCTCCCGGATTCGAATACTTCAGATCCGGAAATACAGTTTAATTTAAACCGTTGCACGAATTTTCTTAGTCAGGTAGGTTTACTTTAGTTAGTATGTAAATGAATTATGCAAATTCTAAAATCAATTGAAGAAGATTGGAAAAATAATCTTGTGTTAATTGAAAAGTTAATTTATGTCTATATCATATTTAGAAAACAAGAAAAGTAAGTCTCAAATAATGTAATATAAGCATAAATATTAAGGCACAAGGTTTGCTTAAAATATTCAAGTCTGATGGAATGAGCCATGCCATCTCTCAGAGAGTACCGGAACATGTATCAAGTCGTCGTTACACGAAATCGAGTTTATTGCTCTTCTCACTAAGGACGCCAATTTTAAAACCTTGTCTGCCACCTTGGCTGTAGCTAACATGCAGAGATAATTCGCTACGAAAAAGGGTTGCCATCGTCAAATAACCGGTACATGCTCTGCGAAACGTTTTCCAGTCAGGGTAGAATCTTTTTCTCTTTGCGCTCCACGGAGATTGCTCTTCGCCTGAGAGTAATAGCATTTTTGGAGCGGAAGATCGAAGCCAAACTGAGAGTGCCGGAGGAGTGTTTTTACGTTATATTGTCGTCATAGGGTTAAAGCTGACGTCGCCTTAACTCAAGTATCCTATTGAATCTACATAATCTTGAAATATTTACTTGTGAATATTATAATATTCTACTATGACATTAAATTCAAAAAATCGCCTGTAGCACAATATATTCTTATAAATTTCCTGAAACCGTAAACTAATTTATTATAATTAGTTAATTTCACGTTGTCGAAATTGTTTTTTAGTTACAAGAAAAGTTCAGAGTATGAAAGGCTTAAGTTTCATCCTTGATGCAACCTTCTTCTCGAACGAGAAGTTCCAGTCGGCTGATCGCGACTGAACCAAGGTAGAATCGCAATAGAGAAAAGAAGAGGTAGAAAGAAGGCTAAAAGACTAAAGAGGAAGGTCTTTCGCGTTGAAACGAAAGCAACAGATTCCGGTTGATTCTCTGGGACACCTGGGGCGAGCAGTAATCGAGCTGTCGTTCCACCGATCAGCAGAACGAGCCACCCACACCTGCGACGAAGAGACCACGATGAAGATCGCCGCGAGTCCAATTAAAGCTGTGCTTGAGAGTACGACCCCGCTCGTGTTTTCCTTGGAAATTTCTCGTTTAATATTTAGAACGAGCTCGCTCCGCCAGCAGCTTTTACATATTTCATTTACGTTAGGCTCGCAGTCCTCATCCTACGGAGGCTGTGCCTCCTGTTTGCTTAGCACCTTTCTGATCCTCTTACCTCCGCGAAATCACAGAGACCAAGGCTCCACGACTCTCGTTATGGTGTGTAGAAAAATGTCAATGCTTGGCGTATTACACGCATCCGCTGTATTCGAGGGATATTTTTTGCCACCCTCTTCAATTCCTAACAGTGGAATAAAAGGAGCATAATTCGAGGAAAATGAGATGTAGAAGTAAATGTAATGACTGTATAATGATACTCAAGCTTATTCATGCTAAACGCGAGGTATAGTGTACCACTACGATTTCTACGAATTGAACTAGTAGTCAAGTAAACGATATCTCCCTTCAGGGACCTTGCCTGAATGAAACAACGTCGCGCTAATTGCTCTTCCACAAACTAGCGCAAAGGATGCTAAATTTCGGCCTGTAATCGTCGTCAGCAGTAAACCGTTAGGAAGTAGAATTCTGACTATGATAAATATATCCAAAGCGATCGCGAGAGTCGCGGTAGATTTTCCCAATTAAATAGCAATCTAGGTGGAATGATAGAATATCTGGGAAGTGGACGTAGCAGACGTTACGTGTCATACCGCGAATAACTAGCCCTGACTAATGAGCACGGAGCTCGTAATTTACGAGCAGGAAGCCGTCTTCCACTCTCATTATCCTTCTGGAATCTCATTCGAGTTTTTCGGTTGTAACCAACCACCACACTCGACAAGCGCCTACCACAACGTTACTATTTGTCGTGACCCAACACACTGACTTAGGTCACATTAAATATTGTCGTTGCTCCGGGAAATTACCTGAGCAGTGCAAAATAGAATATATATGTATTCGTCCAGTGGTTGAAGAAAAGTTACCGGAGACGAAAGAAAGAGTGTCCAAAGGTTAGAGAAGAGAGGTCTCCCCATTTAGCGACACTCTGGCACCAGAGTTAGAATCCGAGGCACGAGAAGCAGCGCGCGCGTGCACGAAACGTACGAAAAAAATCTGTTTAATTTTAGTCAAGCAGCTTTTAAGCGCGAGCGTTTCGCGGCCCGTGAAAGGCTTGAGCTTTCAGCCTGAAGACTTTGATCGCGCAAAGGTCGCTATTGAACTACTTCTACTCTGTCGGATTGGAGCATGCAAAGAGAGTGAAAAAAGGAAGAGAGAGAGAGAGAGAGAGTGAAGAACGATGTCCAACTCATAAGCAGCGTTTATAGCGAACAGCGACAGCTCGTTGCGAGTAATAGTTAGGAAACCAGTTCCCGGTGAGTCGTAACACACAGTACCTAACCCGCCGCTATCCGGAGGTTACCCTCTCGTCGGATGCTCGATCGTGATCGCATAGAGGAAATGGCACTGGTTCGCGATCGAGCCGTATTTACATGCTGCCGCGCTATTTTGTCGGACACACGATAAAGGCCCCGATCCCTCGTTTGCTGCTGTCCGCTTTGCATCGCCCTTTCGCCGCCTCTGTTATGCTCTGTCAAGAAAATCGCAGTAGAATTCGCGCGATGCCATTTAAATATTATTTTTATGGTTCCTATGTAATTTAGATTGGGGTATGTGTCACGTAGTGTCACATGATGCGTATTGAAATAAAGAAATCAATGGCATTCGGCACATTTATAGAACTATTGCTATATATAAAGCTATTACTTTTAGCGTTTTTTGGTTGAGAGAATGTTAGGCCTGTTCAAATGTAATAGAATACTTATTATTATCGATGCACCATAGAGGATAATAACGACTAGAAGAAATTAATATTAATTAATAGTAATTGCTGATAATTTTCTGTAATAATAATTGTGAATTATTAACACTTATAATATATTAATACACTGCAAATCCGAACCGAATTTCATTAAAACGGGTGACATTGGGTGACACTCTAACTAGTCTAACTCAATACCGGAGTTACAATTAGCGGTACATTTGAATGTCTCTGATACAGGGGGTTTATAGAATTCTATATTAACGTCTTTTATTTCTGACGAACAGATTGTCACAAATACTCGATTTTGGCTGAAACTAGTTGAGCTGAACTCGGTAAAACAAAGCTTTAAATTTAATTAAGAGAGAGAGCACTTAATAAAATGAAACAATAATAAAATAGTACTATTTACTAGGAATCATATTATATTTTAACGATAAATAAAATTCAACCGTAATTTCAATTTTCCAATTAATATTAGTAACAAAATGAACCTGAAACGATGACTTAATGGGCCGAGCTGGCTGACCACTGCTCACTGTTTCTACTTGGTTCTTTTTACGGTGAGCTCGCGTAATGATACTTTCTTTGTCAGCCGCTCGAAAGACGAAAGCCCGACAATGAGCTTTTTAAGAGGGACAAGAACTAATGCGAGGGTAATTCGTGAAGTTTTACACGAGCGGCTGCTGAGCGTAGATGCGTCGGAAGCGGAATAACGAGCGGACGTATAACGGAGTATCCTGAGGCTGTTCATCCGGTCGACGTGTAAGCTCGAATAATGCCACTGGACTCTAACTAATCCCTGACAACTTTGCAATGCCTGTCGTCATTTATCCAACACTAAGTCTTATTTCCACCGCAAAAACACTTTACTATAATACAAAACTTTCCACTTTGTCACCGTCGAAATAATTTCTCTAATCTGGAAATGGTGTGTTTGTCACACTTGTTAATTTATTTATTGTACTTAGATCTTTCATTTCTGTGTATTTCTATATTATTCGGTCACTCGAAGGAATATAAATATTAGACATCGGTATTTAACTACGCAGGAGATGAATTTCGCGGAGATAAGGAAGCCAGAATTAGTTAACGAGTAAGCAAGAATGACAGGGCGATCGGAATGCTCGAATGGAAAGACGAATCCTTGGCGATACGCTGCTTCCGGACTTGATAATCATGTTGACGAAAGCGAGACTGTGTCGAGGCTGTCTTCGCCACTTGGATTACGATAAACAGTATCGTCTAGTTCTTGCAATTGAAACAGGATACCATGGATCGCGATAAAGAAAAGGTATTCTCGATCTATTCGGAGTATAGTAACCACAGCTGCTTCTGTTTGCCTCTCGATGAACAAAAATAAGGCACCGGTAAACTCTCTCTCCAAAAACTAGTCATCAAAATTGACTATTTATATATTAATTCGATAAATTAAGTTCGATATATAAAATGATTTTATGAATCTGTACTTACATATAAATACAGATTCATCATTATTCATAATACAGACTAATGAATAAAGTCAGATACGATGTTAAGATAAATTTCACTACTTGCAAAACTTATTTGAAAAAATGAATCTATAAAATGATAAGCTATAATCATTATTCCTTGAAGTTTCTATAATGAGAGCCTTGCTACGTTTCTCACAATGGAACGAAATCCCATGGTAGAGTTGAGCATAGGAGTGACAGGAAAATCGTGAGTAGCAAAGATAATAGAATGGAAGTACGAGTGAAGCAGAAGCATGATCGCGACTTACCACCTAAGAATCAGCGTGGGCGATGAACCGATAGTTTGCAGCACTAGCGACCGAAGGGCCGCGAGCAATTATATCGGTGCTTGATATCTAAATACGAGAAGGAGTGGAAGAATGAGAAATAGAACGTGTGTACGGCTTAGGTAGAGGGCGAGTCTCCGCGGGTTTGGGTAGCGATAAATCCTGCGAGGCGTTGCTTCGAGAGATGGGTTTTCTTCCAACCTCTATGCTGTCTCTCCAGTGTCGGTTCCGCCCATCTCTGATTTATAGGTGCGCGAGATATACTGCCGAGCACCCACCATACGCACCTCCTACCAAGGACATCCCTGAAAACCTACCCGCGATTCGCGTAAAGAGCGCACGCACTCACGAAAAAAAGCCACGATCGGGGATGCTCACCCCGCCTGTCCGACGGGGTGCATTAACGCGGCATAAGTGAGAAAAGCGTCAGCTTGACCTGGCATGTACTGTTCTTGGCAGTGAAAGTAACTACAAAAACACTTTTTCATAGTAAACTTATTTAGTAAAGTATAACTTTGGTGGAAGATTCAACTGTATTTCATGCATAATCGTAATATAAATAGCTATAGTTGCTTTTAATACTGATGCTACTGCCAACTTGCAATTTAAATAGTCATTTTACTAAAAACACGTGGAGTTACATATATTTATGAATAAGAATAGTGGATAAATCGTTGTGTGATACGTATTGTAACTCCAGTGTAGTAAGTTAGTTCCTAAAAACGTGGTGTTTTTCACAGATACAATGCTCGTGATAGATAGTAGTCAGACTTGAAGGGGACGAAAGACAGAAGACAACTGTGAGAAAGGACGAGTCACGGAAAACAGCACCCTAAGGATATATCCCTCGCAATCGAAGAAGGTTTGATGTTTGACGGATATAGTCAGAGTTCCCGTAATTAGGGTCTTAATAAAATTCACTGGCAATCTAGTGGCAAGGCGCGTCCGAAATTCATCATAGAGGGGTAGGATCGAATCTGCCTTCCCACTTGTTCGCAAGAAACCGCACTCGACTCACTCTGAGGCAAGGGCAGTGCATTCTCCTCATTGACGCAGACCGCGATATAACCTAATAGAATTATTTTGGAAGGCAGGAGCCACGAGGGGTCGCGGGCTCCCCCAGGAAACAGCCGGAGACCGCAACAGGGCCGCGACAGGACCACGACAGAGCCGCAACAGCAGGGGTCGCAACCTACTGCTACGAGAGGGATGTCACCCCCGATGTGACTCGATATACACCATACCACCCCTCGCTAACAGTACCTATACTCCCGTCCCAATCTCTCTCCCAACCAACTCTCGCCTCTCTTCCCTTCTCCTTCTTCTTCCGCTCCTTTCGTCTCGCTCTACCGCGAGAGATAATAACCGGCACAAAAGGAATAGCAGATACGCTTGCATCCGACTAACACCTTTCATTCTCGCTTCGCGATATTGCCTCTCACCGAGAGTTCATTTTGTTCGAGTGATTCTTTTCTCAGTGTCTCTATGCTACATGTGTGTCGCTCAGCGAGACTTAATTATCCTCGTGGATTAGGCGCACGCGCGTACGCACACTGTGAATATTTATGTAAATATTATATATATAGTTGACTGCATTGAGTTGTAAGGGAATGACGAGGCAACTCGTCTTGGTTATAAGTTTTAGTTTTATACTAGTCTCTTCTTGGAATTGAAGATAAGCTTGTGTCTTGTTTGGAAAGAATTTGTAGTCTAATCAGTTGTAATTGAAGTGTATGGGAAATTCAAGATCGTATGTGATATTCTGTGAAAGGAAGAATTCTTGGGATGCAAACGAACGTTCTCACTGCGATTCGTTTGGAATTCAATAAATCTGATTAACACTGGCAGCGAATAAGGCACAGGTGACGCACAGCTGGCCACTGACTATGGCTATTGATTCGCGATCGCGCGGATGCCGCTAAAGGTGCTCGGTCATGCCGACTAACTAGCTACAACTTCTCGCGGCACGTGAAAAACCGCCAATTTTTGTACTGTGACCTGCTGTTAATACAATTCTTCGAAGTATTCTTCTACAATTGCATTCGAGTAAGCTTCTCTTGGTACCTCTGCTGCCTTATCTTCCTTTTCTCCACTGTTAACGAGTCTAGTCTATCGATTATTCTTTTATATATTGCTGTAAAACAAATATCAACTAAAATCTATTCTTTATAAAGAAAAATTCTTCTGTAAGTTTAGAAATAGGAGTGTCTTTGAAAGAAATATAAAATCGTTCAAATATGAACCGAAACGAAAATATTATTCTGCCTAGAGACGAAACGATTTCATGTATCACAAAAACAAGTTTGGAATTTAGACTTGGGATCAATGACACTGCTTGACTGAGGCCGATTTCACAGTGATATTGGGTCCAAAAACACAAACATTATTCCCCAATGAAGAGACTTGTTTTTTATCGATATTCGAAAGATCGGTGATCTAGCAGACAACAAGTGGCAGGTGCCGCAGTTGGAGTCAAGCAATTCTGAGATCAACCACCTGACGACATTAAAAAGTGAACGGTCAGGATATAGGCGCGGCGCGGCTCCATAAAGTGTTCTAACATCGCATCGTACGATCCGTTGAACCAGAGAATCGCGATGCGCACGGTGCTCCGGCTACCTTTGCTCCAAGTGCGGCCTAAATCATCGGTTTACTGCACCGCGCTGCGATACTGTCGCCGGGGAAAATCGCTTGAACCTTCTTCCATAATCGCCGTTAAATGAGATGGAGCCTCATCAGCGTGCCGATCTTACCTACGCTAACGGTACATATCATAGCTCGAGCTTGCCTCCGAGTCTCTCCAATGTTGGGCCTTGTGCTGAGCTGATAGCTCGACGAGACTCGAAATTACTTTCTATCGACGAACTAACGTCGACAGCGATAATTACCGCAAGATTGACTTTGGGAAAGTAACGTCGTATAATGCTCACGAGCTTTCCAGTCGTCTGACTCATCTTTATTGCACGCTACATAATACATATCCAATTTTGCTTACATTGATCGATTGTCAAAAAATGGAAATAAAAAGAAATTAGAAATAGTCATATGTTAGACTAATTAGTTATTTCACTATGTTCCATCCATTGCTTATAAGGTTTCTCATTCTTTTTCAGCTGTAGAGTCAGTAATAAAGATCCCGAACAAATTAAGACGAGTCGGTATCATGTAACTTCTTCCCAAGATCTAAATAATGAAAAGCCGACAGGCAAAGCACGCCGCATCAACTAATAACAGACCCATAAAGTAAAGTGAACAAGGGAAAAAATAAAAACAAACTACGTGAGTAGGAAACTTGCGGATAATCCCAGGGAAACCTGTTTCCAGATTACAAAAAAAAAAAAAGAAACGAAGTATGTGTCCGGCATACAAGTCGGGTAAGATATTGCCATTTTCTTACGTTAATAATGGAAGTATAGTGCGAAAAGAGTAACCAAAGTAATCCTTGTCTAAAGTGTCTCGAATCTCTCGCAGGAAGGTAAAGGGGAAGCTGCGTTAGGGGCATCAGGAATAACAACACTTCCAACAGGAAGCGTAATAGTTGCCTATCGAACCGGCCGTAATTACGCGGATTTTTATGACCAGCAGGTCCGACACATCTCGTGCTCTGCTTTTTCATCGTTCTCTTTCTCTTCCTGCGGCTGGTTCTCTCTTGCACAGTGGTTGGCTCTGTTCATCGCTAGACTATCGCGCCTTCTCGCTCTTGACTCCTTATAGACCTATGGATCGTCCGTATGTTGGCGTGCGTTTATCTTCGTCCACATCGTGCTGGCGTGGAGCTCGCTCCTTTTTTAACTATTATTAGCGGTAATGCATGCCATTAGCGTCAAGGTTCGTGCGCGAGAACGAGCCTCTCGATATACTCGAGAGAATCCGCGCCACTATAGCGCACAGCTCTCTTGCCGATGCCGATGCTGTGGGTTACGTTCTTCTCTCTCTCTCTCTCTCTCTCTCTCTCTCTCTCTCTCTCTCTCTCTCTCTCTCTCTCTCTCTCTCTCTCTCTCTCTCTTGCTTCCCCCCTCTCTTTCTCTTTTTCTACTTGGATGCCTACTTGCTTGGTTGCCCGCTTGCGGGCCTGCTTGCTTGCTTGCCTGCCGCGTTGACTACCTGCCCGTTTCACAGTACGTCCGAGCATGCTCGTGCCTCGGTTGCTTGCCCTCCCGTCAGCCTCGCTTCGACGACCTCTGCACTATCAGGGAAGCGCAAAAGGGAAGGAAGCAAATCCAGTTGAGTCTCTCTTGCGAAGAGCAAGGGGTGCTCGAGATCGTATTCTCTTCACTAGAATTGCTTCGCAAAGACGGATTGGTGGTGTATTGAATTCTGGGTGCCAATTACTGTCGTGGCTAAGAATTTAAATGCAAGTGGAAAGTTGCATATCATTATTCATCGTCGACTAGGGTCTAGTGTTAGTAGGCCTTCAACGATACCTGACTAGTTGAGGATCGAATGATATATTTCGTGAACGGATTGATCTATCGATCAAATTAAAGAGAAATATAGAATGGAAGGAAACAAGCTTTTTATTATAAGGTGATGTATGGAAAATCTCAACTACGATACAAATGTAAATTTGATAAAGTTTGGAAAAATGTATTTTTAAAAGCAGTATTACTACAACTCTTAAACGGAGCAATAATGCACATACTAATGCGGAGCAATAATCATACATATGTAGTGTTTACAACGAGGCAAATAACAAGGTAAAAAATTCATGAGAATATAGAGCTTTCTTTAACACGATCGCGTATGAATACTGTAAGAATATGTAGCATTTTTCAATCGTTTCTGAAAGTGTGTATGGCTACATGTAGGATTTTGCATTAAAGAATGGCTAATATGCGAGAGATTGTGTTGCCACGTACAGAAATCCTCGCGTAAAATCTCCTGGCGCTTTCTTCGTGGAGAGTTCAAGGGGAAGAAGAGAGAAAATTTATCGCGGTGAGCTATCCTGCTATTCGCATGGTAAAAAACAACGGTACTCGGGAGGGTGGTTTGGGCGAATCTAGGGGAACCTGGGTCGCCGCGAGCCATATTCCCCGCTCGCGTCGTTAAGCAGCAAAAAATAATAAATCACCGGGATTTTTAGTCTGCTTCGAAGAGATAAATTTAATAAGTTAACTACCGCGCGGATACTCGACCCGCGAAAGAGCGCGTTCCGAAGCGAGAGTCGCTCATTATTTCGGGGGCAGTGCCACGGAAGAATTACGGGAAGCCCGAAGAAATGTGTTTTTTTCTGCGGTGAGCGCTTAATCGTCAAGGAACGAACCACGCAAAACGATTTTCACTTAAACCTTAAGAAGGAAACAGACTTGTCTTTGTTCACTTTAAACAAGCATGACATTAAATAGTTAATAAACAAAGAATATATGCATAAAATTAGGCAATAAATATAGAATTCTCTTTTTCGAGAATGTAAGTATACATATTAGGTATCACAGGATTCAAGTAAATATGGCTTGAAATTCTCAGTCTTTCGTCAACAAGCAGTGTAGGGAGGTTTATAATAAATAATCGAGGAAGGAACGAGAGTAATCTCGAATGCGAATCCGCAATTAAGGGAACATACGTCTGACCGGGAGTTGCGAAGATAACAAACTGGTCGCGTTTTTAGGCTTTCAAGCCGCGAGACTAGTTCCTTCGCTGCGAAAGAGAAATATCGCGCTCGAGCGAGTTAGCCCCGTCACGGAGGCGGCCACCTTTCAGACTGGAGAAGCCAGAGGATAAATGACCCAAATGCAAATAGCTTGCCTTGGATTTCCTATCTACGAAGACTATCCTCTCCATGCTTATTTCCTGTCCCCTTGCAACGAGGAATCCAATGATTACCAGTAGCTTCTGTTACCCATAACTTGTCCATTCATTTCCAAATTTATCCAGTTCTAATAAGGGTCCTTTGCTCGTTATTTTCGCTCAATTCTCGAAACTAAGATACACTTTTTTAGCTTCATCGTTCAACGCGATCGAATACGACCTATAATTTAATTCACAAATCAAAGGTAACACAATGGAGAAACGAGTGTCAGAGCGTAACTCAACAGAGCGATTTTCGCCGGCAGCAGATACAAGTGAAAAGCGGGAGTCCCAGGAACTCGGTGCGTCGCAGGGTTAACGAGGGCCATTAGCCGAAAATATATTGCGGCAAGCCGCGATGATCGTGAGGCAAAAATCGAGGAGGAATCCAGGGGGATCGACGGGAGAGGACGAGAAATATCGAGCGGTATATCGCGTCCTCCTCTTCACAGGGTAGACGTAACTCTCGAGACGGGTACTAGCGGGACTGGGCTCTCTCCCCGTGGTTCTTTCTCTCCGACTGAGATACGACGTCGATTCCACGTTGGCCATGAATCGTCGAGAAAAGAAGTTTCCTCCTTTCTTTTTCTCTCTCTCCTTCTCCTCTTGCATGCGCTTCTTTCTCGAGGTCTCTTCTTTTCTCGCGAGCCACCTAAATTCGCGGTTAAAGCGGTTAAACGCGTCCACATTCAACGCGCGAAGCTACTTACGCGCCGTGAAATATGAAATTAAATTCATTAGGCTTCTCGCGCTTATAATAAATCGAACGATTGTGCTGAGGATAGAAGGCATAGCGGGCTTATAACTCAGACGGCTTGAATGGAAAATGATGAGAAATGTCTCTCATTGAACGCTGGGGGGTCCCGGACCCCGGCCCTCTGCCTCTGGGAGTCTCACCTCCTCTTACCTTTCGCTCCTTTTCTACCTTCTCCTTCCTCAACCCGTTGGCCCATCGGGGCGACTCGACGCTGTGGGAGCCAGTTATCGCGCAATCTGAAACGCTCCTCGATGAACGACAAGGAGCGACCATTCCTGGTGCTACGAGCTGGAGAAAGATACGAGAAAAAAAGAGGACCCGAATCATACGCGCGAGTCATAAACACCCGCATAACGATCTTCGCGACGAACCTACCCCGATCCATGAACCAAAGAAATCTTTCTCTTTTCCTCCACGCTATTTATCCCCGTTGTCCATTGGCTCCTTTCTGTAAGCTTGATTTTTTACCCCTTCTTACGAGATTCTCCGAGCATTTAGCTGTGTGGAGTCTGATGGTATCGGTCGGTTTATCCATCTATCTCGCGCGGCTACGCATCCATCGATCTCTCGAGCCTTTCATGCCCAGGCTTTTTGCCCCTTTATCGGCTTTCACTCTCCCGCATCGGATCGAATGCTTGTTCGACTGATTATTGCCCTGACAGTTTTTTTTCTCTTTGACTTTTCACGCTGTCAATGAGGGTGGCTAGGCATCGCGAGGGAGCGAGCTCCAAGAGTGAAAACTCACCGTGGTTATTGCAGTCGAGTTTCAAGGGATATAAAAGGCTATTATTCCGAGTCTTGAAGTCGAATGTCGAAGTCGTAGACGCTAAGCGATCGGAACGATTTAACGTCGGTTACGAGGTATTGCTTGTCAGTACTTTCTTCTTGGTGCTAGCAGACACGTGGACCATATGGAATTCACAGCCGGTGGTTCGCGGAAAACCGATAACGCGATCGATCCAAAGAGTTTTTACTTACGAGAAGCACGTTTTACTTTGGCACGCTCTGCAGTTCATTTATCCGAGAACTGCTTAGAGGTGTAAATCATTCGACGGGGAAAGGGTAACAGGCTCTGATTTATGTCGGTGTACCATTTAAACGGGACTCCTTAACGAGTTATCGAGTGACTCGCACCTTCGTGGCTCGACTCGCGAATAATCGCTTTTACCTATTTTTTCACCATTTCCTAGAACCTAAGAGAACTCGAATTGAACGTTTCAGTCCAAGTCACCCTTAATCGTGACTCTGACGCGGTGAAACAAGTTTCGCCAGGCGATCCAACAATGATTTCTTATCGGCCCGTCGATCTGGGATCTATCGACCAACGAAGAAAAAGAGCTCTCTCGTGGATCGATTGATCAATGACGATCGAGCACGTTGAACGCGAGACTTAAAATCGATAAGCCTGATCGAAGTTCTCATCCAGGAAGAAAAGCAGTTGTCTCGAGCTTGGCTGTTCTCCACAACTTCGCTTTACGACTGCTCTGCTGCGGCAGGCTCCTATCCGACCTCACCCACTGGTCCCCGCCACATTATGCTAATGCCTCGTCAATTGTGATTTTCATTCGATTTAAGCCCCGTGTTGCGCGCTTGTTGAAAGATATCTCGATATTCTCAACAGTGGTTATCATCGCTTCTAAATCACTACTTCTGTACGATATTATCTGCTTCTTGTACTCGAGTTATATTTACAACTCTATTAACTGTATTATGCATCCTCCCTATTTATATATAGCTTGATGTTCCGGCAACTAATAATTATACTTTGAATAAATATATTAAAACAAAGCAGAGTTTCATTTTTAGATGTTACGGTATCCTTCGGAAGGTTTTTGCCAAACATTTTGAGATTGAGGCTTAAAAAATTTGGAATATATGGCAAGTATTGGTATTGAACGTGAATCAATAGTGAAATGGAATGCGGATCACTGCGAACGAGCAAGATTGCACAAAGCGGTGGTCTTTTCCAAGCTACTATTACAATGTTATCGGGATAGTGTACATAGGCTAGGGGTCTAGCGTGGCTCCTTCGTTCGATCTATAGTGCATACGCTAACGAACGCTAGTGTACATCCACTCCATTTGCAATGCTCGATCACTTTGGCGGCCTAGATCTTGTTTAACTGTCTATTACCATTCACCCCAAAGAGACACCAAAACTGTAAACGCTCAAATACTTTAGCAATTGATATTTAATCTCACGATTGGTCAAAACGAAGTTCCATTAATATCATCCTTTGAAAGTAATAGCATGCAATTGTATAACGAGCTACTACTACATACATTCCTATAAAAACAACTATTCCTTTCTATTGAATAAAGTCAGAACAAATTAAAAACTTCAGAGGATATACAAAACTCTAAAGCAACGCTACAGTAGTTCCACCGTTAATAGGCTAATATCTACCTCTGACCGTCGCGTCGCACGTAGTCAAGCATCGAAGCAACTAACATAAGAGAGAACAATGCGAAAACAGCTTAGAGTATTAACCACCGCTCACAATACTCCCACGATTATTCTCACCTGTAATTAACGTTCCCACCCGATTCGAAGGGTAATCGGTAGTGCGAAGCATAATCGCGATGCTGAGGGGAAGATACACACTAGAGACTACAGGCAGATGAGAATTGGGATTTCTTGGAGGCGTCGATCGTCAACAAGGCGATTCTATAAAATGGTTTCAACTACTAGAATTTATGGTGGATCTTCCATAGGGTGTCGTGCATGAGGAAGAACGACGTCGAATGAAGTAAATGGACTGTGATTTGTACATTGACAGGCTCGTAATGTTACGAGGACATCGGAAGCATTTTTCTTCGCTGCCAAGAATAGGTCGTGTTTGGGGCGCCTGAACATCTCTCCCTTTGGCCATTCGTGGCGAGACAACGAGACCAGGAGTGTTTGGTCAAATATCTATTGTACAGGAGCCTCTTTAAAGCAGAGTCCCCGTAGGCGTGTCGACGCAACGCCAGCTGTCCGCTTCGACCCCCGTTGTGTTGCTTCGACCGAATCACTCGAGCGAGATCGTCGGTTACACTTTTATGTCTTGGATTTCTAGTAAAGAGACTGCACGCGATGACTGCTTGCACAGAATCTTCGCTACACTGATGCATATTGGTAAAGTATCATCTTGGTTATACTATCTTTTAAAACAACGACAACGTACAATTTTCTCATTATACGTCGAGTATAATTGATTGTTCGAATAAAGAGGCAATAATTGCGACAGAGTAATTTAAAATTCAACCTGTGTTTGGGTTAATATGTATGTGATATTCTTATGACACGTTAATCCTTATTTCATACAAAAATATCAGTTTACTGTAGAGTAATGATTTCTCGAAGCAATTTGAATACGAAGTATGTCCGCTATGCCACATTACCACATATTCGTAGAAGAAGATCGTACACTACGATTCTATCCCTTGCGGTGGTACTGCGACAGTCTAATACGATAATTATAGTATATAGATTGAAATAAGCATATTCAAAGAGTGCGTGTTGCAAACAGATTCTTCCGTCAATGTGGGAGTTCTCCGTAGTCACAGAATCGCATAACTATGCGAGCATTAAAGAAAACTTGTTGAAAAGGTAGACTTGACTCAAGTTACAGTAATATCTCTGTAAAACCGAGACCAACGATCAGAAGAATAGCACACTCGAAAGAGACTCGATTCAGTCATGACCCTATCGTGCTCAAGATACCACATCGAATCGACTGATTTTTAAAAGACCTTAAATATCCTCAGATTCGAAAGATTGAATCGCTTGATTCGGCACGCGTTCCGGTGCGGTTCGAACCAGCTGGTGGCTTTATCGTTGGTCCCTACAACCAACAAATTTCCTCAGAGCGTCCCTCGAGGCAGATAAAAATCGGGTCCGTTGGGTGATCGGGTCGAAGAATATCTATGGTTTGTTGTCGATTGTATGTACACTCGTCGCTTGATTGGACTCATTGTGGACGATCCGGGCGTGCACTTTGCCCGGTGCGACTCGTGCCGAGAGAAGGATTCCTTCGGACGTAAGGTTGTGTAGGACCGGTGGTGGTCTTTTTTCGGTGAATCCCAGGCTCGAGAGTGGCAGGCCAGGATCTCGAGGAGCGGAAGAAGCATCGGCTTCTTCTTCTCTCTTCTTTCTCGAGGGGAGAGAAAGATTCTATTGGGTCAGAGACGCGCGCCTAACCGGAGGGGCCTGAACCCTGAACCTCAAAAGTGCTCTCGCGCAGCATTCATTGTCGCCGTGAATGCGCCTTCGAGAGTACGGCAAACACGCTTAACCTTCCGACCCATTGTCGTGTCAGGTTATCCGATTTGGCGTATGCGCCTACTGGAATGCAGGTTCCTTCTGCTCTTGCGTGGGGTTCTGAGGGTGCCATGGACGATTGGACTGTGTTAGAGTGATTAGACCTAACCGTCGAAAATCGCTTTAGTCAGGGTTGCTCCTGTGGATATTTCTAGTTAATCTGGGCCTTATTAAAAGATACAAATGTTTTCAGAATAGTTTGCTTTGACAGAATACGATTCGGATTGTACAATTGTACAAGAGTAGTATATACTCTTTAAGGTATCGACTCTATCAGATATTACCCATACATCCCTTGAAATTTTCTATCGTTAACCAAGTTATTTGATACCTTGTACGTGTATCCTGGTGAAACTTGAGACTTGACTTACAGAACACTAACATTCCTAACGTGTGAGCAATGAGTCGGAATTAGACATAGTATTTCAAGATCAATGCGGCATTCTGAACTAACGTATTACAATCTCTAACTGGATTACGCCCTACTTATGATGATTTATTTTGCGATATTAGGATGCTTCCGTCAGATGGTTGGATATTTCTTGACTAACGTATCTCGTCAAATTCCCACTCTCCATTCAACCTCAATCGAACGAAACGTAAATCAGTTTTCCTTAACGAGAAGCATTGCCCGTTAAACATGATGTCTCATTATTACAAAGCGGCTAGAAGAAAGAACGCGAAACTACGGGAGGGGCAATATGCAACTCTCGTGAACGATACTTCCATAACCGGTTATCGTCGATCGTAATTCCCGAGGTTAGCTGGCGCTCACGCATTCGGCATGTTTAGAGTGAGAAAGAGAGAAGAGCCCGGTGAAAGTCAGTTCACAATCGGAATCAGGAAAAGGACGAGTCATCGCTGCTGACCCGACGCATTGACATTCCGCGCGGTCGGCGCCTCTGTCTGCTGGCTCTACACGTTTTCTGCGCTTTCTGCCTTTTCGCGTCGAGGCCAGGGTTCCTTTTGGCTTATACAGGGGCCCGGTATTATTGGATTACGCATTGTCCCCTCGCGGTGGACAGCTGTGCGTCCTAACGCAAGATGCACGGCGAATATGAAAATAATATTTCCTTCTGGCATATAGCTATGATCGATATTTATTCAAGCGACGGTCCTCACGCATTGTACCTTCCTCAAAGATTTCTCGCTCTCCGCGATCCTCGCGCATTGTGTGCCGAGAGACGAGATTGTCGAGGCTAGAGAGATTCCCGTGCATCCGCGAGTGCACAATGCACGCGAGAAAAGCATACTGTCGAAGACTAACAGTCCTCCGTCATCTTCGACTTTACACTAGTCTCTTTCACGTATGAATTCTCTCTCCGCTATTCAGAGGGACAGAATCATTTGGAAATTGTTCAACTAACTCAAGGGTGGACCAACTTCGGAATCATGTTCCCAGCTTTAGAAGAGAATTTTGATTTTCCGAGGAGGAGTATGACTGACGAAAGTTAGTCGTAAAGAAACTCGATTGACGGGGCTGGTGAATTTTAAACTCACTGCTATGCCGAATACTCAGCTACTGCCACCACTGGTGCTCTCGAAGTTTGCGCGATTCTTCCGCTCGAAAGGGGTGTGTTCCGCGTTAAGTGAGAAGTTTTATCGCGAGCTTCGACGGAGAAGGGCCCCCACGCTCAACCGCGAAAGGCTGCCCGTATTATCAAGCTGAAAAATTACATTGTTCGCGAGTTTGCCAGAACGGAAACCCACTTTACGAAATTGGCCACCGGGAACCCCTGCAATTCGCGGAGACCTGCCTTCTTCGGATCGGCCCTGACTGTCGAAATGATTGGACGAGTTTTGGGTCACGGTTATCTTAAGTTCACTCACGATTGTTAACGATAAGTATTTATACCCCATAATGCGTTTGGAAAAATTTCCCACTCGGAGAAATAACGAGGAAAGTAATATAAGTTTAATTTCATGGAACCATCAATATCGTCAATAGAAAATTCTTTGGTCATTTTATCAAATCGATTCGTAAATTTATACATTTTCGAATATTATTTGCATTGAAACTAGAAGCTTTTCATCCATTCATGCCACTGAACGATTACCGGAAAAATATTGCGATTAACCATTAGTTAAAAATATAAATTTCAACAATTATTATCTTCAATGTTTTGATAAAATGCGCACTGATGTATGAATTCTCCGAGTATTGTGGAACTCTATTCTACTCTTCCCAAATTTAATTCTCTTGTTCAAATTTCCGTTATGAATCTTGCTTACGCAATGAAATAACAATGCAGATGTACAATAATCCTACAATGAATATTGTACAATGGTATATTCAATAGTAAAAAATGAAGTGCATTATTTAAACTCATTGTCAGGTCTTTTAGAGTGAATTGATGTAAAATTTGGATTCTACCCAGAATTCAGGAAAAAACTGTCAGAAAATTTTGTCAATGTATAAAAGTTTAAAGAACATTGCAGATTGGTTCAGCAAACACCAGATTAGATTTACTCTTTGCAAAGATACCTGTAAAGACGGAAGAGAGTCTTTGGATAGCATGTACATGTGTCTAGGTGCATTCGAGTATGACGTGGTTCACGGCAAGATATCAAGAGAGGAGGATAGGAGAGAAGCGTTAAGGAACGTAACAGCTTGAGCTAGTCCCATCAAGAATCTCCCTTTCTCTTACTATCTCTCTTCTTTCCCGTCTCCCACTTTGTTTCTCATGGGACTCTTGCCTGGAAGAGGGCATTCTTTCTCGATTGGCCGATGCTCTATCCAGCTATCGGCTCTGCTTTCTTCCACAGTCTCGATCCTCTCTTCCTCCTCGTGCTACTCTCGGAGATTCCCAGTCCTCCGGACTCTCCTGGATCGCTGGCCGGCCGATAGATAATTGGCGTTGCGTGCCTCAAGATAAACGGCCGTGATTGGCGAAAATAACGATTAATAATTATCCACTCGCGGGATCCGAGGCGGCCTGCCCTCTCATCTTGGATCTCTTGGCTCGAGAGATCCAAACCGAAAGGACGAGGTACGGAAAGAGAGAGAAAGAGAGAAGTTCAGAGATTCAACGCTCTCTCCCTTGAAACTCTCGCCTCTTTTCTCTCTTCCGTACTCTCGGTTCAACTCTCTCGCGAAGTATCGCTCGGCTTGTTGGTTCGAAGATGAACTGAACTACTTTACCTCTACAACGGTTATAGCGTTGATTGACTTTTGAATTGCAGGATAATATTTGGCAGGGTGTGGAAATTTCACTAGAACCTCGACTATTAAAAATCGACAGGAATTGAGAAAAATTTTTAGTGATAAGTGAAATAAGTGAATCATGTAGTCGTAAGGGAAACCAGATGGAGAATGGATAAAATTTCACTGCCGCGTCTTGTTACACTGTAACCACATGTCACTCCCTTTCCATGTAATTTTCATCCTGCATCAGTCATTAGCACCTCTTCAAATTTCCTCCTTCCCAACGACACAAGCGGCCGCAATAATTACCTCGACGAGCCAAAGCCTCAGATCTGGTTGGGCGTTTCACAAAGTTACGAGCCTCACAACGAGCTGCGTCTGTGCAGCGCTTCTTCGGAGACCCGACAGAATGAGAAGGCTCCGTGGAATCCAGGTATCCGAACGGAGCGGAGAAGCGTGAAAAAAGGAGCGGAAGGCCGCGTGGACGCGAACGCAGAGGAAAAAAGCACCGCGGGCTGCTAGTCGTTTATTAGTAGCCGGAGAAAGAGAAAAAGTGGAGAAGAGAGTAGAAAAGAGAGGGAGTGAAATGAGAGGAGGGTAGCACGGGAGCCGAGATTAACTCGAGTAATCCTGTCCCGCCTTTCGTGTCGTTCAGTGTCGTTTGGCATAGTCGTCGGGCCCGATAAACGAGAGCGCGTCGCGTCGAGACGAGTCGAGTGGCGCGTGCCACGCGTTACGATTAACTGTCATTCGCGCTTTGCCTTTGCCTTTGACTACCCACTGTCACAGAACTGAGGCCCACGCGCCACTCTCGCTCCCTCGGGCTTACGGCCGCGGTCGCCTGCTAACTCCTGTCCGCACTTCGTGCTCGCATCCTCGTCTCATCGCTAGTCGGATAACTGTCACCGCGAAATCGTTATCGGATTGCGGCTTTAGAGACGTCAACCTAAACGAACGGTCTTCTTTTAATCGCTCCCACGTCGGTGTGCGAGCGTGAAGAGATGAGAAGGGACGACGCTTGTTTCGATTCGAAACATAGCTGCAATTGGATTGGATGTACAGTTGGAACAGTGTTGAGGAATATCCAAGAAGAGGAATAAATTGTAGTGGATGATGGCGAGGTGATAATTTATGTAAATTAGTTGCAATTTTCAAGTTGCAATATACGGTGTTAAAGACACACGAAAGTTGCTGAAGGTTCGACGGAGCCGAAATAGGATGAAATAACGGGTACTTAAGTCTGCGGTATATCTAATTTACCTATAGAAAATACATGTATTTGCGGTTCTGTTTGAACTCTACATCTCGGGTAAATCAAACGTGATATTTCTGAACGATCCATGGACGTAACTGTATCTCATAAATGCAGGGTATATTATTATAAAGAAATATACTTCAGACGTATGATCATCCAACGATCCACTCAAATTCTTCCAATTGACGTAACAACTGTAAAAATCGATTAACCTCTTACAAACTGTTAAATTATTCTCTACATTCTAATTTCTACTCTAGCTGATTTTGTTCGACTGTTAATAAGACCGTATCTTTCTATAACCATTTCGAAATCTGAGAAATTAAAGCTCATCAATATCTCTCTATCCGGTTCCCAAGGGTTTCCGTTTCAAATCAGGAAAAAAGCTGCTCAGGAGTGAAAAAGCGTATCGGTGGATATAATTGGCAAGGTTGCGCTTGCGCGACGACTACGTCGGGCCGTATGATTTGATAAGTTGTGTCAACTGCTCGTTAGTTAATTGTCGGTGCCAGTAACATCGAGCTGGTTCGCGGATACACCGCGTGTATCCCAGTACGCAGACACAGACAGAACGAGGAAGGGAGAGAGAGAGAGATCATGTGGTCAGCCACAACGAACCCCCGGAACTTTGTCACCCTTTTCGTCACCCTCGCAACCGGCAATGTAGTCACCAGTGTCCAATGAATGCCCCTCATTTCCATACTTCGTTCGACGGTCAGCGAGAGACCGGCTAACCAGATTATTTAACCCTCGTTCGACCTGCTCGTTGCCTCGAATCAGCCAGCGCGAATGTTGGCTTCTGCAACCCGGCTGCGAGGACGCTAATTCCCGAAAAATTGGGGGCACGCATGTCCTCTTGTCGCGAGGCCACGCCTGATGCCAGCAGAGAGGAATTAATACGCTAAATGTTTTTCTCCTGGGCTTTTTATCTTGACTTTTATCTCTACTTTTACCTCTAATTCCTGTACTTTAATGTCACTTTACAATTATGAACATTA
Source organism: Trypoxylon attenuatum (assembly GCA_963989405.1). NCBI lineage: Eukaryota > Metazoa > Arthropoda > Insecta > Hymenoptera > Crabronidae > Trypoxylon > Trypoxylon attenuatum. The sequence goes on along the minus strand of OZ022490.1, from coordinate 12,674,307 downwards.
AACGCTGTTTAAATATAATTATTTTTCATATATACCGTTGTCAATCGCATAGAGTTGACTCACTTCAATATCATATGAATTGATGAAAAGTTGCAGGAATAGAGGTAGCAAGCAATAAGTGTCTTTAGAAATTCATAAAAATTAGAGGGATAAATCGTATCTAATACTAGATCAGGAATTTCGATATGCGACGATAAAAAACGATCTTATTCAGGAGTGGTATCGTCCGGTGGTCTGACAACAAGTGTAGCCGAGTTGGCGGGTCGACCCCAAGCAGAGATATTTTGCGGCTGCGGGAGATCGCGCCGAGGGTGTCCTATCTGTTGCCCCGCAGAGAGCAACAGAGAAAAGCGGACACGAGAAACCTCGAGGCAGGCTACAGGTCGGAGGAAGACAGAGAAAGAGATCGACTCGGCAAGGGGTTATAACATAATTGTATTAGTCGAGCCTAGGGTCTGTCGAGAAAGACAGAGAGCGAGAGAAAGCAAGCGAAGGGGTCCGGACCGTAAAATTAATGCCTCTGGCTTATCAGTGGCCTGACACTTCAGCGCCAAAAGTCTCGCCCCGGGGCAATGGCGCGGACCACGGTGGATCTTCCCTCCAAAGGCTTGTCCGCATTCTTACTCACTGACTTCTACTCTCTTCCCTCCCTTAAGTCCTTTCGGACTGCAGTCTGTCGACTGGTACAATTAATCGCGCACCTCTATGGCAAATACAAGTGAGAGTCCCTGGTTTTAGAAGCTCCGGGATACCACGAGCACGCCAGTAGCACGGTATTTAATCACCGGGTTTAAAAAGCCAGAGGCGATGGCCAGGGCTTTAGAGTCCTTAGAACGTTGGGTGAGCTGCCGGTGAGTGCGGGTTCTGATCGCGAGAGCCACGAAGGTACCGTGTTACCGGGAGTCCTGTTTGTCGGAAACGTGGCGTGTAGCTTACCGTAGAAGCTGCTCAAGGAGGGCCTCGAATGCCGAAAGGAGAAAGGGCGCAGAGAAGGCACGTTTTCGGTAGGCTATTTCTCTCTTAATGAGTGCCCTATTAGGAAGTAACGGTAGGCATGCGCGGCTTCTGTCAGGTTTTGCGCGCTCGATCGAGCTCGATGTAAATCAGATTAATTAAAGCCGCCTGGTGGTGTGTTCGCGTAAAGGGGAAGCGCCGGGGCTTTTATTCCTCGCAACCCAGTGCGGCACAGCGAGCGCGAGGATCAGCGTGCTGCTCTCGCGCGAAATACTCACACTCCACTGGACGCAGGACAATGACAACAAGGAGCTGAGGAAGGGTAACATGCTCGCGAATACTCGGCCAAAAAACGTAGGGAATTTACTTTTACCAAGGTGCACGGCCCGTCGGGGATTGTTCGCGCATTCCTTCAATTAAGAATTACACACTCCTCTGTCAGACTATCTTCAAATTTCTGTGTCTCACATTCTACGAAATTAATTTCTCGATAAGGCTTACCGAATTAAGAGCCATAGATTATTATTAGCTTTCGTAAAATAATACTTTTATTGCAAGTACTTCAAAAGAGTGTTCGATCATATTGTTGAAACTTGTTTAAGATAAAAAATTAATTTGTTCTTGAGAAACTAGATTTAAGATATTACGCAAAATTGAGCTCTGACGATTTCTCTGCAAAAACCTGCGAACGATGTCTAATGTAAGTGTCGAAGATAGTCGGCGAAAATAAAATCCAGCAGAGCGATGCGCGAAACGAATCAAGTGCGAACCGGGCGCCAAACTCATCGGTACGTCAAGCATGACGAATCCCGTTGGCAAAGCCAATACAGCGGGATTGTGGCGTTCCTGATTGAGAAATCAGAAAGAGAGACGCACGGTGGTTCAACTATCGACTTTCCGTATATCTCTACATACATGTATATCTATGTATCTGTATACATGTGTGGGAAGAGGCATACGCGTATCGAAGCGAACAGGAAAAAATTGGATCGGTCACGGACACGTGGTAGAACGATCTCGTTCGTTGGCGGTGCCAAACGAAAAAGGAACTTCCTCTTCTACCGCCTAGCTATGTAGTCCTTCTTTGCCAGTGAATACTCGCTTTGCTTCTCCCTCTCCTTCGAGGACACCCCTCTCACAGGCTGCTCGCGCTTAGGGGATGCTGACTCATGCGACGCATACCGGATACATGGCGTGTCACCCCGAATATTATTCGAGTGCCTGACAGCGCAATCTGTGAATGCGCGCGCGATATTGTCTGCTCCCGCTGGAACTGCTGGAACGCAGTACGCTCGGCATGTGCCGTTGGCAATCCGACGCTTGCGTTCTTTACTGCGTTCTGACCCCAACTATACTCGGCCATCTTAATACAATGGTGTGGTCGTCTAGGATTTATTTACGTATTGGACTTTTTATCCTGATGTTTATTAACACGAATGATTGGAAACCGAAGAGTACTGTTGTAAAGAGCTCCTTGGATTGAATAAAATATAGAAGGGGTTGATCCATAATTGTATCATTCTCGATTTAATATTTCGATTCAGTAGTTTATATAAATGTTAACGTTATATACAGGGAGACCGCGTTTTTTCCTTTCGTAAAAAGACTCAGAGGGACATATTCTCCTGAACGGTTCTGCTCTGTCCCGCGACAGTGAATTAGGAAATACCGCGGTTTGCTCTTAAATTTAAGCCGTCGACAATGGACATTTTTTCGAATCGAGCACAAAGAGGCCTCGAGGTTCGAGGATCGCGGAGTCGGGTGAGAGAAGACAAGGAGGGGAAAAGGTCAGAAAAAGATTCGAGTCGCTCCAATGCGGCATCCCGGGCTATTGCCTAGTTTCGGAGAAAAAGACATGCGAGAAAGAGAGAGAGAGAGAGAGAGCAGCCGCATTTTATTTACGTGCAAACGTGTTTTATGGCCTCGTTTGTGAGGGAGCAGGGCGCTAAATATGCGTCAGTCCGTATGTGATCTTCGTTGCCAACGAACCCGACACCCCTCGACTCTTCCTAATATCACACGATCCCTCAACTATTCCCATCTGCAATATTAATTAACTGTGAATTTGTGCTGAAGCAATTAAGGTTTTGTGATGATGCATGGTTGAAAAAATTGTCTATATGACCGATTTAGTCAACCTGTCCTCAAGTCTACTAATGACAGCAGTGATACAAAAAAATAATTAGTACTTACTTAGTATGTAAAAGAAATGATAAAGTAATAATAAAATTAAGAGAATAATATATGAAAATCGATTCCAAATAAAAATAATCTGGAACACGAGTACTTTTCACATATGTTTAGAATCCACCGAACAAATCGTCGTAAAAACCCCGCCGACGGGGTTTGGAGAGTCGCGGAGCTGCTACGCAGCGGCAATGTACGACTCGTGGCAGCGTTCTTTTTTGCGGTTTCCGTGGAGGTTACGCTGCACAGACGAGCGCTAAATTAAGAATAAATGCTGCTTAAATTTACGGTGGTTGCCAATTTGCGTCTTTATTTACGGAGTCTTTTCCTTAAGCTGTCGCGGTCGTCGCGCGATAGTTTGACTCGGAATCCACTCTACTCTCGTTCCGAGAACTCGAGTCGTTTGGATTTTACGGCGATGAAAGAGGAAGGAGAATTGGTGTGTACAGGAATATTCATGACGAACGTGGAATATACCAAGTGCAAATTTGTGCGAAAAATTCCATCAAGTGTTTATGAGGACGGCAGGGGTCCATCTGGAGGTAATTCGAGTGGTGGCCGGCAATTGGATGACCCAAGGGAACAGGTGTTGGAATCTGTATGTATATCAAGGCAATTCAGATATCCTGTGTTCGTTGACTCGTGCTACGAGATTCTCATTTTTTACGCCGGTCATTAAGCGTCCAGAGCACGTAGACGCTTAAACCTGTCGAGTGTCCCGTGTCATCGGGGATTACCGATGCTCTTTCCACAGCGGACCACCTTCGACTATATTCAAACTACAACACATTCGTTCCAAAGAAACGCTGAATAATCAGCTGGAACAATTTATACGATTGACAATAAAGTTCTGTTTATAAAATAGAAACAAAGATAAGAAAGAGAAACAAATCTAGTTATTCTAGATAGTTGTAGATAGAAAACCGCGTGTCTAGGATGATAGACCGAGGACAGTCGTCGGTTTAGCATAGGTTGCTGAAAACATACGGAGTGGAGAGACGGTAAGGGTGAATCGAGGGAAATTCGAGGTACCGCAATGTCCCTTTCGTTGGTATTTCTGTATTCCTCCTGCTGGAAAGGAAGGTCTTTGTTTCGTGGACGGCGTCCAGGAGCGATATCACGCTCGAACGAGTTTTCGGGCCAGCGGAAAAGCGGAAACTCAGCGGGATAAGGGGGTGGCAGAAGAGTGGTGTAACACGGAAAGCGAGCGGGTAACGCGAGCGTACGAAGGTTAAGCGCGACTAGTGGCAAACGCGCGCGCGGTTTGTTTCATCGCGATTCGTGAAAGGGGCCGCGCTTGGAGAATCCGAGGGTTCGTTTCGGCTAGTACGTCGATAAGCGGCTGGCATTGTCCACTGGTCACGTGGTCAACCTATACCATCCTTCGAGAGGCAAGCACCGTTTATATTAAACTCCGGGGTTAATACCGTGGCTTACTCTAATACCAGGGCAACCCTTTGCCCTGCGATACGTTGATAAGGAATACGCATGCGGCTACCTACCGGTTGGACCTAACCCGATACTAACAGATATGTACCCTGCTCATCCTCCTCTACTAGACCCTTTTCCGGACGACTCCTCGCTGCGGTCCGTTTGGCCAACGCAACCACGATCTTGATAGACTCGACAGAGATCTCTCGAATTTTTTGGTCATTCCTCATTTCTTAAGACTTGGCGATATGAGTTTCTCTATTATTTACTTACTCTATCATTTGTTTCTTTCCAAGATTCTATTATACGTTAATTAATTCTATATTTATCACTACGTTAATTTCTAATGGCTCATTCGTTTCTTTAAATTAGCTTACTTATTTAATCTGTCAAAAAAAATTACGAATACTCGAGTACAGATTCGTTTCTATATCAAGAAGATTAATTTACTCACAATGTCAGTAGCAGATTTCGAAAACCGATATCACTAACACTCTATACCCAAGCAATTAACTTTTGTAGCGTCATTCGTACCCTTCTTAAATTTTTTACGGCTACGCAGCTTATCGAGTCTGACAAATCTCGAAGATAAGGGAAGAGGAATGAAGTGCTGCAAACCGGGAGTATTTCGGGCAATCTTCTAGAGGACAAACTGAACCGTTGGTGGCCGATCGTGACGAGGAAAGGGGAACGAGCGAAACGAGAGCAGCACGGATGCGAAGAGGGCAGATAATAAAATGAAAATGGGTAACGCTCAAAGTCAAGGGTTGGGGGTAGCGAGGCGCGACCCCGACTCAGCGCGAAGTAACAATGCGAGATAGAGAGAACCGCGAGGGTCGTGGTCTCGGGTCCACAGATAACGCGGCCCCATCCGCGCCAAGGGCAGAACATCCCTTCTGCCTCTTTGCGTCTGTGTGTGCAATAGCATCCATGCACTACGCGCGCATCCATCCGACACCCTCTTGAAACTGAGCCCAGCTAGATCGGCATTGGCGTCGGCATTTGCATTGTTTTCTACCATTGCTAACTGGCTGCACGTTTCCCGCGACTGAACACCCTTTTTCATACTCTTGGAAAAAGGAGTGAGGTATATTAGCTAGGATTATGCAGCTCTTTCGGATTTTTCTGACTTGTCACATGACACAACAAATGAGAGGATAGTACTTTGGATGCTACTTCTCTTGGCAAATTCTTCGACGGAATATACATGTATAAGAATTATCTAATAAAACGATAGTACTACTTGCAGAATAGCACTAGGCAATAAATTTATTGAAAGCAATGAATTTTCCTTGGCAAGTTCCTCTTTGAGCTAGCAGAATAAAAAGTTTCGAATGATGCAAGTGTAAGAGCAATATTTTCATCGTCCCATTTTTCCAGACATTTCAACGTCCTGTCGCAATCCGTTGGCAGGTAGAGTTATCGAATAGCGGAAGCAACGGCTGATTGACAAACACCGCGAAAGCGTCTCAAGAGAGGCTGATTAGAGCGCAACGTTTCTCTCTTTCTCCAGTTAGATCGCGTGATGTCGTCATTCGCGAGTTGCTCTTCTCTTTATACATTCGCACTCGAGACGTTTCGCCAGTACGATTGTTTCAACGCGTCGATAAATTATCCGAGGTTAACAGGTGAGTTAGGACGACAGACTACGGATAATGACGGCAACGATAAATGCGTCAATAATATGGCGAGCGTTCTACGCGAGCGACATTAACGATCGTTACAGTTATCACACGGCAGTTCTCGGTCGCCATAGTACACTGCGACATGTATGAATCTCACCTTACGCATTGTTCTACGCGCTTATTTCTAATTGCCGTGGTGAGGACTTAATAATGGACTCGAGCGAAACTACGAGCTTTGAGAATGAATTGTCTCAACGATTACCATTCGTAGCATCCCCTTACTACAATTCACAATCAACCTCACCTCGTTGAACCTACCCCATTCACAAAGCTGATTTTATAGGATTTAGAAACACTACCGTTCCGAAGATTATTAACTTCGAGCATGGTAAAAGTATTTTGAGTACCCATTGCTCCAATGACCTACGCTCCCGTTTTAACGTTTCATTTGGAGCGGTATCGCGCAACACGCATAGTAATTGTAGAGTTTAACTTTGGCGCGATGCTAAAGGTATTATCAGGACACGCGCTAGTCAAATTGCTGTCACGCAGAGTCACGCGGTCCCTTCACCGAGAAATGGCAAAGGAGCAGCAGAAGGCTGGTCGATTTCACGGAAAAGTGGAACCATCAGCCTGGTGGTTATATTCTTAATTAGATCGTTAATGAGGGGTGGGATTGATATTGCGCGCGCAAACGGGAGAATATCTTGGTGGTAGTGGATAGGTGGGTCGGTAGGTGCGCGCACAGTTGGTTGGGCAAGGCAAAAGGGAATTGCATCGCATGCCACATAATCGTGGGAGTGTTTCCCATCAAGATACACGTCGGTACCGCACTCGGCGTAATACCCTCCCGCATAAATATATCTGCGCGGTGTAGGTCTGCGCGGGGTTCTACGGGGTGGCGCGCAACCAGATAGCCCCGGATACTCCTTAACTCGCGAATGCTCGTCGCGAACATGCTCTTGGCCTGATAACCACTCGCCGATTCTCGGCCACTCGCTCCACCTTTTTGCAGATAAGCCTGCCTCCTTATCGATTCGGGGCGAGCCTTGCTCTCTCAGACTTGAATTCTTTCTCGAGATTACACGAGTATAGACAATTTTTTCCTTCGAGAAGTATAGTCTAACCATTTGCAATCCGGATCTTTCCATAAGCAAGAAACACTTGGAACAGCGTGAAACTAATATATTGTAGTATTCAGAGGCGAATTAAAGATGAATCTAACAAGATTGGTGATAATCGACGAAATTCGTAATTCCATTGGATAGTAATATTAGAGATAAGACTTTTGACTCGGTATAAAATAGGAAATTTGGAAACCGGTGGTTGTAGTTGGTTATCGTTTTGTGCCACTGGGTATGCAGCGCGTGTGCACAGGAGAAAGCTGAAGCGTTGGAACGAGCGATCTAGCGGGCTAAACGTACTTTATGCACCGTGCCCTCGTTCCACCGTTTTATCCGAACAATTAGACGCGTGATCCGCGGTTACAGGCGAAGGAAAAAAAGTCCCTGGCCCCTCGAGATAGAAGCTGAGGCTCTTGGTAAGATAAAAAAACGGAGGGAGTGCAGAGGGAGACTCCCATTTGCGAGATCCTTTTCAAGCGAATTACCGTCGAAAATTATCCGCTCGACTTAAGCAGCGCTTTGGAGCAACTCTTTCGCCAGTTTTTTTCCACTTATTTCGGCATCGCGAAGTTCATCGATGACGAAACTGTCGATAAGATGTACAAACGATGATTCCTTATGTCGTAATATCAAATTTGAGAATTCGACGGAAGCGGCAAAGATAAGAACGGTAGAAGGAAGAAGCAAAAGAGGAAAAAGAAAAGAAGGCCAATGGTAGGGTGAGAAAGTCTGGGTCCTTCGAGACGAAGGAAAAGAAGCAAAAGAGGAACGAAGCACAAGGGAGGATGGAGGATCCCCGGGAATCGGGACATTAGCATAAGCTAAGCCAAGCTAAGCGCGCCCATATAGCACCGAAATAAATAGCCCCCCGTCTCGTATCTACGCCGAGACGGTTTACCATGGACCAGCTTTGTCGACCCCCAAAAAGTTTTGCACGCGTGTGCGTGTGCCCGCGACCGCGTAAAGCCCGAACGGTGCATACGCGGCCACCCACCACACACGGGGTCCCCTTGACTCTAGATTTGGGACTCTGCTAAAGCTCCGCTCACAAAACAAACTCACTTCGTAAAATTGGAGTAGACAAATTCGAAAAACTATTTACGATATTGGATATGAAATTTGAAAGGGTCCATTTGTTGAATTTCTCCATTAATAGAATTTGCAACGATACTTTTACTTTAACCACTTCAAAGGTAAAAGTTCAGGTAAAAATGTGCAGGAGTACAGAGAGGTTTCCAAACGATACGGGACGGTCACACGATAGTCAAAATTTCAGGATACCCGATACCAAATGCGTCCATATGGACAGTCCCATCGACCCTAATAATACATTCGAGTAGATATTCTTCCCATAGCTACCGCATCGCGGAGCAACATCCGGGGTCCGAGGAAGGTCTGATTCGTGTGAAGGATTCCTTAAAGAAGGGAACAGTGACACGGGGGAGTCCGGTCCGGTGCTCCCGATGTTACACGAGTGCCTTCCTAGCAGTGGTATTGGTGTTGTAGATGGTCATGGCGTAACCAGTGGTTCCTCGAGGGAGGGATGCAGATGGGAGGCACGCGGGAGGCAGATGGGCCAGGAGATAGCCAGCGCGAGCGTTGCCTTGGACAGGATGCGCTTGTCATCGGATGCGAAGTGAACGGCCTGTGCGGCCAGAAAGAGCTATAGAGCCGAAAAGCGAGAAAGACGAGAGCCGCGACCCAAGGATCAACGAAGAGAACTAGACGGAAGAAGAGACGAGCTACACGCACAGGCTCCCCTGGAATATTAGGTGCAGAGCAGAGAGCGGATCGAGAAAGAGGACTGGTGAGGTAGAGAATAGCTGCTGCTAGCTGTACATAAACACGAAGGAGATAGAGGGAAGTGTGTAGCCACGTCGAGTATTGTTCGCGATACTCGATGACGATCGCGGCAACATCCCTGGCCACTACGCATTGTTACGTCAGTGAATCTCGTCTCTCTAGCTGCGACGTGGATCGCGTTGGATGACAGTCCTGCCGGAGATAGGATCTTCGTGTCGATTAGGCAGTGCAGCTTGGAGTAGTATGATCAAGGTGTTCGAGAACGAACGCGATGCGACGCGATCCGACGTACGGACCCGTCGCCGTACCGAGTTCTTCCGGCGGACCTGCCGCACTTCGGGGAACCCTGTCACTGCTATTGAACTATTGTCCCTTTTCTCAGCTTGCCTACCATCCTCCGGAATCCGGCAACGCGAGAACCGACTGCCTTCCCGATAACATCGTTTTCACGATTGACGATCGTCGACTCTATCCACAGTTGTAGCATGTAGCAGCTGTAACTGCACTCGCGTGACGTACTCGATTAGCCAATAATAGTACCCAAGAATCTACAAGTGTACGTGTATTTCTTGATACTCTGCCGAATATTTTCCTACCTCTTGGAAATTCTATGTAATTGAGATAATCAATAATATGCGTGAGAAATTTCATTATACCCCAACAAATCCAAGTCAAAACAATATTGACTCAGGTGTACGTATTGATAACTGCAATTATATTTGCATGGTCAAATTTGGTAGCTTATATTTAATGACCCTTTTCAAGTAAGAACAAGCAATTCGACTCAGCACTAGTTCGACCCAAATAATAAACTCTTAATTGGAGAACTAAAGTGTGACTTACCGGTGGTGAATAGAACGATGGCCTTCAAACAGCTATATTCCGCAGAATCGACGTGCAGAGCCTTTAGCTTCTCAACTTGCTCCTGAAAGATCCTTATGTGATCCATGAAAGCGACGACACGATCGGCAGCCATGGGTGAGGCATGCAGTCCAGCCGCAGCCAGCAACGGCGCCACGTGAAGAGGCATCGAGCATTGGCTAGCGTTCAAGACGAATAGCTCGCTCCAAACTAGCCTTAGCAGTGCGACCTGGTCCGTCACCTGGAGGTCCGGAAAGAACGGGATGTTCCGAGCCCACTCGACTGCCGAAAAGAGCAGTCTCGCGGCAAGCTCACAGATATTGTCGATCCCCATGATATTGTTCGGCTGCATACACTGACCGTATCTCGTTGTCGGATATGGTTCTGCCCGCAGCAGCAGGCTTATGTACGACGAGAGGTAAGAGTGCCCATTTAGACTGGCACACGCGACAGCGTCACCGTTTGTCAGTGCGAATTGACCGGGCAAACCTGGCAGCGACGGTTGCGACGGTGGCACTCGGCCTCTCTGCACCGCTGCAACAGAGAAACACACGCATCGTGTTACTTACGAAAATTGTATAACGGGATCTTCCTAGCATCACTTTGAAACATCACTGAATTAGTGGACTCTGGACTAATACCGATGCCGCCTCAAGATCTCTAGTTACACAGGGAACTAGGATTAATGCGATACTTCAAAAAGTACCCGGTAGATACTCGTGGTTAAGATTGACTGTACAGTTTCATTACGAGGCGGGACTTTAGAAAATTCTTGAGCGCAGGTGCACACCTGCTGAGAGGCATTTCCAGAGTAGCCTCCTACAAGTCGCAAGTATGCTACACGCCCATGGTAACATCTTCGACTACTATCACTTGGATCAAGAAGTCAGTTGAGTCAACGCTGCTGTAAAATCCTCTGTTATTACGATTCACAGTGGAAAAACATGTTTGTGAGACTATAAATCCACAGTTGAGGACTATATACTTGAGGGTTCGATCGTTCGAAGGAGACACGGCCGATTGTCTAGCTTGGATCAAGAGGTATATCTACGCGAAAATCTCAATGCTCCTCGATCGACCCGCCCGCAGTAGTGAAACGCGCGGCTGTTCATCCTGGCGGAAGGGTGAATCACGGAAATTCCAAGGAACCTGCTTCGCGATCGGCTATCGTGTGCTACGGCTTATCGATTGGCGGTCACGCATCGCCGATTTCACGTGCCGAGCGAGCTCGCTCTCCCGCTAGGCAGGGGCCTCTGGAAGAGCAAGCTTCTATCCCGTGCGAGGAGAGGCCCGCGTAACATCGTCGATCGATTAAGACACCGCGACCTTTCGAGCACACACACACACACACACACACACCGAGGAGCATCGTCCTCTCTTCCTTTCGCCCCCCTGTGGCCAACGAGGCCAACGGCCCGAGTCAAATCGGATCTACGAATTTGCTCGCACGCTCCTCGTTAGCAGACTGTCTCAGCTAGGAGAGAAAGGATCATTCGATCATGCCACGATGATTACTATTACCTAACTATGCGCAGATAGTTGTCCCGGATGAATGGGCCGGTGGTTTGATCGACCAGGCTACAATAAAGAGGTACACCTCACGCCTACGATTTAATATGAGTCTGTGATCTTTCTTGCCAAGACTATTATTCAAGTGGATTTAACGAAACTGTAGGATTAAGTACACTTGCGCTGAAGTGAGTCGTATACTCGGGAGAGGATTTTGTAAGAATCATCGAATTATCCGGGACATAGGATAAAATATTCAACAACTTTGACTTGTAAGTTTAGACTGTCAGGTTACAGGAAATACTGATTTATCGTGTGGAAGTGTTTTATGAAAGCAGACGACGATGGGTGTCGAAGACTTACAAGTGGATATATCTAGGATATGTATAGGATTGAAGAGGTACCAAGACGTTCCTGCAGCCTCTACGCGAAATGTCCTGAAGACCGTTACGTACTTATAACGTCTACCGCATTCTTTGACGACGATTACCACCATTATTACCAGGCTCGATTTTTTTCTCGCGGGGAACGTGCGATTATTCGTTGAATAACGACCGTACCCTTCTCACGCTGTCCAGTGCGTTCGTTGCACGCAATTATTTCGCAGTCGTCAGCTTTACTATCACTCGAACTAACATAAGCGAAAAGATCCACAGATCGAGTCGTTCGTTTGTATACACCTAAAACGGGAGGTACGATTGGTAAACTTTGTAGAAATGGCTTGAAAATGTGTGGAACATCGTGAAACAGCGTTTCCAGAATCTTAAGTGTCGATCTGGAAGCTTAACGAAAGGTCTGATGCGTGAATATGACTCTGATACCGTATCTCAGTAAATACGGTAAAATAGGTTGACTATAAACGCTTTCTCCTCAATCTCTCCCTCATAGGGGAAATTCTAATGGTGCGTGCAAAGTTAAGAGTCAGCTACGTAGACTAATGCGTACCGTAATGTGTTAATTTCTGTCCACTTCTTAATCCTGTTCCATATGCGCATATAATTATACTCTGACCAATAATACGTACAGGTAAAAATTCTTGCGTTTACTCGTAATGCTTGTCGAGATAAGGATCAATTTGTCGGAACTGAATACAAACGAGAAATTCAACAAGAGTAATAAATTTTCTCGCTTGACGTGTCTCGAGCAACCTCGAAATTGAGAACTCGAAAATTATTTATGGGATACAAAGTAGTTTATTTACCGAGCTTATTGTCAGGCATTTATGTACCTATTTTTTGACGTACTATAAAAATGACACACCGATCCTTCTATGTATATTATTCTATCGAAAATAAATCCTTAATCGATAGATAAAATCTTCTCTAGAGTATAAAATCTTATTGGTAGGCAAGAAAAATATCCGGAGAGTTCAGATCGGGTCTAGGTCCATTATAAGTGACTTTCGCGACCATCTTTCGTTGAATTAGCAACACTGACAAAAATGACAGTGGGTAATGCTTCGCTGAGCGCATGTATCGTGCTCTATTGTTACCGGCGGGTAGTCGGATTTTTCGGCAAATAAATGCCAAGGAGTAATGGCGCAGGGAGGATCAGACACCGGGAACTTCTGTCCGCGCCTCTAACGGGAAGCAAGAGGCGAGGAGAGAGAGCGGGCATGCTCGAGGAAGGCACGCAAGAGCAAAGGAACACCGAAGAGGAGGAGGAAAAGGGGTCCTTAGCTATGAGAGACTCGCGGGGTCTCCTTCTTGAATCTCGAGTCTGGAGTCGTGGCTCTTGGAGAACTCGGAGCTCGAAGAGAAGCGCGGCACCCTGCTGCGAACCGCCTGGATTCCAACCTCCGCCCGCGGCTAACTATCCAGCCGAGACTCTCCACCAAGTCGAGATCTCCCTGCATCCTATCTCCCTTCGTCTTTCTCTCTTCCCCGCTGCAACTTCTTACTACCCTTCCCACCTCTCTGACTTCTCGCAGAATAAAAAAAAATAGCCGTTCTCCATTTGAGTCCTATTTGCGCTCTTCTACGATACCGCGTGGACATGGCTGCTTGATATACCTGCGGTGTTCCTTCGCTGTTCCAGCTGTTCGGCTGGTGCCCTTTTCTTGGCTCGCAACCCCTTCTGGACTCGGGGAAATGTGCAGGTAGTTGGTTGTACCGGTTGTCTAGGAAATGCCCGTAACTACATTTTTGCACGGTTTGATGGGAATTGGTATTTGCATGCTATGACTGTTCTTAGTGTTTCTACAGTTTTTATACTAACAATGAGAAATGACATTTTCTTCGTCAATGAGACATTGATCTCTTCACAGATCTGTCATAATTTGACCTTGTCTACAGTGTTATTTAAAATAAATAACATTGTAAGATTTGTGGAATATGTAACTCTCCTGAGTTCACTATTGCACATATGCTTCCCATTTGTGAGGTTTATAATTAACATCCATTGTACCGAGGCCTACATTATTCTTCCTAAATCGTGAGTAGAGAATTGAAACCACACAGTGCGTGCCAATACAGAGTCTGTAGGTTTATGTAGTAGGAGCTCAGTTTGCAGATTTGGTACCGTTAGCGATGTGCGGCCCGCTTCTGGACTCTAGTCGTTCTCTCAGGTCTCTCGAGTCTCTCGAGCAGAAACTTACGCCGCGAGCGGCTTCTCGGTCCGATATGTCGATCGCGGCGATGTTCATCCCGGATAGCCAGTATCATCCGTCTCGCAACGAGTTTCTCCTCGTTAGGAGAGATACGCAGCACTGCCACTGGCTTCGATCCTCGACGCAGAGATGCTCGATAGCGGCAGGCTGCATTCGTTCGATTCATTTTTTCCAGGATCTAAATGCTCGCGGCAGGTCGAGGTGCGAAGATTTATCGATCCATTAGCGGGCACCAGTTCCTCGACACCTGGTTTGTGCAGGTGGAACGAGCTGCCAGCATATTATTTAATAAGAGATTAATTATAATTCATCCAAATAGTGGCATTCTCCTAGGAATCAACCACAGAAATTAGAAAAACAAAAATTTAGCAATGAAGCGATAAGATTAAGTTTTAATCAAATTAAGATTGATTCTTTTGTATTTATAATAAATTTGTAAGATTTTAATGGAAATAAAAGTCATAGTTGATTTACAAATGTGCTATTAATTAATTTTGAAACTATCAGAGAATATTCCGAGAGTTTCGTAATTGCAGAAAATATTAGTGCTTGGGAATTTAATTAGACAGATCAATTTTATACTCGTACTCATCGCTTAATGAGTTATTTTAATTCGTGCTTTGTTGTTGGTATATGCGACACGAGATAGCATTGCTTGGAAGACGATGAATCAATTCAACAGTGGCAAACTCCATCGACAACATCGTGGCGGCTATCGCGAGGCTAATGGCAGCACGCGCCAGATATGCATGATTTCTTTTCGCACCCTGCGCGAGAATCGTCGCGTTTAATCCCCCGATTGGCAGCAAAAGTTTACAACTCCTATCTTGGGTCGTAAGGTCGACTGATTACAGGATGGGATTCCTACTCAGTTTTATCAATCGCGTATTTTTCGTTCTAGAATTCCAAGGAGTATCGACTGTTACGCTACAAAACAAATGCATATGTCCGCATGAGAAACAGGCCGCATCACGTTAATACCTTTTGGAATGTAAAAAGTATCTTGATATCGATATCGGATGCACCATTAAATTGTTTATGTAATAATCTAATAACAGTCAACACAATATTGAGTAAATGCATTTTATATTAATAGGATCCTACCATATCGTCAGTTTAATAATCACCTGGGATTCTGGGACTGGAAAATTCTACCTGGTCGTCCTGAGAGTTCAAGTGTCAGGATACAGGAAGTCGTATTCGTGGAGGACGGAAATACGAGAGCATTGGACCCCTCCGAGATCCACAGGGAAAAACCGGCTGTCCTCTGACCATAGAATATTACACTAGACTTTAACAGAGACTGCTATGAGCGTAGAGAAACGCTCAAGACGTGGATTGATGATAGCGAGGCAGGTACGAGGGAGTAGAGATGCGTTCTCCAGGACGCTCCAAGACTCATCCTCCTATGAAACGAAGACGAAGAAAACGACGACGAGGACTCGGCGGAAGAAGGAAAAGAAGATGAAGAAGAAGATGAAGAAGAGGACGATGAAGAAGAAGAAGAAGCTGAGAAGAGAAGCTATCGTTTTCTTCCCTTGACACGTCTAGCCAGTGAAGAAAAAGGGGCGCTGGCATTCGTCTCCGCGTGGGGCACAATAAGCGGCCAGCATCGTTCAAAATAATTATAAACATCTTGAAGCGACGATCAATCTTCCGCTCGTCTTTTGATAATAAACGAATTACCGAAAGAGGACGTCGAGGGCTGGAATGACGAGCTCGAAGAAAGAAGAAGAGAGAAAGAGAGAGAAAGAGTCGAGAGAAAAAGAGATGGAACAGAGCACCCGCGGAGCGCGTGATTTAAAATGCTAATTTTTTTCGTGGCCCGCGACAGACGCGTTGATTAAGACGATCGTGCGCGGGAATACACTGTGAAGAGGAATTTCGTTAAGCATGTTGATGTATCGCTTAGAAATTCAACGTTGCGAATCTCGAAACTAGTGAAAAAGAGATGCATCTTCAAAGTGCATCGCGTCAACGAGAGATTACGAATGATGGAAGATAAAGTGTATCTTCAGTTATCTCTTTCTCTCTCACTCTCTTCGTTCCAAACGATTCTGAGCTTCTCAAGGATAAGTTCGGCCGAGCTCGATAAGACTACTCGATGCAAATCGTTCATTCGACATCGGAATCCATTAATTCGCTTAACGGATTGTCGCGGGTGGCGGAAAATTCCGTTAGGCATCGCGCATTCCAAAGTTCGAGGTAAAAAAGAGATAGTGGCTGACTTCGTCGACGATCCAAACGATGACAAATACGTTCGCGCGAGAAGAATGATCGAGCTATAGTGCCATAAAATTATTCTGATCTTCTATACTGGTATATTTACAAAACTTTCCCTGCAACGACGATGTTTTACGATTAGTATAGAAAGTTAACGTTGAAAATATAAGGAAATTGATGTGACTATATAATTCTATCCTCATTTTTGATTACTTTCTACATTTTTCAGGACTTACATAAGAATCGTATAAAAGAATTGCAATAAATTGATACAGACAATTGATGTATTTAAAATTCTATTTTAATCTCATTTCTCCAATAGAATTTTACGTAACGGGAAGATAATAAATAAAAGAATACTACTGTCATAAAAGAACTTTAAATCATTATTTTAAAAAGCGGTTAAAAAAAGGTCTTTAGAAAGTTACAGCTGAAAAATATGATCTACCATCGCGATCTCGATACCGATCGTAAAAACACTGACCACAGGCTCGCGCCGATCCGATCGCCAAGTAAGAAATAGTCAGTCAGGACTCGCGCGAGGAATTCTTCGATGTCGCTCGAACGCTCATCCTACGAGTCGAAAGGATTTTCGTCGAGCAGAGTGAGTCACTTGACAAATATCGTAGCGATCCGTGCCGGCGATTAACCTGGAATTCCATTGCTCTCCTTCGTGCGAATCGTGTCTAGGAGATACGCTCGAAAATACACCTGGTAAGATATTCACTTCGATAGATTCTGCGAACAGGACCTTTAACACTAGAATTTAAACTATGTTTCAAGTCTATGCATTGTCCTACCAACGTTTTAACAAACATTCTTACTCGATAGCGATGCTTTTAAAAATTATTTTTCTAAATTATTATTAATTCATTTATGTATTTATACGGAAGGATATATAATCATATAAATTCGAAATTAAAAGCACGTAAGTACAGATTGTATCTGATAATAATTGATATACGTTAATTATTGTAGAAGTTAGAGATATAATATAGTATGAACTATTAATGCGAATCTTCGGTCGAACTTAAATCTTACTGATGCTTGAAAGAGAATATGTACTGTGTTCCGCGGACCTAAATACCGCGAAGGTGAAACTCCAAAGACACGAGCAATGATCGTCGATTCTCCACTTTACAATAATCCCAGTATAGAGAATAATATACATCGATAATACATTACGCAGAATGAGACTCGATAAACGAGTTCTTCAACTCGGATTAAGGAATGAATAATCAGACGAATCGGAGAAAAATGCTGAGGAAGCACTGTCGAAGGAATAAAATCGATACCGGAGAGAGGAGCATACCAGAGAAATTTGCGATTGGAATAGAGGAGAGGAGGACAGATAACTCGCGAGTCCATCCGCCTACAATTTCTCTCGTGACGCTGACGACCTACATGAACGGCGGTATGAGGTCATTGGGTCATCGTCAATGAGGTAGCCTGGAACACTCGCCAGGACCAAAGGAAACTCTCGACATCAAACCTCTAGACCCTTGTTCATTTTTTCCCAATTGGTACTGGAGTTTTCCTGCTACTTTCATTTTCCTATACTTTTCGATCCTGACGCTGTTCCTCGTCTATAGTTTAGATATTGACGATGGTCGGCGAAACGTGGACAAAGGATGAGTGTCAATCCCTATCGGTGAAACGTCTCCACGTATAGTCTCGCTCTCTCGAGTTTTCTCCAGCGGCCGTTCAGTATCAATAACGGTACATCCGTGTTGTCAGGATGTACGAGCGCGCTGAACCTTTAAAGCGCGTAAACTCCAGATCGCAGGCTCCGATTGGCGATAGCGGAGAAATCGCGATGACGGGCAAGCAAATGAAAATCCTTCGCGAAATACTGACTACAGTATAATTTACTCGTTGGTAAGTAATCCAATAGTTGTATCAAATTACAACTATAATAATAATAATAATAATAATAATAATAATGGTATTATTATAGATATAATTGTGATCGTTTATATAAGGTTTGAATATAAAGTATTATGAATATTGTTCTACGTCTTTAGACTATCCGTGAATTTTCTAAGTATGTGCTTTTCCCGAAATTAATACTACAATTTCTATTGATTACGTGGCGAATTAAATTTGTGAATATCCAACGCGCGCTGATGGAGAGCAGCTTTTTTAATTGAATTTTTGTAAAATCAGGAGAAGCGATTGCGATTTGCAATGAGAGTCGACACAGCGCAGTGCAATTTTGCGCCAACGAGTGGGTTTCTATATTCCATTGCCTCGGACCGGGTCTATTAAATTCAACCCGTCGAATCGCATTGAATTCATTAAACACCGCCTCTTCGTATCACGACAAAATAACCCGTGCTTTATTGCACTGGCTGCGTGCACGTTATTTCCTCAAATTCTGCTGCTCGCCGAGCAAGACTCTCTCGAAGTACCTCTGCCAACTCTCCGGCAGGCCATAATCAACTCGCGATTCTACTCGACTGACTTCCAATTGGATTGCAAGCTACACACTCGTTCCCACGCATGCCCCTCAAAAATTCCATGGAAAAAGGCGAATCCACTTCAATGGTATCCGCAAATCCTTCAAAAATCCAATTCCCAATTACTTCAATCCTAGTATGCGTGAGTATTTTTTCGTCGGTGTAAAAAGAAATTTTTTTGAAAAAAATTGCAACGGGTTTTGTTGAATATTGGGTCGTAATTGAATTCGAAGTGACGCCCGAGGCGTGAAAACGAGGTGCGCCAAGAGAGTTACGGTCTGTCTCAGAGTGAAGAACGAGGAAACTAAAAAAGGACGACTATGAAAAGACGAAGAAGAAGAAGAAGAAGAAGAAGAAGAGGAAAGCAAGGAGGAGAGAGCGAAACGAGCCGAGAGAAGAGAGGGAAAAGAAGCGAAAGAACCATGGGCAGAAGAGCGAGGTAGCAACCCGGGAAGCACTCTTCTCATCATTAGGCTCTTTCGTAGTGGGATTGCCGCAGGCTCGCTTACGTAGGTGTTTATTTATCGTCCGGCCGCACGCGGAGAATTAGTCCCGAATGCCGCATGGCCCCATAACGTTTACTTCGGCTAATTATCCTGCAAATAGGAATGAGACCCCCTCGAGATCCCTCTGTTATCTGTACAACGGTACAACCACCGGATTCTACCACTTTACCAACGAGCTCTTTAACTCGAAAGCGGCATAACTTTGAACTGCACGTATAAGGTTCGATTAATAAAAACCGCGAATACTACCAGAATTACCCTGTTCTCTGGAAGAGATCTTTTAAACTTAATCTTTCAAGACAGGAAATTTCGTTGTTGCCGTATGTACAGTGAATAACGGTGCTACACGGATACTTTTCAATTTAAATGTTGATGTTCCAACTACCTATCAATATTTTCAATTGTATCTAATATATTTAAACGTAGTGTATTGTACAGTGCTCTGAAATTAATTAAATTTTAAAGTATAATAAGTGAGAGTTATTTTCCCTTCAGGAAAAGGTTCAAACCAATTGTTTTCATATAGGTCACAGGTGCCAATATTGTACTCTTTCCCCGAGACTGGATCTCTGCCAAAAGTTTACAGTCCAAGTGCTTATACTACGATAGAGCAAACGTTACCCCAATCTCCATGCATTTTCCAGAGGCTGATGGAAACAGTAGAAAGTAAATCCCTCAGGTCTAGTATTCGACGAACACAATGCTCAGAGTTCCCCGAATGCGAGCAGTGCAATTTACGAGGCAGTTTTGTTGACTCCAACAAGGAATGAATCGCGATAGTGACAGGAGGAAGACAATTAAGCTTATTAAAGTAACTCTGCGAGCAAAAGGGATTACGTGTAGTTGCGGGAGAAGAAGAACCATGTCGGGAGGACTTAGTAAAGGAAGACTCGAAGTGATAAACTAGGAATACGTAGTATGTACAATGTACTTGGAAGGTACAAGTAAATTTCCCGTCCATCAAATTATTGCCAAATAAGAATCCTTATTGTACGTAATTAACTCAATTGCTCTTGTTTCTATATCTGAAAATAGTTTCAACAACGAGGAATATGAGAGCAGCAAGCAAAGCTGATATCGAGTTAGAAGAAAGCAAACGATTAAAGAGAGCAGTGCAGAGGGTAAGCTGAACAGGAAAAGGGTGAAGAAGTGAGCGTCGAGAGGAAAGAAGACGGGATATAGAAGATAGTAGGTGCGTATCGCGTGGCCGATGCAACACGGAATGATTTTTACATGGCTAATAAGCGGGTGCCCATAGCCTTAGGCTGTAGTTCCGGCTTGGAGGTGCCAAGCGAAGGAGTAGGCGGCCTGGTGAGAAGTGCTACGAGCCGATGCTATTAAGATTTCCGTATCGTCGTCCCGTTACCGCGACGAACCAACTCTGCTCTCGAGTTCTAATACATACTATACCTCTATGGTACGTGGTCACGCCGCGCGACCAGTCGGTACACGCTCTTTGCTTCTTCTAATTTCATTGCTTCGCGAGAAGCATGCTCTTGGCAGAGCTCTAAATACATTTAAGTCAACTTAGATTTCAAATGCTCCCAATAACTATATTAAGTAAAGTAGTTGGTGGGTAAAAACTTGAATAGTTATTTGTCAATTTTCAAAACGGCATTCAAAATTATTGCTCATATTACACAATTTTTCTTAATAAAATGTTTTCTTTTATACTGCGCAGTTAATTGTTATTCAAGAGAGTAGTTTTCGGCACTGTTTAGGAAGAGGTCTAAAATTGCCCTGTAAGGTGCCGGGGAACCCGGCATATTAACCCTTTAAAGTCGTTTAACGAGAGTACTTGTTTGGGAGAAATTACTAGTCCTGGTGTAACAACGATTGATTTTAATTGCGACCACCAGTAAACATGTCCGAAGCAGAATTCCACCGTTAAAGCCTTGCGAAATTGGAATCAATTTATTAGCATTAGACGGCTTAATACCGTTTACGAAAGTGTGCTCACGACTCAATCTTTGATAAAACCTCGTAATAAAATCGAGAAACTCAACTAAATACCCTGACTTCAAATTCTGGTTGTTCATGGGTATAATAGGTTTGAAATGCCAGATGCAACGATCAAGAACAGCTTAGAGTGGAGATCAAGATAAAATGAAACTTTAATTAGCACCAAATACATGAAATTAATGATGAGGTTTTGTAAATAGGATACTAAAGAGAAACACGAAAGTGGTCATTCGATAGAAACGTAACCACGTTACGTACAAAATAATTTCAAGACAGATGATGTTGAAATGCACTGTCACGCAGCAACTAACGCTCCCGAAATTACAACAGGCAGATTTTCGAGCGGTATTTAATAATCTTTGCTGGGTACTCACCGTGCGGTGAGTATGGTACTTGAATTTCGCTGCCCCAAACAGTCGACGAACAGGGAACGCCAAGTGAGAGCATTGTCGCCGCGGGACGTCGACCTCTTTTTTCCGATCCTGTACCCAAAGCACTGCATTTCCAGCGATAATTTTTCCCAGCGCGCGCTTATTACATACTTAGGTACCGAATCTCGCGCACATTCTTTCGACAACAATAGTTTACGGATGTCACCAGAGAGACAAAATCGCGAACAAGAAGTTTGTGATATAAACCATGCGATTTTTAGTCAACATTCTACAGTTACACAAACCACTGTACTTCTTAAGGAAAATTCATGTGTCTCTAAGATTATAAGACTCTTTAATCGGTAGATCCCAAATCCCCCAAACCCTCCCTGATCGTTTGCATATAACGAGTTCCAATAGTTAAACTTAGATTAAGTAATTACATCTATGAATATCGTCTCTAATAGGGAAAGAAAGTTCTATCACGTGAGACGATGAAAGTTCGAAGGAACACTTCAAGACTTCGTATTCGTTCTCGGGATTCCATCAGAGACTGAAGCCGTGTAGCATCTGTCTTCATGGTGATTGGGAGGGGAAAGGGAGCTCTGCCTCGAGAATTTCCCGGAATGGGATTAGCTCGCGTTCAGGCGCTCTCGTGTTTACCTTTTCGCGGGACCCGGTGTGTTCTCTCGCCTAGTGCTATTGTATACGCGCTCTTGGGATTAACTCGACCCCTCTCGTTTTTGCGATAGTGCAACTATCGTACTACTGACTCAAAGCCCACTAAGAGTATTTGTCACATTTTTTAATCCCAGCCGTTAATCATATAAAACACGGTCATAAGTATACGAAACATATCAATATATTCTTGATAATCATTCGTTTATAATTCTAGATATGAATCTTACCTATATTTGAAACATTCTTTCGTATCCTGAAGAACAACAACGACCACTTTATTTATTAGACGATCAACTGCGCGGATGTCCGGAAATTGTTTCATCCTGACGACTTAGAGCCAAGGTCGTATCGCGATTCACTTCTGGTAGTACGACACGCGAATCCAGGAATAATAACTATTAGGTAGACATAGTCGCGTTTTTTTCTTTCGTGCACGGCGACCTTGCCACAGAGTTCGTTCTCACGATCCATCTGCGATAAGAACGTTCCCATCATTCTCCACACTTTCTTTACGTGCTAGTTTCATAGCGGCGCGAGCACTGGTACCAAAGGTCGCAAGAACGTTTTGATAATTGGCCCACTGGCCGTGAGCAGTTGCCACGCGTGGAATAATAATCCAAATTGAAAGGTCCGCCTTATAGTCGTTCGCGAGTTTTCGTCTTTACGACCGGTACGAAGCATCCGGAATGGAAATATCATCGCGAATGTTGGGGCTACAGCGATAATGGAGTATAGTTAGCCCGCTTATCGTCGCGTAACGCGACAGACTAGTCCTCGGTTGTGTCAAAGGTCAACCTAAGAGAAACCTACTACTCCCTCAAAGTCCCTGATCCTTGACACAGGACTAAACTGTAGACCGGGCGTAAACTCGCAATTTCCAGCAAAAAAAAAAGACTGCTCCATATCATTCCGCCGCGATGTGTCATCCTACACTTGCGTAAAAGAAATTACAACGTAGCATATCATTACCGAAGAGGAAGTATGATCCAACTTGGACAGCTTTTCATGCCATCTGACTTTACTGGCAATGCAATACTGTCTCTGGACGCAGTTAGAGTCACGTTCAACAAAAAATCACAAGGATCTTTCATAATAAGTTTTTGGTTGAATATTTCTGATGTTTACTATTTTGTATGATGTAACTCGTGATAAATCTAGTTACAATATAGAGACTTTAATTGTAAAAACTTGACGGTTTCGATACAAGAAGCGGTTTAGTTCGATAGTTATAATACGGAAAGATTTTGCAAATACATATTTTGCTCGGATTATAGACCGATTTATCTGCTGTTAGAGCAAAGCGTGACTGACAAGTTGGAATGACGGAATTTTCCAAGGAAAAGCGGAAGATTTTCATGCGACAGGGAGGAACTGGAACCGAGCGGTTTGCGCCGCACTTATAAATAGTATCCGATGACGCAATACGCAAGGATGATGAAGGAGAAAGAGAAGGAGCTCCTAACAGGACGAGGAATTGCTCGGGGCGACTCTGCCTCCTGTCGTGAAGCCGACCCCTCTGACCAAGCACTGGTGCGAACTAAACCAACTCGTCCTTCGCCCGCATTACGAAAGTGGCCCGTGCCAAATTCGCGAGTCTCTCGACTCATCGTGTCGAAAATGTTCTAATTGATATAATTTACGATTGTTGCGATTTACTAACACGTTCACATTGGATTTTTGTAACTCAATTGCCTCGTGGGAAAAACTTCAGGAAGACATAATTAAAATACACATTCATTTTCGATTTCAACGTGGTTAAAAAGTTGATTGTATGTAAAATATTATCGAGTAATGCTATTCCATACGTTCGTTACATTCAATACGCTTTCCAATAAGTTCATAGTAAAAATCACTGAATGGCAAAGATGATCCTAATAAACCTAGACCCCTAATATCCAAGATTGTGAAAAGAACCTAATCACCGAGTTTAGTCACGTAAAAATATCTCGTGAAAGAAGAAACTGGGTAATTCTGTTCGCGATACCAAGAAGAATGACTGAATCATCGGTGCAAAGTCTAAGAAGAAAACTCGAGTAGATCCATACGTTGAGATGCAGAGGGTTAAAGGATGAGGGAGTCGGCCGCCCAAATACACCTGCGGATCGAAACGCTCGTCGAAGAACCAGTCGACGCGGAATAACTGGTATTAATACGTCACGTAATTACCGTGCGAGGGATATACCTGTATGTGGATACCTGTGGATGCCGAGCCGGGCCAGGCTGGGCCGAGTCGAGCAGGTCCAAGAAGAAGCAAGCACCCAGCCAGCCAGAATACCATCCAGTATACATAGCACACATAGGAGAAGAGAGTGCTGTTAAGACTCGCGGAAGATGCTGTTGAGTCTGCGAAGAGCGTACATGCGTCGTGAGGCCAGTTTCCAAGCGAGTGGAGGTCGCTCCAGGCCATGCTTCTGTTCCGAGCCATTATGATAATTTCGCCGGAAAGAAGGTTACCGACTTGAGCCTACGGCGACTACCCTTGCCTACCGCTCGCCTTCCACCAAAGACCGCGCGACCACGAACCAGAATCGACGGAGGGCACACCGCGTCATTATCGTGATCCTCCTCTTCCTCGTCTTATGGATTCGTTCGTCTTGCTCGCTCGAAAGTCAAGAGACTTACCGTCGACTTCGCGAAACCGGAGGACGCCCCCCGGTCTTTCTCCTTTCGTCACAGTGGCCACGAGCACTCTGATTGACTACCAGTATGCTGGTTGGCTTAAAAGTTTCTATAGGTTAAAAGATTTTTAATAGATCGGTAGTAAGTTAGGGATTATAAGTTTTAGAAGTCTATATTTAAACTCAAAGAACTTGGGACTTGCATGAAGCATTTATTATGGTTAAATAATTATTTCTTAACTATGCATACATTTTTGTCTTCATGATATTTAAGTAACGCAAGCATTTTTGCTTCCTGTTCGTTTAAAGCCGATGCCATTGCTGATTGCTCCAAGGCAAAGTGCACTTGGAGGCTTATCCGCGAATAGTCAGAGAATTCTTAAGGAATACGTGACGGCGCATTGCCTACACGGTTCAACCCCAAATATTTTTGCAGATCATCCTCAATATTGGCAACGCGAAATTTACTGTGTCGATAGTAAAACTTATTACCAATCTCAGGGTCAGGCCAGCAATAACACTCAATCAACTAAGCTCGAATATAGCTACGCTAAACTATTTATTCCGATTAACCGTGGAATTCTACTTATTCGAAACCTCACAGACTGTAGAATGACATCGAGCTTCAAACGATTAGAAAAATGCCTTGACAGTCCGCAGCGTAGCCTAGCATCATCGACGTCCTGTCAAAGAGTTCTGTCAGACAGTCTCATTGGCGAAAGCCTTTCTTGACAGCAAGAATGATAAGTAGAATAAATCGAGCGATGCTCGCGAGTAAGCGGATAGAAGGCATCACACTCGACCAGAAGGACCAGAGAGAGAGAGAGAGAGAGTTAGAAAACGCGTGGAATAACGCGTTGATGAAGAAGATGAAGAAGAGGAGAAAAGGCTGCAGACGAGCGGGGCGGCGTTAAAGATAGTGGAAAGGATCGAGGTACCGGGCGAACAGATTTGAAAAGGGAGAGGGTCGGCGGAGGTTACAAGGTTACACGCGTCAGAAAGGCAGTGTTGGTGGCAGAGTCCGAGGCAAAGGCTGGGCCCGAGTAAAGAGGTCGGGCGCGGCGCGAGCGCCGTGAGCAAGAGAAAGAGGAAAAAAAGACAGATAGAGAGAGGGAGAGAGCAAGCGAAGCAGAGTGAGCAAAGGAGAGAAATAGAAAGAGAAAGAGAAAGAAAAAGAGAGAAAGAGAGAGGAACGGGGCCCGCCTAAGATTCCCACGGTGCCCGCTCGCGGCGAGGCCCGAGCTCGCATGCTACTCGACGGCATGCTCTTACGTTATGCGAGCTACATTAAGGTTGAGGAAGGCACGGCGAACGGGCCGGGCAAACCAAACGAGAACGAAAGGCCCGGAAAGAAGGACTAGTAAGCACAGGCCCGAGTCCGGATCCGGCAAGGTAGCTAAAGTAAGGGAAGAAGGAACTGGTCAGCATCAGTCCACGCTTAGTTCAGACGCAAGAATCGCGTACGCAAACCGCGTTATTAATATTTGCTTTGATTCAGGGCCCACTGACCGGGTCGGCCTCCCTGGGACTGGCGAATCCCGGCACCACTGATCTGGGTACCACGACCAGTACCGACGTACTGGTAGTTGTTACCGTGCTTTACGGTTAGCTACGTGAGTAATGCGCCGTGCACGCTCCCTCGCGTGCGTGAAATACGCGTCGAACGTGGGAGTCAACGTGCTCGGTGTTTCGCGACTCGCAGGATTCTACCCTTCTCATTCTTTTGTGCGAACCTCGACGTGTTTTTGGGGAAGAAGATTCGACCGGCTCTTACGATTGGTAGAAAAGAATTCAGGAAAAGCAATAAAGTTCGCTCGAGAATATGAGATTGCCAGATGAGGTAAACGGGAAGCACCGTAAATGGAGAACATTCTTGATAACTACGGGACTATGATCGAAAGACTTATCCGACTGGTTGTGCGTATCGTTTACTTATCCTATAAAACATAACTAGTGCAACCAGTTTCATAAACTCTGTGAACAGACTTACACAAGCTGAATTATTAATTGCAATTCCTCCTGTGAAGACCGCTCCTCGCGTCAAACACTTTTCTGTATACATATAGTTATATATTCACGCGTCAGAGGAGATACACGCGGACAAGCCTGTATTAGTTACTCTGTTTTCGTCAGGACTGAATTCCAAGCGAAAAAGTCGAGATGACGAACATGTAGGGTTATTAGCGAATAGCAATGAGAAGGAGTCATTCCTCGAGACTCACGTGGGAGTATTACGAGTAAGGAATGTCTCCCAAAGGTGTCCTTCCTTGGTTCCGGTGCACCAGAAGCCCTCTCCTTTGACCCGCTGTCTTTTAAATTGCTCTCTTTACCCTCCCCTTTCCTGGGTGACTCTGTCTCACGAGTACTTTTCAACAAGCTCCCTATGCCGTGTTCGCAAAATTCTCGCGGTGCATCACTCGGCTCCTATCCTATAGTGAAGCGAGCCGCTCGTGGTCATGTGGGTTAATAACCACTCTCGTGCTTCAAGATTTATATCCCGCTTATAGGGCGTGTGCACACAGAATCTCACGATACCGGAGAATCGAGTTCGCGCACGTGGAATCGAGTGTCAAGAGCAAATCAATCGAACCAGTGCACGCTCTATAAGGGATCGCGATCAGAGAGTAACGATTTTTCACCCGAAACAGGATTCTTAATACCGGTAGACATTTGTAACTACGACTTGTCGGCATCTTTATTAAAGTGTGTCATAAATCGTATGCCTGTCGATTGACATAAGCGCGCACGCAAATTACAGATAAGGGGGCGAGTATTTAAAAGGCAGGAAGAGACCGCAAGGATGAACTCGTAGGTTGGTTGGTAGGTAGGTAGGGTAATTATACGAGAAAGAAAAAAGTAAGATGCAAATATCAACAGCCGTTAGTTGAGAGAACTCACCTGCCTCGTGAACCAGTCCTGGATGAACGTGGGCAGATAGTATACAGTATACATGTATATATATGTACTAAGCCGTCCACGCGATTCAGACATTAGTATGCACTAGGGAAGGAGTTCGTGTGCGCAACACCCTACCTGACGCGATACCCCGCAAATGCGAGTCCCTTCTCGCACTCGGCCTATTCCGATGCAGGCTCTCCTGCTCTCGTTTAGTTACTGGCGAGCCATTCGCTGATTTTTCGACGCGGCCGCATTCCGTGCACGGCGACTGCTGCGTCGAACAATGAACGAGCTTTCGAGAACAATTGGCGGACGCGCTCGCGCGAAAGGTTCGTTTATCCAGGTTGCTGCCGTCATTCGATTAAGGCCTTAAGGGTTACGCAATATAGGGTAATACACTTGAGATCAGGCACTTAGAGAACAGTTCTAATGTTCTTCTGTAGTCCTTCGGATACGGATTTGAAATTGTTTCTAATTTGCAATTTAAACATTAGTCGAAAGTAGGCTCATTAATAAAACCCATTGCAAATCAACGAAAGATTGACTGTTGGACAAGGTTTTTTTTTAATTCCGCGATCAGATAATAATAATTAGGATTGTTTCATTAGCGTTACCTAAATGTGAAATTACAATCTAATAGAGATCAATTTCAGATTAATAAAATCAAAGCTATGGAGTATTTCAAGTTCGTCAATGCTACTTTAACAATCGGTTAAATTAGAGATGCTCCAGAAATGAGAGACTGAAAGCTGAAAGGCAAACAGAGAGTCGAGTAATCGCGACAGCACGTGGAACGTGTATCGCGGATCGCAAGTCACGCTCGGTGAATCGCGCAGGGCATCGGCGTTTGCCTCGCACAACCAACTTAAAGAAGAGGCAGAAGAAGAAGAAGAACATGAAGAAGAAGAAGAAGAAGAAGAAGACCCGACCGATGGAGAGCAGGTATATCAGCGGGAGTGCACAAAGCCGGCTAACTTTGCGCGCTGACCGCCTTTTCCAACTGAACTTTCACATTCTGATCGTAGGAGAACCGCGACAGCCTCGAAGGTCAGTTCACCATGTATGCACTAATCGTGCCTTTCGGTTACCACCAAAAAAACCACTATGCCCTCACTGGGTTATAACAGCAAATATTCATTTGATTGTTGATACATTTTTCAATTAAAATTATAATTACTCAATTGAATTAATTAATTTAATTATTGCAAACCATTACTTTTCAACATTATTACTGTGTATTATTCTTATTATTGTTATTATTAATAATGTGTTAATTATAAGTAACGAGTAGCGAAATAAATTTTTGATTAAAAACACGTCAATACGTCAAAATATAATAAACAATCTCATGCTGGATTTGCTCGTGAAATTTTCCAGTAAGTGTCTCTAACGGTATTATGTCTATTCTTGTGCGAAAAGACATCGGATTAAAGCGCGTTGATTCACTGGCGGCTCGATTCTCCGAAGAATGTAATACAGATAATTGAAAAAGGGAGAGAAGAGAGAGACAAGCATAAAAAGAGTGTAAGAGGGAAGAGAAGCTATGTCGGTGGACCTTGCACCGGTGAATATGCATATATCGAGTTGGCGCGGCGAGTGTGAAACGCGGAGGTCCGAGTCGTAAGCGTCGATCGTAATCCCCCACGTACGGTGTCATGCACTCTTGACCCGACAGTTTTGTCATGGTAATGCGCCTACTTTGTATTTTAATGTTCGGAAAAAGATTATGCGAGTAAATACGGGGAAGTGGATGATGCTACGCTTCGTAACGACTGACTCGAGGACACGTTTCTTTTTTCAATCTTCGCCCGCTTTCCTCCTCTATCTTGATGCGATACCACGACTCTACTCGCATCGCGACACCCGTAAAAACAACGTGTCCGTCAACTTTAATGCGTCAATGGGTTTACTGCCAAGCCATTCGGACAATTACACTTACAACGAAAACTCTGCGCAAGAAGTTTCGCACAATGGTGACACGAATCACAAGCGAAACGGGTTAGATTTTTCATTGAATTCCATTCATATCTTACATTTTGTCCATTTAATGGTTTACTTTTATCCCTAATTCTACTTTTTCCATTTTTTTTCTTTTGTTATGTATTATTTAGTAGTTTAACATTATAATTATGTTAAGATGTTTCTAAAAGAGAATGGTATAGTAGATTAGTAAAACACTCTTGCAATATACAGGATGATGCAATGGTACTCCAAATAAAAGAAGGATACGAAAAACGTAAGAAGTTGGATCTTCAATCATTCTGCACAATGCATATTTCAATGTTTTATGTTAATTAGAATAGGAAATTCTTAGAGGAGCATACCATGTATAGAGCTACCCATAAAATAGGAAATTCTGTCGAATACATTACTTAATAAAGTAGTTGATATTAAAATGAAGACATTTCTGTTCCAAAAAATTCCAAATTATTATCCAGCCAATCCACTATTACATCGAGGCAAATATAAAAGTTCCATAGCGTGCAAATTTCCATCGCTGTC
This sequence comes from Trypoxylon attenuatum, assembly GCA_963989405.1. NCBI lineage: Eukaryota > Metazoa > Arthropoda > Insecta > Hymenoptera > Crabronidae > Trypoxylon > Trypoxylon attenuatum. The sequence goes on along the minus strand of OZ022490.1, from coordinate 12,643,985 downwards.
GACATCGGTGATCAGCGGAAAAGGAAAAAAAAAGTGGATCGCGTCTATCGACCTAGAAAACCGCGGCCATAGGCTAGCAAAGTAGTGGTACGGAGGAGAGCGGGGCGCGGTGCGTTTATAGCCGGCGCTATTAATCGTAATCAGCGCCGTCTTCGGATGCCATCAAAGTCGCGCACTGGCTCGTATACACACCAAGCGCCTACTTGGCATAGCAGCCTCGGGGGATCACGCGCAACGACTCAACTAACGGATCCTCGCGACTCATCGCTCCCCTGTTCCCACTCGCGAACGTTTTTCCCTCGTGAGTCGACGCTACTTCGCTGACACCTTTTCTGGTGTCATATGCGTGCTTCATATGCGTGCAGTGGCAATGAGATGGTAATTAGCGATCGCTTGGAACTGGCTGGATGCACTTACACAATAATATCGAAAGGGATAATGAGAATCGTACCGGGAGGCAGACAGTATTCTGTAGTGCATCTAATATACAATTTGGTATTATATATCTTGCAGGAAGATAAAATTATTGCTTGAAAAAAAAACCTTTGGATTATCGATCAGAGTGTTACGTTGTTATTTCATTGGTCTCATTCTTCAGTAGTATTTTGACCTATTCCTATCGGACAGTTTAATGTACATTTATATTACCGATTACCTTACATAACGCAGTGGAACAATTTTCAATGTAAACATGCAGTTCAGGATTAGATAAGTAACTTCGATAATAATGTGTTGCTTAGAATAGTCATTGCTAGGGATCTAGGCAATCTAGCTTTCATCCTAAAGACTCGTCTTTGGTACAGTACTCAATCTAACATCGCCGCTTATCCCCGCACAAGACACGAACCGGAGACGCGCACATCCGAGAGTCCGAGATATCAACAAGGGTGTAGGCGAGGCTTCAGAACCGGCGGAGAGTCTTGCCTCTCCGCTGCCGGCTGGATTACTAATCATTTCCCGGGTCCGAGAAACCTCGCTAATTGATTAAAGTCACGATCCTGACCCCACCGTAATATCGGCAATCTCTCCTGGGCGCGCATCCTGCGCCCAAGGGGAAAGCGCCGCAGTCCATGGTCCAGAGGCCAGAGTCAGGGCGAACAGAGATAGGGATGGAAGTTAGAACAGGTCTCGTGTTCGAAGCGTCCGTAACTATAGGGCGAGACAAGGAGAAAGAGAGTATGTTGGACTCACGATACTTTTTTCTTCGTTTCACGATCCCTTTTTATTTTCTTCGTCGCTCTCAAACTCATCGTTTTGGATTGTGGCCCGTACGTTCGTTCAGGCATGCCGAGCATCCACCTTTGCCTCACCCACCCCAGACGGCCCTCGAGCTCTCAGTTCAACCCATTGTCGTGCCGTTCTCCACCCCGCCAAGGAAAACAATGTCTAATTTCAGTTAATGCGGCCATAATGGTCCTCGTTGCACCGCGATGCAGCGGCGGGTATCGGGAGAAGGATAAGTGAAATCCACTGGGTCCAACCACGCCAGTGCTTGGCCCTCACTGAGGATCCCTTGCAAGCGAGGATTTCGTAATGGGCCTGGATCCGCGGATATGGATCCGCAAGATTATCCCTGAACCTTCGATCGAGCGAGTATACGACGTATACGTATACTCGAGATAGACTGTCTCGAGTCTCTCAGAGATCGCGGGCTAGATAGGGCTGATAGGTCCTCGTCGTTGACGAGACACGGTTATATCGGACCAATAGGGAGTTAATCTCAAGATTGATTTATTGAGCAATTTGCTACTTCCATTGATCGGGCGGAAATGATCGAAGATCTCTCTTGTAAGATGATATTGTGTGTTAGAGTACAAGCTTGACGAACTAGAGGCAAAAATAGAAGGAAAAGAAAGAGAAATAAGAAAATAAAGCATCAGAAGATTTCAAGCAGCAAGAATCGTTGCAGTAAATACATTCCACGCTGACGTTAGTACGATACGTATACCGTGCAACTAGCGCAACGAGCAAAAATAAGCGGTTGGCACGCGCACCGAGCGTCCTGAACGACCTTCTACAGGATTCCGAGTAAAGTGGATCGCGAGCCACGTGCTCGAGAGACGTAAGATAAAACGCGGAAATCGATTGGAAATCGATCCCATTGTTACTTTCGGCTTTTCGAAGAATTAGCATACGTTGAGAAAAAATTTAATTGACCAACGAAATCGCACCGGTTGGAAAAGAAGGTTCTCTGAAGAGAGTTCGAGATGAAAGAGGTAAAAAAAGGTGGTTCGATATATTTCAACGTTGTGCAACGCGCAACGTAATTATAACGGACATGCAGGATGGTCGTTTGATAATGACTTTCTGAATGCGGGTCTCTGAGGACGAAATTAGGGTTATTTGCCTCGCGAGTGTGTCGGTCCTCCTCCCTGCACCTCCTTTCGACTCCACCTTCCGTGTACGGTGCTCGCTTGCGTCTCCTTTTGTTCCGGCGCTAACGAACGTACGAAACCTCTACGTGCTCTCCCGTACGAGTCCGTTTACCAACGCAACGCGATGGCCTTACCACTGGGAAAGGGCGCAACCGAGAAACCAGATCGTCGATTAAGTGTTGCAATATTACGAGAAACTGGATTGTCATTTCGAGCAAATCTCTCAATTGCTGTTCGGCGACAGATTAACCCTTGCATTAACTCAAACCTTAAAATGTTAATTTCTTATGACAATAATAAAAAAGATATATTATATTAAATTTGTTGTGGGGTAATAAAGATTGAAATGAAATTGTAAAGAAAAAGTATACAGTAAGAATAAAAAGTACAACGACGACGTACATGCTCATCCTGACAGATTAAGTCAAATGCATTTTCTTCTGCTAACTCCAACTCTATCTATCATGAGTGAAGAAGGCACGCAAGGACACCCTAACAACTGACAGTGCAGTTGTCAGCGCATCGCAAAGTAGGAACGACTCTCCTATAGACTAATGAGTAGGGCATACCTTGAGCCAACGTTACACGATCACACAGTACAACTCTACTACGACGAAGAAATTACCGCGATTCTTTTCCTACCAGGATCTCTACAGTTGCGGAAGTAACACAGTGTCGCACTGTGCTGAATTAAAACCACCACGTGCTTGCGATCGCGTCGAATAATTGCAGACTCACGGTAAGATCGCACTGTATGATCTCGCCAGCGACGATTAAGTCCTATAAATATACGTCGTACGAATCCACACGACGCGTCGTAACTCAACAGCCGACAGTTCGGACAAAAATACTAGATATACTTGCAATTGTGGAGCATATTAGATTTGCATGGTTGCAAATCAGCTTCGTGGGGGAATACATACCACCGATACCTCGGAGCGTCTGCACGACAACGACGTGCTTTTCCGAGTTCATCAATCGCCAGATACACAATGGACAATTATGTAGCTCCTCCGACAAGTGATCGCATTAATCGCGGAAAGCATTCAATAGAAGTCGTCGTCCGAGGACTGAACGAGCGAGCGAACAGTCAGCCAGTCAGCCAGCCAACCAGCCAACCTACCAGCCAGCTAGCCTGCCAGCCAACCTGCCAGCCAGCCAGCCAGCCAACCAGCCAGCCAGTCGCTCGTAGAAAGAGAAGGAGGAGATAGATCCTCGTAAATAAACGTCGAGGCAGTGCGCCCAGGAGGCATTCCAGCAGGCGCTACGGAGCAGGGCGCCCCACGTCCCCATCTTTTGGATCGGCAGTCGAAGGGAAAAAAATCTGTGCGCGCGCGAGTCTATCTGACAAGGAAGAAGGAACGCGAGAGTTCGCCTAAACGCACCGTCCTCGAAGCGGGCAGTCTTGCAATTAAGGGTTAATTAAATTGAGCGGCTTCCTAGATTTCTGTAATCATCGCGGACAGTATCTACAGGGTAATCTTCGGCGCATCCTGTCTGGCTTGGGGGCCCCACGGAAGGAAGGGGCCCTCGAGCTAAGGTCATGCACCCCGCTGACCTCGGACCACCATCTCACTCCCACTTTACGCGACTCCTGCACTGTTGCACTACCGTTCCTCCTTCTCATCCTTCGTGCTCATCCTTCTCCTCCCTACCTATCTACATCCATTCCCTCCTTCGACTCTTCTCGTATTTCTCTCTTTCTTCCTTTCCTTCGAGTTATCCTTCTGCCTGCTTGCACACCTCGCGAGCATCTTGTTTCTTACTTCTCTTCAAGACTTTCTTTCGCGTTCTCTTTCTCTCTTTTTGCTTCTCGCGCTCTATCTCTATCTCTTCATCGCTCCTTTTCTCGTAAAGAGTCCTGTGATCCTCGAGAGTGTTGCTGGTTCGGTTGCTGCCTCTGCTGTTGCTGATGCTGCTGGTTGGTTTCCCAGTGGTTGTCGAGGTGATAGTGATACTGTTTGTGAGGAAGCTGACTCTTCTTGCTGCTCGAAAGGATGTTGGAATTTTTCGGTGATGTAAGGGAGATGTTGGCGCACTTGCTTTCTTATTGTAAACCAGTACGAATAATTTTGCTATTGACGGATTAATTGCACGCCTATGTGCTACAGAGAACCGGTTGGAATATGTGTTCTGTTAGAAATCTTTCGATTTATGAAGATAACGTTTGTTTCAATCTGTATTCCTATTCAGTGGTAATAATTGAGTAGTCGTTTCCAGTAGTTTTAGTGATCGGCGTGTTGTTCAAAGTTTTACAAATTTGACAACTTGGTCTTTTTAGTTTTGCTGCCTCGTAGCTCACGAGAGCACTTACCGGGTAGCAGGTGAACGTATACGAAGTTGCGTGGCCCCTTGCCACTGCCATCTTCGAATTATTATCAAAAGGTTGGGACATCATTCTGGATAATGGGCGGATGTTGCTGTGACAGGGCAGAAAGCTCGCGGACTTCTCTCAACTAAGAGGAGTTCCTGTGAGAAAAACACGAAGACACACGCCACTCGAGATGTACTCTTTTCTAACACGTGAATTATCCTGAGTGACCCTCACGAAGTTTGCCAGACGATCTTGAATGAAACTAGCCTCAATCGCTTCATTATTTGCAGTTATCGTTGAATTCTCTTCGATTTACGACTGTCGAATCGAGGATCGCGGTACCACACGACAACAGCGTAAGGAGATTGGTGGAAAGAATCCGCGAGATTGGCAGTGCTTCTTGAGCGCGTTCTTGACCGTGTCGATGACCGTCTCGCTTACGTACACTCCTTAAACAAGGTCAGATGGTATCGCGTCGCGAAGAACGGAGATCACGCGAGGAGGAAGGAAGGGTCCGGAACGGAGGAACCGACTAGAAAACGTGGGAAACTTTTCCTAAGTACCAACGAATAACAGTGGTCTTCTTACGTCGGATTCATCGTAAGAAAGACTTCTCCTTTTGAAATCGAGATTTCGCGGCTGAACAGTGGTACTCAAAACGAGGCTCTGTTAAAATCGAAAACCAAGGAAAAAAGGAGGGCGGTCACTGTGTAGACGGTAAATAAGTGTGCACCTGGTGTCGTTCACGGCAGTGACCACCTTGTGCGTGCGCGAACAAGGTCAGATCTTATCGCGTGGCGCGAAGAGCCAAGTTCAGCCGGAGAAAAAGGAAGAATTCGCGAAGGGGAGAGGCGTGAGAACCTTTCCGGGGTTTACGTGGCCTGCAATTAAAGCCTATCTCTCTTTCTCTTTCTTTCCCTTGCACTAAAACCCTTCCATGGAGCCTCTTTGGCACCCTATCCTCTGTCTAGCCTCGACTAGATCGAACCATTGCCTTCCGTTATACCTGTCAACATAGGTGTCCCAACGTATCAGCCTGGACACAATTCACTTATGCGAATGCTCAGCGAATCGGGAGCAAATAAGGGTGCGAGCCTATGCGATACCGTTCCGAAGGTACTAATGTGACAAACGGGTTAGTGAAAGCTATTATTATTCAACTAACTTCTCCTGTCACTTGCTAATAAGTCTCATGTCCACAATACGCTATTTTGATCTGTAAATCGGCGTAGCATTAAATCTGCCATACATAGGTTCTGTGAGACATGCAGATACTTATCTTCTGGATAACTTTTAGCGTTAAGGTACGTTTTGAAGTAAGCTCAAAAAGTCCCTTTTTTAACTGCCAGAGTATCTACTCACACATTATGTTTTACCAGAGCAAGCAGAGAAATGAAATAATGCAAAATATTTATATGGAACACGATTCACTTTCTTTCAAGTTTAGTAAAATCCCACTTGGATTCTACTGCCACGAGTATAACTAGAAAGAAACTCAACTTCCGAGCAAGTTTCCCATTAGCAACGTGTAAAAAAAAAATATTGAAATGTCCAAACAGAAAGGATGCAAAACGGAAATGTATGATGGTATAATGTTCGCACATCGTGAGGTGAAATTAGTCAAGCAACCGCTTGACGTTGGAAGAATTCACAAACCGCACTGCAAATCCGTTACAAATAAGTGGAAACGTTTCCGCCTTGGTGAACTTTGATCTCCTCGTTGGCTCATACGCCCGATGCGCCCGTTATTCTATTTTCAACCGACGTTTCGCGTTATCGCGAGCTATCGGAAGCGCATCGGCTCTGCTCAAGCATTCCACCACAAGAGCTATGGAAGATACATATATATGTATACATATATATATATATATATATGGAATATATCCGTAAATGCACTAACCGACTCTCCGCGCTACCATTAGGACGTATACCGAGTTGAACGGCTCTGCCTTTTACTCGCATCGCTGCCTCGCGAAAATGCACTGGACGAGGCTGCGATGCATAAGATCGAGCGAAAGAGCGGATAATTCGGCTTACCTTCCCTCCGCATGCCCATTTTCAGGCACTTTTTCAGACGGCAGAACTGGCACTGATTTCTATGGTGCTGGTCGATGGGACAGTTCCTGTTCCCTCGACACGAGTAGGTAAGATTCCTCCGTACGCTCCTCTTGAAGAAGCTTTTGCATCCTGGAAAAAAAGCGAACGCTTACTGTGAGAAAGCTTCTACGATGAAATCGACTTGTTACGATTCACGTTTTACTATTTTTCTTTTATCGATACCGAGGCAAAACGATTTTATTTAGAATTCTTCCTGTATTCATGTTCTACACTTTAGACTTCGGTTAGAGCGAAATTGTTCGTGGAAAAAACAATGTAACCGAAGTGATTCCAGTAGTATAGTTAATAAACTAAGTAATATGGATGACTGAGTGAACATCAGAGTGTCACGCAGGGTTACGCGCGCGTGCTTAATGATCCTTCTAATTACCACGTTATAAAATAATAACTGGAAGCGCACATTGCGTAACCCTATCACGACGGTCACTTGGCAACGCTTGTTAAGTCGCTGAAGTAAAAAGAGAGACGTCAGTAAGGGATGGAGCGACGACAATTACGCAAATTTTGTTTAATAACATGTCAAACGCGCAATATGTTTCTGAAATGAATAGATGACTTGGAATTGGTCTGTGATACGATCACGACAGTCCATACTCCTATGACCAAAGTCATTCATATTTTCATGAATTATTCTTCCCTCTATTAAAATTTTTATCTTCGACAATAAGCATATTTTGCAAATTACAAAATTATTTCACTAGTTCACACGTGACTAGTAACGCAAGAAATTCTATCATGAATACACACTGAGCAAAGAATCATAAAAGATACTAGATTATTCTCGAATGCACTTTGTAAAAACTAGCTCCGATTCGATTCGCCACCACGACGCTTGCATCTTCATCGTGTTAGAATTTTTATTGCCGATGAACGAGATTGCGAGAGTCGGATATGATAAATAGTACACGATATTAATTATACTGCCAGCGAGCGTAGTGTATTATATAGTTTGTGCTGCTGAGACAGTAGATACATATATCCTATAAATACAGTGCATATGGGATAGAGTCCTAGCAAGAGATTTGAAAGTGTTGGAGCATTCGCGATCACGAAAATCCTATTAGTGTGGCTATTCTAGTGAGAGAGAAGATCGAGTAGCTCTGGAGCTGGGGCACCTTCCTCGAGAAAGGCTAACGGTAACGCGAGCTTTCGAACGAATACTCGTTACTCGCTTACCCGAACAGTGTGCCATTCGTGAGCTGCTGAACGCTAGATCCTTATTTCTCAATTAGAATTCGATTACTGCCAGTACTTCTCGCGATCGTTCTATTATCACTCGATATTACTACGATTCTGTTTTGATACATATATGTATAGCCGCTTTCTGATGATTTCGTAGGACCATGTATCGGAAGGCGTTTGCTTGATTTATCGATACCATTGACAGTGACATAATTGTGGATAGTAATAGAAATTGCAGGAATAAATTAGTCCTTTATACCGTGGTAAGTTACAGCCTCTTGTGTCGAGTGTATGCCGGATAAATGGTATACAAATGTAGGACATTATTATAGAAATGACAAGAATGAATCATGATTATGAATCGTTGTCTAAACAAATGTATCATACAATATGTGAATAGTCTGCAGAGACATTAATGATTAATAATAATCAACTATATACTTATAACACGCACCATGTAGTACAATTTTGTTCTTTTCAAACAGCTTTTACGGTATTATTTTCCCGTCGAAATTGTTCAAGAGTATTAATATTAGTTTAGGTCTTGATAGAGTGATTTTTAGATGCGATAGATCAAAGAGAAATTATTATCGGAAGATTAGATCGTTTAACTGATGCATTTCAACGAAGCTCATAGCACCGATGTAGATTAAGTAGTGGGTTCGATAAAGGAGCCGCGGTGGTTTTGCGATTTAACACAATTCAATTTAATAAACGACGAGCTGTACAGCGGCGTGCAAATGCTGCACGAGGAGCACGTGGTATGCACGTGAGGCGTGCATACGGTCCAGAGGTCGGAAGGTGATCGAGGAACGCGGTGATTTTAATTAAAACGAAGCTTGCTGCCTTGACGATGCGCACCTGCGTCCCGATCGTCGATCGCCGGGTATCCTCTTCAACACGAAGTAACAGTTTAGACCACATACATAGTAGCGGAGAGAAAAAAAATTTAACCCTTAACACAGGAAGATTTTCTTTACAACGGTAATTTATTCTATATTAAGATGTTACCACGGTAACGTTGAGACTGAGATCTCATTGGGACATTTTATTAGTTGGAAGTAAAATTCACTGACATCCGTTATCAGAGTGTATCACTATAACCGAGGAATCTCGGTCGATGGGTCAACGAGTATGTGGAAGCAATTAGCCGCGAGCTTCTATTCGCGGTAACAAGGACCCTTCTGTGGAGAAATATTGGAATCTGAGAGTCACAGACAGAAATTCGATGCAAGTAGAGTAAATTCATACGAGAACTTTAGTCACGTAAACTACCGTTACGCCAGGGATACTAAATTCTTCGGTTAACGATATCCTTTTCCTTTGCGATGCTTCTAAATCGCAAGGATCATTCCACACGAATCTTGTAGAATCTTGATTTTACTACTAGTATCGTATTTCCACTCTCGATAAACCTGTCGAAATACTTGTCAAACGCTTTTTCTGCATTCTCAGAAAAGTGTGTAGATTCAATTTTTATAGTATCGGACAAATTAGCTCGCTGAATATGCGAACACGACGGGTTATAAGCATATTCCTTTTTTCTTCGCACAAGCGTTCCAGTTAAGGAACCTTCACTTTTTCCAATCGTATAACACAGACATCAATATAGAGAAGTTACATAAGACAACCATTGGGAAAGACACAAAAAGTTTTAGCTCATCGTTCGACACGCGTAGCCCATCCACGCATTCGAAAAGAATGCACACGGTTCGTTCATGTGGTAGCACAAATCAGTCATTGTTCTTTATTCGTCTCATTAAACTGGAAGAGCACCAGTCACGAGGTACGATTACGATGTACGATTACGAGCAAAAATAGAAGGAAAGAGTATGTAGTCGGATAATATAATAGTCCACCAGAGAATCGAATAGCCACAACGAAAAATCTATTTAGCCTAGCTCTTCACTTGACAATTGCTAGTTCGAATAGCCATTTATGTTACGTACGAATTTACAAGTAAGGTAGTGACATACACGCATTCGAAATAAATAAAGGACATCGTCCCTCAGTTTTTCACGAGGAGCAATCCGCCGTCGTCGCCATCGTCATCGTCATTGTCCTGGAGATCTTGCGAAAGGGAGTGCGGCAGGGTCGCCATAACTACAAATTGCATCGTTACACGCAAATTACGCGATTACAGTAGGCGAGCCAAGGAGCGTGTATGCGCGCGGGCATGCGTGTGCCTCGCTCTCGGGACTGAGAGAAAGGGCTCCAGTGGCAAAGTGCATCGGGAGAGAGAGAGAGAGAGAGAGAGAGAGACCAGGAGGACTGTGAGCGGGACACACCGGGATGGAGCCATGGTGTATCTCTAGACCATGAGTGCACAGTGCATCGCGTTGGGACGAGTAGAGGATGGACGCTCAAACAACTACTGTTTATACTTTCAGATTGCAGCTTGCGCGGCCCTCGAGCTCAAATTGCTCGCGTCATTGAATTTTCATTGCTCTGCCTCGCTCGTCGCTCTCTTGCAGACGACGACGACGACGACGACGACGACGACGGCGACGCAACGTGTGCTTCTAGCTCTCAAGTATCCGTATGCGTAAACCGACTTCGCACTAATCTGCGAACGACTGTCTTGCAAATCCTCACTGCGGTTCGTTTCTAAGCAACTGCAACTTACTCGCTCTACGCGGGCCAGTTCTTTGTAATTAACCCTTTAACGGTGTTCCATGAGTACACTCTTCATTTTTCTCGACATTTTTGAATTTTCGAGTAAACAGAAATATTTTCGTGGAATAAACAATTCGAATTCTATTTCATATAAGAATTGAAGATTTAATAGAAATTCAAGAATGCATGCATGCAATATATCTAAAACAAACTTTCATGATAAAAGGGTTAAAACGTAATCTGCATGACTTGGCTTGTATTATTGTCTAAAAGCTGCTTGCGACATTCTTGTAATCTCAGTAATCCTTCCAGAGTTTAGCACAGCTTGACAGCGGGTCTAATATTGATTTATCTCAAGGCGCGGTGTTAGAAACTGACTTTACGCAGCCAGTCATTACCGAGTAGCGAAGGTATCGGTAGAGTATAAGTGTTTACCGAAACACTGATTTTCTTACGTTTGTAAAATTCTCAAATTCTCAATTCTTACGTTTGTTAAATGTTTCCATTCTGATATTTCGTATATGATAATACTCATACGATATTATAAAAGTCTATAGTACTTTGTTCCAATGACTTTGAATTTTCTATAATAGACTAAACTTTTAGACAGCATTTTCTATCACCAATACTATCAAAAACGAAAATGATGAAACTTGGAGAACAGAGAGCAAGTGAATAGTTCACTGAGACTTCCACTGGATCATTAATTTCGAGGGTACACGATGATCTAGCAAAGGTATGGATCTTAAAGGTCTTAACAGTGGCAGGTGATTATTGATAGGAAAGCAGCGGTATTCTCGATCGGCAATTTCCACGCAGTTCTACCGCTATCACCCGGAAGAGGAGACTCGCTATATTTACCGTCTGCTTCTGCAGGGTTCGTGAGGGACGCAACGGACGAAACACACAGAGCGGGGAAGAGGTTTGAGGTATGCCGCCAAGGAATTACGAGCTGCTAATCTACGCTGCGCTCGGCTGGGTTGCGCAGACTCGCGCAAACATGATCAATGACACGCTACCACCGAAGACACTTCCCTCGGGATGATCGAAATCCTGCCGACCTCGGGGGCTAGGAAGTGGTACCGTTTCGCTCGTATTTTAAACACTGCTCTTAAACCAACCGTAAGAATCATATGTGCATATATGTACACGTATATATGGAAAGATAAATATACAGGGTGTAACGTAATAACTGGCTAATACATACTTCAGGATCTGATTCAGTATTTAAACGTAATGAAAAGTGTTCGTATATAACGTATATATATATATCCCATTCCACCTTCGCTATTCTATATCTATAACATTATCTTTTCGGAAGTGTTAAGTACACTGGAGAAGCTTGTCGGATTCTATACTGACAATAATTATGAGAATAACTTTGTACTTTGTGTCTTCTTTCATTATAATCCAACATATAATCCTGCACTCGTTTCTTACACACGCATAAACTCTTGTGCACGTGTAGGTTGCAAATTGCAAAGGTAATCGATACAAAATATCTATACATATCTATACTTATATATACATTATTTATAGATATTAGATAGATACGAAAAGAACGCGATAGATCATCGCAATTAATAACAGCACGTGTTAGTAAGTCTTCAGAAATTCGGCGAAGCGTCCTTAATGTTCTTTAAACAACTTTTCAACTTGCATTCTGCTTTTTTTTATGGCTTGAGAAACACGCCAGGGCTTAATTATTAAGTTCATCAGTGGCAGGAAGTCTTGAGAATACCAACAGTGATTTGGCGAATTAATTCCTTCAGCTTAATTAGCAGCACTTACAAGCTCATCGAGATGGCTGATGCTTCACTTGACACAGATTCCGTAAAGATTTCTGTCTAAAGAGGAAGGGAATATTAACATGGCCGAAGACCCTGCGACTCTGCTGCCCAAGCATCAAAATCACCAGAATACTCTGGTAAAATTCCTCTAGCACCTATACGTACTACGCGTAAATAGAAAGTTGGCTGACTACTAATGCTTTTAAAAGATATAGAAATAAGAAATGATCATCAATTTCTATAACTTTAACACAGCAAGCAGATCCTATACCATATATTTATAAGTTCACAAGTTTATTTTATACACTTCGAACATAAAGATTGAAAGTAAGATTTTCAAGATAAACCTAATTAAACCTCCTTAAGTATCTACCCCTTTAGTTTCTTGGTGGTTAATCAATTTTCTAAGAACACTAGAACAGTTGTGATTGATGAGCAGCATACGTATAATGAAAATAGGAGAGGCATGTAACAAACATCGGGAGGTTCTCGTATAGTTACTTGTCGTGTTAGTTGAGTGGGAATCGAGAACGAGCGCGAGGATGATAGAGTAGGAGGATACCAGAAGAGCGGAAGCGTCGCGTCGGCGGATAAGGCGGATGAGGATGCGCCAGGAAACGGCCGCCGCCGCCGCCGCTGTGGCCGGGTAGGAAAGAGGAACCCCGGCGGATTCGGTCAGTAACGCTTCGAGTCGGGCGCGTAAAATTAACGACATTGTTATAATTAATTAGCCGTCCGGTGCGTTGCTCGGGCAGAGTAGCGTGCAGATAGCGCACGGGCTTCGTTAGCGAGATAATTGGTCACAGAGGATGCGTCCGGGTAAGTCGCTCCTTAGTAATTCTATGCTCTCTGTGCCTTGCTTACCTATCCTATCGTCGAGAATTTCTATCTATACAGGGTGACTCTCGTAACGTAATACATAACGTCGAATTTATTATTAATTATTTCTTGAACAAGAAGGTATTTCATATTTCAATTGTTTGTTACCGAAGGAATTTACAAGAATTTTTAATACTCTCCATTACCCTATCATTTTTATTTTGTTTAGTTCGTCGTCATTATTTAGAATCTTGATTTTGTATCATTTAGAATTTTATATCCAGAATTTGTTTTCTTACTAATCAAGTTTAATCACACATTTTAATCATAAATGGGAAGAATACTTTGTTGCATGTTTCTAATTCTCCACTATATCGACTGTATGTGGTCTATAAATATTAGTATTTATCCAAGAAATAGGAAGAATAAGACAATAGAGTAATATTGAAAAAGAATGTTATTGTTGGAACAAAATACGTTCGAATCATACTTTGATAGGAATCTAACGGATAATTATAGCTGCCTCAGGCTTCGTATGTACTCCTTTCCACCCTTACAATTTCCTTCTTACTCCATCAATCCAGTATACTATTGCATTCGTTGATATGCAACTCTGTTGAAATAAAAACAGAATCCAGTTGAATGGACGTGATTTTACTGATTCCTAGTTACCCGCAAAAGTGACGTCTCTGTACTGTTCAATTAACGCGGGAAACCACTATGAAGCGATTAAAACTACAGCAACGATAGATTGCTACCCTGATCTGTTATTCCTTTTACATCAAGTTGCACGCGAATATGTAGATAAGCCAAGGAAGGTCAGCAAGTAAGTGAGCAAGTAAGTATGGATCTTTTGCAATGTGAAGAACGAAGGGACTATGTAGGAATTTGATCTGATCTGAAAAATGATTCGAATGACTTTATGAATTCTATAAAAAGTCCATGAAAGTCCACTTAATAAATTGGAAAAATAACGGTAGCAATTAAAGAATAGAAGAAAATCGAGTCAGAGTCGTCTAAGTCTCATCGGACTCCACTAATGAACAAATACCACTAGAAGTAAGTCAATAAGAGTTTCCATTGAAGTTGGTTTCCGTTGTTTCGGGGAAACAATACGGTCTCCAGAAGGAGAAAGCCCTCGGCGAGGTAAGGCAACGCACGCGGGACCGCTGCGTTGAAATGAGATCAATAAAGATTAGTAAAGTCGGAATAATATAATATGATCTCATTAGAGCGATTAGCCCGCGGGGCCTGCAGAATGTCTGGCTTCTTCCTGTAGCGAGCAGCGGGGGTGTACCAGACGTAAGTCCGTAAGTCCGTAAGTAAGCGTAAGACTCAGAGGGAGAAGTAAGAGACCCCGAGGAAGAAGCCCCTTGCACTGTGGTACCTCCAGACCGCGATACTAGAATTAAATTTCCTCCTGTGCCAAACCGCGTCGTGCCGTGTCGTTTCACCGCGGAAAGCACGCCACGTGCACGCTATCCATCATTGTCCAGACCTCTCCACCATGCAATTTCAACGATGCAAGACAAACCACAATTGACAAACGACATTATTTTTACAAACCACTCAATGAAGTTCTTTAAATTATTCAAAGTACGTTAACTCGCATCTCTGTATCTTTTACTGGTAAATTAATATTATTATGATTAATATTAATCTATATAGGTTATTTAATAATAAGGAATTGAATCGTGAGTGTATGCAAGCACTACGTGTAACAAACTATGTCGAATTAAAAAATACTGCGATAAAGGAACCTAGGTCATTGGTAGTACAATTACACTGAACGAGGTATGTATTACATATATTGCTCTTTTGTACCGAGGTTTGAACCAGCTGTCGCGGCCACGAACTCTCGATACCCTTTGTGTCACTCTTGACACTTTGACATCGTCACGCGAATCGCGATTGAGCTTATGTTTCCGATCCGCCAGTCTCGTGAAGCGAAATCTCTCGAAAAAGGCTGGTAATGAAGATTCGAAAAGCGAAGGTCACTGTTGACATAAAAAGAACACCGGAAGCTAAGTTTAATGTACTTTCGAGCAAGGGGTACGTGCTTCGAGAAGTGTAACGTGACTTGTACGCCATCGCCATGTATAATCTATGACAAGCTTGGTTTCGTCGGAAACATTAGTTTAGCCGCATACTGCGCAATTACTATAATTGATACACGCCAGACATTTGTAAGTAAGTAACCTCCGCGTTCTATCTACAGCCACGTGTGAGTCGTCGCGCGGCACACTCTTTCCGGAAATCTATCGAAAATTGTTGAGGCTGTTGACCTAGGTTCATTCTTCTAGAACAAGAATTATGAGCTGGTAAAATGTGTTTCGAGACCACTAAAATCATCATCTTACGAAAGCAGATACAGTTTGACTTAAATACTTAAATATATGCTAGTTTCATCTTCCTCATTCACATTGGTAAAAACAATGGAATAAGTGAAGAATGTTCACATTATTTAAGGATTAACCAACTCATTCCTGAATGGCAGGATTAAATGTCCTGGCGAGTGTTCGATTATTCGAATTAGTTACTCAGTCTCGAGGAAGAAGATCCGCTGCGCTCAAGTTAAAGTTGCGGTCACGACACGTGCGCGCTAATGGGTTTCGTTCATTTGAATAAGACTGAAGAGAGAGAGAGAGAGAAAACGGCAGAGACAGAATAGTTAGAGTAAGAGGAATTTGAGATGTTGAGTTTTAGAGGGCGGAAGGGTTTCGTTGGTGCGTAGTGGGAAAACGGCGCACAGGTGTGCCGAAATCTAGTGCCCTATGAAATAAGGGGTTAGCGTGAGACTGAATGGAATAATAACACGCTAAGGATAGGACAGCCTGCAAAACAACACCATAATCATCAAACCACTGGTGGGTGGAGATATTCTTCCTCGTACTCCCTGCCTCGAATTCGCCTTCTCCCATCGTCATAGATTCTACCAGCACTCCTCCAACTCCTACAGACTACGAATCCCGACAACAACTCTATAAAGAACTAGGAATTATTCCTCTAAGCTTACGTTAGTCTGAATTTTAATGTTCTTTTTGAATTATCTAGTTGGAAGTAAAGTTCGTAATATTTTTCAGTGATGCATTAAAGTTAATATATTACAGACATGAATTCCTCAACTATATAACAATCACAAGAAAAGCTATAGTTAACTTTTTTTAGTATGTATATTACTATCCCTTGCAATTTAAAATATCAAATTCTTGATTAATCTTTACAACGTGTTTCCTTTCTAGATACTTTTCCAAATTCATGACAATAGAATATAACCAACAGAAGCTATATCTGGCAATAGGGAGAAAATCAATAGGAGAAAATTCCGAGCGAAGTAGCTTTAAAGTAAAAAGAAGAAAGTTTGGTAGCGATCGATGTAGCAGTCGGAGAGAAGTTGGGATCGGTTCGCGTACGACTATTGCGCAATAACCAAAGACGAAGAACCTTGTTCGGGACGTGGTACTGCGAATGGGAGGTACCCGGGCTCCTGTAATCGGCAGATTAATGTACGTTTCTCGAACTTAATCTCGAGAGAAGCTGCCAGTCGAATCCGTTTGAGAGGACATCTCTTTCCCGATGTCCACGAACCCGCCAACTGCCCCAATACCTTGGATCCTCTGTTCCTGCTTGCAGGAGGATCAATTTATGACCTTCCGAAACGACCTTCTCGGCCACGGAAACACGGTACATCCAGTGTCTCTTGCAGTCACTGCGCTTCTCTGCCAAGCTACCCATTACTCGTTGGCCGTTACTCATTCTACTGACCAAGTACACCAGACTTGACAATAGTCGAGACACAATCTTCCAAACGAAATGTAATAAAAATATTTCTACTGCTTTATGTACCTTTCAGAATCCTATTAACCAAAAACTTTTAAGTATTCGGCTTCATACCAAATATATAATTGAAGATGATCACTCCAATCAATTGTCAATGTAGGCAAACGTTATTCTAATTGAGGAATTATATAATTTCATGAACCGAAGATATGAATAAATCAATGATTTTGAGTCTCTCAATTGTTGTAGTATTAAATAATTATAGATGAGTTTCTAGTTTATTTCTTCGAGAATCTAACTGTTCGCAAATTGTTACCTAAAACGCGTGGACAATTTCGGTAAATTATCAAGTAGTTATTTAGTTGGAGATATCGAATATTAAGGGAACAATACCAATGGTACGCTGATTAAACCGAAATCCCGTGAGATCAGGAAGCCAAGCGGTTGACGACCCTCCTCGCAAGAGGGGCACGGACACGCATATATCCAGAAGGCTGAGACGAACAATGAGCCAGCACTTATAGATATTCACGCTGGGCCATAGTCGATAAGAATATTCAGCGTATAGCAGGCAGCTTTTCCCAGGCACCTCGCTCAGTAGCAGTTCCGCCTTTTTCAGGCCTATTTGCACAGTGCCCATCGGAAAAGGTGGTATTAATCGAAAGCAAACGGAGGGGTCAGCGAAGGGTGTCCGGTTTTTCCCGGGAACTAACTGGCCCGTCGGGCCCGATTGCGCCGGCCTCGAGTGGGACCGTGTGTCTAAAGGTATCTTTCGACCATTAATCATCGTCTTTCCCGACCGGCTTCGACAAACACGTTGCGCTTTACTAACCGATGGAGCTACTATTGTAATTTTGGTGGGATACCGATCATCTCAACGAATTTAAACCTCCACGATTTTTCTACTATCAGATTCTCTATTATAAGACACTGTAGATGTTCAAACAAACATCCGTAGTATCGTTTAGATACGATTATTAAAAATAACTGAGGAACTCATGCACATCTTTCATAGCTTGAATTATTAATTGTCAATTTACCATAAGTATCAAAAACTAATGTGTAATTGTAAGCTTCGATTTTGCAAGTTCCAAGATCTAACAACACAGTTTGATTGAATTTGAAATAGCAGATTGATTTCGTAGAAGAAAAAAAGTGGTATTTATAGGCAATTGTTGAGTCTAGTAGTGAAGTGCAATCCAAGTCGCAAAACCAGTCGAACACCGAGAGATCTGGTTACGCATCAAGCAGAGCGTGTTGTCCCGTGGTTGCTTGGGGCCTCGTAAAAGTCATAATTTATCGGTGGTGGGCCGTAATGATGCGAGCACCGCTTTAATTATAGCCAGTCTCAGAGTGACTCCCGTAAGTTGTGCGAGCACACCATGCCGCGCCGCGAAAACCTCGGAGCAAAATCATTAGCCAGGCTGCGCCCTTCGAAACAGGTAGCCCCCTTCCAAGAGAAACAGTGAGAAACCACCTGCGCTGGTGGTGCCAGAGCTCTACCTGAAGGCCCTCCAGCGATTCCCGTTTTTTATCCTAACCTTCCCGAACCCAACTCGTGCTTGGGGTAGCCCGCGCTTTTGTCCCGTTTGATTTACTTGTCCCGAATGAGTCTATTACTTCACGAATGAGCACTGTCGCTTTTGTACAAACCGCTCGAATTTAATTGTACCTAAGATGTCGATACCCTTTTTTCTCTCTTTTGAGCCGATGTGTCGAGTTTTGAGACACGCGTGATGTCAGGATTTATTGGAAGCTGGAGTTTCGTCAAAACATTTCGAAATTGACGAATCGCTATTTACAAATTAAGAATAAGCCTCTCGGAAATTTATTCGAAGTGTTACAGGCCAAATTAACAAGAAGAATGCTGATTACTTGATTCTATTGAGTAATAATTTATACAGTAATAATAATAATCGTGAAACAGTAGAACATGTTGAAATAATAAAAAAAGGCAGTTAAATCTTCGATATGGTTCTATTAGGAATCTTTAGATTCCTGATCGAGAAATCACCGACGCGACGACAGTCTCGTTGAGAATCATAGAAACGCCAGTGCGCCTTCCACATTGGCGACTCATTGCCGTAATCGCGGCGATTGTCGGCGATCGCTTTATTACCGCGACGAATTGATTTCGATGTCAAGCGATGTCAAACGGTTTCGAATTACCGTCAATTCGGCACATCGTCCAGCCGGTCTCGCTCGCGATATACTACGACTGGACGATTGCAACTGATTACTATCGTCGAGTATCTGCATACGGAGAGTACTCGACAAATCGATATGACCTTCTAAAAATAGTTTATGCATATGCTACTTGCTGATGGATATTTTATTAATCAGTCAATTCTACGAAGAGAGTCTGCTTTTAACAATAGAACAATTCTATGAATTAACATAATAGACTTGTAATACCAGATATTAGATATCAACCTCCTATAATAATTGAATTTCAATTATGAAAAAGATGTACACATATATCTCTAGTTAAAGCTACCAAAAAGAAAATATATCAAACTTTAATGGAGCATAAGAATTAAAATAAGAATTTGAAACGTACATATAACAATATATTGTTAAGATTCTTCCAATCAGAAATTTTCTTATACAGGAGGATTCTTAGTCTCGTAACAGTATTACAATCTCGCTTTAAATTAATCGGTCACGAAGCGAGTAAAAAGAAGAATGAAAACAAACTGGCAGAACAGAAAACGTGAGTATAGTTCTATTGGCGGAATGTCATCTCGGAGGCATCTGCCAGGGGAACCAGCCAGGCTCCCAGGTAATTAAGATTACCGCGAATAGAAATTATCGCTGGATTAAGCGTGTTATTACGCCGCGGTGCTGCGGCGAGCAAAGCCAGTGAAGGGGAGCTCGCTGGCGCGCGCGCTAAACCGAGGGAGAGAGAGAGAGAGAGAGAGAGAGAGAGAGATAGCCAAGAGAAAGAGAAAAAGAAAGAGAGAGAGAAAGAGTGGTTCGCCCTAACAATGGTAAATATCGTTAGCGCGGCTGTAATTGGAACACCAGGGAGACGACTCGCCGCAGCTCTGTGACTCGAGCGTTCAATTAAGAGAGCGACTCTTAACCCACCCGGAATCCGGTCGAGTCGCAGCCAATTCTTCGTCGCGCAAATTTTCCTAATTCCATTTGGTCCAGTAGCAGTAGCATCCCGAATAAAATTGGGATTCATCATCCCCTTGGGCTGATCGAGTAGCGCTTTGGAATATTGATTTTTGTCGATAATTACGGTAATTCGAGCTGGAAATGTGGATGGCGGATTGTCAGACTAACGCGGCGCGGCGGCACGGTACAGCAATACTGGTCTCTCGCGGTAGAGTCATTATCAAGTCCAGCGAACCGAGCAGTTCTCCGCATCTCGCGATTTACCCTGGGTCAATTAATTCTGCACGCGGAAGGGCCGTCCTAGCACACTGCTTCCGGTCGCGAGAGCAGTCGATGATCCTTGTTTACCGATAGTGACACGGGCCACACTGTGCACAGGTGCGTAACCCGGCACAGTAATCACGATAATGATCGCTCTCTGTGGCATCGCACTCTCTCACTGTTCGCTGCCGATCGTATCGCCCGCTCGTGTCGCCAGTCGAGCGAGTAATCCGGAGAAACACCGGAGAAGCCTATACTACATAGAATCCTTATAACCTGTCGCTAAACGCGCACGCCTGATTGAATATCACTGACACTTGCTCACACGAGATTGTAAAGTGGATCGTTAAGGTTCTTCTTATTTTCTTTTGCTTTTGGATGCCTCTGATCAGCTGATCGCGAAAATAATCTCGTATCACACGTTCTGGTATCTTTTTTAACTTTAGATTATTCTTAACCAAAACACAAGAAACACTTGTCAAATATATCAATTATCCAATAGATTTAATTTAATAGGAAATTTTGTCAGAAAGGTAATTTTCTAATTTCAATCCAGTTCTCATCGATATTCATAAGACTATATTGGGCAAGGTTGCACATGTAGTACAGTCAATTGTTTAGTTTCTCGATGCAAGGATATATTTTCTCAAATTCCTGATACAGTTAATTTTTCGTGCGAGACACGATAGTATGCAACTGCAAGACGCAAACAGCCGAAACGCGGATGCTGGCTGCGTATCTTCGGAGCACGAGTCGAGACAGCTCGTGCTTGTACGTACGGCATACGTAAGCGCAAACTAGTAGGTATACCCACATCAAGAGAGGAAGGAGGGGCACTCATGAATTTTAATGAGAGTTCGCTAGTTGGACGACGACGCCGGGCCGACCGCCGCGGTGAACCATCGGCGCACAAAAATATCCAGAGGGTGGTTACGTTCACCAGACAAACTCGAAGCTTCGAATCCTAGTGGACAGTACGACGAAGTCTTTACCGTGACAAGTGAAGAGAACTTGCTCTTAAGGCAAGAGACAATTGAAGAATATCTAAGCACCGATTATATTATAATATAAGCTATAAAACGTGCAGAAGATACTGATTAAACGATACTAAAGATAAAAATGAAATATAGATTTTTATACATATTGTATATATCGTGTTAATCTTTAATTTTCTATGACAAGTAGACTCCTCCTACCCGATGGAAAGTATTTTTCAATGGCAAGGTATCCCATCATCTTAGGTTAAAAGGTTAACAGTAAAATACTTTCTGCAAGAGTGTTTAACAGCTTGGGAGGAAGATTCACTGCTTCCAGAAGAGACTTTCCTCGAAGAGCGAGAATCTTCTCGCTTTCCTCCAACCGAAGGGAGATCAAGTTTTCGCGTCGCGCAGCCTGCAGGCAATAGGAGAAATCGGGGAAACGAGTGCGCCGTTAATCAGCCCTCTTGAACCTACTAAATCACAGTCGGGATATAAATTACGGCGAGCGATCCGGTATCAATAAGGCGTAATTCGGGATAATAGGACACAGGGGGAACCGCAACCAAAGCGAAGATTCGCGTGGTGCGAATCCCAGTTCGGCCCGTGGGAGGACCAATAACTCCTCATTTCCGAGGGTACGATAGATTTCGATTAACCAACCGATCACATACGCGAACCGTCACATTTTTCTTCGTTACTAACGTTCCACGATAGTACTGACACGGTCAACCACTTTTCTCGACAGTTATAAACACTTTTTACCTTGAATTCAGAAAATGTAAGATGTCGTTTTAGATTGAGCTTTCCTTACGAGAATAAAACAAAGCGAGGATATTTTATCGCGAACACTCCTTCGATATCCTCAATATTATAAATCTTTTCAATCGTCGCGAATGAGGATTGGACATATTTAAAAACCGTCAAACGCAATCCTTTGCGTTTCCTCGTGAGAATGGGTAGTTATTGTAGATTGAAAAGATGATTTTTACGATGGAGGGTGCCATTTCGGGTAGGGAGTAACTCGCTTGTGCATCGAAGAGAGAAGAGAACACTTCGAAGGCTTTGACATCGAAGATGGATTCGTTGGCGGTCGTCAAAAGAACTCGTCTCTTCCAAAGAGGAACATACACGGTCCACCGACAAAGAACGAAATAAACCGAGATCCTCAGCGGAACCCACCCCTTTTGGCCGCGGTCCTTCTTCCTCCCGACGCATTTCCTCAGCCCTATTACATCGTTATTAGGCTCGTAACAGACGCGTAAGCGTTCCGGGGAACACCCCACTGAGTTATTAATGGTGACTCTTTGTTTTTTCCCCGGTCTCCACGCCCGTTCGGCTCGCCTCCAGCGCCTCGTCTCTTCCTCGTCTCTTCCTCACCGCCCCCGCCCTCCTTGCGGCCCATTCTCATTTCGTCCCGGTCCCTTTCTCGGCTCGAATACGCCTCGGCCACGCCACGGACAAATTAGCGGAGGTGCGAGCCGCGTTTAGGTGGGCGACCGCGGATCTCTCCGGGATCCCGAGTCTGGGGATCCCGCGGAGAACCTCTCCGAGGGAACCCCATCGACAAATTGGCGGCAAGGGGTCCCATTCCCTCGCGGCTCGTGCCAACAGCCAGAGATTAAAGAACACTCGATGATTTAAGAAGAACCCTGTCTCTCGGAATTACCACTCTTACCACGATACTGTAAAAGATATTAACTAGAACAGCCAAAGTACGGAAGACTTCTCTTGAGACTTTATTCTCTATAGCATTACTGTCTAACCAACGGTACAATATTCTACCTGACTACGTAAACGTTCTCGTAGATTGTTACGGTACGATTTTATTTCGGCTCGCGTATTCACGGTAGTCAAGGACAAAAACATGTGCTCTTAACGGATGAGAGAACGTAAATAAACAGATTCATAAGAAGCGAATTACAGGACCGGCTTGAGCATACATTTGGCCAGTAATCCGTACCACAATCAAGCTCCCCGAATCTGTTGTTCGACTTTGTTTACCCCGTTTGTTTATTTCGAGTCTTACTCGGGATTACGCGAAGAGGAATCAACGTGATTAACGTATGAGAAACAGCACGAGTATAAGACACAAAGGTATGACGCTTACCTTCGCACGTAAATTGTCCGTAGTGCTTGCCACTGCTCTTATCCCCACAAACGACGCACTCGATATTAGGAGATTTGTCGGTCTGCGAGCTGCCGGATTGCGAGCTGTTAGCTTGGCTTCCAGGAGTAGTGCTGGGTGGCAGAGGATCCCGGGGTGTTAGAACAGCTCCCGCGGGAACGAGGCAGGTGATGTCCTCTGGAGTAGCAGAGGGTGTTAGGTGGGTCGGTGGAATAGGTGGAGGCGGTGGTCCAACCTGAAGAGGGCCGGTCGCAGCGGCGGCTGCCGCGGCAGCTGCTGCGGCCGCGGGACCGGCGCTTGCGGCCAAGCTGGCCCCAGGGTCCCGCGAGGCCCAGGAGGGCGGCGGGGCTACCAACGCCATCGAGGCGGTGGTGCCGCGCGCCGGGAACCCCAGCTCCAACGTGCTGGTGAACTCGGGGTGGTGGGGTCCTGCTGGCACCCGGCCAGGGAACAACGTCGCCGTCGCGGCCGGGTATACCACCCCGGCAGTCGCCAGGGCGTCAGCGCCTCTTGTCCCGCCGCGAACCACCCTGACGGCTTAATCTTCCGTCTCCTTGGTTCTCGGACGACCCCAGTCACCGCCTATTACCAAACTTTTATTCCAAACTGAATGCTCTCGTCCTCTTGTCCTTGTTGTCCTCCCGTGACTCTTGAAAAATTTCCACCGATTAACCACCGACCGATATCACTATTATTCGTTAATCTTGTTCGGACCGCGAGGGGAGTCTTCCGATGGAAATACCGCGTCCTTCGGTGTTAATTCTAACTTGAGTTTCCCTCGCAAGATGCACCGCGCACTTTCTGCGTATTATCACTGTGGGAAAAGTAATCGCGACACTGGTAGTCACTCACTCGCGCACTGTCTCGAGGCCGCGCGATAGCGACTTCGAGCTCGAGATCGTCACCGCGGGTGGCATGCTCGGCCGGCGCATCGGTATTCACTGATCACGAGAATATTAGGTTCGTCCTTGCCGATATATGGCTAGCACTACCGTTCGTTTTTTATGTTTCGAAATGCCTGAGGACTTTGGCGGTTGATTCCTTGGGAGGACCCTTGGCTTGGTCCTCCAAGATGGAGGCGCAGATTCCGTGGAAGATCACCGCACACGTTGTTCAAGGTTTCTCGAATTTTCCACGCTCTGCTTCCACGGACGAACCAATTAAACTTCACTCGTAAGAACTTGTCACAATTCGGATAACGGACGATTCGGCGCAAACGAAGATAGTTCTGTTTCATAAGAAACAGTTTCGACGTGTCCGAAATAGTTCACCAACCAGCCTGAAGTCAACTATCATGTTGATCCGAATGGCACGTGTACCACAGGTTCGCGATACAAATATCAGAGATCCAAACGGATACTGATTTGCAAAGACTCGGTAATTCCACCTGAGGCTTTGGACAAATTGATCCAGTGTTGTCCAGAGAAAGATGAGTGAGGCCAAATGGGGTTGAGGTGGAAGGTTAGTGGGTCCGATGAACCATGCCCCCGTATTCCGGTATCCTCGTGGATCTCGTACTACTATCCTGGTATCGGTGGGTAGAGCGGTGGATAGAGCGGCGGGCCCGTGATACCGTGAGCTCGGTGCGTGCGTGCGTCCGTGCGTGCGTCCGTGCGCGCGCGTGTGTCCGAATGATCGCGCGAGTGGGTGCGCGCGTGCGTCCTCCTAGAGTTGAGAGGGTAAGGGTGAGGGGACGAAGGTGAAGGAGCGAGGGTGAGGGTGAGGATGCGGGTGGTAAGATAAGGTGAGGGAGGTAAGGTAAGACGTGGTGTGACGAGGCAAGGGTGACAGAGCGAGTAAGGGGGTGGTAAGAGCGCGGGGGTGTCGCGTGGGCGCGTGTCGATACGCGGTGGCTGGGTGCGTGGCAGGCCGGTTGGCTGCTTGCTCCGTTCGTAGTGCGTATCGCACTCGTGGCGGCGAAAATCAAGAAGGAGGAGGAGAAGAGGTGATACTCGACTACCGCCTCGAAACGACTATTCTTGGGGCCGACCAGAGACCGACTGCCGACTAAGACGACCCCTGACACCGACCTGCCCCCCACCACTAGGGTCCCGAGCGCGGGATTCTCGCGAGTTTCACCGGTTACCATGACTACCGAAGGTGGGGTCGAGTCCCGGGCATGCCCCGCCGCGAGCCTCATTGGCTCCGAGTCTGCCCTACCCTCGCCCTTCTCCCGACACCGACTCGAGCCACCGACTCTCACCCGACTCGATCCACCGACCGGCCACCACGACCCCGTCTAACCCCTCTCTTTCCACTACTATTCTTTCTCCCTTCATCCACGCTTCTCGTACTTTCTCACTCCTCGTTTTCCTCGTCCGGCAATCCGCGTGCCCCTTGCCGTATTTCGTCGTTCCTATCCACTTCACCACTCGATCCCATGCGATTTACCCGTTTTCTCTTTCTCTCTTTTTCTCTCTCTTTCCTTTTCGCTGCCCCTCTCTCCTCCTCTACGATGCTCGGCGCGCGCTCCACCGAGCGGGATCTCCCTCTCCGGCCGCTGGCACTTCTGTCGTTACCTCTGCCTCTGCCGCGGCCTCCCTCGCCACCTCGTTGCCACTCTGACTCCGAGAGTCAGTCCCACCCGCGAGCCTTCGACCGCTCTTCACCTCGGCAGTGCTCCTTCCATTTCTCTCCCACTCTCGATCCCTCGCTTACTCGCTTGCTCGCTCGCTTCCTCCCGACCCGAGTTACCTTCTGCTCCCGCGAGCAAGTAACCAAGCTCTTCTGACGAACCTCTTTTTCTCCCTCCCTCTTCGACCCACTGTGCTCCACGGTCTTCCCGATATTCCCTACTCTATTTCGCTCTTGTCTCCTCACCCTCCCCCTCCTCTGCGACCGCTGCCGCCCGGCCGCGCCACAGTGCCCGCCTCAATCGACGAGTGGCTTACTCTTTGCGATCTTTCTCGCGACCAAGGCTCATCAACGGCTTCTTCGACCCGTCGACGATGTTTCTATATCGCTAACGGTGCCTCTCGTCCCTCGCTCTTCCCTCGAACTAATTCTTTTCGGCAGATTTTCGTCACAAAACTCTTTTGCCGAAAGGGTAGTTTCCAAGACGGGCCACTGTTATGAAAACACCCACGAAACCCAATACTCTCGATAAAAATCATCCTTCAAGACTCTATGAACGCTTATCAGATAGGTTTTTCGTAAGCGATACCTTGATCGTGTAGAGAAGAGTTTATCGGTCGATTTAAAGCCGGATAAGAAAACCGCAAGCTACCGATTGAGGGTGACAGAGCGGTAGGAACAGTATCGCTAACAGTCAGAGTAACACTATCCCCAGAGCGACAGGGAAGCCAGTGGACAGGCCGCAGCGATAGGATATCAGCCGAGGGCCGTGGGTCGGGTTCTTGGGTTTCCTCCAGTTTTCTGCGGTTTTTCCCCCGGCAAATCGAGTCGGGAAGGAAG
The DNA here is from genome assembly GCA_963989405.1 of Trypoxylon attenuatum. Taxonomy (NCBI): domain Eukaryota; kingdom Metazoa; phylum Arthropoda; class Insecta; order Hymenoptera; family Crabronidae; genus Trypoxylon; species Trypoxylon attenuatum. The sequence goes on along the minus strand of OZ022490.1, from coordinate 12,617,088 downwards.
CGCAGGTGGATTGTAGGTGTAGGAGGGTGGAAGGGTTAGAAGGGAGGATAGGTCAGAGCGAGAGGGCGGCAGCCAATGGGGACGAGGAGTCAAGTGGGGCGCGAAAAATGGGCCGGCCCGGGTTCCATCCACCCCCGAGGCTAAGGGTGAGGGTAAAGTCTCTTCGGAGTAGGGTAGCTAGAGCTCCCAAGACGACTGGGCCATCGAACCAGGGTCAGTCAGGTCGCAGCCCTGCACACTTACAACTCTGCACTGGCCTGCACCTTTGATTCAACCTTCTTGCAACCCTGCAACCCTGCACACCGTCAACCCTTGCTCCTCTGACGTTTTTCTCTTACTACGACTGCTTCCCACCTATGTACCTTTTCCGTGCCACCAGAATCCAATATTTCTTTGCCTTACTTCTTTCCTTTTCCCCCTCTCCATACTCCTGACCAGATCTTTCCATGGTTGAATTACTGTGATTTTGTCGCGGATGTAGAATCCTCTTGCTTATCCTTACTGTTTGATTGCATCACGTTTTTATACACCGTACATGTAAATATTTCTCGACGAATGAGAGACGCTCGAATAGAAATTTTCCTCGGAGGTTTTTCAGAGGAAGTGTATGCAAGTGAGATTCTAATTGTTGAGGCGAGGAGATGAATTTGAGCTCGTGATTTTCGGCAGACGGTTTGGCATCCACGACACTCGCGGTCTTGAACCGCCGTCAATAATGTGCCCTTTGGCTGATCCAATGGCTAAAAGTCAGCGTTGACGTTGCGGGTCAAATTTAGATAACCAGATGCTATTCTTTAAGCCACGCTCGACCGAAATTCCAATCGAGCTTGTCGCCGCTTCGAGTTGGCACCCGAGTGAGCTTTAATAGTCGAGCCGCCTGAATTCTTTCTACCAAAAAATCCTCATCCCTTCCTTCTCCCACTGTGCAGTGAATAACTCATCAGTCATTTGATCCATCGATTCCAATCGGCACAAATAAATGATCTTGTACAAAAGAATTCTACCAACGATAGCAGTACATTGTCGATCGCAACGTCCGTATCCAATACGATAATGACATATAATTGATGATGGTTCCTGATATTTTATAATTAAGAGCCCACAGCAATCGAAACCACTAATATTCAGAATCCGTATATTTCTGTAATTACAGATTATTTCATACCGCTATTAATTAATGTATAATTATCCCAGTCGACATTCATCCAAAAATCTTCACCAATAAAATCCTATTCGGAGGAAGCGAACGGAGTTACCTTACTGTTGTCCGAATTTCTTCGATAATTAAACAGTTTAAATATTATATCTAAATCTACAGATAGCAATTTCCACAGGAACTTTCTAACTTACTTTACATACATTAATATTATAGATTATTCATAGAACAATTGTCATACTACCTTCTTAGGATGCTTACAAGTTTTATCACCCAAATAACAATAAGATACATATAGATCGAAGCAACACTTGTATTAATTTCGATTCTGCAGGAGCAGATATGTACTCGTAGAAATCGGACGTCCCGCCGCGAAGGTAAGAAGAGAGACGCGCGCAAGGTTCGAGGGGGTGCGCCTAATGGTCTGGCGACTGGTCTATGGGGTGGTCGTGGTCGGATCGTCGGCGCAAACGCGCACCTAACGCGAGGACGAGCCGAGGGTGGAAAAGCCAGGGGGCCAAGGGAGGCCAGCGGCTGACTGACGATGGAACGGGGTGGCAGCGTGTACAAGTGCATATCGGTGAAGGGGTGCCCGAACAATGCGCTCATTCAATGCGCTCTAGATATGATTACCGGAAACCATCCCATAATTACTTTTTGTACGTCGAAAACGTAGCAGCGAGCCCCCCTCCCCCCTCTCGTTTCTCTTTACCCCTCCATGTCCCTCTCTCGCGTAGGCTTGCTTCTCTCTTTACCCCCCAATGACGTCTCTCCTCTTTTCACTCTTTCGCTTCTCTTTCTCTCGAACGTTTCCGTGCATTGCTTCTCTCATTTTCTTCCTCTCTTTCTCCTGCAGCCCTTAAAACGCGAGGCGCGCCGGCCTTCTTCGCGAGCGCCCGCTTCAAACCTGACACGCACGATGCTTTTAAAGTGCCAGCCGACGTTAACACCGTTCTCGAGATGATTTATAGAAATCGTTACAGCCCTATCTACTCCACCGGGTGTATTTGGCCGTCGCGGCGCCGACGGCGACGTTGGCTCATCTTCTTGGTCTCGCGGATTTCGCGACGATCACGACTCTTCTGCAACGCGTTACCTCGCGCGATGTACATATTTGTCGTCTCGTCGCGACGAGTCTATTTATTCCATCATCCAAATAACTACGGCACGTCATACATACTGTATTGTACAATACACATATTATCTGTATAACTAACAGAAAGCTTTAAGCACACAGTATTCTAGATAACACACAGGTTTTTTAGAAATGCAATTTTCTTACGAAATCAAAAGTATTGGAATGGAAAAAACAGGTCTAATAGAATATTTTCCTACAGATCTTTAAGCAGGGTATTCTGTTTCGAATGTGAGTACACAAGATAAATTTCGTTTGCACTCAATAATCAGAGACTCACGATTAGCGAACTTTTCTTGGTCTTCCTCGTAATCGAATAATAGCAGTCGCATCCATTCAATCCGCCGACCGACCATTTAAAGCAATTTATTATTACAAAAGCGGGACGACACTTAATCCTGGCGAAGTTCGAGAAAGAAAACGGATAAACAATTAAAATATGATAGCAGTGTCGGAGTGGTACTGTCGGTGCTATCGGCTTGAAAATCGGATTAAAAAGCAGGAGAGCCAGAGTACGAAGGCGGTGGCTCTTCGAGGCAAAGGGGAGAGAATCACTGGCCACGGAGGTTGCGATGGTCGCAATGGAGCCACTGTTAGAGGCGCCTACATTATGAGTGTGTTCATATTTCCTGCGTTGCCTCCTTCCTTCCCTTATCTGTCGTCTCTACCCCTCGCCCGAAGCCCTTTTGTTCGCACTCTTTCGACTGTTAATGCCGCGAAATTAACTCCGAGAGGAGCGAGTTTAAGAACTGCTACAAACTACCTATACACCCACCTCTTCCGAAACCCTTTCCCTCTGCCTGGCTTTGCTCTCGCCTCTTTCCATTGTCCCGACCAGGGTATTATTTTAACATTATCAGTAACTTCACCGCGCTTAATTAATTTATTTATGAACCGAGAGCGAGCATCCGTCAGAGAAAAGGGGGTCCTCCTGTGCTCCGCTAAAACAGTTCCAAGATAGAAAGAAATGGAAAAGGGCTGCGTCGTCGACGAAGCTGAGACTTAAGATTTGTCTCTCAAGGTTCATCCAGTTCAACCCCTTGTCCGTCTGCACGAAGACCGGCCACCTTAATAACGCTTCCTTCTTTATTGCTTCTCGGCTTTATCGGCGTCTGTGCGGTGAACGAGTGTCTCGCTCTGCCTAGGGGGGTGTCTTTGCACGAAACTTCAAGTTCCATTCGTAATCAGAGGAAAAGTTCGAGAGACAACAGGTGGAGGGAATTAAGATTCGGTGGACGGTCGGATTTGAAAAATTGTGCATTTACTATGTTAATGAAAGAGGTTCCTTTTTGTGCTAGTTATTACACATAAATGTTAAATTAATAATACTGCGTTGGAGATCCTGTATAATCGAAGATTCCAATAACTAGTTATTAACATTTAATTAGAACTTTGGTTCTCATTTTAATGCAATGAAGAGAATGATTGCCTTTTATTTCGTTTTATTCGGTTCTGCCAAAGGCCAGCAAATAAACTATTCATCTACGATAGCACGAATAGTTTACTTTACTGAACGAACTTAGTGGTAATCATAGATAGCCAATTTTGAAAGCATACGTGAAGAAGGTAACACACAGGTCGCTAATTACCGTTCACAGTCAATGCCAGCGAGAGATTATTCTTGGCAGAGGCATGGGTCAGTGAGTGCTCGCACGACGATATTTCATCGAGGCAGCCTTCTTCTGCCTTCTTACGGCCTCCCCTCCATCTGATCTTTGGCGAAACCGTCAGAAATTAATGCGCGAAATCGAAGGAAGCTTTCTCCCGAAGATCGGGCCATAAATCAAGGAGCAAAGGGAGAAGCGAGAGGAGAATAGGGTTTACCTCGTGGCAAAGGGAAGCTCGCCATTTGCATAGGGGTGAATGCGATGCTCTTAGTCTCGTTCGACGAGATGGTCACACCAGTGGTCAGTTGGCCGATTTTGGATCACCTGTCCCATGATTATCCGGGGTCAAGATTGCGAGAGAGGGAGCCAATCCCGACAACGCCGCCTTCTGACGTACGAGTTTACGATAAATTAATGGTTTTCCTGGCATCCCCTTCCGTGCGGTACCTTTGGGCTCGGTCTCACGAGGAAATTCAAATCGGACGATGCCCCAACGACTATTTATGTACCGACGTAGTCTCTGGTGTAAGATAGACCAGGTCACCAGGGTATGGTCAAAGGTAGGATTTTCACTTTGTTCGTTGCTTCTTATATTTCACTGACCTAAACCTGTCAGTGTCGTGTAATGCTAAGCTGTTCTTTAATATCGAATTCGATGGACGTTGAATAGAATTCCAAATAGGTACTATCAAATGAATTAATGTACCAAGCATGTATAACATACATGTTGAAAGTAAAATAGTACTTTCTAAATAAAGGATTAATACTAACAATCGGATATATGGAATATATTAATATAAGCTGCAAGGAAAAGACTAATGATTTTACTTAACGATTTTAAAGAGAATTGGAAGAATCGTCTAACTAATATTTATAAATAACATAGGACTTCCATTCATTCGAATTCAGGCTTGAATAAATAGAAGGATCTAAACCATTGCTCTAGCTCGTCCTAACAGTGTCCTTTCTTCTCTACAGTTACAGTTTAAGGTCCCAGTACAAACTTGATTGCAGCAAACTTCCCAAAGCTCTCTCCCTCTCTCTCTCCTCGATTTGGCAAAAAGATTTAAACCGTGAGAGCGAGACTGACGACTGTCGACTGTCAAACCGTAGGTACAATTAGTCCGATCGACTCAAACTAAATGGATTGGCGTCGTAAGGGAAAATCCTTGTCCAGTACGCTTGCTTAAGCTTTCTCGCAGGCGCGTGATTCAATTCGGAAATGGATCGGACTCGGAACCGGACAATGGGCCAAGGATCATTAGCAACGTTGCTGCTGCAAAGGACGCGAGGGGTTTGCAAGGAGCTCTACTGGCTACTCTACTGCAGGTGGTACGCTAATGGTCTTATATCAAACATCGACTAGCCGTTTAAAGCTGAGCTCAACTTTCCCCGCAAAGTTTCATCAATCTCACCCGTGAAATTTTCCCGTGTGTAAACAGCTTTATTGACAGGCCGCTGGCGAATTGCGAAATTTCACGGGAAATCTGCCGGTGCGCGAGATCCTGTCGATCGGGGGTGCACGTCACTCGCAGAAGCCAGCTGCGCTTGGGATAACGGATCCCTTATCCTTCTTGCTATCGTTAACGCCTCGCTCAGTGTCTGTCGATTTCAGGCAACGAACTAAATGCAACGGCGATCTTGCAATAGGGTTTGCAAGCCTCGTAATTTATGATTTCATGAAATTGCTGTTTTTGTCTGTCTTTCTTATTTTCTATGCTTTGAACATTTTTATAATGGTTACGTCAAATCATTCGAAGAATTAGAAATAATAGATTTATGGATAAGAAGAGGAGTAATCACAACTAATTGCGATTTCTTACTGAATCTTTGGATGGACCGAAGTCTAGCAATGAATTTGGTAAAAAAAAGGCTCCCAATTTGAGAATATTGTTATTCCTCAGAATACTGAGATTTAAACCGTATCTCTATGCACGATATGATGCACCGAGAGTCAAAACATTTCACTGTCAAAAATACTTGGTTAATTCTGATTATCGTAAACTCTCACTAAAGATTCTCTCACTGGTTCACTGTGATAATTTTGACAGGGGTTATATTTCTCTTTATGTTTCATGCAATTTTTTCTTAGTTTGCATCAAATTCTTAATTGCTTTTTTCTTTGAGACTGATTGCGAGTTAATTAATTTTTGGATAATCCACAAATGCGAGTTTCTGTGAATCGTGATAAACCCAATGGAATGCAACTCGGTTACGGGAGATATTGTCAAGCAGATGTATTTCAGTATTGAGGTAATATCGGAGTACCATCGCGTGCCAATATTTGGTCGACGTTTGTGCGAGACGAAGCAAACGTTTGCGAAGTACACGTGACTGTACGTTGGTGACAGTGGCCACGAAAACAGAAATAAATTCACAATTGGCGGATACACCTATCTTGTACGTAAAAGATACATACTGCTCCTCTCGTTACAAACTCATTTTGACGCACAATAAAGTAACATGATATCTGATTTTCTTTAGTTTATTGGTTAATTATCAATTTAAGTGATAAGTACTTTTCGTTTTTGGGAACATTATCGAAACATCTATTATCTTAATGACTTTATCGATGAGCTACTTAGTTAATGGCAACCGATTGATCCAAATGATGGCGAATATGTATAACTAATTAAAGTATATTCGATCGTTAATTTATTAATGAATTAAATTGGTATGATAAAGTGGAAATAATAAATTCCCTCGACCTAGAGGAATTAAAAGTGATCGAATAAGAGCATTATGTTTGTTATATTTATCATAAATTCAGACTAAATCAAATGATCGATATAACAATAACCATTTTCACATCAAATTACATGCAATTAGTGTAAACAAGTTTCATTATAAATCCTCATTACGAATTCATTATAAAACATTCTAAATAAAATAAAAGAAAATTTACCTATGCAAAAGAAGAGCTTTTTAAAAATTGAGACCAAGTCTTACTTAAAATAGAAAAAAAGATTTTAGAGATTTTATCTCAGTTAGAAATACAAATTGGAGGGGAAGGGGGAATGGAAAGGGTAAGAAGAGAAGGGAGTTTGAAAATCGAAGGCGATGAATACAAGGTTGGCGAAGTGATATCGAGGGAGACGAAAGGGAGCGAGAATGCGTTTCCCCTCAATTGACGCGAGTACACGCACTAATGTTGCCTGCCTGACATATGGCCGATACTGATTGCACCGCGGTTTAACTTTCAACCAGTGCGTCGCCGCGACGACCGCGCGCGCGGTGGATTCTCTTTGGCTTCGACGACCACGGTAATCACGCACCCTCTGACCCAGGGTATCCCACTCCCTCGCTCGTTAGATTGACGACTGTCTACCACCAGTGGGCTTCTCTACTATTGATATCGCTCACGAATAGGGATTTTGAACCCCACTAACCGAAGACGTAAGCGTACCTTCGATCAAAGATCCAAAGGGGGTGGAATTTTTACATGAAATTTTTACACCATGACGAGTCCATTAACCAGTGGAATAATCTTCAAAATTCCAATTCCGTCTGTCATTGCCGCGGTAAATCGAGTGTGCGTTGTGGCAGGGAACTGTAGAACAAAGAGAGAGAGAGAGAGAGAGAGGCAAGAGGGAAACAGGGGAATAGAAGTAAAAGCAGAAGAAGAATTCCTAGGGGGTTAATCGGGCAGAAATAAGATCGCCAACTAATGACGTATGATGCGCGCTCGCGAGAGGGATAAAAAGGTATGAGGAAGGACATACGAGGTGAGGAGAGGGTCGAGAGGTTCAAGGGGGTGAAAGATTGGTGGGAGGCTTGGTATCGAAGCACCTATGCGAAGGGACAGCGAAAGCCAGGCAAAAGTGGTGCTGGTGGTGGTGGTGGTGGTAGTCCCCTGGGGAGCCTATTGTCCGGAATACCCTGATTAAAAACCCATTCCCCAGTTACGCGCTTTAGAAACTCGTTCGAACCTAAAATTCGAGAGTGCTCCGTCGCGATATCCCGCACCGCCATCGACGTGTTTACGCCGGATAAGGAAAAAAACCTCGGGAAACTTATTACTTGCGCGTTCCGGATCTTTCCTCCTCTCGGGGTCCTCCGTTCCCTCGGTTTCAATCATGTGCTCCACTCGGCTGCCTCGGCTGTTTGCATGCGCGGACTTCACATTCTTTACGATCTGCATTGTCATCCTCCACAGTTCATCGAAACTCTTCTTTCTCTATTTCTCTCTCTCTCTCTCTTTCTTCTGTCTCTTGGGAATAATGGGGAACTGTGTCCTCGTAGATGCTTATTTTCTAACGTATCAGTGGGACGAACGTCACCGGTGACCGATATTACACCGTGAACATTTCATTAAGACACGGCAATTATGTCTCGTTAGTTTTCTCGCGTATAAATGATAAGAAATAATGAATAAATGGTAGACGATTTTTCTTTTACTTCAAGATTATCCTTGTGGTATTAATTAAAAGGATGTAATATTGCTATCTGTATTAAGCAAGAGACCATTGTATTGAAACGTGACGAGAGAATTGTTTTGATTAATTAAACTGTTGTGGAGTTGTTAAATTTTGGTAATAAATAAGAATTCTCTTCAATAACAATTAAAATTGACTTCATACAAAATACATGTTGAATATAAAGGTTCTCTTTCATCGATGATACTTTGCAATGGATTGCAAAGTCGCAGCTTAGGTGATTTGCATCTCGATTCAATTCCGCGTTACATTCTTTAAGGAAAAAACTTGATCGTCGTTAGCCAGCGAAACGATACTCGTTAACGACGCTCGTTTCCTGATGGCCGATCACTAGCGTATCGATTCTCGAGTGAACTGAACCTGAGACTAACCGTGATCAAGCGCCAGGCTGACTCTATTTACTCTAAGAAATATTACCTATCTCGTTTGAGATTCTTACCTCCACAGCTTTCAGTTTTTCCTATCGAACTGTATTGAAATACTGTGATAAAGTACCGTTTTCACGTGATATTCCATCCCAAGCGACTGGTCAAAACCGGTACAGGACGAATATAGCATTTCAAACTAATTTACATTAATGCCAGTGATTATAAAAAGTACCTAAATACCAATGATTATTAAAAACTGTTAGTTAAACTGTTCCTAGAAATTTGTATGAGTTGTAGCATATTACTCCTGCGCACGTTTATCATTCTTATAACACATTTTACTGTTTTTGTTTTTTTAAATAAAAGAAAGTTAATCGCACGATTCCCAAAGTCATTATTAGCGTTCATGAGCATTAAGATCCTCATAAAATACTTGATCCATCTTTACATCCGGCCATCCCACAAAACAGTATGGGGTTGGTTTATGAGCGGCCAATAAAGTGGAGCCTCGAAATTTATGTTTCGGTGAAAAAGAATGCGAGCTTAATTAGACGTAACACTAGCTGAGATGACATCGTCACGATCCCTCAGTGTTGCACCCCCCGCTGGTGAGTAAAAGAGAAAGACGTTGGAACGAGTGTTTTTCTGGTCCATGAATCTTTTAATCGGGTGCGCGACTCGGGGTTCATCAGGAAGGGAAGCCCCCCCTCGCGCGGAAAACGGTAAGAGGATACAGTTGTTTGTCATCTACCTGTTCACCTGTGCGTTTTCTCGAGCACGCGAGTCGAGTCGACTGACAGTCGACTGCTCGACAAAGGGGATCCTGTGGAGAAACCGGCCGCACCCCACTACCACCCCGTCGAACATAATCGAACGAGTTACCGTCAAAGGATTGCTCTCCTCTCCCTTTCTCACCCTCTATCTCTCTCTCTCTCTCTCTCTCTCTCCTTCTCTCATTTACTCCTATATCATTCACCGTTCTCTCTCCCTCTGCATTACTCTGTGTAAATCGCAGAATCACTCGCCGGAGTGTCGAATTACCTAACATCCGATCAGCGAAACCTATCCTGTCGTGGCAGGTAGTCGGTATTCATATGCATATCATAATCCTACCAACGGTTGATGACACGCCGAACCACTGCAAATCACAACAGGGGAATTCGTACATTGGTATATTGCAACTTGACAATGCGTTGTAATGACAATCCTAGGGTACGCTAAAACGCATTATAAAAGTATTGTATTAGTTGAAGTATTTATTAGTAGTATTTATTATAAAAGTATTGGTACTTCAAGTGACAATTAGTGAAATTAATACATATGAAGCACGTAAAAAGGTGCGGCGAACGTCATTATTATAATCATAATCGATTCGCAAAAAGCGGTTTTCTTCACAGATGTTTGACACGGTCGTGTTTCTTGGTACCGAAAGAGGAAAATTAGTAACGAAGAGCAATACATACTTGAAGAGCAAAGTTGAATTTATTGGCAAAAGATAGTTGCAGGTGCTCTCGCTATGGGGAGCGGGAGGTTCGTAATGCCGAAGAGGCTGAGGAGAGGTTACAGGTCACAGTAGCGGGTTTTCGGCGTGGAAGGTCATCACATTGCCGGCTCTTCCTTTGAGAGTAACGCACGTTAATCAGTCGAGTCGGAGAAGAGGCTCCGAGGATTAATTAAGCCGTAATTACTGGACAGCCTCTCTGGTCGCTAATGGGCAACCTGATATCCGTGAAAGGCCGCGTAACGCCGTGTAACGCCGCGTGAATAGCTACCCAAGCTGCTGACCGTCAGCCTCTCCAATGATCGCTCCAGCCTCGATATTACCCATTCCCAATATTCTGCACCTTTTTGTTTCAATCTCCAGGCTCTGTACTTCAGTAGCATTCTACTCTTCGATTTACAATTTCTCTCTTCTTCTGCTCATTGGCTGCGAAACGACTATAAACACTTTTTATAACAAATCTAATCTTATTATTTTAATTATAGTTGTGATAGTCTCTGATTTTTTCCAGTGACCTTTTCGAGCAGCTTACGAATTAAAGAATTAAGTTGCATCACCGAGGCGTTATATTGTAAATACCTAAGCAAATATGAGCAAAGATTCTAAAAGTAGAAAAGATCATACCGAAGTCGGGGGTCGAAGGGTCAAACAAGAGGCTTGAATGGTTGGAAGTAAAAAAAAAAAGGTCTGTAGGTTCGAACGAAGACGACACCGATGATGGCTCGTTGTAGGATATCCTACAACGATATCCTGAAAGGTAATTACTCCGCGCTAGGTGCAAACAATGAGCACGGTACCCCTAGTGTTTTGTATACGTGCGTGAGAAACAAAAAGGCCTCTGTCAGCCTTCGGCTGGGATCTACGGGTTTCGGGATCCGTATACCTGTCCACGGTAACGGATACGGCATGGGCCAGTTAGACCACCGAGGTTTATACCTTCAACGTCTCGTCCAATGAATTACATGAGCATTAATCAGCCGAATATCCCATGAGGGATGACCAAGGATCGCTGGTAGCCTGGACGGTTGGGATAAAAAGAGATGTCCGCGAGAAACATTGTTTCTGTACGACGGTAGCGAATGTAGCTGCACTGTCTCATGGTGTTGGATATTCTCTTTGCACAACTAGTGAGGAAATTTAATGAACGTAATCTACGAGAATGTCTAACAAAATGTAATCAGATTACATTACATCAGAATTAAGTGAGATTTACGTATTGTGTAATAAACATATTCATTTTACATGTAAACTGATATTGCAGAAATAAATATCCGAACAGTACCATCGAAAGGCTCTTTTAAAAATTCTAAAAGGACTTTAAAATCCAATTGAATTCATGTATTACGTCGACAGCAACGATAATACAACGATAAGCGCGTTTCATCGACGAGAGTATCTTAGCCAGAAAGGCGTGCGCCGTTAAATATTCACGGACCATCGGTGGTTTCCCTGGAAGGATTTCAACGCGAAGCGGCAGAAACGGTTGCATACTAACCAGCCACACGTTAATCGTCAATCCTGTTAGCAGCGCCGACGGGGTGCCCTCCCGCGGTAAAGGATCATCCCTTAATCTGTTCATTCGCATCCCTGCGGCTCTCGAGCCGTTCGCTCGCCCGCTCACCCCCCCCATACTCCACTCCAGTACGAGCGAGTGATTTCGAAACTCGCACCCCGTGCCAAAACTCCCGCTCGCCCTCTTGCCACCCTTTTACCCCCTCCCACCCCCAACCACGACTATCCTTGCGTCCTTCTTCTATCGGCACGCCTCGAATTGACTGTCTTCTTCCTGGGCTTCCAACGCACCCTGACACCGACAATGCACATTATTTACGCAATACCACGCGTATATTGTTGCCGCCACGATCAGTGTGCCTTGTCAGACATGGGATCTTATTGGTCTGCCTGCTCCGCTCTGAATTTGGGGACCATGGAAATGGTAGGAGACCAGCACTTAATGCGTTTCTTGTATAATGCACTCTCTCATGGAATTATCTGGCTTTGCTGGTATGTTTCACGATTATGATATTACTCCGGAATTTTACTACTAACAATTAGTTCGTATTCTGAATTCAGGAAATTATAACGATGGTGTAGTATATATACCTGTTAAATTAAATATATTTTAATTTTACATGTAATTTTGTTTACGTCTAAATGCAATGTATTATCAGCCCATTGATTTCTATGCAAAGTGGGTAAATGTTGTAATAAATCTCGAGAAGACACATGTGAATATTTCTATAGCAATAAGATTAATATTTCAATGAAAATCCTCAAATGGTATAATACAATAAACAGAGGTAATTTACAGAGCGAAAGGTCACTGGTTACATGATCGGACATAAGACTAAAAAGGCAGACGCACGCGAGTCACATCTCATCCCTTTAGTCGGTCGACCTCCGACCCTAAGATACAGATCTGCTCGGAAGTATAAGATGAGAAAAAAAAATTCTCCCCTTAATAAACACGTCTCGCGACATCGAGGGCCAGTCTAAGCCGCACGAGCCAGCATCCGAAAGAGAAAAACCATCGGGATCAGAAGGAGCTATATGTTTCCTCAACGCGAAAACAGGTAGTAGTCTTTCGTTTCAGACCTCGGCATCGTCGTCTGGCCTCCTCAGTCGCGATGGGTAACGCGCGGCACAATGGATAAATGAGATTTTTTGCGAACGATTGAGATCCAAGAGCCGCCAGTGAGAGGAGAAAAGGAGAGAAGGAGAGAGCAGAGGCGTTACTGGGTGGTCGAAGGAAAGCGAAAGAGACGAGAAAAGGGGAGAAGGGCATCATTGTCTCCCTCGGGAAGGACTGAGAGTGTACCGATGATAGGGTGCATCCCCCGAGAGCGAGGGTTTGAAGAAAGGGTTGACAGAGGAGGCTTTTAATACTTGTGGTATCGTCCTGCTATTGTCGATAAAACGCATCGACTGGATTACCATAAATACACCGTACAGTCGAACAGACGCTCCTGCTGTTGGTCTTCCGAAATCGAGATGCAACACGATTCTTCTTTTCTCTTCTCTTGCATGGATACTCGGTATTGTTAATATTATCAGAAACTTATTTAGTAACTTTCGCGTGTGTCGTTATGCAGCAGCAATGCACTCTATCAATAACGCTATTGATAGTTTATGAATCGCTTGAATCAATAATATGGTCAAATTGATGCAATGCTGACTATACAATTCAATCGTATTGTGTATTAAGTTTGTGATTGATCCTAATAAAGGAAAATAACGGTGGTATTGTACCCGTTATTTGGCGACAATGGTTACGGTCTAAAGCATTGAACATTGTTAAAAAGTGCATTCTCATGCTGGGTTGGAAATTCAAGTTTTAAAATACATCCCGAAGGTCAAAGTACAGTAGCCAAACACGTTCTAACGTAGACCTAAAAGACTAAGTATGTTGTTGCATGATGTGTCACTTTGGTAAAACTACCCCAAAGGATTTTTGAAAAGAAAAAAGATTCACGCTGACCCTCGTGCAGAGGCTGTTAACCCTTGACGCGGTTCTAGCCGGTTCTCTCTCATTCTCTCGCTCTCTTGCAGGTCAGGATCGAATTCATTTGCCTGGATCCGAATGCACGGCTCATACATCAACCTGTCATAATTAATAGCGCTTTTTTCCTACCCCGAGTCTATCCCTCGATCTTAATGCTGCATCTTACGTGCCTGGCCAACCCACCAGATGGTCCGCACACACATACCTACACTCCTTTATAGTTTAGCTCGCGGAAAACTTGCGCACGTCAGCCGTTGGATCATTGGAATCTCCGGCATTCCAACGTCGACGAACTTTCGCGATGACTCCCGATAGAATTCAATTATGTCTGGACCTCGTTGGGTCGAAGTGACCAATAAACTGAAGCAATCGGTTACGAGAACCGATGGAACCAGGGAATTAGATCTGCTCGCTATCAATATTAATTTTGAGATTGGAACTGTCCCACCGAAGTTCGATCGTTGTAGAGAAACAGTTCTTGAAAGATAACTGCGATTGAGAAGAGCAGAGTATTGTACATTTAACATTGAACTTCTAACAATTATTCTAGTCTGTATGTTCTAATGAGAACAATAATTCCAATCTATAAATATGTCGCAAATAAGTCACTCTGTTGAACGTTATTTTCTTGAGTTCTTAAAAATCATCAAGTATGATGATTATATAATTCCATTAGTCTCGAGAGTGACTAGAAAAAAGAAGAGGTAAAAATACAGCTTAGAAAGACGAGAGACCTCGCATCAAGAATTCCAAAATTAAGTGCCTCCACACAAAGGTTAAAAACAGCTCACAAAGGTGCGAAGCTACTTCGCGAACTGAGTTTAAAGTTTCATTCTGTTTGCAACTCGAGTTATCTCCGGTGACAAAAGAGAGCTTAAATCATAGCGGGAGGTGTTAGAACACGCTCCCGTGAAACCGTACTATTATAAATGTAGGTATCCTGCTCGCCAGCGGTTTCGAGTTCGCAAATTGGCGAGCTGCCGACGAGAACAGGCGAGTACGGAAGCCGCGGGAGAGACTCTTCCCCGAGGAGGAAGAGGACGAAGACGAGAAGACAAGCCTGAAGGCGAAGAACGAAAGAGAGAATGGTGCAAGGTTTCGACACTGGAGTGTGCGCACGGGATTGGCGCGGCGAGGAGAAGCGCGCGGTAAGGCGGAGGTGGCTAATTAGGGGAAACCCCCCGCGTCATAGCAGGATAATTAATTGAAACGTGGATTAATGTCGGTGGATGAATCTTTCCGCCGAAGTCACCCGGCTAACTCTACTTTGGGACCAGTGTCGATCGTCCCGGCGCAATGAGTTTCGCCACTATCTGCTGAATGTATACAGGGTGTTCAATTTAATCGAGAGACAATCCGTTATCCTAAATTGCTTTCTCATATTTGTTATAATATTATCATTTTCTTACGAAAGAAAATAAAAGAGTCTACTGTAATTTAATTAATCGACACTTTACCAGTTCTTTATTAATAAAAGAATAAATTACATTTTGTATCTGTGAACACAATTCCTTTAAAATTCTGTCGTACTATCATCAAAGAATTCTAATTGCAAGTCACATCACGAAATTGGATATCCTGGATCCAGGCTAGCCGTATCGTCCACTAAACACGCGAAAACAGATCCCGAGAGCAATTCCCGAATGGAAAGGAGAGTTCCCAGCGATTACATACGCGGGGTACATTACGCGCTGAGATTACGAGGAAGGAACGCCGCGCGCCGTGGAAGATGAGATTGCACGTTTCTTGACTAGGCTTCTTCTTCTTCTTCGTCTTCTACTTCTTCTTCTTCTTCTTCTTCTTCTGTCACTCCGCATCGTCTTTTTGTTCGGCTGTAAGAGTACGTATCGCGAGCGTTGCTGCCACGGTTGATGCTGCTGTTCTTCGCTCGCTGGAGACCACTGACGGACACCGGTTGTCAGGGAGGGTGCAGGGAGAAGAACGCTTGTGAGAAGAGAAGATGCTCGGACGAATGGATAAAGTGGATAGGATAGACGGACGCGGTACGATGCGATGCAGCCTGGCGTATGCCATATGGCTAATGGCTTCCGCGTTGCTAAGCATCATTGATAGTGCCGATGGTACGGTGTCAAGGATCGCGTTCGTGGCCCTTGTTACCACAGCTCGGCAATACGCTCAAGGCAATCTCCCCTTTCCCGTCACCCCGGTTTCCGTCACCTTCCCTTTCTGACGACTATAGCGAATAACGAAAATATTTGTACATCAGCTCGTATTTAACTTATCTCCTTATATCTCAATTATCCGTGTGCTATGTAAATGAATTTCTTGTCCTTGTAAAGTATCATTCCTTACAACAGAGTTGATGAAACGCGCGAAGGTACTAGTATGTTTTAGGACTCAACAATTAAATTATTATACAGTTCGAATGAAATTTTTGTGCATACCTTACTCACGGGATTATTGATAAGGAAAAAAAGAGAGTTGAGTATACCGCGTGAAAATTGATCTCTACAACATGAGAATCAACATGGAAAGCATTAACGTATACCACGAGCAGTCTCCGCGAAACGGGTACATACTATATTGAGTACCTTACGTAATCGGCCTTACCAAGACGTCAATCATTCGGTGCAATCAAAAATGCGAGTCGCACTCGCTGGGGAAAATTAATTCAGATTGCAAATTAATTCTCCACGCTGATGCATGTAACGCGTTGTAAATTTATCTGAGGTCGCTGTGAACTGATGTGAGAGCTGGAATGAAAGAACATACCGTTGTTAGATGCCAAATGTACGTAGATTTTTGCGATTTTAAGTTTATACGAAAGCTCATTAACAGGAAATCCTCAATCTGTAGTTTATGATTTGCTCAGAGGCAATAGATTTCCTTTTTAAATTAAGACCACTTGAACATTAGAATATCCGTTATCTATTAAGATAAATACGTTTTAAGGAGTGTGTTATGAATACTAAATAAAATCTCAAAAATTACGTTCTTCTTAGTTTGCTAGCTAAGGGCGACTCTACTAATGAAATAGTTAGCCTTCTATTGCTGAATTAGCAGAGTCATCGCAAGGCGCGGGAACGTTGGCAAGAAGTTCGATCGGTATTATTAACACAACACATTCTATCCTGCATTCTTGATCGTGTTATCGCATCGTCATCGGAGGTCTTCAATCGAATCAATATCAATGTAACATTTTCCTGTGCAAATAACGATGTTTCTTACAACAATTACAAAAAAAGAAGTATTATTATTACAAGGAAACTTATATAAAACCATTGAACATTTTATTGGGCCACAAATAAACAGTGTCTTAAGTAATCAGAACTACGAAGCATAATTTCTACCTGATATCTCTTCTCTTTTCTCATGAAATAATTCATCAGACATTGGAAGAACCGAAGGTAAAGAAACTTTTTCGGATCGTCTAGAATAATCTGGCATTAGCTGTCGAATTCCTAGCACTCGACTTTTCGAACAACTAAACCGAGACACTGACGCGCGAGTTCTCGAAGAAACGAGCGTCCAAGAGTGACGACCGATCGTTTCCTGGTATAAATATGCAAGGTGTCAACCAGGGGTCAACTCGGATTCCTGGACGGTCGGATATGCGCTCGCGTGTGCACATGCGCTCGCTCACGAGACTCCTGTACGGGCCAAACACGCGTTTGCGTGCATACAATATGCGCGCATACGTTAATCCTCGACAATGGGATCCTCCACAATGGCCTTTGTCCGTCGCGCTCGCGGAAAGAAATGAAAAACGGCCCGCCCTTCTGCCCGCTTCACCTCTCTGTCCGCTGATCTAGCCTCTCTCGCTCTCTACACAGAAGCATACACACACCTATCTAACCGCGCATCTATCCATCCCTGCCTGCCTCAAAAAGACCTTGTTACGGGCTAGCCGTGCGAGCCCGGTTTTTCCCGGTGTGAAAGAGAAGAACCGAGCCTGCTTACTTCGCAAAAGGTTGTAATGGAGAATCGTAAATAGTCGCTAGGCGCGAATAGGCGAAAATTTGACTGTACGTCCGAAATCCCCCCTTTCGGGAATCGCCGGATGCACAATACTTTCGCCGTGATTCGTCCCAACGTTCGAAATTTACGATCTGTAGGATTTGGAAGTTGGCTAAGGAGAGTATAAGCTTGGGATGTCGCAGACACCCGTAAGGTGAAAACGAGTCTCCAAGACTGACTATACTCGGGTCAGGTACACCTCGAGCGGCTAAGATGTCCTAATTCCTGTGGGTTCTTTTTCCTATGTCGATCTCAGGGTATTAATTAATTAGACAGGTGGCTGGGATAAGACTGACGAATGATTTGAAATGCGAACATGACAGCTATATTCTATTCCTTTGGTTACAGAGAATCTCGCTATACTAGTACGATACAACTTGTGTTTAGTGTGAGTAGGTTTGTTACAATACCTGGGTGTTTCATCGTCTGTTTAGCGCACTTTACTTTTAGCTTATGTGGTTTACAAGATGAAGTTATACGAATTACACTGGTTTGCTCGAAAGTGACTATAGACACGATCTCACTCAAGAATATCCCCGTATTCTTGCGTCGATTTGGTGCTTCGAACGTGCTAAGCACGATCTACTACTGACTGACATAGCTTCGCCGTCGGCGAAGCCTGTCGGAGAACTGACTCTGTCGCTCACCATCGCGAACGGTTTATATACTCCAAATTAGGCGAATTAATCGGAAAACGCAGTAGGTTTCTTTGAATTTTGAAGGGGGACGATATCTTAATGCGAGCTGGAGGCACGTGCATTCTGCGGAAAGCCGCATCTGTATCCGGGCGATGAATACTATCGCGACGGGGTCACGGAAGGTCATCTAGGCTAGGCGGATTTTAAGGTTCGAGCGTCGGTTTACGCGAGTTTGGAAAATTTCTAGGTTCGTCGAAGGAAAAATTCGTGCGTGATTCCACGAACGTAACAACCTCCACTCCCTTTTCTTTCGACTTTTCTTCTCTGTTTCTCACCAGGTTTTCCCCCGGTCCGGCTCATAGTGGACCAAGTGTACTATACAGGGTGCGAGTACATGTATATACAGGGTGAGTCAGTGATTCGTGGAACAATTTTAACCACATATTCTACGTGCCAAACTAAGTAGAAAAGTCCTATACAAAAATGCCGAAATCCGAACCCTTTCGCTGATATCAGCCCCCTAAGAATTTAACGTTTAAATATTCATATCTCGCGATCGAATGATGCGAGAGACACGGGTTTTTTTACAGAAATTGTGAAAGGACTGGAGCTATCTGAAAAAAATTAGAAACGATATGAAAATTATTATTAACGCACATTATTATTCATTTTTCTTGCTCGAGCATGCAGTTTCAATGCGAAGAAGTATACCACATGATACCTGAAAAAAATCACAGACATTCTCTGATGGACCCAAATAAACGTCCAATCGTCAGAAGTTTAATTTTCTTTAAAATGTGGTCAGGTTATGTCATAGAAAAATTTTTCGGTAGAGATTACCTCCGAATGCATTACGAATTGTTATTTTAAAATAATTATAACTTCTCGGAATACTTAGAAAGCTTGAGTTGAGTCGTCCCAGTATGCGGCGCGAGACAGGGACACCGAGTCTTGTTCCTGATGGCCAGTCGATCTGGTAATAGAGTAGCCCGAGCTTGGGGTTCGTCGGAGCAGCAAGTGGAAAATTGGACGGTACTGCTCTTCGAGGCGATCTGGACAAAAACTATCGTGGATCTCGTTCAAGATCCGCAATGTCACGCATCGAAGGTCGTAGGAAAAAAGTTCTGGCTTCGGGGGACTGTCTCGGCGGCGTGTCATGGTATAAACGTGAGGAATCAGTCGATGACTGGATCTAGAGGGTCCTTCGACCACGATGAAGCAGGACAATTCGACTCGCTCTAATTGCCGTTGACCCTCGACCCTGGCCCTGCCTGGTCGATGGACGACCTCTGACACACTCTCCAGCTACATGTAATTGTCTAACGTGTGTGTATGCAGATGGCTCTTAAAAATTGTATATCACATGCTAAATAATAACGTTTACAGTAGAGTTTTGCTTAAGCTGTATTACACTTACAACTATCGATTTCGAAAGATTCTCAGATTTTATATAAATGTGTATATACCAGTTGGAACAAGAAGTTTAACAACTTTAGAGCTAAAGTATCACGAATAGCAATGGATTTGATCCTGATGCATAAATTGTCATAAAATCAATCTCTGCAAGTAGTCCACCTTGAGTGTCACAGACAAATCGATTTCACTGCAGTATTCCAAGTACTATTTACTACTTGGTACCTCGTAAAGTTCTCGCAGGCCAAAAATCACGCATTGACGTACGCATAGGCTTACTTCTCGGGTAATGCTATTCGTACCTTGGGGTAAAACGACGGAACCAACCAATGGAGGGTTTGGGTATCGGGCGCGAGCTCAGCCCGACGATCATATTAGCCCATAGCGATGCCTAATTCGCTGCAAAGCCGCTAATCCGGCAGAATTAATCCGCCTCGGTCGGTTGCTCTCCATCAATGTGTCCTCGTTTAATAGAAAGATAGAAGAGAGAACGAGAAAGAGAAAGAGAGTCATGAAATACTGGAAGAACAGGAGAACGAGAGCCTGTGCGGCGATTCGGTCCTTGATTCTCTACTGCCCCTCGACTCACCCCTCAAGCCTCTTTCACCCACCGCCCATCGACATCCGTCTCCCTCTTGATCGACCCATCATCCTCTCTTTCTCCTCTTCTCTATCTCTTTTACGAAGCGAGGCGAGTCTTTCGGCCCAGTTGCAGTTGGCTCGTGAAGCAGGTTCAGCGAGGGGTGACGAGGGGTGTCGAGTTCGTCGGGAGTTTTGCGTGGCTCGCTTGGTCGCCTCTCGACAAGAACGTGAGCGCGCGAGCTACTTGAAAGCGAGTGATCATTCGACAGAATGCCGCGGGATCTCACAGGATTCTACGACATCCCGTGGTGGGACCTAATATGTATAATACTGTTCCTTGCTTCTTCCACCCTAGAGTACACCCCTCATCACTACTGATGTGCTATGGCGCGACTAAGAGTGACTAAAAGAGCTCGTCTGCTGTAGAGAGCGCATAGTTGAGAGGAATAGGAGGGCAGCGATACACCGAGAAAAAGAGAGGGGGTTGGAAACCATTCGGTGCGATTCCCGAGCGATCGGATCTCGCTCGAAATCTCCTAGTGCACGGAAGTGCATTATTAAAAGCCGAACGAGTACTTTGTAACGAGTTACCCCAACCCAGTTCGATACGAGCCCCGCAGGCAAACTGCTTCTCCATCCACCCTCTCCCTCTGACAGAGTAATTCGGATACTTCCGATACACGCGAGACTACTCTCGCGCTCGAATTACCTCGAAACGTTCTACCAGAGATTTTTGCGCAGCTGGATTCAATGGATTTCTCCAGGCTCCTGGAACGTAGCTGCAAGCCACCGGTTCTGATCCAATTACTTACTTGTTCGAAGTATTTGTAAGAAATGGAAGGTACTGAAAGAATCGACCGAGTAACTCTTTTTTCGAGAAAGTTAGAATAAAGGTGAACGGACATGTGTGAAAATCACATTAGGTTTAACTATAGATGTAAAAAAAAAAGGTTGAGCTGCCTTTCGTTACAGAATAAAGTTCCGATAATAGGAATACGTACTATACGCGTTCGATCATTGCTCGATCTCTTCGAGACCTCTCGACCCCAATACGTGCGTCTCTAAAAGGCATCGTGTCGAGTAACGACAAGCATAACACCTACTTTACTACCATTACTTATTTTCCTGGCGCAGCACATTTTAAATAGCGCATCACCATCGATCCAATGCTTTACGACAACGTGTCACTAGACCGGCTGAGATGGCGAGCTAGTATGTACGAGAAATCGATTATGGTTTCGTTTTATTGACCATTACAATGGTAAGGCCTTAGCTAACGGAATGCCTAACGGAGCAGGAGAGCAATACGTACACGCGAGACGAGCTTGACTCCGTCTTTCACCTGTGTCCTCACCTGTGATCGACCCATGGCTTGAACCCGTGCCTCTTGCCTTTTGCCTTGCCATTCTCTGCTACAGCCTCTCTATCAGCGTAATCCTATCTCGAATCATTCCCTGATGCGATTTTAACCCTCGCGTTGGGCCCTGCCGGAAGCAGCCTCCTTCGATTTCTGCGAGCGTAACAAATTGCTCGAGGACTTTAATCTAACCTGTTTCACGCTTGTCCTTTCTGCGACTTGATTTTGGAAAAATGTATGATTATTTTATTCAATCAAACTCATTTACCCCTTAACAATTCTAAACAATTATATCTTATATTCAGAATTGAATAATAAATACAAGTAATTATATTTCAGTAAATTTGACTATTATTACGTTTTTCTTATTGGATTGACGACATTTAGACAAAATCCATATCGTGTTTCGACGACGAATATTTTCACTCGAAGGGAACGATATTAGAGAAAATGAAGTTGACAAATTCAGTAAGGAGACTTCCATCTACAAGATTCAGTAATCAGATATAAACGAGAATCACTAAACAAAAGCAGTGACGAGAGAGGAAATCAACGAAGACATCCAGATGGTCTTGTACCTGGTCAGGCAGTTTGAGGCACGCCGGGTAAAATTAATAAAACAATACGCCATTATCGAGCGGTTTCCGGGTAAGGAACGTCGAGAATATCAATCGAGACGAATCACTAGGAATCCTAGGGGCATTGTCGTACGAATAAATTATACTTTATTCTCGATGGCAATCACTGGTGTATTCACGCGAAGCCGGAATTACTCTCGCTCTGTTCCAACGTTTTGCCTGTTTTCTTGCCACTGCCATCATCTTCTTTTGCTCCTTCGTCATCCCCTCCCCCTCGTTCACTTTTCTCAAGTAGAATACACAGTTTGTACTAATGAATATAAATTTATCGTATCGGTAACTTTGCATGAAATTTCGAGGAATTGGTTAAAAGTAAAATTGAAATGTTTACAAGAAGCTGAATAAAAAATGATGACTATAGGAAACAATATCTTTTAAAAAAACGTCTCCTCCCGTACTTATTGGTAATTTGGAGTGAAGTAAAATGTTTTATGAGACAAATGCTATAAATAAGATCGCCCACCAGTCATTTCGACTACTCCGATAGTTTTAGTGTTAAAGCTAGCTTAAAAGTGAACCATGAAACCTTACGCCATGGCCATAAGAGAAATTTCAGGGCGATAGTCATTTTTCCTGGGGTTCCCTTCATTTCTTAGTGAGATCGTAACTCACTGTTTTTTTGCCCCACGATCCTTATCTCGGCAACGGAAAATTGGAGATCATCGTGTTCGGAAAAAATGATCCACAGTGGATCTGGTACAGCCGGGCGATTAGAATGATTTAAGAGCGTACTAGCGTGAAAGACTAGATACTTGTGAGAATAAACGCGGTTATACTTAACTCACGGTATACATTCTTTGCCTTAACTCAAGTTACATACGACACTCGATGGATTATTTTATAGTATTGCAATTGACGTAAGTTTATTGTACAAATAAGACGAATATTAGGCATAAATCGAATTGAAATGATTCTCTTCCAATACCTAATATTATAAAAAGCATGTAATATATACGATCCTGGGTAGTTCATCTAATTAGATATGTTCCGATGGTAATATCGTTGAAATATG
Organism: Trypoxylon attenuatum; assembly: GCA_963989405.1. Lineage (NCBI taxonomy): Eukaryota > Metazoa > Arthropoda > Insecta > Hymenoptera > Crabronidae > Trypoxylon > Trypoxylon attenuatum. The sequence goes on along the minus strand of OZ022490.1, from coordinate 12,593,765 downwards.
CAAGCCGGATAGAACGTTAGTATCGAAGGAAGAAGTAGGTAATTTGTTGGACGAAACCGTCGACCGCGGTTCCCGCATCGTTGATCACGAACATAAAGCTCGATCCGAAATTCGAAGGGGTCGCAAAACCGCATGCGGTCACTGCGTCGAAAATTAAAATCCTCGCCGATCTGACCCCCGTTCGTGTATGGAAAGAACGCGCGGGTTAGGATTCCTAGTTCATATCGCTCTTCCTCTCCTCTTCGCTCTTCTTCTACCAACGCGTCCCCTTCTTTGAATTTAGATTTTTCCCGGATTCTCTTTAAAATGTTTATGAACCGTGTCGGAGGGTCATTCCCGAAGAGTGGTGGATTGGTGCGACACTGGCATAAGAGGCCTCTCTCACCCCTAAGTTTGCGCAGCCGGACACCGTCCGGAGGATACACGCCGAACACTGGGAAAGGAGAACGCAATCGGAACTCGAATCCACGAATATTCCCATATCCGACCGTATACGTAATAAATTTCTTCCGAATGGAAATAAAATTTCGTTTCCTGGAGATGGTAAAGTAAGAGGGTTGTCGCCAGACGACAACGAAACTATGTCCAGTATCCCTACGGATTTAACTTTTCTGTTAAACTAACCACTGTATGCTTATTTTATACAATTTCAAAATAAATCTATTAAGCAACGTATTTGTCCATATAGTTAATTCGTACAGAATAAGATGACTGGGTTTTAAGTTCAACACAATCACTTAGATGTTACAACGTGAAATATTACTAATCACAGATTATTTTGTAGTATTGCAAACAGATTGAAGACAATATGATTCGTATAACGCATGAAAAATGTCATTTGTACATACGGAGAGATGTCAAGTTTTAAAAACAGAAGTAGCTTGATAGTTATTACATTTTGCACTAATGTAAGAGTTGATTTTAGTGTGCAAGTATTACAATAGTAATACTATACCACATGGACTGACATCTCTAAGTGGGCCGAGACAGATTCGGGAGAGGTGAATCGGTACCAGAGGGTGGATCACAGCGGGATGCGGTCAGGTAATAGTATACAATCCTAGTTAGCACCCCACAGCGGTCTGTAGTGGGTGTGTTGTGACACCAAGACCGGAACAAACAAACAGCGTGTCCGTTTTACGAGGGTGAAGCCGCCGCCAATTGTTGAGCACTGACCACTGACCATTTCCAAGCGAGCCGCAAGTCCACTGTCGGCAAAGGAGCAGGACCTCTGGCTCTGCCTCCCCCGTGTTCTCGAGAGTCGAGGCCCGTCAATAAAGGGCTTTCTACCCTCGAGAACAGACCAGCTCTTTGGGGCTAAATAGGAAACGATACACTCCCACGATCGACTCCATTCCATTTTTCTCTTAGTTCTGGCTCACCCTGTTCCACAGTTCTCTTCCACGACATTAGTTCTCTTGGCGACCGTTAACCCATCGTCTTCCACGACCATTCCCCAAGTAAGTTAGCTAAAACTGAATTTCGAAATCGGCCGCTTCCGACCGCAATGTGGGGACCTGCCGTTTTCCGCAATTTATGGGGAGCCTGCTTGAAAACAAGGGGTCATGTACGGCGGCATTAAGCGCCTGCAACGAGATTGGGGAAGCTGCGCGTAAAATATCTAGTATCTTTTAAATTCCACTCGTGGAAGAAATGGTACTTGGAAGAACCTTTGATTTAGATGACGATAAAATAACTGTAAGATCCAATGTTGAGAAAAGTAAATCAAAAGAATTCTATTCTTAAATAATTGTATCTTTAAAAGAACGTGGATATTTAAGAAATTGTTTGAGGAGCCATTTTTAAGACAATATAACAATATTTATCCGAGGGACACGCTTGGGGACTCTTGAGCGTCGTTTTACAGGAAGGCTCAAGGCGTCCGGGCGTCACATTGCGTCGCAAGAGACCGTTCGAAGGAAGCGGACCGTTTGTGACCTCGGCCCGTGGCCTAAACAGGCTCCACGCGGGCTCTACCGCGAAGAGTCCTGTTCGCGAAACACGTTCCATGGCACGAAAGGCGCCAAGGGAACCGAATCAGGATTCGGATCGGGTTTTCTTGATGATCAAAATTCGAAATCAAGTTTCCTAGGCACGCACGATCCCACGACTCGTCAGCAACTAGCTGAAGAACAGGCTCCCGCGGATGGGACGTCCCGTGGACGATCGCATCCCAGAAACTAGTTTCCTACTAGGACTTCCGAGGATTCGCGTATCATACTTGCTTGACTCCGTACCCAAGAGAACTTGTCGTTAGTATGCATCCTGTAACCGTTGCCAGGCAATACTGGTTGGAAGAGTGCGATTGTAAACAATAAATACTCCGCGCCACCTAACCTGCACTTTTGCGGAGGGGATGAACCTTCGGGTCATTGAGGAACATATCACCCGTGTGACCAGAATGAAACTGTTTCTTAGAAACCGTTAGCAATTTTGTCGATTCGCGTTTTTTCAAGAAATTGCACCTGATATTCAATGTTAGATAAAACATGAATTTTCAAAAGAATTACATAATTTGAGAATCAATTGTTTTAGAATCAATGTGCTATAAATTTTTAGGGATCCGAGTGTTTTCTTATTTACTTGTGATCAGAATCTTGTGTCCAACTCACGTGCATTATTATACAGCTGTATTAAGTGTACGTATAAATGTATCTCAATCTGGTTCGAGAAACTTGATCACAAATCGATATGATTTGTGATCAGTTATCTTCGAACACGAAGTAAAGGGCACAAGGGCGCAAAGGAACACCTTGCAGGCGATCTTTGAGGCGTGGGTGGACAAGTGTCTGAACGAGCGCTGCCTCTGTCGCTCCTGTTCTCTTTGGTAATGCCGCGACTGCAATGTTAACCGCACAGTCCCACTCTTAAATTGTAACTTCTCCCTCAAATGGCAGCGGGAATCTTCTCGCACTCGAATCCCGTCCGAAAATCCCCGCTGGACCGACTGGAGTACCACTTTACCGAGCAGCATGTGCTCGCCTCGGATTTCAGATTCCCCTGTTCTTTCGGAGGAAGTCACTTCGCGCCAAGTGCCACGATATTTCGTCGTGACTGCGAGTGTAGAACGATCCCTCTTTTGGCTTTTAGTCGGTGAAAATACTGGCTTGATAAATTGGAGAGCGCACAACTGCGTAGCTCGAGTCGCGAATGCAATTGCACAGGGAAGTGCGAGCATGTGTGGATTCTCGGCGAATGAAATTGCTGACCACGTTGAACTTTTCGCTTTTAATCAGAAAGTTGCTTGTGTACTTGTTTCCAGCTACATACTGTATATATGTTTATACATGGATGTGTATGTTTATGTTGAACTGGAGTTTGTAAAACGGTGTAATTAAATCGGACATGATCGTAATGAAAGCTTCCACTGAAGATATAGTATACAGAAACAAAGTAGTCAATAAAAAGAAAACACATTATCATTAAAATACTTTATGCAATTCATCTCTTATTGTATTATAATTTGAATTTTTCTTCTTGACATAAAATAATCATAATCAGCTGTTCTCTTGAAATCAATAATTCTAACGGAGATCGATATTCCAATTACGTCTGTTGCCAGCGAGGCGGTAAAAGAAAGAAGGAGAGATCTTGGTTCGATTAGCCGAAGGATGCGTTTCGGTTTAAGTGTGAGGCAATACCTGTGTAATAGGCAAGTATAGCCGGTGTATTTCGAAGGGTGGTAGCGGTCAGTGATGGCCCGTGGAGTTGGCCCTCGAGAACGAAAAGCGGGAGCCTGTGGTCACGCAGCTGTCCCATGTCCAGATGTCCGGTTTTCGTCGACGGGACAGTGAGCTACTGTGAGAAAACCAATCCTAAGGGTCCTTCCTTTCCTGGCCCTTTTTCCTTGTCTTCCTTCACCCTCTTTCTCCGTAGCTCCCCCCGTTCCGCTTCCTACTAGGATCCCCAAGGCACATTAATTACCCCGCTCGAAGGACGATCCTTCTGGATTATCCGAAATTTAATACACCGGGATACACCCCGCCGCGTTTGTTCGCATAATTTTGCGCACCGCATGCGAACAAACGTGACGGTTATGCACCTTTTTTTCTTCTTCAGTCTTCTTCTTCACCTTCTTCTTCTTCTTCTTCTTTTTCTTCTTCATTTTCTTCTTCTTCTTTTTAACCTCTATCCTTGTCTAATACAGGTTTCCATGAATCTTCCGGAAGCCTCGATATTAATTTTGTTATGCAATTAAAGATCTCCCTTTTTTCTTTGAACGTCTCTATTCTCTTCTGTTCAATCGAAATACGCTATTAAGTTGCAAACCATAATAACAATGATAAAGTGTAAATAGGTATGTGCAACTACTTTGAATAAGAAGCTAATTCCAGCAAGGTATCAAATATGAGTGAAAATAGAAAAATTTCAGCAGGACGATCATTCGTTAACGAAGCTCATTGGTATCGGCAGTGATAAAGAGAATAATCGCGGCAAATAGATCGCAGCACATAGCGAGATAGAACAAGTCTATAATCGGCCAGGAGAAGGCAAACGGAATGCGTGATGTCGAACGAGCCCATTATCTTCGTTTCGTCCTTTCAAATCGCCTGATTTAACTTGCATTAGCAATCAATATCTTGAATTTGGAATGGCAGGACAAACCTCTGCTATTCTGCAATTTATTGCACTCTAAGATTACTATTAGTCTTGACAAGGGACTATGTCGAATTAATAAGATCTGAATCAAAAATTTCAAGTTTATCATTTTTTAACAACCTGGAAAATTTCACTCGCACTTCCATACATACTAATTATCGTCAAAAATAAGTTGTCAGTAGTTATCGAAACTCTGGTAGTTGAAATCATCATGAATGATCAGGGAGCATAATCTGAAAAAAATCGAGTCAAAATATCGGTCTTGAAGCACGCGCGATACCCGGTTTATCGGTGCTATAATTCAATCCTTTTATCGCTATGGCATTTAATGGACGTCACTGGAGAATGCCTGGAAGCTGATAAACCTTCAAACCGGATAGATATGGGTTAAGTAGAAATAAGAGTGATCATCACTCACATGAGATTAAGAAGAGTCTTCAGAAGTTTGAGACCATGACTTGATCTAGCTGTTCGAATGGATATACTATAATTTAATGAATCAATACTGTACTGAAGTACTAATGTTATTAAACAAAGTATTAACAGTTATAATAATATTATATAATACTTATTCAAGGTATGTCACATCGTTACTCGTGGTTCGTATGGTCTTTAGAATTTTTTACAACCAATCTAAATATGCATTATCCAATTTGGACCGATTACACGGATCAACCATGACGCCAAGGTTTCTTTAGGTAGTAGGGTTCCTTTGGAAGGAGTCCTGCATCCCTCGACACACCTATACAATTCTGAACACCCTGAGAAACCCAATTTAAGAAGCCTTAACGACCCAATCATCAACCTTGAAAGTCTATAAAATTAGCGCCCATCGACTTTGAACCAATTGCTATACAACAGTCCGAGACCCGAACATAAGAAATTCCTTTCACAAGCATTAAGGCAAATCTCACTCACGAATAGAACAATATACTCAACCTTAACGCAGTACGTAAATTTGGTAATAAATTTTTAAGTAAATTGAACCAAAAACATTTGTTATACTATTTAGTGATGCTACAGATTTGTCATAGAGAATTTTACTTTTATTTATTTAAAATCATTCTCCATAACTGAAGGTGGTCCATAACTCTCCCTAAAATTAGAGAAATATTGGACAAAGTTTGAAATACCAAATGTCGTAATTATTTTTGCATAATGTAAAACATCAAACCGAGGATAGATTTTGTCGAGCGGGTTTGTCTTTTAAAATTGTGAGCGAGGCGAATGGAAGAGCTATAGTAAAAGAGAGGGCCATAAATACGCAGACATCGAAGGTGCGAGGTAGGAGTGCCCGAGATATTATTAATAAGCGCGCATTAGGAGATACCGAGCTCGGAACACGGACAATGGCGAGGGGCGGCGCAGCACCCTTCGCAAAGAGAATAGCGGCTGTAAATCTCGAGCCGGACCTCCTTTCAAACGAAATCCTTTCCGCGAGTGGTTTCTTCGCGATTGCTCGCACCAACCTGCAAATTGATCTTGTCGTATTCTATGAACTGATATATTCGCGCCACTATAATTTATGCAGAATTATGCAAATATAGCTTGCATGAAATATTAAGCAAATTTTAACGATCTAATTTTGAAACATCGATTTTAAAGGTGATTTTAATAGCTTTCGTAATCATTACGTATTTTCTTGCTTTATGACGCACGAAGAAGTTTAAATGTAATTAACAAGGTATTTCTAATGTGATGGCAAGTATAACTAACTATTCATCCATCTATTCATTCCTCGGGTGAGACTACTTGTTCTTGGAAAGCATGCAAGACAAGACGGTGCTACGAGAGAGTCGACTATTAATTATGGGTGCGATGCGTTATAATTAGGCAGGGCGTAATCAGATCGGCGAATGGAATAGATACAGGTCTAGTTCTGCCTAACGATCCCCTCGGTGGCAATTCATTAAGGCATCACCGGGCAAGACATGCTCTCATACCTCTCGGCCGACATTCGATCGCTGCCGCTGCCACGAAGTTTGGGTCAAATGAGATGTGCTAATGACGTTTCCTGTCTCGAGGTACAACTTTAAATACCCGAGATTCGCGAGTGCTAATTTCACAACACGGATCGTGAAAACGAGAATTAAACTGATAACCTGATAAATGGTATATATATAATAATTAGATACTTTGTTAAATGCACTTCCAAGTATATTATTAAGTTATATTATTCTATAACGCGATTAGTATTGAAGACAAAGTCCTTATTTACAAAAGTTCTTAAAACCCAGAAAAAAACTATATCGGATCATTGCACTGATGTGATATTAAAAATGTATAATTGTATATAAAAATGCAATATAGAGAATATTAAGTGAAAAAAGATTTTGTCTGGTAGACGTGGAATTCGCAAAGAGAAACTCATTGAAGTTAGAGATATCGGTCCCAAACAGAGGGTGGGTCCTGGCAGTGGCAGCGTGAATTGGCAATTCGAAGGGCACTTACCAGCCAGGGCCAATTCTCGCGCTGATTAGTAATATTGTGGCCTGATGAACCGGGGTCTCGAGTCGTCGCGTCGGCCGAGTAGGAGATGAGTCCGTAACCTCGTTACCAACCCGCGGGCGATATCACTACCCCAACTATAACGCGGGCTTCTAGGTTCGGTCTCATCTTCTCCAGGCTTCTCCTTCACGAAACTGTCCCGAGAACGAAAATAGATAGACGGATAGATGGGCGGATGGACGAATGTACATGAAAAGCTAGACGTGTAGTTCTCAAGTCGAGACGAAGATGAACGAACAAAGTTAGCCCTTTGCATTCAATTGTCTTTTGCAACAGGATACATATGAGAAAAACTGTAACTCAATATACATATACTGTACAGTTTATACTTATAAGGTATACTACATACATATATATGTAGTCACCGTGGTACATTGCAAAAAGTAGAATCATTTTAATTATTAATGACAATATACAAGTTTTAATAGTTGCAATGCTAAACAAGAATTTAATCAAAAGAAAAACGAAGATAGTAAATATCGCTCAGCGTCCGTTAAAGATTACTTAAGTCTCATTAGTCAATTTCTGACATAATAATTCTGCGAATTTAATCGAAGTTCTTACCAAAGATCTTGGAATACGACTAATCGGTGGGCAACCGCGTGCACAGCATATCGCATTTTACATAATACAGCGATTTAAGTATCAATCCACGAGTAAAAAACCAAGGAAGAAAAAAGCCAGGATTAATCTTTGCCGAAGAATGACATATCGAATATAAGCATTTGCAGTGACTAACTCCAAAAGGGTGTAATTTCGACATTCACCCTATAAGAACCATACTCAGTTGATTTCGAGGTTCTACGCAGTTACCAGTGAGCCGACACCAGGCACAGTACACCCTATCTTTACAAAATGATTTTAAAGCACGTGACAGAACACTACCAAGGTATTGAGTGCACTGACGGGTCACAGAAGCGAACAGAATCCTACCAGAAAAATTGCTTCAACCAATTGGAAAATAATAACTACCGATTCGCTTAATGATCGAGTACTGGATGCAATAGAAAATCACTAGAGTAAAAGAGGAGGCGAGAGAACAGTAGTGCAATGAAAAAGAGGAAGCAAAGGTTCCGTAAGGGTTGCAATACTGCGGTCGCGAGGACTGCTAGTTACCAAAGCCGAGGTGGAAAGCTGCGGGAGGCGAACTATGGGGTGAGTCGCGACAATGCTCTAATCAAATGTCATGAATCAGCGCCATTATGCGCATCTGCGGCGTGAATTTATAAATATGCCTCGAGGCGTTCGCCTTTTGCTCCCCGATGAATATATCCTACTAGGTCTGCTTCGTCGAAAACGCTTCTGGTTTCGTCGCGATGACGTCAAATCGAGTTTGACCACAATATTATTTATTTATTTATTTATATTAACAAGCCAAGAACCTTTACGCAACACACAATTAATTAGTAAGCCAATTAGCAATAGTAATCAATTTCGTAGACGGTAAAATAGTATTGTAACAAGAGCACAAAGATAAATGAAGGGTAGTAAATTAGTATTTAGAGATTGAAACTAGGGTTTTGAAAATATCATGTGCAATAATAATAAGTGAATGAGGAAGATGAAGGAGGAGTTGTTGGGAGCACTGTTCGAAATCGCGGTTTTAAATAAAATAATGTTAATGTTAGTCTGGAAAGGGCCAGTTTTGCTGAGATATCGGACAGTGACTGACTATAACTGTCAAGCTACAATTTTTATATTCAAGGCTATTTAAAGACCGCTATTCTTTTCTTCTGAGATAAACTGGGAATAAATATGCAGAGGATACCCGCGTGAAAACATGACTCGCTGGTGATAATTTCATCGGGCTTGTATCGGAATCTCTTCGGTAATTAACGAGATGGATTAAGCGGAATTTAGAACACGCGAGTCAAATTGAAGAGGATACCGTGCGACAATTATGCAGCACAAAGATTTATGTTATTACTCCCATAAAGCTGGATCGTTAGGTATTTCCCTTGTCTCGTTATTATTTATATGGCAGAAACTGGTAATTAATAGAATTGTACCTTACTGAAAGTGTCAAATTGAAGTCATCGATATCGTAGTAGAAACAGAAGGAAGAACCTGCTAATAAATAGATTCTATATTGACGTATAAAAATGGAATTTTTCATGTCATCTTTCGTGACTAGAGAAAAATGACTATCACTGTCGAAAGGATCGCCAGTGGAATTTTGAATTTGAATAAGAACCACATCCAGTTTCAGTGGAAATTCCAGTATGCGTTTTCCAGAGCCACATGGGAGCTAAAGAGAGCGAGGAGCCCGGGGCAGAGTCGAGAGAGAGCGTTGGTATCCCGTAATCCAGGAAAAGCTGAAAAACGTTTCGCGTGGGGCTTTCAAAAAATTCGAAAATACAGAAGCGCGACTTTCGCGGTAGTGCAGCGGCTAAAAATAATTCTCTCGTTCTAATCCCGCAAGTGGAAATCCTAGCAGCGTCTCCATACACCACGGACAAAGTTCCTCGTCGATTTTTTTACGACTGCTGCAACTTTTTTAAAAATCTCCTCCCGATAGAGCCGAGGATTCGCTCTCGGATCCGGGGAAAAAAGCCGCTGGTAGGAATATTCGCGGCTTTCACTTTTGCAGAAGGATCGTCGCGGCACCGCGAGGATACACATATGATGCATCTATGTTTCCGATGTGCGAGGAGATTACTTGCGCAGCACAGCGCAAATACGATTAATACGCGTAGAATAAAACTTTGTTGGCGATTTTTCGTTCCACTCTTCGAGCTTATCTCTCTTGAACCCGACGACCCCTACTGATAACCCAAAGTCAAGGGCACCCGATCGCGCCAAAGTCCCGCGGCTCCGATAATCCGGAGCAAGTGCCACGAGAAACGCGTCCTGAAGGCGTGGAACCGAGAAAAACTAGACAAAATCGACGTAATGAAAAAACAACCCAAGTGGTAATATCACAAGACCGCTATAATCAATCTTGACTTCAATGAAGTCTGGATGAAATCAATGATTCATTTTGCAAATATCGTAGAAAAATAGAAAATCGTGGATACATAGTATTTGATAGACTGTCGAAACTGAAATAAAACTAAGAAGCTTCAATTCGGATTTAGAGATCTATAACATATGATCTTACGTAAGAGGAATTGTACTGGGTCCATAACGCAGCATAAGAAACTTTACTATAAAGCTTTTATAAGATCACCAAAAAAAACAGAATTCTAGTAGAAAATATTAAAAAATCGAATTTATAAAAAGGTAGCTAAAAAGTATCTTTAGACCAAATTCATAGGTGAAAAATGACAGTTTAAACAATGTCATGATAAATACTAAGAGACTATTGTTAAAAATTTGAAAATAATAATTGACAAGGGTGGTTTGTAGTCACGGAAGGCGAATAGGGTGGGAGCGTATGCGGTGCGAAAGGTGGGTGCGTGTCTTTTGGAAAACGAACCACCCGTTGCATTACCCGCTTTGTGGTCGCATGCTCTTTTGATCTACCCCCATAATTAATCCAGAGAGGTAACCGGAGACGCGTATGGGCTGTGCACGGGTTCCACGTTCCACGGGGACTGCCGACTCATTCACCGAACGAAACTGCGAACACCGAGTTATTGAAAGGGTATCGGATGAGGAAGGGAAAAAAGAGCGAACCGCTGATTAACATTTTAATCAGAACCAGCCACGTGCCGCGCGTTTTGTATCTATAGTCATAATGATCGCGACAATGTCAACGGCGTATCCTGTATTTTACATCAATGGTATGTTATACTACACTTCGCCTTACTTCTCCCCTCCTATGAATCATTTTACAAATAAAGTAAATCCTTACAACTCGACACCGATTGAAATTTCATTAGAAATTATATTGCACATTTTTTCCGGTGCATCGCAATTGAATTTGAATTGCGAAGAAGCGAGAAATACGCTGTTCTCGGTGCATTAGAATACACGTACGGTATCCCAATTTGATTACGGATTTTTCGGAGATTGGGAACCGGTAAATCCCACGATCGGTACTACGGTTACGTGGCTGCTACCCGCCAATTACTCGTTTTCCCTCTTTTCAATCCGTTCCCTCGCTTCTGCAGAATGTGTCCACGCGCACGCGTACTGTCTCTCTCACTCTCTCTCTCTCTCTCTCTCTCTCTCTCTCTCGTTCGCTCGCTCATGCGTGACAAAGTGGCCGGAAATTCGAGGAATTTCTGGAAAGCCCATACCACAAAAAGCAACTTCCAGTGGTGACTTTCGACCTGTGTGGTCCGCGAGCAAATCTGACATTCTTGAAAAATCACTGAACCATAACGATATTACTGCACATTTTCTTACGAAATACCCGAAAAAATTGCCTAACGACTGCGGAAAGCCGTTAAGAATTTCAATCAAAAAACAACTATTTCACATCACTACCAAAATCTTTGTTTACTCATATTATATATTATGTATGTTCAATTTGTATAGAATTACTTAAAAAGCAGCAATTTATAGATAAATCTGAAAAGTCAGACAAATACAGAATTTTTGGAGAGAACGATTTTCAGTGCAAAGCCGCTCACAGCAGAGGCACCACTAATATCCCTGGTATCGGTTGCAGCTGCAGTTGGACAGTAAGCCAGCGATTTTTACGAGGAGGGTCAAAGTGCAGACTACACCATGTTGCCTGCTGCGACCCAATCCCAACGATGGGTCCCGTCGCGTCGCCTCATTGTCGCCCTGCGCAGAGTGCAGCTTGATTAGCATAACTCGCGAGCAATCTATTTGTTTCCTCATTAAGGTGATACGTAGTCTCGGTCGCGGCAGCACCTGCTCCTTTCAAAAATTCGGCAACTCAAGGAACAGTTGCCTCTTGAACAGTTCTAAAGAATTTAGCTATATCGAGGTGCGATATTTCTTCTACTCTTTTAAATATGAAATTTTTAAACTTCGGCAAATAGCCGGAATAGAAATCCATTTTTCAAAAGTTTATTTTGTTCAACTTTCTATGAATCTTTTTTAAACTGGAAGTGACCCACCCCAATATGTATGTTATGCATATATGTATTTACAATTTAAAATCTTATTATGACGACAAAGTGTGATAAAAGTGCTAAAAAGTATACATTTTCATACAGGCATGGAGGCATTTTTATCAACACTTAAACATAAAAATTGCAACATTGATACTCAAATGTTTGCATGAACGTAGCGAGATAACAGGCAATCAAGCCGAAAGCTTTTTGTAAAAATAAATAGGTGTTGAATTGATAGTGATGATTTATTAAATTGGATCTCTTAAATGACACCGGTTTGATATTCTGAAACAATCCAACGTATCTGCAGAATTTGAAATAACAAAAGTTAATTGACTCTCGATTAATGATTATTTACTCGTTTGTACATATTTTCATTGTACACAAGTAATTTTAAATTACCCAAATGCTGTTTTCTCCGTTCCAATTTAATTAAATCCGCCTACAAATTAAATTACACTTTACACAAGCAATTTTCTCAATACCTTCAAACCCCTATAAAGATCAATCGGCCAAAGAACATTCCTCCCTTCTCGATCTTTTCTTGTTACTCTCGAAACTGCGTTCAAGCGAGCTCAATCAAGCTTTTGCCACACCAATCGATTAATTAGGTAATGTTGAGGAAAATTCGGGTCGTCGTCTCGCGTTTCAGCGGGAAGGCGGGACGATCAGAGGGAAGAGTCGCAAATAAGAGGGCTGATGTCGAGCATCCAAGCAGCTAATCGGCGGTAAAGCGTATTCCACGGTTGACGAGTGCGCTTAACTATCAGTACAGTGAGAAAGAAGACAACTCTATTATCGTGCGCGTCGTTGCGCAATGATAGCGCAATAATGAGAGAGAAAGAGAGAAAACGTTGAGCGCGTTTAGCGCGTGAAGAAACTATCAGAGAATCGCGAAATAGAGGAAGGAAGGAATCTTTAGTTTCATAGGGGGTATGCGTGCTTACTTACAACCGACCTCGACCTGTTAACTGTTATCTCCTTAACCCTCTATAACCGGAACTTCTTTTATAAAATAAGAAACACTTTATATAACGCGAAACTGACGAGATCAAAACCTCTGATGAGTCCATTAATAAATAATTGATTTGAAAAGAATGGTTCAAAAACAGTAATGTGATGAATGACAGTGATGAAAAACAGTAATGTAATGAAATATGGTACTTACGTACCGAGATTTTTTCCACGTTCTTTTAACGAAAACACGACTTCACAACTGATTGTGAGCAGGAAATCGGAATCTCTGTCTGATTCACAAATCGCATAAATCTCACATAAATATGTGATTTATTTTGTATACGTCTGCTTGAAACTTCGGTGGCAGACAGTAACTTAATTAACTTCGATTAGTTTGTATTTGACCTGATTCATAATTAAATTCTCTTAAAACTGCAAACTCAGACTTGTATTACCGTAATTAACTTGAACTGACTATAAATTGACTGTAGTAAATAGCTGACTGAAAGTTCGAATAGAACATGTGTAGAGGAATTCGAAGAAATTAAAATTCTTTTAAAATTTAAATTACCAGTTTACTTGTAATTTAAACTACTTTAATAAATGCGTAAGAGTCTATGGAATATTAATTAATTATTCGGAAAAAGAACTTTTAGGTGGTGGCCAGAATTTATAGTGCACTTTTAAATACCTCTTTGAAACAAAGTCTATTTCCCCCATTGAAAGGAACAGTTGCCAGCGTTCTGAATTTTTTGAAAAGCTACCGCGATGCAGAACTCGGATAGCTCGCCGACGAAGCAGAGATACGCCAAACAGGTGGGCAAAGAGTAGAGAGCCATTCGGGAAAAAATCTCCGGTTTCCAGTGCCAGCAGCAGTAGTCGCATCGCGGCCCGCGCACGTGTTTCTGTCGTTATCATCGGCTAGTAAATCGTCGCGAGACAGCAGAGATTCCCGTTGACCTGGATCCGGAGAAAAAACATCTGTCGCACAGCTCGTGGCTAGAAAATGCTCGGTATTCGTTCTTCGAGCCCACGATGCACAGTACCGAACCATTCAAACTGGAGAAAAAGAATCAACGAGCACGCGAGGCCAAGTGAAATCAGGCGGAATGGGGGAAAAATTGTAGAAAAAAAGGAAAATACAATATGGAAGCAGGAAACGATTGTAAACGAGAAAGGAGAAGATGAAAGGAAGGAACGAGTGAAAACTGAAGGAAAGAAGCGAAGAAGCAAAGGAACAGGAGGAGAAAAGAGCGCGAAAGGGAAGAAAGAGAGAGAGAGAAAGAGAAAAGGATGGCCAGGCTAAAATAGGGAGCAATAAATTGTCCACTATCTTCGCTGGGTTAAACACATTAAAGCGTCTTGAGATAAGACTCGCTGGCGGCCCGTTTGTTCACGGGGTTCCTGCCGGGCGGCATGAAGGACTGCAACGTGTTATCCGCGCCAGGAAAAGAGAGGATCGCAGAAGGAGAGGGTGCAAGGGCCCGGCTCAGCTCTGCACACTGGTCGTAAGGGCCACTAACGTATACGGAGAGAATCGCGGGAGCATCGGGATCTCGAAATGCCAGAAACAGTCTGAGAAACGACACATTGCGTATCCTGGGTACCTCGGGAGTAATTAGGAGATTGCTTGTCCCTTTAATTACGCGAAATTTGTACTCTACAACCCTTTAACTAAATACCCAAAAGAAATAGTTGTCATGTATACATGTATAGTCAAGTTGTTTATAAGGAAATTACTTGGTCGAATTTTATACTGACAAATTCGTCGACTACGCAAAATTGTATCTATATGTATACCGTAATAATGATATTCTCATCAAACTTGGGAAGAGATCGCTTCCCTAGAGAAGCAAGGATTCCGCTTTATGCCGCTTGAGAAGACGCAAGCTGCGGCGAAAATTTTTCCAAAGCCCGGAGGCGAGGGGTTAAGTTTAAGTTCGCGAGAATAATACGGCCAACAGACGGCGACAGTTTAAGAGAGCAAGTCAAGGAGAAGGGTGCTCACACCACTCCCTCGAATTTGCAATTACTCTGCAATTAAGAAACGATTATTTTGCATAGACGAAGAGGTCTATCCTGCTCGCTCGAATCCTGTGGCGCGGTGTGTCACCAAGAACTTATGCTCAAGTAATATTTTAACGAGTCTCGTAAACCGACTCCACGAGTACGCCGTGATCGCGACTCCCCCCTTACTGTGTCCTCGACTCCTTATCCTTCTAGGCGAACGCTTTCACGAAAAACGTACTTTGCATATTCGTCCCCTTCTAATATCTTCCTTGGCGATTAAGAGCCAGCCCACCGTACAATTATCTGAAATCTCCTTCGAAATTTTCGAAGCGATTTCCCCTGTCAAGCAAATTCTGCCCTGCTGCAGGACCCTTGTGACACTGTCAAAATTGTTGCTATAATAAATTAGAATTATTTGTTTAACTTAAACCAAATTCGGGTCCCTAAAGAAACATTGTTTCATTTTATGATGTATAAAATCCCTTTGATTTTCTAGTTTTCTTCTTGCTTACGATTCTTAATATGTAACAGAATTAATAATTGAAAATGGATTAATGTCAGTAGTTGATTGTTGAACTACGATTCAGGTACTTTTTTTACGATTTCAGGGAACAGAATTGAGCGAAAAGTCTCGTTCCCTCCACGAATTGGGTGCTAGAAACGTGGAGGGTAATACTTCCTGGTATCTCGCATCCTGCGAGACATTAACGTCTCTTACTTCTGTCCCAGATTCAAGAAGAATAGTCAGATCGGTTCTTGGTAGCTCGACTTCTTCGCCAGCAGACACCCATCTTCGCAGTGACTCTTTCACGCTCTACGAGCAGCGCGATCACTTTGAAGGATCTAAAAGAGCAAAGTGTCTCTTACAGCAAGAGGTTTCACCGCGCTCTTTTTCTCCCATCTTTAAGATCCCGTCGTCTTTGCCTCTCGCGAAGTTCCCTCTTTCTCGTTTTCTTTCCCAACAGAAATGCGTTCCAGAAATCCACTAAAAGTGCTGAACCGAGTTCATCACACCACCGACTGACGAATATAGCAAAGTCATTTCAAAGATGTTGGATATTAACAACTGCAAAAATTTAATTCAAGGGAAGTGTTTTTTCTCCATCGTTCGCTTGGATCTTAAGAAATCTCTGATAAAAACCCATGCGAAACGGGAAGAAGAGTGAAGAGTCGTTCGTGTCATAAGAAGTTAGCGAGAAGTATCGAGTGCGTAACAGCGAAAGAGTACATGATCGTTATTCTTGGTGAGTAGTAAGACGAATCAATTACGCAGAGAGCACGTACGGGCATTACGGTTGGCTGTAAACGTGACTTGTGAAGTGCTCGTGACAGATATGGAGCAACAGCTCGGATAACGTGGATCAACGCCACTCACTCTGTCTCGCTCGCTCGGACTCTCGAGTCCATTAATTAACCGTAATAAACCGTGCAAACCGTCAAACCTACTCGACCAACTACCCTTGTCCACTTCGCGTTTTGCATTGGCAACAGCACCGAGCCACCTGTTCCTCGCTAATGGTAGAACTACTCTAATTATGCCAATTTCAACAATCTCCTAGTTACTGTTCGGTGAAATCTTAACCTTTAGAAGTCTTGCTCATGTTAATAATAAACCAGTAAAAAACCTGATTGCAATTATAAAATATTCTCTTGGTTTATTGAATAAATTATATTTCGTATAACTTTTCGAGTGGAATCTCTACTATAACGAAGTAGAGTCTGCTATTTGCACATTATTCACCCAATCAATAATTACATCCATTTACTCAATATGTAGTATTGCGGTAGAATCTATTCATTACCAGAGCATGGTCTACCAAATGCAAACATGAAATACAGATACTGTTCGCGCAAGACAAGTAACACGAGAGTACAATCTAGCGTGCCAAAAGACCCGGGAATCCGAAACAGAAGCAAGGAGACAGTAAGGAGGAGAATCTACGCGATTAGTAGTAGAAAGGACAAAGCGTAAGAGAGGGGAAGCAAAGGGATAGCTCTTCTCAACAGAGATATCCCCGCGATTCGGCAATATCGCGCGGTCGACAAATTAGCGCTAATCCCAGGTCGTTAGCAAGATTGATGCCAGGATTTCACTTAAGGGCACCAACGAAGGGAAAGTTTTAGGGGAGGAACAGTCCTGCTAGTGGCTGTAGTTGTAATCATAGTCGTAGTGTCATTGTCCTTCTCTGGAGTAATGAAGTGGGTGGGCCAGTAACTTCCAGTTACGTATAAGGACAAGAGCCTTGAAGTGGTGCGAGTGAAATTCACGCATTCCCAGAAGTATCTAGTCACTGGTTGGACATCTTGGAACCAACGGAAGAAGGAACATCAAGTGGAGTGACGAGGAGCAACAGCCTGGCGAAGAGAAGGTTGCTAGACGACTGGTGAAACAGGGGGGGTGCGGAGGGGTCAAGAAAGTAGAATGGTACGGCGCAAGAGAGGGAAATGGGGAGGGTAGGGAGTTATACGATGACCACGGATCAATCCACCCTTCGATGGGCACCCTTGCTACTGCGCTATCTTCTCCCCATGCCAGAAAGGTCTACCCCCCCGAAGTCCGGTCGTGGCGGATTATCGACTTCGCGCAGGAATAACGGATTCGTAGATTTCCACGGGCTCCTTTCTGTCCGGGCCACGAATTTCCCATTCGATGTCCCGCGTAATCCGTCTCGGTCGAAAACCTCAGAGTAGATTTTCGCAGTGGCTCGAGTGGCCTCGCGGCTGGGCTAACTTTCTGACTATACTGTTGTATAAAATCGAGTCACCGTGAGAATTGCCGTTGACGTGACATTTCGAGGACCATGCTAAACGGTTGAAACCTGTCTCAGTGTGTGAGCAATATTATTTATAGAAATTTCAAAACTTCCTACATTTTCTTAATAATATAACCAACGATGGTGAATAATGCAATTTTTCTTGTTTCACGTGTGAAAAGTTATACATAGCCGAAAAACTGTCAGATTTCTGTAATAATAAAATGCCGATAAACAAGAAATTTCGAACGATCTGAATTCTGAACCTAAGAGCCAGCAGTCTTTGAAGAAGAATCTCCGATTGGAATCGGATCTAGCGATCAAAGTGCTCGTACAAGAAGGGTTCATCGTAAAAATTCGAGCCCGCCACATCGGTTGGCCTCGAAGGCAATCTCGATCTCTCCTCGATGCAGGGAGGGGGGAGGGGGGCACATCGAGCTCACGTTCCCAAATTCGGCACGGTCCGGGCGAAGACAAGAAGAACGAACCGATGACACGGCGCCTCAGGCCAAAATCTTCAAGAGGCCTCGATCGAGCCCTCGCGCTCTCGGTGTCTGTCGTTCCGCGATATTCTTCGCCTCTCTTCGCTTCCTCCATCTGCCTCCTTGCTCCATTCGCCTTCCATTCTCTCCTTATTCCAGAGACCTCCTTATTCGTTCGTTCGCTCTAACTTTTACGAGCGCGTCTTCCACCGAGGAGTCCCGTAATTGCCTCTTTAGCGGTAACCCCCTGCTCGACTCTGCCTCTCGTTTCTTCTTTCCTTTCGCCTCTGCTTCTCCCGAAGCTTCTACTCTCTGCCTTCTCCTCGACAGAGTGAAGCGCGCGTTGCCAGAGAGTCGAGTGCTCCTTTCCTCTCATTTTTACCTCCTCATCCCTCCCGCCGTCGGTCGAAGAGTTCGTTTTTTTCTTACCGCGATAGCACGTATCGACCACTCGGCCCGCTGACAGAAATGCCCCTCGCGACTTTTCAGACTCTTTGGATCTTTGGTAATAACTTTCCGAAATAGGACTAGCCTTCGAGTTTTTCTCAAGGGTATTTCGTATTCTTCTCGCTATCTGTAATATGTACATTTAAACTAAAGATCTCGACGATTTTTGACTCTTGATCTACATTTGTATATTCTGTGATCCTTTTTCTCTGTAGCAGCAATTCGAGCTCAAAGAGAAGCTCTTATATTGGAATTTCTACTTAAAACAGTTATGCACCGCCGAGAGTAGAGATAAACCATCCGAGCGGAACAAATATGTTATGTAACGTTCCCAGAGAGTGCCACTACTTATCAATGCGAAACGCGAACACGTTTGCGCACTTAAGTGTGCGATTTTCGCAAAACCGCAACCTGCTGGTCGAAGCGCTAGGTTTCTGCTATGAAAGAGCATCACCTTTTGAGCTTATCGTGTACGGAGATCACTGTTGACAGAAATCGAACTATTTTTTGGTTGATCGAGTAATAATGTTTGTTAAACATTTCTGGGAGATTGTAACGACAATGATCGCAATGGCCATGCGGGATAATTTGCAAAAGCATAGAACGAACGTAATATCCGTTTGAGCCCTATCAACGCGGTGTGACGTCGAGTCATTGAATCGTGCGATGAATTTACAATTCTATTAGCGTGTAATTCTCTGCGAAATGCGACGGCTGCCTCCTGTTTTTAACGCGCTTGACCATACGCCTTGCTTATCTCTCTGCCAACCGCGGTGCCATGGAGATGTTTATCTCTGGCGCATAAATAAAATTGGCATCTGCCTGTTTACCGCGAAAACAAATCTAACCGAACTACAACAAAATTCTTAATGTACCCTGGAAATGTGCATTGTCCTTTTTTTCTCTACCCTTTCGCATAGAATGCGACAATTCTCGAAAGTTGCGCGAGAAAGGGGACTGGTAATAAAAGCGGTAATAAAAAGTTATCGTAAAGTTATTTCTGGCTGGTATTCCAGCCGCGCTTGATGCTTTGGACTTAAGAAAGAATTGCTTACACGAGAGATAATTTGGCGAAAGCAATAATGTATTGTACGTTGATGCTGATAGTGAGAGACAGGATGCATTCGTGCAGTAATAAACTAATTCGAAAATAAATTCAGATTATTAAACTCAATTAAGTTGAATTATATTGAATAACTTTGACCAATCATTCTAATGTACAGTGGTGTATTAAAAAAAAAAAAAAAAAAAAAATATACATTTCCGTGTATTTATACTCCATGTAATTTTCATTACTCTGTTTAATAGAAGCTATATCTTTGACGTTCTCAAAGTTGATACAAAATATGTATATCCTCTATTTGCGAGTGAAATATTAATCGACATACAGTAATGAGTTATTTCACCAACAGAAAAAAAGAATCACGGAATGAAAATCTGCGAAACTGAAATAGATCCAAATCCAAGTTGTTTCTCTGTTAGTAGTTTGCAATATAATCAGTCGAATGTACGGAAACCTGGGACAGGATAGAATATCATCAATGAAAAGAGAGATTCGATCGGTTTTCCGTGAGTTAGCGAGCGTCCCGATGGATAAGAGAGACCCGCATATAGGGTACAGCTCGAATGCTTGTTCCACTACGTGACACGTAGCGTCGAAGAGTGGTCGACACTTGAACCTGCTGATGGCGCGGATTACGACAATGAGCCTTTGATGCTCACCTGGCTTTTTCGACGAGAGGCTCTCTTCGCAACGCTCCCGCAGCAGCATCGCGAGCCCTTTCGAGAGAGATCGCTCTCCTGTCCTCCCTCGATCGCGTTTCAGTTTCACAAAATAAGCGGATGTACCGCGCGCAACCGGGAGGACCGAGAGGGCCGAGTACACCGGCAAAACGCTCCTGTCGATTGCCTCCTCCACCGAGTGCCCCCCTCTCCCCCATTCACTGCGAAAGTCTCGATGCCATTCAGGCAGCAGCCGCTGATCGGGCTAACCGACACGAATCACCTCTGATCGACAGTGTCACGCGCCTCGTAGTCTAGATCACTCTAGAGTCATCTTGACCTTCGAGGATGCGAGCCATTCATAATTTAAGTGGAATATCGATCCTTTCGAAGAAGACCTAATCGCATAAGTGGAAAGGGTCAATGCAAAAACCTTCGCGAAAAATGTCCAAGGATGAGAGAGATTCTGCTCCTCTCGGTCTATTTTTGGAGAACATTACTCCAATTCGAAATATATACATAAATATACACATAATTCGATGTATATACGATGTATTAAAATACCATAAGAAACTTGGAATTTATATCAAGTATCTTAAGAACGTTATCGCGCATGTCTCTTATTTATCAAATACACACACATTATACATATAGATTCCAATATTCCGTAGAACAATTATGTCGAAAGTAACTTTTTGATTCAAGGGTTTATCCACAGTCCAATCATTTCTAGGGCTCGTGAAAATACCGAGATAGACAATCATCAAGTGCTCGAGTGTCAATTTTCCTTTCTATTTCACAGATTCCCAACAATAATAGAACTACATAATACTCTATTTCCTTATTTGATACGTACGCGAGTACAAGCGGTTAGGATAAAATGATTGGTAAGGCAGAAGTGTTTATTCCACTGTTCCACAGCAGAGTTTTAATGCCGTAGTAGAGCACGATGGACAATTGATGCGTCGGCTGAGTGGCAAGTGTGAATAGAACGCGGATTGATTGCGCGCGTTGCAGTTGCCAGTGCTAATGAGAGCGGCTCGCGTTCATTCTTCGTTTTCCTTCCCCTTCCCTCTCTCTCTCTCTCTCTCTCTTTAACTCTTTCCCTATCTCTTTCTCTTTCTCATTCTCTTTCCTCCTTTGGCTCTCGGTTTTCATCTGGCGGAGAGTGCGCGGCACTTCCTGTACAGTGATCGGAGAACTAGCCCGTCGATAAATAAGCGTTGAATAGCCGAGATCCGCGCGTTCCTCGTCTCGATATCATTGATCGTCTATCGCGGCCCGACACGCCACGCTAGATAGCGAGCGGTAATATTATTCGAAACGCCGATGCAGGACGTCCGAGCGATTTCGAGCGTGCTCGCCTATCGACGCCCGCTTTCATGCAACCATCGGTTGCAAGCTCCTATAATAAAGCTATTGTAAGAAGTTCGATCCGCCGACAGAAACAATCCTTTTCCTCTTGTCGGGAATTTTGCGAGCCCGTTCATTCTCTTGTGCTAGTCAATAACTATTGTCGACTTTGCCGTGAGAAATCGTTTCTACCGTTTTATAAATCAGAAGAATATACGTATGTTCCGTCAAATCAAAAAAATAATGATTATTTAAAATAACGTATCTAGGATCATTGGTACTAGGAAGGGTTGAACAGGGAGTCCCTGGGCTGATAGGACTTAAGCTTCGAGTTGAGCCAACAGAAGCATTAATATTTGGACGACTAAAGAAGTATGTAGTACATACTATACTCGAGAAGAAAGAGAATCGCACTTCCGCAGGAATGTATGGTGACTTCACTTTTTGCCATTCCGTCGTTTCGATCGTATTACTGCGGATAACTTACAGTGGCGATCTTCCTGTCCCATCGTTCGCTCGACGCTACTCTCGGTAGTGTAGCAGGCGACTGAAAGGAAAGAAGAACCAAAAGAGAGAGAAAGAGAACGAAGGAGCGCGCGCCCGGCTATTTCTGAATCTTTAGTCGGTTTACAAGTAGCGGGGTCACGGGGCGGCCCATAAAGAAGCTTGACTTACATTGCTGTTATGTGGGCGCGCACCACGAAACTCGCCCATCTATCTCACGGTGGCTGGCGAGTCTCGCGTCTCCCTGGCTGGCCATCGGCTCTTCCACTGCGAGAAGAATGGACGTGGAGCGTGGAGAACGGGCGCGCTGCCGACAAGAATGGAGAATGCGCTCTGCGAGAAGACTGAAGAAAAGGGAACTTCGCTCGATAGGGTGTGGAGTGGCCCGGGCAATCATTGCTCCAGCGTGGTGGACAATAAAGGCGATAGGAAAGAATATGTCTTTAAAAACCTGATAGAAATTTTATTCCAGTAGAACTAACTGTTATCATTAATATCATATATACCAATATACGAAAGTTATAAGAGATCTAACAAAATATTTTGTTTCCCACTGCTAGGAAAAATATAGTGTCAAAGAACACAAAAAATCCCAAGCAAGTTCATCAAAAGAAATGGAAAAATGTAGTAATTTGATGTAGCGCCAAAAGAATACAAAGTACCATCGAAAGAAAGAGTTTGCAGTACATTGAAAAAAACTGTCTAACGAGAGAATAAGTTTTTGAGAAGAGTGTAAAAAAAACGCAGAAAGGGTGTTGCATATAGAACACTAAAAGAAGAGTGTGTATGTATAAGACCAAAGCAAACGAGCAGTAAGGAAGTTAGCGTTTCCTATCTCGAGTTCTGCAGCCACGCCGTCTGGAAAGCAAGACAGAGTAGAAAAGAGAGACGAGAGACGGATGGCTATAAGGAAGAACCTCTTAATCGGAGACCTGGACCTCTACAGGGCACCGTGTTCTTACCCCGTAGTTCAGAGGCATCCTCACAGAGTGTCTCTCGGTGTATCTCGAAGAGTCTGACCTCGAGCCCCACCACGCGCCAGCATCATCCTCGATCACCAACCGAACGACTGTCGCGAGAAAACCACTCGCTCTTCAAGCTTCTCGGTTCACTTGCCATCGGTTTGCCCCGCTTTCGTATAATCAAGCGGAGATGACCCTTTCGCGCCACGTACACGCCCTCCTGTTTCCTGACTCGAGATCGTGCTGCTCGCGATGACACTTGCCATCGGTGCCAGTTGCTTGACACGAGGTTGCAGGTTCTGTTTTGTAAACAGTGACTCGTGGTGAATCTCTCGCATCGCGATGGAGGTCAACGGCTCGGATAAACTGTGCATACTGCAGAAATACCAGGCCAGGGGAGCGTTGAATAAGAATGAGAAAAGAGTGGTACCACTAGCAGACTAGTCGCTAAACACTCAGACGCATGAAAACAGGGTGACAGGGCAATTCCTTACATCATGGCCTCGAACAAAAATTATTTTACTAGTTTAGATGGAATAAATCTTCTTATATATAAGCGGCTAAAGTGTCATATATACTGATACCGAGTGCCCTGAGTAATTCAGTTTGAATTAGCCGACACCTTTGCACAAATCATTTTAATTACAATTTATAATATCTAGAACAGCGGTCATTTCGTATGACCGCCAGGCATACTCGTATAAGATAATAGAAGTCCTTCTATTTGATTTGCACTAGATTAATAACTCTCGATTTGCTAGTGGGCTGGGGTCGTCATCAATCGATGCTCCTTGTGATGCACTCATCGTAGTCAATCACTAGTAATAATACTCATGGAATATACTATAGAGTATAGTGTAGCATTCATAGCATAGAGAAGCAAGTAGCTCGTTCTCCCAACAAACTCGCGGTATCTTTGACATCGCGGAGAAACGCCGAACATGCTCGCAAAGGCCGTGAAAAGCTTCCGGGGGGTCCGATCGCTTAAGCAGAAAAATAAAAAGGATAAACAGCAACAACAAATCGGGATTTCACGTCGGCGTGTGCTTGGCTTTCTTTCGCGAAGCTCGGCTAGTTGCTATTCGGGCACGGTTGAATGATGTGTCGAGGGGGTTGGGTGGCTGGGGTTGAGCGGGTGGCCGAGCGACTGGGCTCCTTTTCATTGGAACGAGCGATTGTCGTGGATCGTCGCGGAGCGTAAAGAGAAAAGGAGAAGAAGAGGAAAGGCAGGAAGAGTTAAAGCGAGTACGAGAGAAAGATAGAAAAGAAGCGATGGTGGTAAACAGAGGAACGTGGCACGGACGGGCCGGTGGGTGCACAATGTACCGGAGAGCCCAGGAAGACAACGAATCCATCATCTCTAGGAGGAGAGGCTGAAAGGGCTTTGCAGGCAGCGCACTCTGTGTAATTGTGGTCCCGGCCCCTGGTGGCCCGGACTACCCCGACCCACGCCACCAACCCATCTCACCTCACCCCACCAACCCTTGCGGGCTTACCCGCGTGATATATACACCACTGACTGCCCGGTACTCGCAACCCTCTACCCTCTACCCTCTAGCCTCTACCCTCCGCCCGAGCTAACCGCGCGAGCAGCTAGCAACCAACAGCCACCAGCTTTCCCCAGGACGCAAATCCGTTGGTGGCTTGTCGCTCATCCGCCTACTTTTGCCATCCCCTCTTTTCTCTTACCACCGCTGGACATCTCTTCACGTTTTAATTATTACATCCATTACCATTCCCTCTATTAGGGTATCTCAATTTTTATCTGTCATTTTCAACTGTGGGTTTTTGGGCTAATGTGCGGTTTAACTGTTGTGCCGAATGTCTTACTTGAACGCCACGTAGTTCAATCACCTTGTAAAGGGGCCCCCTTATAAAGTGGTGGCGAGTTGCAGTACAAGGGTTAAATCTCTTTCTTTAAATAGTGAATACTGATAATTTGGATCAGTTAATAATGGTGAATGTTGGAATCCGCCTAGATTAATTTACGCGTTGTTCAATCAGACCTAAAACGGTAACTGGAGAAAATATTTAAGTCCAAGTAGTAAGCGTAGAACGTACTATACAGTAACCTCTAAACTTTGATTGAACTAGGATCGTATTGATGATACGTTCCTCAATCCTTTAAAGGATGTTATCGTGAGTTTTGAGTACGAATAAATTCGGGAAAATTGAGTGATTCAACATCAGCACGCTTCAGCGTCATCGTAGCGATGCAAAAGGACGACGGGAACGAGGCTGAAGCCGAGAGAATAGCTGGAGTACCGTAGCTGTATCGGCGCTGCGTCGCCGTGGCCGCGGTCCATTGTTCATTTTCCACGCGCACGTAACTGCCTTCCCTCCTCTGCTCTTCCCCTTTCTCTCACTTGGCGAACGCTACATATGTACGCGGCTTCGCAGCAGCAATGACACGGCCCATTGAACGCGGGATTCGAGCGCGCTCTTTTTTACCGAAGCTCGCCTCCCTGTCTCTTGGTCTACCTCGACGGAGCCTCTTCTCTCTGTACACCCACTTCAAATGATCCTGTCGTAGCAGGCCACCAAGTATACCAAGGAAATTTCCCTTTCCAAAATCAACTGTTCCTTATCATTTTGCTGGCCAAACCATCAGTGTTGCTCAATCAGCAAAATTATGTAGAAACCAAGAGTAAATATTTACTAGAAAAGACTCGAATACTGTTATCAGCTTGTTTTGCTAACGTTTGATCATCAAGTGTTGGATATGAAAAACTATCTAGATTATATAACTGATAATAATATACTTTCAGAAAGGAGAATTTTTTATTTATAGTGCTTTTTGAAGAGTCTAGGATTGGAGTTAATTGAGGGATTAAAATGATCTCTACAGGATCTGTGAATTACAGGGAATATTTCAATTTTTCAATTTTTCAAGCTACTTTACGTCACAGTGATTTGAGTCGAGTGTACACGCATTCCCACACCCCGATGCACCGGGTTGCACCCCCGGCGAGGTAGCGGCGTTAGCGAGCATCCACCCAGTCGCGGAGAAAGAAAGACGGGGAGAGATAGTCGCGCGTGCGCGAGCTTCAGCTTTCTCTTTCAGAAGATGAACAAACGTGGATGCAAAAGAAGTCTCTGAATGAGCGGTGGCTGCGGACACTATAGAGGTTCTCTCTCGGTTATTAGCATCCACTCGGTCTGCTCGCGGCTGTGCCGGTGTCTGTTGGGCCGCGCAGTCGCGCCGCCAGAAGAGAGCGGTCATTATGGAGATTGAAACACCGTTCGGATAACACGTTCGCTCATTCTTTCCTTCGGTTCTTTCCGCTTGGTTCCGTTCATGTGTCGCATCGTGTCGCTCGCTTACTCGTTCATTCCCACTGCGCGGGTAATCATCTCGCGAACGGAGGAAATGCGAAACGTACCGTGGACCTCCATGGAAATATGGGGAAAACATTCGTATCTGAGTTCCTTTGGTAACCTGCTCTTCGATATGCCAACTAAATAGTTTAACTAATAATATCGCTCTAGAAATACTGATATGAATCCTTGTAACTAAGCCTTCTACTTTCGCAAGAACTGTACTCAAAATTCCCTTGTCCCCTTTAAATGTTTGACTGTTATTGTTGTTCTAAGCTCATTTTAACGTATTCTACTTTACTTATTATATTATAATAATAAGTAAGTAATATTGTAGGTGGGATAGAGTGTAGACGCGTAGTGGAGGAAGTAAAGTTGAGAGGATCCTTTGAGAGAGTATAGGGAGCATAGATCGTCCATAGAGCTCCGTAGAGGGTATCGAGACCGTGACAGGCTAAGGATCCTTCTTTGGGCGCAGACACGCAATTAACCGCGGGCAATCCTCCTCCGGCAGGCAAGAAAGTCGAGAGGATCCAGCTTCGCCAAGAGGGGACCAAACGGGGAAGAAAGGTAAGGATAAGGACACGAAGAACCAGAGATTCTCAGCCGCAAGGTTTCGCTACACCTTGACTCTATCCGAGGATACCTAGACTCGATGGGATCTAAAGGTCAAGAAAGCTAAGAAGAGCCACGGTCGGCTCTGTCGGGACGAGAGATACCACCCATCCCCCATAAAAGCTTCCATACGTGTCAAGCGTTATACGACCACGTTACTATTAAATACGTCAAAGCTCCGTATGTTTATTGCATATTGGATGCCGTTCACTCCGGCTTTCTCTGTTGTCCGGTCACCCTAACTTGCAACCCGAACCAATCGCCATTGTCCTGCATTCTGGCTGCCGCTCCATACCCCCGAATTTGATGATTCCTTGCAGTAGGGACGTGCCAACCAAAGTCCTCGAGACTCATTTGCAATTTTTTACAATATATACTGAATGTTTCCGCGTGAATAATACAACGCCAAAACGATTGAGAACTTGTCCAAAACCTTGCTAGGTGCATCGTTTCTGATCAATATTTAATATTCATTTATTACGAAATTAATCTTTGTATAAACTAATGTCAGTGTGCATTTTCGAATTATTAATAGATCGCTAAACATTGCTCGTTTTCCAAATTAATTATTACTCGACGTTCTACGTTTTTTCTCTCGGTGACCCGAACATATAGCGTCACTATCACTTTGTGTCCAGTGCCAACAGGCCACTGGAACGATCCACCAGCTTCAGTATTCAAATGAACCGATTAAAGATGTAGGCAGGAGGAAGAGAATGCGTAGGACGTTCCGTGGAAAGAAAAGTCAAAGTCTCTTATTATTCGAGATTTTGGGCTGCTCGCTGGAGATATCGTGAATTATGCATGGTCAGCCGCGGTGCGCGCGATCCTTTCCCATGCATACCATGCATATGTCCAATGATAGATGGACGTGTCAATTTCATCGAGATCCGCCATCGATGCGGGCTATCGATCGGATCGAGCTATCTTCATCGGCAGGAGATTGCGATGCCCCGACCTCACTCGCGCTAACTCATCGCTGATAAATCTAAAACCGTCGCGCGTTCTGTCTGTGCTATTCGACCATCTTTGCATTGCAACTTCGAGGTACATATTGTATATATGTATTTACAAATGTACTCGCACGATCAGTGGAATTTTGTGACCTCGAACCTACTGTACGACCGCGCGGAATCCTTTCGATGTATTTTCGAAGGTCAGGATGCATTATGAGTTTCGCTTCAGGCATTTAATATTTTCATTAGTATGAATACTGTACCCTTTCATCTTTCAAGCCCTGATTGTGAAATATATATATATGTATATATAATTCTGATTTGTTAATAAATCTATTTAGATCAATTGCAATGAAGCTGACGATTTTTGCAAAATGATTGGAACTTAGATAACTAATTTGATAATCGTTTAGTAAGACAATTTAATCTCTGCATAAAAATCGACAATTTAGTTATATGCTAATTAAATATTACCATGAAGAAGATTACTAGCACAAATATATAAGACATATCGATGTACCGTACAAGAGTCATCGTTTCCTGCTGATATTTAACATCGGTATAGCAATCGTATATTCTACAATCTTATCACAATCCTTAATCGTCGTTAACACTGGATAACCATGCATATTTATACAGGAAATGGCGGTACTCTTAAACGAAACCCAATAGTTTCAGACGACCCATCGTAAACTGAACTTTCCGTGGTTATTCAACTCGTCGATTTCAGATGAAAATCTTTGCTACCTGAAATCCTTTGTCGCTGCAACAGTGCAAGTTGAATTTTCTCGACTCATCGTATTTCACATAAAATCTATCGCCAAATATTTCTAAAGTGCGATATGCAGATGCATACAGTATACATGTGTATGCGTTCATGGCTCTGTTCTCGAGCCGATTTCGAACCTCTCTCAGGCTGTCAAGCGAATTTACCGTCATTAAGGTATGTCGATTCAAACGAAAGGCAACTGACCAGGAAATAAGCTGGCTGGCTGCACTTCAAGGACCTCGTAGCGTAAGTAAGTAAGAGTACGTGTCCGTCCGAGACGCGTCACGCCCAAAATAAAATGACAAGTTGCTTGGGCATACATGGGCACACGTAGTTACTTACACACGCGAAGTTCGAGAAGATTGGGTCAGTAGACCCAGTGGCCTGGGTCACTCACCCACCAGGACACAAAGTGTTCATCCTGCGGAATATTCGATAGGGCAGAAGAAATTAGGACAGGGGTCGTTGAAGGACCTCTCGGAAGTATTTCGAACGACAGTGAAACGACTCACTGTGTGACCCATAGCGGTTCACTAGGTATTCCACAAAAACTTGCTCTGCTTCAACTATATGTATAAGCTATGAAAAGTCAAGTATCTTTCCTATCCCTACCTTATTCCAATTAATTAATATAGTTTTGCGTTTAACTCATTGTCAGTGGAGTATAAGTCAACAAAAAACAACCCTAGCATGAAAGCATAGATTCTTGTTAATAACCATAACTTTTTCAATTGATCATTCATGTTTGACGACTTTTATATTTGAAGCTTGATAAAGGATGATTTTATAAAAAAATGAATATGTAGTAAAAATTGAATAGTTTGTTTCTAGAAGAACGAAGAAAAGAGAGAAAAATTTCGGGTCCCCACGTTGCTCGCATTTAACAGGCCCGTTACGTATGGTCAGCCACGGTCGAAAAAGCATCGGGGTTGAGGGATATTATACCACGGTGGGGTAGAATCCAGCAGCACTTGCATACGTAATAATGGCATAAACCTGAGGGGTGTCCCTGCTCCTTTATACGGAAAATTTAGTATAAAGCTGACAAAATCACAGACGGAGCCTCCCTTCTTATCCCGGACCCACCTAACGATCCCCGCAAAATCCAAATGGTCATCGTAAATAGAAAATCCGTTTTTTTTTCTGTTGCTCGCGTGCGAAATGCGAGCGAGTTTATTCATATTGAGTCGGCAGTTTCATTCTAGGGGTGAGTGAGACTATGCCGAGACTGTCGTTGGGGTGTTGCGCACCCCTTGTGACCTCTGCGAATCACTGACGGGCGATATGCGTCATTATGTTTTATATTCACCTTGAGTGAGTCCACGAGGAATACATCCTTCGCGATCCTGGTTGGATCAACTTGTCTATTTAAATATATATTTTATACCCTTTGGAATATACTAATAAAAAATATCTTTCAGATATTCTCTTTTTTGGAATAACTCCTGAAATTTGTACACTTTCTTAATTAACATTTCTTTTCTTCGTTAAACGTATTTAGAATTTGCACTGAATGCAATCGAGGAAAATCAGAATTCTCAATACGTTTTGAAATCAGATATTATTAGGTAAAAATTTATCTATACCCAACTTTCTCAGTGAGTTCCAGAAATACAAATTGCAGAGGATCGCAGACACATTCGATTCCACGAGACTCGGTTGAAATATTTGCGGGGTTGCCTCCGCACGAGCGATCTGCCCGCAGATACGGACGATTTACGGAGAAAAAATATCGTCTCTATTACGACGGACGTCCCGAAGAAGCGAAGAGGAGGCCTGGCGGTCCTGAGGTTGCGACACATATGTATACATAGGCACGCGTATATGTATAAAGGTATAGAAGGAAGTTGGAAGGAGCGCGACGAAGAATTAATTTCCATGGTTCGTTGAGTCGGGATGCCGATGAATAACGATAAAGCAAGGGCATAGGAAGGCACAGGCCGTAGTCGGGGTGGGTCGTTACTCGCGACATTAACTTTCGACTTAGTCTCGTTTATGCAAATCCGCTCGAAAGCACAGCATCTGTTTTCGCCTGCAATTCACGAAATGCGCTATTCCGCGATTCTTTATTCCAGCTTAACCTACTTGCTCCCTGTAATAGTCCTTTTTGTCAGTCTAGGATGTGCGAACTTTTCACGTTGGCGCATAGGGATCTTAGCTATACACTTGCAGAGCTAATATCACGAATTAGCGCTCAGAGAAAGGATTCAATTCGAGTTAAACACCTGTTGTGCTCGTAATAATTATGTCTGATTAAGGTAGAGAAATGCTGTAATGCAAGGTATAATTTGCAATTTTGCAAGTAATGCATGACAAAGGTAACGATGTATTGTGTATAAGCAACACAATATGGAATGGGTGCTTTGGAAGATTATATTCTAGACGTGTTTCAGAAGTAACAGTTTTCTACATCTTTAATACTAGAATTATTACTAATATAAATAAACAATCTTTTTACAAGTATGTGAATTACGAAAACTTATCGTTTAGTTTTGAAAACTTTCACTTTTTTTCAAGATCAACTTTTTACCTAGTAAATCTTTGACGTTAACATATTACTGAAGTTTGGACACCTTGATTTTTGGTCCTCTTGGACTCCAGCAACTGTCCTTTGCTTCTTTGGCAGTCAGGCTTGCTTTGGGTTCACGGGTTCAGACAGATGCGAGTAGAGCGTTAACAAGAACAATTAGGAGTTCCACTTTGCGCTAGCTCGGCTCCCTCTAAAAATAAACATGGCCACTTAATGACTGGTTCTGTCATAACTCGCGCAGATGCGAGCTCTCCTTAAGTTATTCCCACGAACGCACTGGCGTTTCTACGAATGCAGCGAGGAGTAGGCTGAGAAGTAGCCGGTTGTATCCAGAACTGCCAAGGTTTGAAATGCTATCTCCCAGTAGACATGATACGTATCGTGTAACTGATGGTACATACAAGTGAGATAGGACTGATTCTCTCTGAGACAATTTCCTGCGACAATACAATCTATCTTTAAAAATGCGATTTTAACCTGAAGTAGTAATAATTTTCCGAAAAAACTTGAAAATACAAACATATAAAAACCTAACGTGTCTTTAGAAGTAAAACTAGTACTTTTCTCTTAATCCCTCAGTGAAATTCTTATCAGTAGTAATAACTCAGGAACCAGGTGAGCCAGTCGCGCTAAGTCATCGACTTAACGACCTTTCAATGAGGAACCTGACTCCTTTCGCGTCAATGTGGCGCTGAACGGAGCAAGTCGTCACAGGGAAGAGCAAAAAATGAGATGAAACGTGGGTTGGAACGTGGTGGCTGGCGTCTCGTTGGTGACCGTGCGCCTCGGCAAACGCCATACTATGCGTGGAATGCGTACTTAACAGTGCGTTTAATTGAGGCTAATGGAGCGATATTAAGTCCGCGCAGGGTGTTAGAGGCGCGCGGGTTCTCGAGACTCGAGCCTCGATTGGCACGAGCTCCGCCCCGATCGCGACTTCGTTCCGCGTTCGTTGACGGCAACGTACCGTGATGACGAATGCTCGCGCGAGCGATTAATGATCAGTATGATCACGCTAAGTGCCCCGCGCGAGGCTTTAGTTAGCTGCAAACTGTCCCTTCCCCAACGTCCCATCACTCTGATTCGCACGGGCGCCTGTTCCGCGTTGATGGGTCATTATTCAATTTAAGTCGCCTTTTTCTAGACCCAGTTATCGACACTCGTACAAATTTTCCGTGTTAAACTGAGTAATTGGATAACGGTAGAAGTCGCAAGAATCATCCGTCTTGTTAAATATTATTGCAATGATAAAAATTAGGGAATTTTGGAAAAAAATTTAAATCGAAAATTAATCCACTGTATTTAAGTTGAACGATGAGAAAGAATATTTATCGGTAAAAAAATTGCCGAAACCAACTGTGAAATTCTAACTTGGGAGTTTCTACCTGGTAAGAGAGAACTCTCTCGAAAGAGAAGGTAAATCTGTTAGCAACGGACGTGGAGAATAAAGTGGACAGGGTGTCCAAAGGCACGTCGCGACACGCACCAGCCAGCCTGCTGGGGAAAGGCTACCCCGAAGAGAGCGGCCAGTGAGAGAAAAGGGCTCGAGAGGCCACTAAAGCGCGGGTGTGAAGAGAAATATGGTTATCGGTGGCGAGTATGGCAAGGGTGCCTCCGCGGTATCCCAAGAACACACAGCGGAGCAAGTCGAAACGGAGAAGAGGTGGAGAAGCGCAGCCAAGGGAGAGAACAGAAACTTGGAAGCGAATGTAACTTTATTGTGAACTTATCGCTGTCAGAAGGCAAACAATGGTGCGATCTTCTCGCCATCTGCCCTTGCAATCTTTGAGTCTCCCCTCTCCCTTTCTACCGAGCTTCGCGAAAGTCCGCCTCCACCTTGGCGTACCAGTGGCTCTACACTTGGTCGGAGAATCTCAGGGTTTTGGCGCGGTGGTTGGCGCCGCGGTATCGCGACACCGCATCTATCGGTTACCGGGTGCACCGATATGTAAAAGAGGCCCTACCTCTTTTAAGGGAGAGTAGCCGGTCCATGGTGCGCCCCAGACAGGTATCTGGGCCGAGACGCGCATTCTTTTCGTCCTGTGGACCCACGCATAAATTCTAGAGGGTGCAACACAGGCCAACTTATAGTTAACGTCATCGTTGATTCAGCTTAACGTGACAAGATCGATGAGAATGAATTCTCGATTATTCCAATTTATCATAATGATCATCATCGTAATTAAATGAATCAATTATTTGAATCATTTTATCACTTCCTTTTCTATGAGAAATATTCGGATCGTGTGAATGCAGGAACTCGAGAACCAAGCATTCAACCAACATTGCTCGTCTGTTGCGGATGTCACACATCGAGAGTCGCAGATCAAGCGCACGCGGAAGTCCAAGACGTGACGAATTTCCTAGACGTGCCGTAAGGTCCGAAATTTCCGTGACGGTGCGGGACTTTCTCATAGCGGACTCTTCGTACCAGTCTACGTATCTCCTGTTTCACGAGGCAATTTTTCAAGGCGTGTGACTGGCCAACGATCGTGGAAGAAGCAGGTGGTCTTTCGTTCCGAGTTCGAAGAGTCTCCGAATTTGGAAGCTGTCACCCTTAACGACATACCCGGTGAACTTGGGGACATGCTGCACCAAGAGAACCGTCACCTGCCAATATCCTCACTACCTACCACAGCTTTGCTCACGTCCAATTATTGACCCCAAACCCGACCCTAATTTGTAAAACAAGTATAATTTCCCCTCCAATAAAATTTTTATGCAAATTCAAATCCTTTCCTTTCATTTTTTAACCTTTCTTCGCATCGTTTTATTCACAGTTGCGATTACGTATTTGTTTTTATATTTCATATTTTATCTCATATACAGTCGTTATCCTAGTTTTAATTTTTTCTCATATTCGCGGCATTGATTCTTGCGTTTTAATTTATAAAATTAATTGAATGATCCGTATCACTTCGCAGATATAATAACAGTAAGTATATGCACTTAAGATGCAAGTTTAAGCTCAATGTGAATTCAGCTAACCCATAGTAGTAATCGGTCCGAACGGTCTAGGTCCCGGGTGTAATGCCTCCAAGAAGTCGTCCTCCTAACACGCCTAACGATAACTGGCTCGATTTCAGGGAATTTCTGTCACACGGTATAATTCCGTAGTGTGCGAGCGGGTAATGACCGCGCGGCTTAGGCAACCGGTGCACGTAATCCGAGAGGAAAACAGTGAGAAAGCTGTAATTTCGAATGTCACGATGGCTCGTGCTTTAACAGTTTGATCTTGACCGATTCTATGATATTTTTATCAAAGAAAAACTATACAACCAGAAAATCGCCATTATCAAAAATTTACAAACAAACAATTTTCGAAAGTAATATCCTTGATTTTTTATACGTATATCAATCAAGCTGTTGGCGGATATTGGAGAAAAGAAAAAGATATTTAGATCAGTTGCACTTTGATGGATAAGTAATATTAATCACAGGTTTATCCAGCTACTAAATAAATTCACACATTTCTTAACGTACTGGAAAGATGCAAAAGAAGGTGAACTTATAAGAGACTCCGACGATGTCACTTTCCTCCCGAGATTCCCGCATTCTCGCTTGATTTACAGGAGACGAGTTCGAGCGCGTGGACAAAGGCTTTCGAGAGCGATGAGCCGACCGAGATACGCGTCGTCGCATCGTTGAGCTTTCACGCGGCTCAAGCCATGGACAAGCCGTGGACAAGTCCAGTACCGTGAGAGAATTCACCCGAAAACTACTACTCCACGCCATTAACACCATTAAAAACAAAACTCGTCCGGTAACAGCGCATTTTCAGCGCGTCAGATCCGAGAAAAAAATGCGATAATTCACTACGATGAGTTCCTGCTTCAAATTGCTCTACCAGTTTTTACCGTAAAAAATAATAACAGGTATTAACCGACTCGATTAAAGTTTTGATCTAACATTGTACATTGTCTGTTGCTCGATTCTATCGAGTCATTAAGTATATTATATTTAATTTTTCTCTATTTAAATGGAGATATAGTCTATAGTTGCAGGAGAGATATAGTTCTAATAATTGTAAGATATAGTGTTATACACCATGTCAACCAGGATTTTAATAAACAATTTAATACTGTGCTTCAACTTCAGTAATGATCAGTTGTCTTTACAGTGGCAAGTACTAATATTTATAGAAATAAATTTGACACGCCAGCAACTACTTTTCACTATATAATATCTTCATCCAATCTGAAAACTTGTTACAAGAAAATCTATTTCACCGAGAGACAGATGAATCGTACAAATTATCCGTTTCTGCATTCAGAAGCAAGGAGAAGTGGTTCTCGATGTATCGTCTTGCCGAACAGGTGACGTAATAAATATCCTTACCTTCACGTTTTTCATCGCGAATTAATTCACCATTGTGAATGTACTATTTGTTCGAACGAGTACTCGAAAAACTGGGCATGCTAATATTATTATATAATCATATCGATCTAACAAATAAACTTCCGTGAAAAGTTCATACGCAGGATGTTGCTTAAAAACTGAATTTACTGTGCAATTATTCACTAACACATTTTTTTTTTATAATACCCCGGCAAAATATATTGGCTTTAAAAAATCTGCGATGAAATCGAAGTAAGAATACGAATCCTGCTCCTAAATAAATTCTTTGTAAGAAGAAATCTTTTGCGAAATACAAATTGAGAAATTCCGAAGAATCAAGATTGAATAAGACGTAATGCTTATAGTATCTTCGGTAAGTGAGGAAAGACTTTGCGTTCTACAAAATAAATGATCCTACCACGAAGACAAGATGTAAAGGACAAACTTGTACCGATTGCAGAATCTATGAAGCAATAAATCACAGTGAAGTGGCTACCGAGTAACGTCGCCGCGACATAACTACGTAATTATCAGCATTATTTAACCTAAGCGTAAGCACCGAACCTTTAACACAAGCCAACCCTTCACCTTCGACATGGAACATGTCTGGTACAATTCGAGAAAGATACCAATCCCTTGTTGCTGTCGTCACTGTGTCAATTCTATGTAAATATGTTACAAACGCAAGAATTTGTTCAAACACAAATGCTGTTCTTCATGTAACAAGGTATTGGTGTTAAATTGAGAACCCTATAGAAATATTCCAAGGGCGAATCCCTTCCCAGTTTACAGCAATCGGCGCGTGGCACAAAGAAATTCGTAGTGGGATCTCTCGATAAAACAAAGTTTGGATCAAAACGAGGATAGGGCTGCTACGATCTGTTGAAGGAATGTGCGAGGATATATGTATCTGAGTGTTGGACCCCTTCAAAGTTATGTTATGTATGTTATGTATGTATGTATATGTATGTATGCATGTATGTATGCTGAATATTCCCGGCGACAAGCGATGGAAAACACGAGCTAAACATTTATAGTAAAAACTCGATTGTTCCGGTGGAAAGCAGAGAGAGTTATTAATAATTAATGTTAGCATAGTTATTCCAGGATATAAGATATAAAGAACGAACTCAATTTTCATGAAAAATATTACAAATCACATATTTGAATTTTCCCAAGTATTGTTAAAGTATTGAGAAAGAAAATTCCCCAAATTTTATACCACTTATAGAGAGGGACTTTTTATCAAAAATTAAAATACCAAAGTCATTGTAAACATTTTCTAAAAAAGTCTCTACAAAAGCCACCCACTAATCATTATCAAACACAATGTAACTGTACTGACAATTGCATCGGACTTATTTAATTTACGTTGTGATTCGTAGAGAGCGTGCTCGCATCAGAATTGGTAGGAGCATCCTCGCGGCTGTATTAGCGTGTTTTACACGGGGCACGAAGTTAGTGGGAGTAAGGGCAAAGGAGAACGCGCGGCATGTGTTCTTCCCTCGTGCGATGCGGCGTGGTGGCCACTCCACTCGTTCCTTCATTACGTATGCGCGTTACGTAGATGCGGCTCGAGAGATGCGATGTGATATAATTTTCTAGTGGCTGCGTTTTCTTCCGTATGCGCGTGAGCACAAGTGCCAGAACCGAGTCGATCTAGCTATTCCCTGGAATTTACCTCTCTTTCGTTGTATTCTAGTTACTGTTACCGCATCTCTCGATCTCTTTTTCCTACTTGGCATTATTCTTTACTATAAGAATCTATTCCAATTTTCATATTTAGAAAAATTCATTTTCAATAGTACGGTTCTGTTTAAACTAAAGAAACTAAATACAACAAATCCCCGTCTAATACATTTTGTAATATTAATCAAAAATTCTTACTATAATCGTATCATAAGATTTAAAAAACTGGTAGAAAAGATGTACCTTGTAATACATTGACATAATTCCATGTCAGTTGTCCTAAAGTACAATTAATCGAAAGTGAAATCGTTCGAACAGTTTTTTGCAATAAAATTGTAGATATTAATTTCGACAATTGTTTCGCTTTAAGAGAATTGTCACTTCGCGACAAATTGGCGTTGCTCATTAAAATGGGTCGCGTTAATTCGACGAGATTACAAATAAAAATACAACTTACGTCAGCAGCTGGTGACAGCACGTGCATCATTCTAACAACTAAGTGGCAAGGCCTGTCTTCATGCCGCGCTTCGCATTCCAAGTCGATGTTCCAGCCGATCGCGATCAAGGAGAAGAGTTCCGTCCGATGCGGGTCTTAATAGTTGTTTACGCATCAGGAGAATGAAGTCGAGCGTAATCGGCTGACCACAAAGTAGCCACTGTGCGGTGGCACTCGTAAACCGCCAACGGAACCGCGAACGGTCTTCTCTTAACTGCTGATTCTACTGATTCCGTCCGACCTTTACTTTGACACGTTCATTAGTAATAAAAAAAATTCATTTGTCTAAGAGCAATACGCATCACGCATAAAAATAAATAATCTTAATTATCTTTCAACACTTTTAATAACTATTGCTTTTTCAGATGGCAAAAGATTAGAAGGGTTTTTAAAAAGCTAAAAATTTGAATTGCTGAGCAAGTATTCTTTTGATTCTACGAGATCTCCGAACACTTTTCCATCAAGTACAACGCAAAGGCTGTACATTAAAATGAAGTACCGTAAGATCAAGCACGGATGTTACTACGAAGAAGAACTTATAAGCCGCAGGCTAAGGGAATACGTTGAGTATCGTATGTATAGCAAAAAGTAATGTTGTTTCTTGCGACAGGCAAGCGAAGTATCTCATAAGATATTATCCTAGCTGTGAAAAGCACCACAACGAGTTCGAGGAAGTGGTTGAACGATAGCTGCAGCTAGCAAGCCACTTTCGTGGTTAAGTTAAATCTAATTGTAAGTAGGATTGAAGTATGACGTACAAAGTTACTCTCGACTTCAGTATCAATCCACATATTCGGCGCTAATTCTAATACCGTTATTCACATATATTCTTTGTCGAAAATCTCTTTCCCTACAAAGAGACAATTATGCGAATTTCCCGATAAAATATCTCATATTTTTGGGTCAAATTGTCGATGTCAAAGTGATTTTACCCTCTTCGATTAATCTATTAAATTATAGTGCAGTTTGTGCCATAAATTAGGTGCCATTGTGTCAATATTAAATTAACAGATTAGCTTGGAGCATTCAGTGGAATGGATTAGAATAACAAATTGTATTCAATTTCATTAGATCGACCTAACAAAAACAGAGGAATACAATCAACGATGCAACAGGTATTTGAAGGGGTCGTGATCGATGATCACCGACTGACAGATTTTTCGCGGATTCACTCATCACGCGCGATCAATTTACGCGCCCGCACGATTTGTATACTCGGCAAACTAATGCACCGTTAGCCCTGGCCGCACGAGAAATTGTTGTAAACTACCTCCGGTATCGCGCTCGGCTGCTATACTCTGATTGCACTTCATTCACTACCGTTACAATTCTGTAATCTAATGGAACTGCACAATTACCAAGGTGTTGCAACTTTACTGGAAATTTTATCCGTCCGACATCTGACACTAATAATACAATTTTCTACGGCAAGCAATTCTAGATAATAAAAAGAATTACTGAAATCTCTTTCTGTTCATTTTCTACTTCGTATAAAGCTGAATTTAACACCAAACAGATAATGGAGTATTAGAAACTCGGATATAATTCGCCCTATTGTCTACGCTATCCCCAATTATTATAGAATACTTTTCTATTTGTTTGCCAAAATGAATTAGATGTAGTATTGGAAATCTTTTTGCTTGGGGAAAAAATCGTTTTCATAATACTACTGTAATATTAAGCCAGACGTAATCCCTTCGCACTGTGCGTATCAGAAATAATGTGTACGGTGGAACGATTAACATCGTCCGAAGTACGGAAGATTCATGAGTTGATCGAGCGCTCGCATCGACGGGTCCGTATATCAAGGTGTTCCTCGTCGCTAGCACAGAGCCTCTCATGTGTCTTCCAACGGAGAGTCTCGTTGAGCCAAATGATGCGCCAAGGCATTCATCCACCGCGAGTGCTGCTGTCGTAAAGTTAAACGCGCAGCTACGGCATAAGCTTATCGCGAAGATCGGTGCTTCTTCGCGCACGAACCATCATGCGGTACCTCGGAACCGTGTGACACCGCCTAAGATTGCTTGATCCACATAGTTTCTCTTATGCTCGGAATTTTAGAGTCAGTCCCACGGTTCCCAGGATGCTCCCTCGTGAGGACTAATTACTTAGTGGCGCGTTGGTAGCAAGCTTAACTGGCAAAGGCCACCTGAGGTCTCATAATTTGATTTAACTCGTCTCCTTCTAGTTACCGATAAGAAAGTTGACTACATATACATATTGTTTGTGACAAAAATTGTTAGCCACCCACATAGGGCTTTTCCTAATGCAGATAATTGCATGACAACTTACAAATATATTGAAACGAAGTGGAAGGTGGGAAGTATTTGAAGAAACTACCTAGTGATTAGTGCACTTGAAAAAATCGGAACTTGACCGTGATCTTGTCAGACACCAGAGAGATTTTTATGGGGTCATTAAAGTTCGCTTTGACAGTCACGTTGTCGGGTCTCGAGTGAGAACTCCGTCATTCTCGGAAGAAATTTCGCATACTCCTATTATACTATACGAACTCGTAGTACCGCTAAGTACAACTTCGGCTTAATAATAACAGCCACTATGCAAAATGAGTAACCTCTAATTGTAAGAGGTAGCAGATTGTTTGTAATTAACCTGCTTCACTGTGATACATACGACGTCAGTAGAGACCTCCTAAACAGTAACATAAAACCGGTCAACGTAGAAGTAACGTATCTTGCGTAAAAACAGGAAATTGCAAGCGTATTAAGCTAGTAAAAGTACCACCAGTTGGTTAAAATAAGAAAAGAAAAAAAAAAGCACTACACAAAGGAAGAGATGCAGATTGGACGGGACGCGTTCCGAGTGTACGCGAGTCGGGAGGATAGTGTACCTCACCGAGTTGCAGTTGAAGTCAAAGGGAATACCAAAGGCAGAAGCACGAGCTTTCGAGGCTCAGAGATTTGGTGGGTCGGTGTGCGAATCGCGGTAAGGTCCGAGTTGGGAGCGAGTTGGTTGGTGGATGGCGAGTAGCTCGGTGGTACCGGTGGTACCGGTGGTACCGGCGGGGCCAGGCCGGAGAGCACAGACCGGACAAAGGTCAGCAGGGTCGTTGCACCCGTAGGCAGGGCATATCTCGAGGATGCCCTGCCACGGCGAACCGAGCATTGCTTTCCTGTGCCCTGCGATCCTGTGTACCCTGCCCTGCCATGCCGTGCTATACCGTACCCTCCTGCACTGCCTTTCTCTTCACTCCACCTTTACCTTTCTCGTATCTTCGCCGCACCACCTCTCGCCTCGCGGACCTTTTTGCCTCGAGCACGGTCCAGTCGCATCATGTTCAACTCCTGGGAGCTTGTGATAGCCGGAAACCAAGATTACCTCGGGAAAACCGATTCGATAAACCAAACCTAACACTTGAAATTTTGAGAAAAATGTATGTTTCCAATATGATAAAAAACTTGAGAAAAAAAAGTTTATACAGTAGAGTTGCAAGTAAAAACTGTAATTATTTGTATTGTGCTAATCTGTATCGTAAGCTAAACAGACTCGAAACACAGAAGTTCCCCTTAACCAAGAAACATTGACACAAGACCCCACTGCTGTTCTCCCCCGTTTTGATACTCAAAGACTCACCGCGAGGCGACGAATTACAACGCCGTCCGCGGATCGATCGAGCGCATTTCCATGTTAATTGGAGCCCGCTAATAGCGGCCGGTAATAGCAGTCGATGCTGGCAAAAAGGGCTGCAAAACGGAGGAGGGTGGCTGAGTAGAGGGACGAAGAGGAAAAAAGATAGGGAGAGAGAAAGGCAAGAGAGAAAGAGGTAGGAGTGAAGCAAGCAGTAGAAGATGGTAGAGGAAGACAGGGTCAGGCTCATTGGCCGCTGGCAACGCGAGAAAGCCCGTGGCGGGACGCACGCGCCGACACCGACGCACGCACTGCTACTAATTACGGCCTGCGGGACCTTCGATGGATCGTACACTTCATCGAGGCTGCCGATCACCGGCACCGGCACTACCACCGGCATCGGCACCACCGCGAAATGATGCACGTCCGTCGAACAGCCGCTCCCTAGACGTTCGCTGTGTGGCAAAAACGTCCATCCATTAAGTGTGCTGTTACTCGACTCGGCTCGACGCGCTATTACCGTGCCCGAGAGATGGACAACCTGGAAAAACGACAAGGAAGTCGGTACCACAGTTGTTGCAGGCTATCGTGTCAAAGCATAAAGCGAGCAAGAAGCTCATACTTCTATGGACCCGACTTCTCTCTTGATAGGTCTGCGAACGGTGGTCGCAATCGTGCCACTGTGGATTTGTCAGTGGAAGATGAAATTCGCGATGACACGACTACATGCACACGAAAACAGTGATTTACATTTCACGGACGCAGTAAAGATCGCAAGGGACTACCTTGCAAACTATCCGCCAAGAGATCTCGAGAGCAGGAGAGGGTAGAAGGATACGCAATCGGAAGGTATTAAGCGCCACAGGAGGTATTTTCTTCGATGGGGAGCGCCGTGGCCCCGAAAACCAGAGCAAACAAGAGTAAGCGAGAGTGGAAGAGAATAGGGTCTTTTGGAGGAAGGGAGAGATAGAGGATGGATAGAAGAGGACGATGGTACACCGAAAAAAAAAGATCGTAGGTAAAAGCCACAGAGTGGTGGTGCCCGGGTTTCGAAGCCACGGGTCCTGGTAACAAAGGGCAATCTTATCTCGCGCACGCATCAAAACCGGAACAAGGACCCGACATAGCGAGCATATCCAACATACCTCGGTACCGCGTAGCATGCATATATATACGTATCACGGAGGACTCCCTTGGCCCCCAGGAACGCTCCAATACGTTAGGGCATAATTCCATTGTGCTCTCGAATCCCAGAGGTGCACGCCATATACGACTGTACTTTGTCGTCTTCTCAGAATTGCGAGTGCTGAGTAGAAAGTAGAACTTACCCCCTAGCACCCCTTTATATGCATATTTCGAAAATATCAACTACATACTCGCTGTTCTGTATACGTTGACCCACACATACTTGATTCTCATTAATTGAATTTCATTGATTCAGTA
The DNA here is from genome assembly GCA_963989405.1 of Trypoxylon attenuatum. Lineage (NCBI taxonomy): Eukaryota > Metazoa > Arthropoda > Insecta > Hymenoptera > Crabronidae > Trypoxylon > Trypoxylon attenuatum. The sequence goes on along the minus strand of OZ022490.1, from coordinate 12,550,753 downwards.
TACTACAATTATTACTTTTTCCCACTCAAATCAAAGTCTTCAATCGGGCAAAAAATATCTTTCCATAATAATAAAGATGACCGATCAATATTGGCAATAAATATAGATTTCCTGTGCATTTCCGACCGAGCCGCCGATATATCATTCGATACAATGCGACCCGATGTTACCAGTAGAATATTAATATTGCATTCTATTAGAATACCGTGAACATCGTGTTTTGTCGAAGCAAGAATCGAGGGTGAAACGACAACTTAGGTATCGCGTGCGCGCGATTTGCATGAACGGTGCGAGCACGGTGATTTTTCTTGCTTTGTACAGAGACCAAGAGGATAGTAGAAAATGGTGAGAGCGACGGTCTGGCCGGTGGAGTTACGGCAAATTAGCGGAAAGCACTGGGTCACAGCTGGGCGACGCGCGCCCCAATCTACGTCCAGTGATTTAGTGCTGCTCGCTTGAACGAGCCGCAGACTTCATTACTAAATTACACAATGGCCCGCCCGTCGACGGATCAATTTTTTTCCGGACTTCCACCAGGCACTCGCCATCCCCGTGATCTATCGTTAATCGCAGGAACGCGTGTCCTTGTCCTGGTCCACCGTTTACAGACCCAGCGAATGCGAATTTCTCATCACGGCTGACCATACACTGGCTTTGAGTGAACAATATTTTCTTCTTGGCGTTGTTACAAAAAACGATATATTTAATCTATGGGAACTCTTTAATTACAAGCTGTTCCATAAGTATCCAATAAGAATATAATCATACCGCAAAAACAACACAAATAAAATTCCTAACTTCAACTTTGATATTTCACCATAATTCATATAACAGTATTAAAGAATGGAAAAAATTTCTAATCGAGAGTTAGCAGAGTAAAAATAGCACGATGTATAAGTTCTGTTTCAAAGATGTATATATATATACATATATATCGATTACAAACTCTACAGCAAGTGGCAAATTGTCAAGAGTTTACCACTCGGTGGCTAAATGGCGCTGTGCAAAATTGACCAGTGTGTATTTTAGGGTGACCAGCATAAAGTGTTATTAGTTCCTGCTGAAAGTATATTTACGTGACCGTAGCGGTATGCCAAATTTGTGGAGGGACCCGCAGAGTCTCCAGACCCATCGATCAAGGAGACTAATAGGACAATCAATGGCAACAGTGGTATTTGTCTCACAATGGTAATGAAACGCTTCAGCAAATTAGTAAACATCATCGCGCGTCAATAAGCGGGATAACATACGTCAAGGCAGTAAAGCAGAGGGTGGAATTGACGGTATAATGAATTCATTAGAGGATCTTAAATCGTTGGTATGCCGATGCACCAACGATGGAGGGACTCGATAACGTTACTCGGAAGCTGCTGGCTGTTAATGGGAACGAACGAGCAATAATAAGCAAACACGTACTGTATATACACTAGCCGCACAGTCTCTCGGATATACGGGTGAATCGTGAGAGTCACGTGTCTCTTACACAACCCTTACTAATTGTTTCCAATGATACACTTTCTCATCGGTTGTCAAAGAACGAATATAGCTCGCAAGGACAGACCAGATTATGTGTCTAAAATTATCATTATCATTATTATAGCTATTGTGCGTTTGTTACATTATGGTGTGAGTGACCTCGTACTTGTGTATCTAAGATACATTAATAATAAAGAAATTCTGGTAAAATCTGGTAAAAGAGAACTAATTTTTTAAAATGTGGATTTTCTTCGACATGGATGGTACGCATAATGTTCTGAAGGAGATCGCACGGTTGTCCAGAGGGTAGTAGGAGATCGGGGTAGCAAAGCGCAAGGTTGAAGAGAGGTACATGAGGGTGTGGGGACGGTTCGCAGTGCGGTTTGGTGTGGTAGAAGCCACACGGGTATTAGCATATTAATTTCGCGGAGACTGCGAGGCGCAGATAAAGCATCTTAGGTAGGCGAACTTCAGTGATGAATCAAGCTCATACCCGCGGTAATTATTCAGAAAGTTCAACGCCAGCGGGTGAATCGCGCGGGACCGGCGGAACAAAAATATTTTTCTTTCTAGGACCTCCGGCACACCGCGATCCGTCTTCTTCTTAATCTGGGCCTCTCGGCTTTCTCGCTTCTTTCAATTCCCCCATTTAATGCGAGGTTTATCAACAGTTTCATTTCCATGGATCACGAGAGAAAATTCATTTTTCGACTACCAGTCTGTCATTATTCATTATTAACTATAATTGGGAAAACTAACCAAGTACTATTTTATATTTAGATAGGAGCTTTAGAATGGATTTTAAAATAGAAAGGATAGTTATCTTCTATGTAAGAAATTATAAAGTATCTAGCAACAATTGAGTTGATGTAAAATTATAAAAAAGATTTATCGAGTCTCAATTAATCTATGAGCTTAATATACTGATTCCAAAGCGGGACAGAAATAAAAATTCTAAGGAGTTAGGATAATGAGGATCGCTAACTCGGGTCGAACCACGATGGTCTGGTTGCTGGTAGAAGCACGTTAATCTATTTACTGACTGACGTACCCTTACTTCCCCTTCTTCCAAAAACTCCGGTTTCCTACGGTTCTAACCGCCTTTATCAAGCTCGTATTTCATCAGGGGCGTCCGATTATGAGCGGACAAGAAATTAACTTTTTCGCTAATTAACTCCCTAGAGCCGCTAACGAACCGCAACGGGTCGGGTATTGCTTTTTCTTACTTTTTCCACGACTGCAGTAGGGGTAAGCCATGCCACAAGAAAGGGCTACTGTGTTTTCCAAATGGTTTTACATTCCACTCTGTCACTGTTCACATTTTGTCTTGGGGATCTAATCCAATCCAAACGATACCGAAAACTCTTTCATGACACACACAAACCGCAAGAAAGAATGGAAAAGTTACCCGGAACCCAGACTCATAAATATAAATCGACTTTTTCTAATTACATCCAAATCTCTGCCAGTTACGTGGAGAAAGACAATGAAACAATAACCGTAAGAAAAAAAAAATGAATTCTGAATAATGCTGCCTAATGTCAATCAAAAAGTTGCAGTAAAATCCTAAAATCCCGATGTATTAATTAGGTTAATAATTCACGTAAAAGTGATGTACTTCTATGTGGAAAAGAATTCTTGGATTAAGAATGATGTTTCCGCATAGGTCGATATACAGTTGGGGTATTTCACACCGGCTAGCAAGGCTCGCAAAGTCTTGGGTCGATCCTTCGGCCAAGTCTCATGCACTAGTCGAAAAGCAATCGATAGCCAGAGCCCGCACTGACAGTGCCTACCCTTCTTTCATGCATATGCTGATGTCACCCATATATTTCCCAGAGACATCGCTGCTAGTGGCTATCCTGGTCCACCGAGTGGCACGTTGCGCCGCACCGTACGATTGAATTTGTTATGTTGATTCGAAAGGAGATACCCGAGTTTTTTGCCATCGATCCACCTCGAAACTTACACCATCCAGGCTGTCCAGAGAGCTGACGCCCCTAAATGAAATTCCGGTGTATCCTACAGGCACATAGGGAATAACGCACTTCCTTTTGTCTGTCATTTAACGCTGCTGTAATAATAAACTAACACACAGTATAGTTTTGGTACAAGAAACAACAGTATTCTTTTACACGACAATTTCGAAAAAACAACAATATGACTAAAGCGATTCAATACATCGTAGCAGTAGAAAACGTCAGTTTTTTTAGTATTTCACGTGAATATCTCCAGCGACAGTTTTACATAGCACTTCGACGGTTGATAGATGACGAGACTAGATCATCCGGCACACAATACTAGTGACTGTTCACAGCAGCAGTGCCCAGTGCGCCTAGTCAATCATCAAATTCGCGATGGAGTAATGTTTCGCGAAACAGCGAGTAGCGTGAATCGGCGTCGATAGCCGAATAGGAGAAAAGTGGAAAGGGCTGTAAAGCGACAGTCTCGTATTTCACATTTGGTGTGCTGCTTCCTGGCACTGTCGAGTGGTTTGCCGAGCATAATGCTTGAGTCTCGCGTTGCGAAGCTGACGCGCAAACCTCGAATCGAGGCGATAAATCGAACGCATTCGAGTGGCAGTAAAAAAGACGGCGAGATGTCAGCCGCGAATACAATGCCACGCGAAGAAGCATTGTCACTGGTGACTTCGAGAAGTGGTACCCGTTCGGACGGACGGAGGATCAACACGAACGCGGTAGCAGCGCGAAGGAGACCATCCCCCTGGATGTACTTTTTAATTACATTCTGAATAGCTTGCTTTCCAGTCGTGCAGAGCTTGATGCCTGCAGAGTCACACTCTACCTCGCAGAGTTTAATACACGATCGTGTGCAATAATGTTCTCGGTTGGTGAAGCGCAAAAAGCCACGTCTAGGAAGCGACGAGAGTCACCGGTGTATAGTGATATCGTCAAATGCCATAGCTATTGGATGAAAGTCCACAATATAACCTCGCCGCTTCCGTGGAAAGTGCTACGATTGCCTTTGTCTTAATGCTTTGTGGCATCGGGTAGCTCTTCGAGGCTTTTCGTAGATATTTCAAATGCTAACACTGACAGGTGTACTCGTAAATAATTTATACATTTATCATTATACAGGATCATAATCATTATCTTCATTGGAGTATAAATCCCAGGTACTATCTACTTTGACTTTACTCGTAACTAACGACTAATGAACAAGATGAAGCAATAGCCTCCCCGCGTCAATCGAAAGAGAAAGAGAGATATATGCAAAAACAGAGAGTAAAACCCAGCCGCAGCACTGGTTCCACTGGTTAAATGCAGCTAAATACTCCTGTTGACCCGAGTCGCGAACTTTCGTGGTTGTTGGTCACTCTTCGAGGAGAGGGGAATCGGGGAGCGGGTGACGCACATGTCGCGATGCATCACGGGTCAGATTGAACGAGGATCAGACTGTCCTAGAACGTCAATTGGCCGCGTTTATTAGCCGCATTTCTTGCTGCTTCTTTATATAACCGTGACACGCTGTCGCGCGGTATGACTTAAAAATACGCACGCTCCTCGCTTCGGGCGTTCAGAACTCAGGAGAAGTCACCCTTCCCTCTACCCCCGCGTCTCTGATAACCGAGTTGGGAGAGACATAACCCGGCGGCAAGTGGTGACAATCAGCAACGAGCATTGAGGAACCAGCATTAATTATGGGAATGCACAGAGGGAAAGAAGAGCACACTCGAGGAGTCGGGTGACCAAAAGTTAACCTTTTCCATGAAGTCTAATTAAAAGTCTCCCTATACCACTCGGCTACATTGATTTAGCGTACGATTGCATTTGAAAGTTCAAGTTCCTCCAGCTGGACTTGTTATTTTCGAGAATGAACACTAAAGCCGACGAATGGGTCAACGCAACCTGTTTCAAGCTCTTATTTATAGAACCAAGTAAGGGTGATATGCTTACTCCATATTCTAATTGAAAGCAAGCATTTAGATACGATGAAATAAGTTTACGTACAATTATGTATCTATGTAAGATAAATCAAATCAATCTAGAGTGAATAATTCTCGTGGGAACGATTGATATAACATTAATCCAACAAAGACATTATTTAAAAGCTTGAGAAATTTTTTCTCTTGTTGTTCAAATTATATGAATTCTAAACAATGCGAATAGAGTAGAACGTAAGGGGAAGAAAAAGATCTCAATGAAATAGCGAAGAAAACATTGAAATAACTCTTTTTACATTCCCAAACGAGAATAATCTTCAACTAAAGTCGATGAGGTAAAAGAATTTTCACTAAAAGCTGAGATCGAAAACAGCGACTCCTCGACTAAACGATGCGATAAGTTGTTAGGCGCCTTTGGTGTTAGGCAACTGGTGCGGGAGCGGCGGTCCGATGCGAACTAATGTTTCATTAAGACGGGCAGCTGCGTCGTCACTTAACTTATTAAACAAGATGGCTGTCCCCAAGGAACACGTCCGAAAACCATCCTGCCACGAGCGTAACGTGCCAACCTATTATACCGCGCTGCTTTCACGCACCCACTGGCTCTATAATTATTTCATTCTCCCTTGGTATCGCGAGACTCAAAGTGCCATCGCCCTCAACCCCATATTCCGCTCAGTAATCCTTTACTCATCTTGTTCTCTTAATCGGCGAACCGGTTGAAAAATATAGTCCTCTGCTTTTTGGGCGCGTTATTCTCAAAACTGAATGACTGTGAGGAATGGCCTCGATATGCGGGAAGGCTGCGCTTAAGGATTCTGTGACGCTGAGGTTTTTACCGCTGGTTATTCGTCATTGTCGATGTGGGTATCTCCCGCCCTCGTTATTCTCGCCTCGTTCTTCCTTATTCCCTATTGACTCGTTACCACGATCGATGACGACCTTTTTTATTATCAAATCTCCTGCACTTTATGGAGACCCAGTGTTGACTCATATATAACTAATAAAACTGCCAATATGGATGAAATGATTCATTTACCGATCGAATTATTAAAAAAGTAAAATCGAGTTGCTTAGAATTTTCTGTCTTCCAATATTACGGTTATTGCAAATTGAATTTAAATAAAAGGAGAACGATTTTTCTAAGAACTATTTTGAAGGCTATCTTTAATATTAGTAAGATAAATAAAAATGACGATTAAACTCGACGAGAAAACGTTTCCGAGTAACCGCGTAGGTTTAGATATTACGAGCAACAGAGAGAGAGAGAGAGAGATAGAGTTGGTAGAACGTAAGTTTCCCCGGTAGTGAGAAGCCTAGGGTGACATAAAGTCGTCCAGAAGCCGCTCAGGGAAAAGTAAGATTCTTGGAAGTCTTTCCGAGCGGAGCGCACGGGTTTTATTGCCGCGCCGCCGCGCTGCGAACACAGATGGACAGCCGCGATATAAAAACTGGGTGCGCATATTCGTCCCAAAGGAATGTGGTTTACATACGTTCCCTCTATTCACGTAGTTACTCGCATGTTTCCCTTTCCTTCCACCCTTCTACGTATCTTCTCTTGCTCTAGCACCGTGATTCTCTCACCCTTCTGGTTACACCCTGCTTTTATCCTCATTTGATGCCTCGTTTCCCTCAAGTGCCTTCTCTAATTACCATTCTCCCAAATACGTGATTGCAACGTAAATTGCGAATCTTAATTTTTCAAAGCTCTTTACAAGAATATGAATTATAGATTTATTTTGTATTAACTCAAATTATTCCAAACGTTTTCAGTGGGATTCCTTACGATTCTCTTACACTGAATTCTAAATAATCTATTTAGATGCTTCCGTGTTGATTTATTCATCAGTAACATGATTAATATACTCTAGAAGCAGTTATATTGGTAAAAGGAACGTTTCTCTTGATCTGACAAATGAGCACGACTGACCACACTCGATTTAACTCAGGGTAGAACGCACTACTTACAGTCTTATACGATCCCCGTTGGCCGCTTTTCCCGATACAACCAGGCAAAATCCAGAAAGCCCCCAAATTTTTTAGCCGCGAAATAAAAGTAAAAGACTGTCGGCCGCGGAGCGCGGTACATATGGATGTACCCTGGACAGCTGGGCAAAGTGGTAACTTGGTAACGCAGTAACGCAGGTCCACCTGACTTTCGTAAGCGGATCACGCTCCCTGCTGAGTGCTTTACGGCATCGCTTTTTTCCTGCGCCCACTCCTCCTCCACTTTCTTTCCCTCGCCCGGTCTCTTTCTCTCTACGCGTGGCTCGTACTGCTTCTTTAGTCCGCACCCTCCTACTCCAGCTTTTTTCCTGCTTTCTGGTATCGCGTGTCCACATTTTAGGCACATGCCAGCACGTGCCTCTGGACCCCGACTGGTTATGATCCTAACGTGCTTGTTCTCCGAAAATTCTTCTTGGTGGGGACCATCGAGAAACACATCTCAATGTGCTCTACCTATACTAAATATTAGTACAAATTTAATCAGAATTCTTCAAATCACTGGGATTACTAGTGTTAGTAAAAAATCATGTATGATACTGATTGTAAGTAATATAAATATGTATAACAGATAATTGTGAGTTGATACAGCTGAAAATAAATTTCACTGAAAAGCATTATAATCCCAGAGAACTCATAATTCAGAAACAATCTCGACTCCCAGACAAGGATCACAAAAATACTTTTCCACGTATGTCGCCGCGGTTCGAGCCGGCGGTATTCGCAAGCTCATAAACCCTGTTCGCAGAAAGTTAATTGGACTGTCCATAAAACGCGTACCGCCAACCAACTACGTATCTAAGAAAATTCCTCGGTAAAGAAATCGAAGAAGCAAAAGCACAGTACATATATAGAGAGTAGCAAGGAGGACGAAACATTCTCCAACGAGAAAGTGAGGCACACCATAAAACACGCCAGAATCCGGGGCTTTATTTTATTTCATTCAATTCTTCACCCGCGACAAGCGCCGCGGGAATATGGAATCAAGTTGTTACGTCGGCTCACAGTGGATGACGAGATCGGGGAGGGTATAGGAGGAGTAGATATCGGTAGTTTTGCGAGAACAGGGGACGACCGACCACGACGACACAAGCTGCATAACCAAGTGCCACCGTGAACGAGATACCCTTGCAACTATTGCTTGCTCTCGATACTCTCTCTTTCTTTCTCTCTTATTTGTTCCCGTTGCCGATCCTACTTGCCAGAAGCATATATCTTCCGCGACCGACACGGTAGACGTATCGTCTTATATTCCGCGACACGGTGCGAGACGCGCTCCCGAGTAGGCTCCCTTCTTTGCTTCGTGACACCCATCTTTTTGTCATTTCCCGTCGCTGCGTATGCCAGAACAGGAATATTTTGCTACATATGTTTTCTGGATGGAGAATGAATGCGGAATGTGTCGGCCGATTCACGCTCCTGATGGATTGGCTCTCGTGGATCGAGCATAACAACCAGTCAACGTGTGAAATTTTCACTCAGTGCTTCTGATTGATGAACTGTGTGGACATGCAGTTATTCGCTTAGAAATCAATGTGGTGTAAGTCGAAACTCTCTTTGCGTCTTTATCTTAAAATTTTATTCTTGATTCTTTAATTAGTAAATTCGTTAGATTGGAACTAGTTATTATTAAATTAGATAAAATTATATTTTCGTGAGACAAATTAAAAAGGGTTGAAGTAATAAAATATAAGAGATCTTATTGGTTTTTTGAGTAGAGATCCTGCAATATAATCTGTTTGATCTACCCGAACGACAGCAAATACTTTTTTTCCGATTAAATGAGAATCGTTATCATCGCAAGGAATCGTTCTTTCTTTCTGTGGTTGTAGGAGCTCGAAGAATCATGGTAACGGTGCCATATATTGCCATTTGGTCCAACATTACTCACATTATCGTCCTATCGATGCGTTCGCTTTACAATTGAAAGTGTAGATGCTCCCGTGCGATACGCTACCGTAATATTTATGCGTGACCCGAAAAAGTCGGTATATACCGAAAAAAACCAGAAGCCGAATATTTTGAGACGCGAGGTGATTCGTTCCGGAAATTCGGATCCTTTAGAATTGGCTATAGAGTTTTTGGTCCGTCGAGGAAGGACGAAATGCTGGTCACTCGGTAACCGAGTGTCACGCTCGAGATTGACCGTGACGGCGGTAAATCCTCAAATCTTTTAACAGCAGCCTCGACATCAAGCTTGACCGTTAAACTTGACAAACCAATGCAGGCGAGTATTATTACTCGCCCTTCCTCGCATTCTTAACGCCTCGTTCTACATCAATCGAACCGTGGGCAACAGTCGCTAATTTCTAAATCACTGACGTTCCAGACGAATGACGAACTGACTAACAATCCTGTGCATTGCTTGCTTAAAATAATTATTTTATTTGCAATGCATTGTTGAAAAAAAAAACATCTACACTATCGGTATATCCAGTGCAAAAATACAATCTCGTAGAGAAAATCGTTATATTTCTTGATATTACTATTTCTTTGACGATGACAGAACAATCAGGCCCAACTCAATATCTACTATTATCATAATAACAGAGTGATCAGATTACGATTTCGATAAAGCAGTGGTCGGTTAAGGTGCTCACTTAAACCAACAGAGATTGAACGAGGTTCAAATCTCTCGTTAGTAGGATTCGCAAGAGTAACCAGGAAAAGCACGATCCTTCAAGAAGACATTCCACGAGCCAAAGGTCGCCGCGCCAAACGCCCCATAATAGCCACGATAAAACCGTCAGAGCATCTCGAACTCTGTGCAATCTTCGACATCGAACCATCGGTCGTTAGCCACTCGGTAGCTTCATAGAAACTTGAAAAGAAAGGCCCAGAGAAGGAAGAAGAAGAATCCATGCAACAGTAGGAGGAGCAGGAGTACGAAGCGATCCGCGAAGGATTCGTTGGGCGAGTGGTCCATTATATCCTGGAAAGGAACGATTACGCGGCTCGTTGGTCGCTGGGGCGTGACGCCGGAGGTTTCCCTAAAATGAGACGTTTACCTTTCGACGGGATCAATCGGCCAAGCGGTACGCGGACCATGAGAGAGAGAAAAGAATTCCGCACGAGGCTATTCACCAAGGTCCAACACGCCCACAAACCAGCACGCGCGCACCCGCGCGTTCCCGCTAGATTTCTGCTCTCCCTCTTTTTCCTCGGCGACCAAAAACTGCCAAAAAGCTGCCAGACGTTGATTTCATTGTTGCCCACCGCGTCCAGTGACCATTGTGCGGTTATATTCGGAAGTCGTTCGGGGCTTGTTAGGTAATAGCGACTACTTTGCGTGGCGCGCTGCTACCCGGACGCGAAGCGAGCGAACGTGAAGAGAGAGTACGTTGCTAGCAGCTGCCATCGGGCTTCCCCGCCTTTCTGCTATTCTGCGGCATCAGTTACGCTTTTCCGGTGCGAACCATGGATTTTTCTGTCGTGCGACAGATAAATTGCGCAGATGATTTCTTAATGTGTGATTCAATTTTCAATGGACATTGCATTGTTATCTCGAATGTCTCTCAATCGAAATCAACGTTTATATCTTGCTTCGAGACGAACAATTGTTTCTCCCCTGTGTGAAAGAGAACTATCAAATTACTTGAAAAATAGCAGGAAATACACAAAATTAAAATCGATCGAGTTACTAGTAAAGAAAGAAACTTTGATGGCCATGTGCAGCCTGTATTGTACCTGGAGAAATCAAAAGCATAATATCTAACGCGTCAGAAGTACTTGTGGGATTTCCTAAAGGTGATAGGTATCACGATATCCTCCAAGAAGTTTTTTGCTGCCAGTTAGCAAGGGACCCGAGATAGAAGCAAACAAGATCTCCTGGTAAAAGGTAGGGAGATGGAGACCCTTGAATTTTTCGAGTCCTCGGGGAATTCGATAAGTTACTTCAAGGATGAAAATGAAGAGCAACGAGTCCTTAAATGCAAGAATCACAAGGAGACTAACGTAAGAAGAAATTGACGAAAATTACCAGTTTCCAAGGTCAGAAATACCAATGAAACATCTAACGCGAGAAAAAGATTTAAATAAAATTCAGACGAACGTTTGGCATAAGGGGATCAACCTAAAGAAGTGAAGGTAGCTGTCGCAGCTGATACCTCGTGGGTCTGTGCGACAGGAAATGTCAAGATCGACAAGCACCACCACGCACGACAGTAATATCGGATCTGTCCAACAAGATCTCGGTAACATGTGCGCTCAGCCGTCGCGATTGCTTCGTCTTTCGCTCACCGACACACGTATCTCTCCACGATATTACGATGCATCCCTCTTTCCTTGCTTCTCGATAAATCCATCGCGCCCTTCCAACCCCATTGTTCGCAAGCTCCGCGCGAAATCGCCAGATATCCTCCCCAAGTCTTTTCATCCCAACGCTTCGACAAGTTTTTAAAAAACGATTCTAAAACATCCGTCGAGTTGATTCTAAAATGCGACAGAGTCGGATGTCAGGTGTAAAAAGATTCAAATCTGTTGTATCTTCCTCGGAAAAAAAACAACGAATAAGTTGAGGTCTGCTTGGTTCGTTATGGGCGCCCAAGGAGCACGACAAAGGTGATTCTCAAAAGCGGACCAGTTGTCAGGACGAGATAAAGCGGAGCGAGAGGAAACTAGAATCCTGAATACGAGACCGTTAAGTCTTTATGATCTCACCGAGAAGTGGACGAAAAAATCTCGAGGAAGGTATAAAGATCTCATCTCGAGGACGATCTCTTTAACCCGTTTTTAAGAATTGTAAAGATTGAAATTTAGTGGAAGGATCATGGATTAGCGGTGAAAAGAAATATTCATGGCAATTTCGTATTTATTAGTAAACTGGAAATATTAATGGAAATATAAAGAGTTAGCTGTCTCAATAATTTTGTTTAGATCCAACGAACCAATGTAATATGTGTCTGCATGACATTTGTGTCACATTGTAATATTTGTAAAATAGCTCAATTCTTCAAATTATTATAGAAAAACTTGAAATTTCTAATGCTATATTTTTATGTGAGCTGTTGAAAAGACTCTACAGTTTCTCGTGTCAATTGAAGAATATTTTCGTCAACAAAGAAATCTGGTCTAGGAATCAGCATTGGGAGTATTCTCGTGTATCCTGCCAGTCCGAATCGTAGTCGATTTTGGAAACTCCCCAGGGTCCGCTCTCCTCTTTTACTTTGCCCAAATAACGCGACAGTTAATCGATAGCACGTCAATTTCTAACTTCGTTTTTCCAGCTTACCTTCGATCAAGATATAAAATAGAAAAGCTATTAGTGACATTATACATATTTCTGAGATAAGCGCGACATGAAGATTTGTGTCGCAATTGTGCAATGAGGAAAAGAGAGAAATAAAAAATAGGTCACGGCAATTCGGCACATGGCGCCACGGTGGTATGTATACGGGTATCCATGGTTTTAATTCGAAACGAATCATTCTCACGGGGTCGACAAACCTCGTCAGTGATGGTCGTGTCTCTAATTAACTACTCGTGGATGCGGGATCGGCCCAAAAACTAGCGGCTTCCACAGGTCAAAGAGCACCGTGCCCAAGACGCGGCAAATCCTTCCCTCCAAATTGATTAGAAACAATTAAGCCGCAATGTGTTACCGCGTCAAACACCCACGTTAGCGTGGTACATTCTCTTTCCTATTAGTTGTCAACGCGAGGTACCAACTTTCTTTTTCTCCAGTTTCTCTTGCGCATATTGTACATTAAACGATTACACGTAAAATTCATCAAATATTTCAATATTCACGTAATACGCTTAAATAAAAAAGAATTATAGGTGTCTAGTTGAAAATGCAGATACAATCTTAACCAATGTGTTGACACGTAAACAAGTCTACTCGAAAGACGACCAGCATTCAAAAGTAACCGGAGAAGCAGAATAAGTAGGTCTTTACGAGGAAGTATATTAGTAATGTCCGAGTTATTTCCTTGCAAACTGGTTGGCCTCTTGCACAGGAAGTGGACTCGGGATGCGCTTCAATAAGCAAGTCGCAACTCTAATTCGTGAGGGCAAACTGAGAGAGCGAAAATGAAGGTCGTCCTTTCCGTGGGCGTTCGCCGAATGCCGAGGATCCCCATCGATGAAAACGAGACACAGAAGTCTACGTAAGAGAAAAGAGAGTTTGGGTGGTCCTCAATTGGACGGGTCCGTTTGCATGTTAGTAAGCAGCCGACTTAAGGCCTTTGTCTGCCAATTTCATTCTAAATTGAGTCAAGCGTTTAATGGCGCAAGGGTTTGCGTTCGCGAGCATGCGGCCCACTGACAGGCCTTGATAAGAACCCACTCGAGCCACCCAACGAAAAAATCATCCTCGATTATCCACTAATAGTTCTGCAGATAATGCAGACGATTCTCTCCGAATACTTCCTTCCTTCGTCTAATAAAGTTCGGGATGAGACATGATGACACGCTACCTTGCATGATTTCTCTGATGGTTGATACTGGTAAAAATACTTGTAATACAAAGAACAATATGTCTTCTGCAATCTACATTTAAAACACATGATACCCTCGGATGACAGATTCGCAGAACAAATTCGCAAAAGTTGATCGAATTTCACCTAAAAATGCAATAAGACAAACGATCAATTAATCAAACTCGCGGGTTCCAATCCTGCGTACAGTATCAATTAATTGACTACGCTGCTAATTCAATGGCAATCAATAGGATGGAAAAGAGTAAAAAGTGTTTCCTCATCGAAGACGGTGGAAAAAGGCAAGAGGTCGAAATGAGAGCAATGGTGAGTGTACGAAGGAATCGAGCTGGTATTTAAGGACGGTCGCTGGGCGGTGGGTCGGCTAACAAGATAATTAAGGCTACCGCGGAGGCTACGGCTCCCGTGGCTCAGCTTTTTGTTGGTCGCGTGCTGATGTCAACTAGTGTCGGGCGAGCTCTCTTTACGCTCATCTATATCGTTTATATCGCCGCGCGATAGCCCGCGTGGGAAGATTATGAAGAGAATAATTCTCTCTTTGGATGGCGATAGCCGCCACTATGGTAGTGTTCTCATACTCCTTTTTCGAGTTAATCTCTGCTGCTTCTCCCACGAGTGATTTTACAAAGTTCAACAGTAATTTTTATGAATAATGGGATATACTAAGTAGAGAAGGAAAACTCCGAACTTTGAAAGCAGATAGTATCTACTTGTTAAACGAAGAATATCATCCTAATTAACACAGATTGAAAAATTGATACTTTTCAAAATCACTAAAACTGCAATTCATAACTCTCATCACATTTAATATATTCTCATCATTAAAAATCATTCTTTTCCGCAATAATTTTCCAGAAGCTTTGTATTCGATATATAGTTTGAGAAATCAAAAACCAGACAAAAGTGGAAATGTCTCTCGATAAGTCGAAGAAAGCCGAACATGGATAAGCCGGACAAAGGCATCCGCGAATCCTGACACGAAGCCGAAGCGTGGAAAGTTTCGCGAAGGAGAACAGTTTGCCCGTAAAATTCTTTTCCTACCGAAGATAAGATTCGAGGCGAGCGTCACAGTTCATAACTGACAAGAAGTCGCTCGATGCGCGTCTTCCTCTTACTTAGACAGATACCAAGAGAACGAGAGAATGAGAAAGAGAGAAGCTTCGCAACTTGGCGTAAGTTAGTCCGGGCGCAGAGGCATAACTTTAATTAGAGAAGTTCGCGCATTGTCTAGGAGAGAAGGTAGTAGGCGCGCAAGGTACTGCAAGAAAGCGCGCAATGCGAAGCGGCACGGTCTTTCTCAAGGAAAAGTTTTCCGCGTCTTCAACGAAACCAGCACTGGCCACCAACCGATGGAAATCGGCCACTGAGGAAGCTTCCAGCGGTGGGAAGCCAGCCGGACGAACAATGGAAAACGGAGCAAGAAAGTAAGTTCGCCTGAAAGCGAGGACGAGTCCCGGAAAAGTTGACGGGACTGGGCGATTTGCGGAACTAAAGGAGAAAAATGTGTTCCCCGTTCCAAAGTTTTCGGTCTTTGCCAGGAATTAATTTCGTTAATTCTTCGAGACTGAATTAATTAAAGTTTGAATAGACTAAAGGGTAAAGCACTTTTTTTTTTGTCCAACCAGTTCAGATTCAATTACAGAAAGAATTGAATTACGAAATTTCTCATTTGTTGAATAAATTCCGATAGATTTAGGAAAAGTTTTACTTATTCTACTTGTTATAGTGATACGTCTTTATATAGCACCCAAGGATAACAATGAACAAAGTTTATAACGATGTAAAATTATCTCTATCAAGAAGAGAGTCAGGGTGTACTTCTTCGGTACCGTAGCTCGGTTGGCACGACTTTCGCTAAATAGTAGACTATCTATAGAGAAAAGAAGGTAAGAGAACTGAGAGTTAAGGACCAGGGGTAGCGACGGTTGTATTTGGAAGATAGCGTAGAGAACGAGATAAGGGGGGGTCCTTAAAGACCCCGAGGAGAGCTTCTTTTTCGCTTTCATGAACCTTGAAACGAGGAAAGGAGCGTGGATATTGTTCTCCGGCTATGTTTAGAATGGCAAACGTGTTGCTTTTGGAACGGTACTGCAGAATATTTTATACTGTTTCTGGAAACTCCACTACACGTTACCTCGTGATCATAGTCCCTGAATTCAATGATCCTATACATAAAACAGATATAAATGCTTCTAATACTGAAAGAATAATAAAAGGGTTAAAATTGTACCCTGATTTACCCGAAGACTATAATATCAATTTAGTCAAAAATTGGACACTTGAGCAATGTAATTTACGACACAGATTTTCTACGAAGATCGTTAAAATTTCTTTGAAGTCTGAATAGGATTTGACAGTGAAACCAAGCAGTGTCAGGGGCCAAGTGGACCAGGTTAATACCGGGAGTAAAAGTCAGCCAAGTCGAGAAGAGGAATCGCAGTTCGATCGTGGCGGTAGCAGTCAGAGACGGTGAGCCAGCCGGCAGAACTACGGAATGTCGCGAACATGCAGGCAAGAGAAAACCCGAGAGAAGCCAAGAGGCGGATAGTGGGTGAAGCGGAGGACAGACGATCAAAGAAAAGAGTAAAAGCGAGAAGGCAAAGCTCTCGCGACAAGGCGGAGCGTGGGGGTGGCGAGGGCGGGGCGAGAGAGCGCTCAGAGGCGTGATGTATCGACGGAATTCGAAAGTAAGAAGTTACGAAGCTACGGTTCTCCGAGAATCTCTATGCACTACCCTTTCCTCAACTACCCCCTTGCATTCTTTACCAACCGTGCACTTCTTTCCCACCCTGATTTTACTCGAATCTATGCTCAAGTTCAGTAAGGGTTGAAGAAAGGTCTAGCAAAAATTGTTATCGTTTTGTCGGATAAAAGACTTGAAATTCTACTATTTCTGGTATAATATAGATATTTAATTAAAACATTATTTTATAGAGATCCATTATAAGATGTGTAAGGGAAAAACAGTAAGTATATTTAAAAACAACAGTGCAGCATGACTCTGAGAATTTCTCATGATATTGGTTGATCAGAAAAAGGATAATTAGAAATGATTACTTTAGGCAATTCACCGCCAATTTATTGGGTGACAGCTTTCACCTAAAGGACTCTTCATTATGGATGGACATTTTATGGAATGGTTTAACCGTGAACGCAAAGGTGTTCTTGCGTTCAGGCACGTTTTAGGGTGGTAATGTTTAAGGGCAATTTTATAGTGTCCAGCACAGAGGTCAACCTATCCTCGAATACATCACCCCAAACCCATCGAAACCCCTTGATGGATCGCGTACCCTTCAGCCCCTGTTCCTCCTACGCCTCTCCATCCTCCCAGTCTGAACTGGATCCTCCGTCTCTTGCAACGGTCCACCCCCTATCTATGGAATATTCTACTTCGATTTCTCATCCCGTCCGACAGATTATACCGCACACCATTACGGAATGCCCGCGATATCGGTTTCCTCCTGCTTCAGGCGACATTTACTTACCAGCACTTTAACTCCGAAAATACATTAACAATAAGAAATCCACGACTCTATATCGAAAGAGTTGAATGTAATCACTGAACTGTAAATCCCTAAGACCAAAAGAATTTGTTCTTTACGGAATAGAAATTGCGTTTCGAATGCGGCTTTAATACCAGGGTTTAAACTGAATATTATATTATTATAATCAATAATTTGATCTTTCTTCTCTAGATTGCATTTTATAAGCAAAGTTAATCATTTACGACCCTATTTACTTTCGAGTTAACACTTTCTAGTAATTAGAGTAATAACGACTGGACTAACTGATCTGGCTGGTGTTTATTGTCGTGTTCCAGCAGCACTGGCTAAGAATACAGCGTATGCCGCATATCATCCCGTATGCGCGCGCGTTCCTATATCAGATGGCATTTCGTTGTATCCTTGCGGTTCCATTGAAAGGCTCCCTCGTAGAAAAATGTCATGGAACGTCGGAAATTGGAAAGCTTATTCACATTTTTTCGATACACGATAATGCACGCTCGGATCGAGCACTTTGATTCCGCATAGCTAATGCGAGAAGCGAAAGGTGCTTCTGCGGTGCCTCGGAATGGAGGAGAAGGAAGAGAGGGACGGTTGCCTCGTTGACAACGAGGCAAGGGTGTGGGTCTGTCTCGATGTAGACTGAACCCCGTCGACCAATTCTCAACGTAGGAGAGAGAGACCATTCATACCCGTTTCTGGCGAAATGCCTTTCCGTGTACATATACTGTATATCGAGCAGGTACGCGTATTGACAAACTTTTTTCAATTTCCACGTACGAGCCGACTCTGGCTCCACAATTTCCCCGATTGATGGCCCGATCCAAAGGGAACCATCCCTCCCGGAACCTACCACTAATTTAACCCTTAACTCAAGATAAACATCCTAATAAATACCCTGAGCTTTTAATCGACAATTTCAACTATCCCAAAGGTGACTCTTTGTTATAATTGTGAATTATTTAAAAAAAAAAAAAAAAAAAACTGTTATGACATTATTATCAGCATTAACTTTGCTGTTTTTACTATGTTCACTGACTTATGGGTGAAATCAAGTATCAGGGCGCATGGACAATTCAATTTGTAACTGCAATTCCTGAGGATGGGGATTAAATTGCATTGGCTAACGCGTGATATTGGGGTTTCCTGGCCAGAACGAAGTCATTTGGGAAAGCAGGTTTTACGCGGAAACATGGTTATAAGGAGGTCGTGATCTAAAATTCGAAGTGACAAACGGAGATAAGGGAGGACGTCCAGTCCAGTGCAGTCGCCGGGTGGACAAGCTAAAAATACGTGTCGGCGCTTTGCCGGTGCCCTGTCAATGTTGGCAGCAGAGAGGGTGGGAAACGGTAGCTTCGAGGGACATACGACCACACGCACCCACAGAAACTCACACGCGTTCAGGAAGGACGCGAACGAGAGAGTGAGAGAGAGAGAGAGAGAGAGAGAGAAAAAGAGAGAAAGACAGAGAACGAAAGCAAACGCGACAGCAAGAGAGGAAAAGAGGACGGGTGTTGGAAATTAGACACACATTTCATTTCCTGAAGCGACTGCGATTTCCGTCGTGGCTTCAAATATTGGAAGTATCTCGCAGCCGTTCAATTTACCGCGAGATTCGATTCGATCCGATTTTCGTGACTTCTGAAAAACTCGTTCGCAGTCAATACGATTACGAAAATTTTGCGCCAGCCTACGCTCCTACGCAGAGTTATACGAACAGTCTTACATTAATCGTGCCTACAGCGATTCTCCTGGATTTCTCGCGAACTTCTTCCTCTTTCACATCTACAGATGATACAGAATAAAAATTTTAAATACCCTATTTATTCAAGAAATACTGATAATAAATAAATTGGTACAAAATTAAAAACAATTGCACTGTTCGACTAATAGCTCAAATAGAATATTAACCAGAAGCTTTTTGTGTATCCGTAAAAACGACATTCGAGTAGAGAGACCTAGTATAGCAAAGATATTATGTATTTTCAATCGAGCTACTAGCGATAGACTGAAATCTGAGGTCGTAAATCGGAGCACGATGCTGACCAAGCGTCAGGCTAAAGAAGAAAACAAAGATGCGACACAAGGGCGATCGAGATGTCAGATTCAGAAAGCTGCAGGATCGTCCAGCGGTTCAGAATCACGGGCGCACAGGATTCTTGTCGACGGATGGACCAGGAGGTAACGAAAGCAAGACAGAGAAACGAGAAAAGAAGAAAAGAAAGAAAAAAGAGAGAAAAAGAGTACGCGTCAAGAGGCAGGCGAGAAGAATACGAGGGCGACGGAAAGCGAGATCGACGATGCACTTTATCGGCGCCATAAAGACTAATATAATTCTGGGGAGGAAAGCGAGAAAGAGAGAGGAAGAGAGGTGAGAAAAAGAGAGAAAGCAAGAGACAGTCGCACGCGCACGCCTCCACCAGCACGCACCAATGCGCCTGGGCGTTTTTTAGACGGAGTGGCTTTTTGCGGACGACAGGGCATTTAAGGGAATTGCTCCCTAGCGCCTTGCGTCCCGCGTCCCCTCATCCATCGGAACGGAGCCTTCGGGGAGAACAAAACACTCGCAGCTACTCTATATCTCTCCCGGTTACCCTCGAATCTGTCGCGGATTCTCGCTGTTCGTTCCTTATGTCTACTTGATCCTGAACTCTCCTGAACTGCTGCTCTCTGCCGTGGAATTTATTGGCAAAATTCTACGTATGTATGTATGCACTGCTTTGCATCGCATTATCGATGCGCTTGTGATTCGATGGAAATCACTTATAATCAAGTTATGTTTGCAGTACTTTTTTACGTTCTTAGTATTACATATATGAACATTTTAAATGATAATGACATATATCAATTTGTTCTAGGACATTTTTGGTTAAACGTTTTTCAAGTGATAATTAGAGTAAAAAGATGAAAATGATGGGTTCGAGGTCCTCTACTACATAAGAGAAGAGTAATTTTTTTTATTAAATTTTGAAGATACCATGTATGAAAATGAATCATTGCAGTCACTATTGGAAATAAACACGGATTCTAGCGCTAATCAGCCCTTATCTCTTAAACCCTCTCGACTGTACCAAATGTCGATGCTCGAAGACGCTAAAAATCACAATATAAAGCTGTACGCGGCGATTTATCGCGACACTGCGGCCAGGCATACGGCCATAAGATCCGCCACGCACCGTTTCCCGCGAAATTACGATCGCGAAGATGAACTCGAGCGAAGCCAGGATCGTCTGGCTCGCTTTAAAAGGCATTACTTTGATTGTAATGTCGCCATTCAGTTCCGCCGCTATCGTTACCATTCCCTTACTCCTTCCATTCTCTTCTTCTTCCCTCTCTCTCTCTCTCTGTCTTCATTTCCCTCATCTTACTAGCGCGTTGCGTTCCTTTACTCGGGTCTCTCAGAGCCCCGCTTCTCAACCCCCTTTCCGCTCTTTCGCACCCTCTCCCTCGTCGCGATGCTGCCCTTCCTCTTTCTCTGATCTCTCGCGATATTCAGCCCCGTTTCGCGCGGCCTGTCCCTCTTCGTCCTCGAGGCGTCCGCTCGCGAACAAGCAAGCGCTACACTGTGAGCTCTCTCGTCCGAAGAAGACGCGCCTTCCCAGAACGAGCCCTTATCGCAAATGACTGCTTCCGTCGAGCACAAAGCCATTTAGAAACTCTAACGGCGTTACGCTTTGCGCCAGTATTACGCGAGACAAGTGCCTAACCCAGACGATAATGGCACCACCGCGGGAAAAGGAGAATCGGACAAAGAAGACGAGTCTTACGAGGTCTTACCACTGCGAGCACTAGCCTACTCGCCGCTTTTACTTCTTTCGATATTTTCGTCTTACCATGCGCTCTACTCTTACTCCTTTTTCGGCTGAAACTCTGTTCGACTCGTTTTGAACCCTACGATAAAGGTTAATACGTTAAAATCTTTCTGATTCAGGATCATGTGCAGATTTAACCAGAAATCATTCTGAATAAACAATTATTCAGATATATGCACCCTTTGACGAATTAATTATTTCCCGGTCTTGTAATATTATAACCTGTAATATAGTATACTAGGTCATCGGGGAATTTGTTAATGCATCCATTATTTTATAATGTCACAATATTCTGTATTCTGTTGCCCTCTTTTACAAAATGCAACGCTTACCGGGAATTTTAACGGTATTATTCGGTAAGAACTATATGACGATATCAATCAGCATCAATTAAGAATATCAATTACCAATAATAAAACTAGGGTACGTATAATACCATATTATTAGCCGATAATGTCACATGCGATTGTCATATTCTGCATTTTGTTGTAATATTTTATGCGGTAATAATATATGTGGATATCGGTACTTTGAAAAATATAAAACGATGTGGTAATTACACGATACTATTACGCGAAGGCTGTAAGTTGTAAATGTCGGTCACCGGTGACTATTGTAGTAATAAGCACGTTAACACGTATGTGAAAAGTGAGAGAGACTCATTGGAGAACCAAAGCACAATTCGATGACGCTAGATACTGCAGGACACGCAATAATCCGCGGTAACCTTTCTAAAGGGAATACAGACACCCGAGGACTCGCGAAACGAGCGAGCTATACGCTCCCGTTACCCGCCTCGCCGATATCCATTCCAGCAAGCTCGACTCCGCCTCTCGGTCCCGTACAACGCTATCGATTACGAGCCTTGCAAACGAGTTCGCGCGCGTATAACGAATCGCTAAAGTGTCTCCATCGAGCACAACTGTCTAGTGGTTACATAGGCCTGTCCCGATGCCGCCTGATACTCGTAACTTTTGGTTTCGATTTCGAGCCCTGCTGCGGCTTGATTATCTTCCTGCAGCTAGGAAGCTGAAGAACAGGTCTGCTTTCACCATTCTACCGATTCTGACTCCAATGAAATTGAATCCGATTCAGCAGCGGTCCTTAATCGTTTTCGATTAGATAAACTCTTTTTTTCACTCTTGATTCTACTACAAAAGATTCCTAACGCAAGTAGACAAAATAGATCGTTTCACGGAAAAACAATTCCATTATTCGCTTATTTCTTTGCAATTAAAACCAGGCCTAATAATTAATCCCACAAATATCCCATTATAAATAATGATATATATCACTACAAATTGGAGCTAAATAATTTTGCTACTAATTTCATCGTGTTGACAATGAGAAGACTCTTGAATGCAAGTCTGTCTTTGCTACCCTTGTTAGCAGCATATTCGAGATTAGGTCGAAAATTTGGAAAGAATAAATAAGGAAAAGAGGGGTGGAGTAGTGATAAAGGAACGCGTGATTCGGGGTAAAACAAAATAAAGAGTCTAATCCAGTTGTGGCTTCCACGGGATGAGAGAGGCGCGAGGTAAGCCCGATCCTCGGCTGCAGGACTAGGGACAGGGCAGGGCCGTGGACCTGCCCACCAATTAGTCTAGCCGAACCGTGCGCCGAGTGGATCATCTCCGACAGAGAGTTTCGTGTAGGTTCAAGCGACCGTCCCGCGTTCCGTGATTTATGTTTGCCATACATTACTCGCCGAATAATCCCACGAAAGGGTGCCTGGCACCCCCTGACACCCTCCCCTCTCCCTTCGATGTTCGCCCGCACCCTCCATTCGGTACGGCTACCGCCACCCTCTCCTACCTACTGATTACTCGATCTCTTTCAATTAAAGCCGCGAGCGGCAAATTCGCCCACCGCTTTTGTCGGTGGACTCTCTACATTCAACGAAACACCGATTTTGGGGCATGTCCCTTGGCGATTGGCAATCCTTTAATTTCGCTAATGTCTAGGTCCTGCTCGACTCGTGTCTTCGGTACTTTAGTTCTTATTACGATAGTGGACAGTGAGTTATAGAATTGGAAATAGTAGTAATATGAGTACAGTGAAGTTTTATACATCAATGAAAATAATGCTTCTGAAATTTTATTACAGTTGTAATACACTTGTAGTGCAGAATTAGTAAACTGGATGATTTTCACGAATGAATTCTCAAATTCCGAGTAGTCGATCATAAAAGTGATAAAAGTGATGATTGGTTTCAGCAAATTTACGGAAGAAACGCTCGTCGCTAAATTAACTCTCCTCGAATTCCTACTTCAGGAGTAGTTGAAGAAGAACGTGACGCGAGGGGGTTAACACCGATTAACACCAATTGAGTCTCAACTAGCATCTCGCGTCTCAGTACGGTCCAAAAGAGTATCACTAGCCTGGGATTAACGCATCAGGTTCCGGGTCCTACGACGAAGGAAAAGAAAGTGGCAAAAGGAGTGGTGGCAAAAGGAGAACGTATGCTGGTATGAGGCCAGCTCGAGGGCGTCATTCTAATTATGCGGAGTATCCCATTGCAGATTTACGAGGTCGCTCTCCTACGTACTACGTATGTATGCACGCGTGTCGAGTACCCGACTGGCCGACCGGCCCTCTGCTCTCCTGACTTTTCCGCGAAGCTCCGGCACACCCCATTTACATACGAATTAAACTATTACGAGCCGTACCGCATGAACGCTACGAAACCTTTATCAAAAGTTAACCGAGCACCTCCTCCTTTTTCCTCTCATTTGCCACCGTGCAACCGGCAAATCGCACCTAATTGCTAAATTATTTGCGAGCGCATATGGAAATGGAGTAATTTACGATAAGAATGATATCACATTAATCGTGCTAAAATACTTCTGCATTTAAGTGATTCTGCCGATTTTATAGTGAGATACTGCGTTAATTCATTTGTAAGAAAAAAATACAGTTGAATCTCTATAAGCCAAAATCTTACTTATTCAATAAAAAGATTTCAATAAGAAGTTCAATTTTGATTGAATTATTTTTAGAACTGCAAGTGATAGTCGAAATATCAAAAATATTGTCTCCTCCCTTGAGATTCGACTGCAGCTTGCTAGTCGTTAATTGATAATGGTGTAATGTTCGTATATTAGTATCAATTAGTATCGTTGCGCTGAGAGAACAATTTCAAATTTCAATCTCTTCAAAACACTTTAATATACAATATATTCTTCCATAGTTACCCTTGTATAAAAATGAATCCTTATTATTTATGGTATCGAGTCTACGCGGTATACGTTTATAGCTGATGATTATACATAATAAGGCTCTTCTATCTTGACGATGGTAGAAAATTCAACGTAAAGGTAGGTACCCTTTATTTCGCATCCGAAGCGTGACTCTGCGAAACATCCCTTTGACTTTATCCCCGATAAGTATAAACCGGACCGCTAATGGAAAGTGCTTAAATATTTAATCACCTCAAGCCGGCATACTGGGTGTTCAACCCGTCCTATCCCACCTTCGCTAGCATATATCCAACCTGAATAGCACATTTTATCTGCCCTGCGTAAAAAGAAGCAATTAAAAATTCATTTTTTCCCCTTGATTATGCAAATCTTTCGCGGATTATAATTGAAAGCACAACAAGAAAATTATCGCAATGGAAATGGGTACCTCTAAGTAAGAGTGACCTGATAACTAATTGAGTCGAAAGAGAGGAAATAATCTACTGGTCATCCTCGGTGTCCTTGAGAAAAACTAACTTTAAATCGATCTGAGAGTTAGACCTACAATACGTATATTGAAGATAAATGAAAGAAAAAATATGAGAAGAAGGTAAATAGTGATTCTAATAGTGAAAACTAAATGAGACAATAGCCTCGTACATTCTGTATTATTTGAGAATCGATAACCAAGATGGCTGGTCCAGAACCTCATGTACAATAAAATACCCGCTTCATACTTAATATTGCAAGACTCAAACTAGGGTATCCAGCTTCGTCCACTCGAACCGTGGTCACTTTCTATGGCCATTATGACTAACTGCCTAATGTTCTACTTACGCATGCTCTTTTTCCTACTTTCCTGCTTACTTAATTGACAAAGCTAGCTAACTCGTATTGTACAACCATTGTGCAGTCTATAATGAGGCTGGAAGAAACCCTTAAAATTCCTGTCCAATTACAAAGCTAGATGCCCGACACTTTGACAAGTTTAATAGTTGTCAATGTTCCATTACTGCAACACGATAAACATAATGTATAATAAAACTAAATATGAAAAATGAACGAACACAAGTAGAATTTGCAAGTTGCTTAACATTGTTATAACAAAGAATCCCGTTGACCTTAGTGGAATTCACTTTTCGAATTCCTGTTTAGCAAACATTTTCATGGAGTTTAGCAAAATATACAAGCTGGTAAAGGTTCACAGTGATTATCAGTAACACACTAGAGACGCACGTGTGACGCGTACTTTGAATTCCGCAGTAATACAAACTAGAGACTGGGGAAGCCATAAATCTGACGGTGACAGTAGCGCGAGAAGTGCAGTCGATTCTCCATCGGTAGAAACGTGACGATAATCATTTGAGACAAATAGGAAAATACAATTCGTGTGTTCTCGCTTTGACTGGTAGAGTATACCGGCACGACGTAACGGAGTGTAGCACGGCAATACAAGCATCACGGCATCACTTAAGGATAGTTAACCGTTCGTTAACTCCGGCGATGAAAACGTCTGTAACGGGCATACCGGGGTTAGGCCCGACCCTCCGTAACCACTCCATGCAGTATCGTACTAATTGCAGCCACGGATGGCGGTTACTGCTCTCCTCAGGGTTAATCCTCAATGGCGTAACAATGAGAATCATGCTACAGCACCGAGGAAATCGGCTTTGAATTTCAACAGTAGTTACGCCTTTGCGGTCAAAGAGTTACGCCAAACTCGACCGAGGAAACGCTCGCTGGCCAAACATTACCACCGTTACAAGATGCTTGGTAATTACGCGTGATTAATGATGCCAATTAAAGAAACGCGGTGGCTAGGCTTATAGCCCGGCACGCGTGTGTCCTCATTGCCAAAACCTCGAGGATTAAGGATTCACCGATACTATGAGAATACTCGATTCCTTTTCCTCTTCTCGTCGAGATACTTGTCGATTGAAAGTAATGTGAGTGAATAATTTAAAAACAATTTCGCTATAATTATTTGTAATTAGTTGAGACTCGCAACGTGTAACTTTGATTAGGAAAAATAAATTCTTGAAGATTGGCAAGTACGTAACGGAAAAGAATTTGAGATCCCGCGAGTAAGTAGAATAGGACAGTGATCAGACATCGGGATGGGGCAGCGCGGACATAATGGGATACTTTTTAAAGCAGTCCCTCTGTTCCCTTAGTTTCACTTGGATCCCGATCCCCGCATATTCGAGAATTTATGTACGCATCGGGGACGGTGGATGCCAAAGGGAGGAGGTCGAACCGAACCCGGTGGAAGACCCCACGCGTGTCGGCGTATCGTTTACCCGTTATTTATTCCTCAAAATTTGAAAATTATACCGCATTTAATACGCCGCCCTCCGTCTTCTTCTCCGTGTTTTATTCATGTCGCAATAAATAAGGAACAAAAGAGTACTTTCTCCAAAATGATGCGACGTAGAGTTATAACGGGGGAGTAGTGACCTACCCTTTCTACTTCCTGCCACAAATCATATCGAACTTCGAGCTTCTTCAACCCTTTCACTAACAGAAAATGAATACTTTAGTTTTTCGGTCATACCCTGCCACAATTTCTGACAGGGGTAAATCATCAGTCATGATATTTTGATTCATACTAATTTTTTCTACGTATACGAGATAATTCAAGAAGCTACTAATAACGCTTCTTAAAATCAATTCCTAAATACATATATTACAAATTATGTATCAATTTTCGAATTACACAGTAGAATACCAAAGATTCGAGTATACGGTTTCAATCGATTTTGTGATTTCAATAATAGACCATTAGGTACTCGGAAAATTGAATTAGAGTTGTCGACAGAACGAGAACCGTAAATTTTGGAAACTGAGTGCAAATACGTTTGATAATCCTCAAAGGGCTGCCGCGGCTCGCCAGCCAAATATCCAAGTGGAATTCACCGGTAGAAAATACGATATCGGGGATCTCTGGCCATGGCCCGTTCCCTTCCTTCTCTCTCCTTTTCTATCCAAAAGGACACTGTTACAAGCACTGTCTGTCTTTCGGCATCTCTGTGCATGTATTTATCGTGTCCATGCTCTTCTTGGGCCACCGCTTTTAGATGCGATCTTGCTACCCCTCGTTCGGTAGGCACTTAAATAATAGATTTTATGACGTCGTGACCAAAACGCCCACGTATTATAACTTGCGACGCTGCTATAAAATATACATAGCCGCGGCTCGCCATAAGCGTGCAATTTTCTGCCACGATTTACATGTTTTCACGGGAGCTCCACTGTCCTACCTAACCGGACCATCGCGTATTTTCTTTTCGGTCAGCGTCAGACCCCCAAATCAAAAATAATAAAAGTCAGTGTTTCTACTGAATTACTTTTCAACACCAGAACCACCAATGATTATGTATATATCTATTTCTTCCAAAACTATAGAAAGCGTGTGATCTTTGAAGAAACATATTATTCGAAAAGATACTACATACCTCCCGATTTTACTTCTTAATTACGTTCCATGTTACTCGAAAATGATTTGAAATCTTTTGGAATATTTGCCAAATGCTGTTAAGTTTAGCAAAAGACACACGCGAAATTTGTTTGCGCTTCCACCGTGACAAAGACGAGGCAAAAAAAACTTGAGTCAGTGAAAGAGGATCACAGGGGTGGTTTATTAATTTCTGGTGCACGCGATTTCCCAGCAGCGCGATAGCGGCCGGATAGAGAAGGAGAGAGCGGGCCTTGGCAGATGGCACCCGAGGGGATATCCTTGTCCAGGATATCAAGGGTTACCCATCAGGACGGGCATGCGTGCGCGCGGGCGCGCGAGTGCGCTCTTGCGGGCGCAAGTAAAGGGTAACTGATTCTAATCACACGCCCTCAGTCCTGTGTGTAACCTACTACGTTACTATGATGAATGGCCCTACTGCGACTTGACTACCGAATCCAAGGCCCCAGCAATGTGGCCCGGCCGATATTAAAATCTGCGTGATTGATCTGCATCGTAGAGCACTTTCACGAGAGGCGAATCCTCTCGCCGCAAAGAATACGATAATCGAGCTAACGACCATGGGTCTACCACCGAACAACAACCGATACTTTGACTCGCATCTCATTAACAACACTCTGGCTATACCCAAGTTCGAGTTTCAATGGGAATATCTGTATTGGATGAAGGATTTGGTACGTTTGGGAAGTGCCTATGAATACAAGAATGAATCCCAATGAACCGAACAATAGAAGACCGAGTGACCGATGTGTTGCTAATTAGAATCTTGATTGATAGATATGAGAGACGCGAAATCTTCCTTCCTAATGAGGAGAAACTGGTATCGGACATTATTCTGCTAACTCTTTGATTCTAGCACAGGTAATTATTATTCACGGCAAGTTAATTGAAAATTCTGTAAAAATCGAAAAAATATGAGAGTAATAAAAAAAAAGAGGGCTCTGTGTACGCTCCGTATCAATATGAAAAATAAGATGTAACCGATATGCAGCAATATGCAACCAATATGTAAAGTGTTGACCTCAATTGCCTTCAATTTTATTTACGCAAAAAAAAATGAAGGGAAAGTTAAAAGGGTTTGTTAACAAATATATTTTTAACAAGTTCATTTTTTGCTGACGAATCGTTAACTAATCAGGTCATCGCCTCTTAAGGGAATTCACCGAAACATGTATACTTGAAATATTTACTGATTTTGATTGAAAGGAGTTTAAAAACATTGGCGGGTCTGGACTCGAACGTAGACCGTGTTTATGGAAGCGGTACGCCAGGACTCCCGCATCCGATTCAATTTAGATTGTGATCTCGATCGGCGCATGCCAATAAAAATACGCGGCTCGACTCGCCGCATGAATTATGAGGCGCCGTATTAAAATCGTTTGCAATTTCGTATCTGATTTCGCGTCTGCCACCCGGTGTATAACCGGGTCGTTTTTACCGTGCCCAATGATTTTTTTTTCATCGCAATGTCATTGTTTCCCGCGAAGATCGGTGACAGGCCGAAAAAACTGCTGCTACTGATAGAGCACCCTATCATTCGGGCCAATCGTGATACTCGCAATTTGAATTTCCATCCTGACCATCGCTGACTAAATAAGATGCAACCGACAAAATAACACTTACACTGCACAATTGACTCATGAAGTAATTCAACTCGTTATTGTCAGCTCTAAATTCAAGAATTACAAAGCCAAAAAATAAAATCATTCTTGATGGAAATCGATTAGCTATATTCAAAGCTGTGAACAGAAAGCTATTATTTGTAAATCGATATAGCATTGGAATGATCGTCTAAGGATTCTTAGATAACTGTCAAACAGCATTAAAAGCTAGACATAAATCGTAGAACTCTAAAAAGGGTGGATCAAACTTTCTAGATCAAAGAGATTGCAACTTCTCGGATCAAGGACAAATTATCGTGGGTCTGGCGATCGTTACGCCGACGAGAAGAAATATTGAGGATCCCGCTAACGAGCTCTTCCGCGATCGGCACCGGTGATCCGAACCCGGCCGATCGAGGAAGAGTAAAAAGGGCATTTCCTTTTTTCACCGCGGCCCGGAGACAATCCTAGTCGGGGCGATAATATCGCTCGAAATCCTCCAAGGGCCACCATCGACGGGTGCACGAGCTCACCCGGAGAGAAGGGGAGATGATTCAGAGATATCGCTCGACATAAAACCCTTAAGGTTCAAATTTGCATGTTACAACCTGTACCCCACCTTCGAGATTTTCCCCTGGTAGACTTTCGACTGCTCGTATGCCCTGGTTTCCACTCCCTTCCAGTCTCTTTTTCTCCCTTCATCTCTCTCTCTCTCTCTCCCTCTCAAACTCCCATTTTCTCTCTTTCTTCGACTAGTTCGCGTTTAGCGCGACTCGAGGCTTAGCCTTATCCCGACTATTTTGAATGTAAGATACGCAAAGGCACACGCCTACTCACCCAACTCCTATCACTGGCATCTTACACCCTCTCGTTTCGTCCGGTACCGTCTGAATCTCCCAGTGATCCTCCTTCGCACCGCTTCGTCTTCTTCGCGTGGCGAGCCCCCGGTCATTTGGCGGATACTACGCTTAAGCCTTCTTGTTTATAGACGGGATTTTCTTTCCGTTGATAGCACGACACTCCCCATGGTGGTTCTTTAAAAACAAGCATATACGACTACGTGAGTGGGACTGATTCTCGACGCGGAATAGTTTTGGGACACTCTTTTTCAATAAAATGAATAAAAGGCCATTTTATAGACTTATATATTACAACCCACTATATTTCGAGTCTCTCAATACTCTTCCATTGAAAATAACCGGATTTATAACTTGCATTATCTTGACGCACTGGAAACACGAAGGATCTTTCTATTTTCAAATGACGCAAGCTCTTAAAATTGACAGTTACATACAATAGAAAGGGGGGATGAGATAACGGGATGAATTAATGCGCAAAAAGAATGCAAAATGTAAGGGAAATGGAAAAACGAATACATAGCTAGATACGTAAAACAGGGGAACTAGAAAGAGAAAGGGCGAGGATGAATGGGGTGGATATCCTGTAACAGCGAACGATCATATTAAGTGAGTGCCGCACTAATTGAGATCTCTACGTCGCCAGTGACATCTATATCTATATCGATACGGAAAGATCGGCGTATATACAACGTCAGGCTGAGTAAATGCAGGTATATATATATATATATATCTATATATATGAACCAGCGCACCAAACAATAACTATTTGCTCAAGGGCACCCCTTCTGTTTGCGCAGACTGGGCGAAAGCAGGAGATGCTCGAAGATGGTAGCGCGGTAGGAAACCCTGCTGCATGTTGGTTCCAGGCTCTGTTGCGTTGGTATCGGCCACTGATATCGGAGAAGGACCGTAAATTAAAGGACGTCGCGTCGTTGGCTTTGCCCAAACAAACTCCCGAGAACTCGGTTATTTGCGTACACCTCGTCAAATTGAACTCCACTGCTTCTATGGCTTTATACCACAAACGCCTTTCCTCCTCCTTCAATGTACCTGCTTCTCTCTCTTTTTCGATCTCTCTGTCACTCTGCTTCAATCGCTCGAATTTACGCGAGGAAACTTCCCCGGTGATTCTTCCGCACTGACGAGACACGATCCTGAGTGTTCGATTACCGAGGGTAACTGGTGCGAGAAACGGAAAAATTGGCTGGATCGCTTATTTCTTCGGTGACGAGAACCCAGGAACTCCTTCTCATGGACAATGAGAATGTTCGTCATTTGGGAAAATAGCCAATCAGACTTGAGTGGTCCTATTTTCTATAATTGGATTTAAATACAACTCGGAGGAAATTAATTTTGGTAAATAAAGATTCCTGCCTCAGTGTAGCTTTTGATCAAATTGTAACGTTCTCGGTTACTATTAAATACAAATAAGTGTCAAAACTCAAGTTATCATCACGACACTAAATCATTTCGTAAAACAAATAAAATCGTTTTCTGTAGCTATCAAATTATATCTAACGATAATACCGCAAAATGATGGAATTCTTGCAGAGAAAGGGTAGCAAACTGCTAACAGTTGCTCGATTATTTTCGTGATCACAGGTCAGAAGGCCGGAAATCAGGGATGAAAAACGCGGAAAAGTAATCGATTGGTCGCTTGGAATAGTGCTATGTTGAAGCGACGAGCAGCGCGTAAGCCGATAAATTGTCAGTGCGCGAACCATCGATTTCACGAGGATCTCAGAAATGATGAATGACTAGCGTCCCGCTCGGGGACAAAAGTTTCCTGCCTATTCTCGCGATATCCGTCGGCCGTTATTTATTTCTCGAGAGTGTATTATTGTTGTTTATTATCTGGCGCTCGCTACATTTAACCCACGCCGTTTCTGCTCGGCGACACAATACCAGAGAAACGATTTCGCGAGCCGGAACGCAGCCCGGAATTTCCGCCGACTGAAACTTCTTCCAGGGGCGAAATAGTATCCAACCGCGGTTATATTGGGTCCGCGCTCCTCTGCTCAAGCCCAGTACCCTCCAGCCGAAGTTTAATATTCGATAAGAATTCTCGAGCTAATATTCAATCGTTTAAACTCCTCGATATTTGATTACATCCCAAGAATGAGTAAAGCAAACGATTCCCTTTATATCATAAAATCGAATCGAGTTTGGTCAGAAATTGATAACAATATTCGACAGAAGAAGTCCAACTTCTAAATCGAGTAATCACTTTAGAGGTATAAACTATATCGAAACCTGTTAAAGGTCTTACAGGGTCTGAAATTCGGCAAATCAGATATTCGGGGAAAAAAATAATTATCCTTTATAGAAACAGAATCTCGGATCTAAATCATTTCCCGAAAACAAAAAATATAGACGAAGGGTGGGGGCTGTGAATGCTAGCTTCGGTCAACGGTTCTTCTCACTTCCGTTCGGCATTGCCGCGAGCATCGTTTCCCGCGATGTGAAAGATACCGTATGCCCGAACGATAAGCCCTTGATATTACGATTCTCACGGTAAACGAAGTGCAACGTATTCGCGAGAACAAAGCGCACCAGCTCGGAGGGTGGTAGCAGCAATCCGCGCGCGGAAACAGAAATCGAGAGACACACCGCTCAACAATACGCTCGGTGGTGGTTTTCGAGGTGATCGGTACGCGAGCGTGCGGCCTCGCGATCGAAACGATTGCAGAACAATCGGTGGTCGCCCGGAAAATCACGATAGCCCTCGCCGCAAGGCAGATGGTTGTTGGTCAAAAATCAGAATGTGATCGCACGCTACTTACACGCACGCCGGTCACGCACTTTCAGAATAACAGAATCGTTAGCTACCGTGGTGTCAGCGATGCCACTCGACGCTACTGATGCTACTGCGATCACAGGGATCGTGTACCACCTGTTCACCAAACGACCCTAATACCGCGGCAACAGCCCCATTTCCTCGGCTTCGATTGTACTACGCCCGGAAGTTAGGGGGGTGTGATGCAAATCAAAGCGCGATTGAGGAAGTCGCAATGTCACTATACGTTCCTCTGTGTTTATTCGTCTCTCTATGGTGGTTTCTGGATCGTTTATACGTGGGGGTGTGCAAACAAGACTAGCACGTAATGAATTAAGCGTTATAAACATACTCACGAGTGTAATTGGCCAATCGAATTATTCGATGTTGTTCTTAACCATGGAAATTACACGACGCAGAAAAAGACTTTACGTGTCTACACGAAGGGGACTGTTCCTCTCCCGCGACTGATAAGGATACGCAGAGGATACGCGAAACCTTTTTGCGAGTATGGTGTTCTGTGGAACGTCAACAACCGAGACTCCTGACTCTCGGCAAAAAACCGACGGCTCATAATAACAGTCGGCTCGACCCAACTCTCCATCGAGTTTACCTTTGGACTCGTATTGGCGTGTTTCAAAGGAATGTTCGTCATGCTCAAGCCACGTATATATCTCTCATACACATAAACGATATTTGTATATATACAAATACGTTCGGAAGTATTAAATTCTTAATAAAATTTATGTTAGGTTATTTAAAAAGATAACGCTGTTCATATAGCAATATGTAGTAGTTAGAACAGTCGATGCGAACGTCATTCCGATAAACTAGGCGCAACGTTACGATAACAATACAATGAGGTCAAGGAGAATCTATTAGTAACGATTCACTAAACATTTAGTATCCTACTCATTGTTAGTAGCACTTGGAAGATCATTACAAAGTCCAAATCGATCTAACGAATAATTTTCCAACGTCAAATATAGAAAATGATCGACTCGTAAGAGTATCGAACACAAAACGATAATATAATCGCAAGCTTGACAAGGTAAGATACGAGAGAAACAGTTTGCAAGGTACAGGCTTATTCTAGTGCTCGCAGGTGTCTAAAACCGGCGGCAGACCAATCGAACGAATCTAGAATGGCATCTGCGGGAAGCACAAATCCCCAACGTGACAATCGTCGCGTCCGTCAACGAGAAGGGAATAAAAAGACCGGCGAGGGTGGTTCGACGGTGGTGGCAGGGGAGCGGCCACGCCACGGTTGTGGCCAGGCTGCCGGCATGGGCAGGGAGAGTACGACGAATCGACACGGGGTGTTTTAAAACGAGTGCTATCGATAATCGAAATCGCTCGGGGGTTGCGGTTGCCCGGGGCTCTAGGGTAAATCTCGCTGCTCCTCC